>CM026289.1:13656216-14393599 GCA_014851415.1 Cnaphalocrocis medinalis | reverse complement strand
TCGGCAATAACCGAAACCTGATTGAATCGATTATATAACATAATTTTAAAAAGTCTAATAATTTATAAATCTACTTATGTATAGGTATTTTCTAACTGAGTAAATGTATCTTGAGCAATAAGTAGGTATATGTGTAAGTAGTTACTTAATTACAGAGGTGATGTAGTCTATGATAATTTAAAAAACTTTAGTAGACCAAATCGAAAGGACCTTTCACTACATTCCAGTTTGCATGAGATTTCATTCCTTGCGGTAGGTACGCAATTTACGTCGGTAGGTACATACATGAAACAACCTGGATAACAACAACAATAACAAACATGGATAAATAAAAATAATGTTTCTACTTATTTATGTTCAGGTGACAGTTACAAGGAGCCCAAGGAGAATTCCTGAATTTCTGTGCCAACAACTACTTAGGTTAGCTGTGAGTATTGTGATATTCATTTCATCACAGCTATATTCAATTGCAAATAACAATTAGGTAATTTAGAATAAATTCTATAATATTAGTTTACCAATTTCCTCAAATAAACGTATGCTCTTTGAAAATTGAAAGACCGTTAAATACAATTAATTGTCTCGAAAACCGGGCGTTTCACCTATTTTTTTGCGTTTGCGTTTCACATTTAGTGATGAACGTTGTGTCTTATTATGGAATGTTATAGCTGCTATATATACTGTGGAATAGTTCACTCAGTAAGTAAATTGATCGTCAAAGATCATTAAATGTTAATAAATTGATGAAATGTGTGGCCTTCCATAAGGCACATACGGAAGAAAAACATCAGGGTGATTTGTAATCCCATGCATGCAGGCATCAAACTGTGCCGCCATATTTGAGAGAGTTGGAAAAAATATGAGTAAATACGACATCACTTACCTAATAAAGGATCAACATGATGATGATTACGTTATTATGACTTATATACCAAAAATGAATGCCACTAGTTGTACAATACAATACGATTTGCCAGCAACCCTCCTATCTACTTGCAGTTCAGAAGAAAATTTTATCGCATTTCCTTTAAAAAAGCCCCAAGATTTCATGAAGTGCCCATTCAAAGTTGGCATGGCGTCACTTTATCCATTCTCAAAGATTGCAAACAAAACTTCCTTAAAAACCTCAGACCCTTTATACGTACATGATGGATCAGACTTTGAACTATTAAAAATAATGGAAAAGCACTTCAATTTCACTTTGGAGTTTTACTACATTCATAAAATAGAAGAAAATCCATATGTGATCCAAGATTTTATTGCACTTCTTCTGAATGGAACCTTAGATGCTTCGCTCACTGAATTCAAAACGGCCACAACCCAAAAACTATACTTTTTATAGGAGAGTCGAAACAAATTTTGAAACATGTTTTTTAGGAAAACAAATGTTTTTTTAATGTAATAGTTGGATGTTAGTATATCATTATTTTCGTCAAATTCTGTTTTATTTTTTTAAATAATTACCGCTGTTACAGCTCTAACACAACCTGAAAAAAACTACAAAAGCCCTTTTTGCATTCAAGATTTGATTTAATATTAAAAGAATTATCTCAAAAAATTAAACATTTTTTAACTGAAATATGTTATATTTTTTTGTTTAAAAGAAGAAAACATTACAAAAATCAAAAACAACAAAAATATTATGTATGTGAAACAAAAGCTTATTTTTTTATTATTTTTGTGACAAAAAATGTGACAAAAATCAACCCTACAAAATGACAATAAATGTAAATCCCTCAAAAACAATGACTTTTTAGTGTAGAATCGTCACCAAACAGCCATTCTACAATATGATCTAGCGCGATACCAATGTAACTTTTTTTTATAATTTTCTTTGAGTAAAAATAACCATTTTAATACTTATAATGAATAGCTGTTACCCGGGACTTCGTCCGCGTGGAATAGTATCTTTGGGTAGCATTTTTAATTATTTAATCATTTACACCCCCCTGTTTAACCTCTTATAACCCCCTTTTTGCAATAAAAAGTAGCCTATGTTCTTTCTTAGGGTCTAGCTAGACCATCTAAATACCAAATTTCATTCAAATTCATTCAGTAGTTTTGGCGTGAAAAGTAATAGACAGACAAAGTTACTTTCTCATTTATAATATAAGTTAGGATTAGGATTCACTAGTGTCAACACTAGGGGTTAGGTGTCAACACTAGGGGGTTGGGTGTCAACACTAGGGGACTGCGTGTCAAAAGTGGAGGGCTCCGTGAGAATACTAGGGAGCCGGGTGTCAATATTAGGAGCCTCGGTGTCAATACTGAGTTGCTGTAATTCTGTTTCTGAGATGGGTGGCTCAGTATCTGTATTAAATCGATATGGAGACAACAAATTTTGTTGTCTCCATATCGATGTTTTTGGGTTCGTCTTCCGCCCCGGAAGGTTCATGTAGGGGAGAAAAAAAGATGGTAAATATGACGATCAGTCTCTTTACCAGTTTCTCAGGCAGAAAATTATGATCTTTAACACTATCGTCAGAAAAAACAATCAGATGAGCTACTTAAAGTAGAGCTGTTTGTCTATTACTATATATAACTATCAGAGTTCTCTTCTTTGTCCAACTATTGCAGGTATTTGGTTTGTTTTTCTTCCGCATCATAAACTGAATCCGTTATTGCTTTTTGATTTCCAGCTCTTGTTTCCAGGATGATACTGCGCTTATCTTGCATCCTAACTGATTTTTCATTTGTGTTGCCAACTGCCATGCTTAAAATCATTTTTGCACTGCTCATTCTGTCAATAAATAAGTGAATATTGTACAACATCACATACATTGCTCTGATTCTGTGGTAAGAAGCTAAAGAACTTGTTACAGAAATCAGAACAACAACGGTACCACAACACCAAGACCCAAACCAATGTAGAAAAGTTCGTTTTTCACATTGACCCGACCGAGAATCTTTTTTGCAGTCGGTTAAAAATAAACATTTATTTAGTTTGCCTGTATATGCCTTTGTATTATAAAAAAACATATTTGTGAATATGGCATAACTTAACTTTATATTGGAATGCAAAATGTACCAGATTTGTAAATGTGGCATTTGCTTTGTTTCATATTAGAATGCAAAATGTACAGATTTGTAAAAATGGCGTTACTTTCTTTCACATTGGAATGCAAAACGTACGTATCCTAAAATATGGCATTATTGCATTAATAGATTCTGTGCGTACTTACTTAAAATCTGAAAGCAACACGGCCGCATTCCAAAATGTGGCTCCTTTGCACAGAACACTGAGGTCAATTTGGCTTGATTTTTTTAACTTGTGGCCGTTTTGTACGAAACTGACGTACGTTCGCTCCAAGCACTGGGTCGCAACTGACAAAATGGCGGTTTTGATCTGACATGAGCGCGAAAGTCGACTCAATACAAAAAAGGCGGTTAAACAGTTTGGCATCAAAATGAACAAAAATTACGGGTGTCTTCAGCAAAACGTAAAATATATAGGTTTTAAAGCCTTATTTCGAAATAAAACGATTTTGAATTATTTTTGAAATGTGGCTGTTTTGCATTCAATGAGCGGCTTGTGCTGGAGGCCTTTACAGAATTTATGGAGATATTGTGGATTACTCTGGAGTCTATGGAAGGCAAGGCATCTTTTGGATGTATTCTGTGAACAGAGACAGCAGGTCTTGGCAAAATTTTGTCACTAAAGTCAACGGATTGTACATCTTCATGATCTGTTATGCTTGTTATTCCACAATTTGGTACTTATTTTGCAAGTATGACAAGCAAGTTGTATCAATGAGTAACACGCTGTTATATGGCTGGGGAGCTTTAATTGGAACATCGTCTTTGCAAGATGCCAAATCTTTGAAGCAGAAAATACTCAACATTGTCTATCAGGTCATGTGTATTCATTTTGCAGCGTACATTGGCATAAAGATGTATTCTTTGCTAACTATATTGAGTCCACCATTGACTTACAAAACCAATACTGACTTGTATGAATCAGGTTTGAAGCCGTTCTTAATACCTTTTGTGAAATATTTTGTAAATGACAAAACTTATGAAGCTTTCGCGAATTCTTCAGGGCACTGTGAAACGTTTACGCAATGTGGGGAATTATGTTTGAAGGAAAATTGTGTAACAGTAATTATAGACGGATTATTTACGGTGTTGCAAGCAAAGACGGCTGTAAATGACGAAGCGAGAACTTTGAAGGTGTCAGAGAACATATTGACCGTCTACCACGAGATGCTGCTTCGGAAAGACGTTAGTATAAATAAAGAGTTTAAAAACGTTATGATGAGGCTTGAGGAAGGTGGTGTGATTGATAAACTATATAATGAAGCTGTTGGTATATTGAAACTGGACAAAGCGGAGACGGCTGCGTTGAATATAATGAGTTACAGTTATGCCTGTAAGACTGGGTGTAGCATAACGTTGACGCAGATGGAAGGGGCTTTCTACTTATGGATTTTTGGATGTATTATCTCTGTCATTGCTTTTGTTGTGGAGGTTTTGTTGAAGATGGAGAGAGTATCTAAAGATAGAAGGACCAGACGTACACATAACGATTAGATCACTACCAGATCTTAAGTTGGGACAAAGTATTATTTACCAGTGATCGGATTTAGGTGTGCAATTATTGATGAAATCTTATGCGGATCTTTCAAATGTATTACAAATTCGATAAAAGTTCTTCATATTACTTAATTAGTTATACGCCAAACACGTTACCTCTTTTTATTTTTAATTTCCAACAAAAGAAAATGCATGTAAGGAAGTGGATAGGTAATACAATATTTCCGAAATTTGCAATCCTAGGGGCGTATAACACACAGTTTGAGGACGTAGATCCTAAATGATAGCACTGTCTAATCTGATCACTAATTAAGTATGACTATCAAGCCTAACGTTAAAGTAGACCCGGTATACGTAGGTACCTGCTCATTTACTAGCCGATCAGGGTTGTCGCAGCGCAGACGCTTATGTTCACAACGCATGCTCTTAACAAAATTTCCGAAGTATTGTGATCCCAAAACCTTATTAAGGTATTTGCTTATAAAGTCACTGGAGTGCTTCACTCGTCTTGCTTCTGGATAATTTTTATACTATGCTAACACTATTTACACTTACTATTTGTAAACTTTGCTTGAATAAATTTTTGGGCCAAACTCATTTGATTTCCGTTTATTTCCAACTTAAATGTTCATTGAAAATTTCAATTTAACAGAAAATTTCCCAGTACTCCACTTTTCGACCTTAATGCATATACTTAAGTATTGTATATAAAAACTATTATAGCCGTTGCTCTCTTTACTAATTTATTAAGAGTATAGATATATAGATAGAAAGTTCTTTTCTGTTTAATGTTTTACGAGTCATTCATTTATTTTCCGATCTGTACCGTACTACCGTCTAATTAAAACTTGCAAGTTCTCTACAGTAACAAATTTCCATCGGGTTTTTAGCAACTTGCGAACTAGGTCAGATCCTTATTTGAGGATCTATGTAAGTAGATCTACTTTTATTTAATTTAGAATTAATGAGCTATGGAGAATTAACTTTTTGTTGAAATGTACATTTTATTGTATTAAACCTTTAACAGCTGCAGGGACGTCAACTAACTTTTATTATCTCTTGACACATTGCTTGACACAAACATATTGACACTTATTATTTTGAATTTTCATAAAGACCATTCTTTAATTATGATAAAGAAACATTAAGGCTAATGACGTCTGTGAGTGTGGCAGTAAGTATTGTCTATGTACGGATATGAACTATGTAGATAGGTACGTACGGCCACACATCAAAGTAGGTAGTGTTGGACGAACAAAATCGGTTGCCTAGGACAGCACTAGGCGTACCCCATCCCTAACGTCATCTGACAGTAGAACTGTCATTCACTTCATTCAGAGATAGGTTCGCGCACTTTGGATTCGCGCGCTCTGGCGCTCTGTGATTGTGATATTAATTTATTCGAGTAAAACTGTGAAATACCATTTAAAATGCGTTTCATTGTTAATAGATCAGAAGTGAGACCGTAATTCATAGCCCGCAGCTATTTTCCCAACGTAATTGTACAGATTTTTGTGAAAATCGTGTCAAGTTGGCGGCATCCGCAAGACCGAGTTTGGTCGTGATAAAATCATGTTAAATACCGTGTTGACATATAAATACGCGATGAATCGTTGTTTTGAAATCATATAGTAACTTTATCTAACACTTCCTATCACAATAAACGCATTTTGAGTAAATCAAAATATGAAAGTAACCTATGAAAAGTACGACGCAAAAGTTTGTATACCAAAAGTTTATAAGTACGAAAGAGGTTTCCTGTAGTTTTATCAATGGTTTTATCCCAGAGAAGGGTGTATTGAAACCCATCAGCTCTGGAAGGCACCGGACATGGTGTAGACACGCATTTTTGACAGGTACTATTGTAAAAGCTTTAAGTTCCTAAAAAGTTATTTACAAGTGAGTGAACAGTGCCAAGGTAAGATTTGAGGTAACAAAATAATTGTTAGCACTGTGTTATATGTATTACAATGAGTTCATTTTATTTCATATATTATATAAAATGTGGAAACAAATACCAATGAGTCCTAATATATGAGGCAAGGAGGCCACAAGAGGAAATGAATTGGAACCTACAACCTGCCACTGGTGATGAGAATCACAGCTGTAGTGTACATGGAGCTGATATTGTACTTGCATGGTGTAAGGTTTGTGCACGAAGACTACCTATGGTAAGTCCAACTTACAATTTTAATGTGTGGCCGATGCCAGAGGGCCAAGATTTTCCAGTCATGCCTAATTGCCATGGTTGTCATATTACAACCCACCTAATCAGCATGGGGTTTATGGGCATAACCTGCACTTAAGGAGAGGCCTTGTCCAGCAGTGGACTACAAACAGCAATGGCTGATAATGTGGAGTTACGCTATGATATTATGTGAATGAAAGTGCTCATTCATAGCATGCCCTTGTGATGTATTCTATCGCCATTATTTATTTTACTGATGTGTTTTGTGCATTGATGTGTGCAATCAAGTTTTACTAATAATTTATATACTGCTGGTGGTATTATGGAAACCAATTCATAACAGTCGGTAATGCCCAAACTAACCTAAGCATTTTTATTATAACTGTTGCTATACATAATCTATTATTGTGTTGTGTGTGTTATGCTTTAAGTATTGTGTCATGCAAAATTCAAATTCAGTATTACCATGGAAAATAACATATTGGCATGAGTTTAAGCACTTATCCCAGACACAAAGTGGTAAAAGGTATAAAGGAAAATCTATAGTTGCAACGGTTACAAGTCATATCAATGTCTGTGAGAGAGAAAGTTTGGGAACCACTGTGTGATGCAAGTATCCACATATTCAACAATGATTTGGACTTATGTTTGTTATATTATCAAAGTTTAGTAAAAAGTGATAATATAAATGAATAGACAGAAGTCTAACATGTGCCCAACAATTCAAAACAAAGGTAAGAAAATTGAAATTAAGTTACAGGAATGGAATTATTACTATCAAATGAATGCATTCTGTGAACTATGAAAAGTGTGTGGTTACATTCAAGTGCTATGAAAATATAATCAAATAATTGAATTCAAAATTGAATATTATGTTCAGCTTAAAATTTAAATTCATTTGATGTTGGAGTAATTTATGAGCTATTGTCATGAAAGATATGAAATAAATGAAGTTAAGAAGCTCTTTTCTTAAAGAGAAAATAAAAGTGACCTTATTATTGAAGCATAAAATTATATTTAAATGTCATATAATTATAAAGTATGAGAAAAACAAAGTGATCTAGTAATGAGATATAATATCATATCATAAACAAAAGACAATAGTGTAGAAATACTAAGCTTATATGAATATTTAAGATTCATGGATTGTTTGAAGAAGTGAAAATTTGGATTACTCATTTATGTGTGACAAAAATTAAAATACTTGTTGTATTTTTTTGATAACATTGGAATTAATTTGATAACTTTGAGAAGACATCAACAAGTTTGATAACATTGTGATGAGGTGGTGAATAAAATTATTACCAAGTTTGTCAAAAGGTGAAAGTTGCGAATCACTAAACTTTATTATGGAAAATTTACAAAAGTTCAAATACCTAAGTTAAATAAAACTTGGTGCATAAATAGTATTGACGGATAGAGTGAGGCCTACAATATTCATTTCTGGACTTTTACTTATGGCTTTATTATTGGAATTTTGGAAATAGCCTCCTCACTGTGGTAATATCAAAACAGAATGATTGAATGAAGATAATGAGATTCGGGCTGCAGAAGAACTGATTGATAAGAAGCCCCTATGCATTATTTGGACATGAGATTGCTGGTTTGATTCTTGTATCATTGAGAAATATGCAAGTTGATGATAAGGATGTTCTTTAAACACCCAGACTTTACTACATGATGTTTTGTGTTTGTTATCTAAAGAAGAACTGAGGATATATTCATGGTGATCTTTAATGGGCCAGACAAGCAACTAGTAATTACTAGCACCACTAGTAATTTTCCAAACTTCAAGTGGAAATACCCAGTTTATGTTAATATCACTAACTATTCGAAAGTATTGTTCAGTGAAGAGAGTTTGATGATGTCACATTATGTTTCACATTAATGGGCTCATGAAGCAAGATGATGCCTTCACATTGAAATGGAAGATGTAGAACCTCATGAAAGTTTATTCAACGAAGTGGATCTAGTGACAACAGAATATTTCACCTGGTGAATTACTCTTGAGTGAGTAAACATTTTTGTAATGATGGCTCTGGTGTGACGATGGTAATGAAGTACCCTTATTTCTTCACTACAATATTTAGATGTGTACAATTTAGTATAGCTGCTGCATAAAATATAACTAACGACTGCTGCATAGAACATAACTAATGGCTGACCATTTACAGCTGAGTGTTTATGTGTAATAACAAATATAATGTGAACACATGAGTTGCTGCAAATACTTTTTGAACATTATGAGTTGGTGTGTTAGTCTAACACAACAGATATTATATGAATACAACTTATATTCATGCTATAGTGAATTCCAAGCAGTTTTGAATTTCAATAAGCAAAAGTACTAGTGGCCCGCCCTCACTTCGCTTCGGGACAATGGTTCCAAATTGAACCAATAGATGGCGCTGAGCGTCGATTGCGTTGCGCTGGTGTCTAGAGATTTTTGGTTTACCTATAAATCTTGTTGTTGTCCATAGAAGTTATCTCTTAGAAATAGCATAGATATAATGGAGTAACACAAATGAAAATATGAAACACTATGGATGGAATGGAAATTTGGTTGAAGTTGAAATACTTTAAAGTTATTTGTGGTCTTATATGAAGAACAATACCACATTTATTCTGTATGATAATAAGACTGATTCTGCTGCTAGTCTCTCTACTCATATGGCTTAAGACAGAATACCTAACTGTACAATGTGTCATTTATATTTGTGATAAAATGAGGACAGCTGATTATTACAAAATTACTGCTTGTCATATTGAATGGATTGGGTGTTTAGAGTGTATCATGGCAGCAAAAGACTATGAAGCTGCATAATCCAAAGTCAAGATAATACACAAGTGGACATAAGATTATAAAATGCACAGATGGAAATGGTGGTGTTTTCACACAGACAAAGTGTATGCTCAAGAGACACGTGCGAACAAGGTCAGTGTCAGTCATAAAATATATGTTTTGTTGAGACTGTGGAAATGCTTGTTATAACAGCACTATTCTGTGCTTGAAATGAGAGGATCTTTGGATAAGTACAGGTGTTGTTCATTGGCTGCCACAAACAAAACGAAGCTGATTGGTCTGTTGTACACCAGTCTAAGGTCATGTTCATGTAGACCCAAATAATGGAAAGAAGTTGATCCTTTTCCCAATAAATTACTCAAGGACCATTGAAGCTCTTCTTTCAATAGTATTGAAATGGTTGGCTCTCTTGTGACTGTATTATTGATATGGGCTTGTGAATGTTTAAGCCATGAGTGTTTACTAGCTCTAAAGTTAGAGTTTGATCAACGCAAAAAGAAGAGATGAAACACTTCTGGAATTAAATAAAGTGTGATAATATCCGATGGAGACAATATCAAATATTGATGAATGTATTTATCGTCATGAGAAAAGTGTATATAATTATTATGGAGTAGGTATGTGACAAATTGGCGACCTTACAGAAGTACAATGTTCGAGAATCGTACTCGATGTATAAAGCCTGCATAGAGTTCTGAATACATACCCGCAGTTTCCCTGTTACGACGCAGAGTGAACTAGCCATCCTAGTAAATGCATTTTGCGACATCTTAGAAGCAGAGGCTGGTATTGACAATACTGTAAGGCCATTGTAATGTAATACTACTACCATGGAGCGCTTGTAAAATTATTTACCTTTCAGGATTTATTATACAATTTCCGTTTGGGGTCTTTGGTACTATTTACCATAAAGAGACTTGTGTTTTAGCCACACTACATGGAGCTTATGACATTGTTATCATAAAGGAATTGTATATTATTGTAGGAAGATCTAAATTGATCTTTTAAAAAAAAAAAAAAAAAAGAAAGGGCAGTTAATAATCCCATTGCCATAAGGAGCTTGTATGAGTGGTATGACTGCCGTGAGGGGATATAGTCATTACTGCCGGAAGAGCTATTGTACATAATTATCATCTCCAAAATGACATTACCTTCACACCAATAATACACACACTTACACCCAACACTTCACTTTTCATTATAAATGCACACATACAATGACGCTTGCTTAAGAGGCCTACATAGCGTCCACGCTTGCCCACGGGGCCTCAGCGTGTAAAATAGCAACATATTTTCTGTCTACTCAATGCACTAGGATTACACAAAAATGATAAAGTTTATCTGTTCACGTAAGATAACATTTCGAAGACGCTAGCAGTGTTTGATTTCAGAGACCAGATTCATATCCGAAGGATGTTGATCCCTTTGAAGCCGAAAGATGTTGATCCTTTCGAAGGCGCTCTCCTTAGCGTGTAAACAGTTATTTCCTGTCTACTCAATGATGTACACAAATATGACAAAGTTCATCTGTTCACGGAACCGAAAGATGCATAACCTTTCGAAGATGCCTTTGCGCAGTGTTTGATTTCAGAGACTACATTCATATCCGAAAGATGTTGATCCTTTCGAAGACGCTCTCATCAGCGTGTATAAAGTGATTATCTTCAAAGTCTTTACACCAAATGTACACAAGTACAATGTTTGTCTTTTTAAAGACTTAGAATATGAGGCACTGTCCGTGCAAACAGTGTTTGCCTGTGGGGCCTTTACACTGTATTATTGTCCGAAAGATGTCGATCCTTTCGAAGACGCCTGCTTACGGGGCTTAGCGTACACACAGTGCTTGCCATAAGGGGCCTCGCACTAAGAAATAATTATATAAATAACGCTTGCTTTCGGAGCCTACATAGCGTTCACACATGCCTACGGGGCCCACATAGCGCTAACGCTTGCTCACGGAGCCTACATAGCGTTGACACTTGCCTTCAGGGCCTTAGCGCGCACAAATAACAACGCTTGCTCACGGAGCCTACATAGCATTCACGCTTGCCTAAGGGGCGTACATAGCGTTCACACTTGCCTAAGGGGCCTACATAGCATTCACGCTTGCCTAAGGGGCGTACATAGCGTTCACACTTGCCTAAGGGGCCTACATAGCATTCACGCTTGCCTAAGGGGCGTACATAGCGTTCACACTTGCCTAAGGGGCCTACATAGCATTCACACTTGCCTAAGGGGCGTACATAGCGCTCACACTTGCCTAAGGGGCGTACATAGCGTTCACGTCTGCCTTAGGGGCCTCAACGTGTTAACAGTGCTTGCTTTCGGAGCCTTCGCACTGAGAGAATCTCACAGAACAGCAACGCTTGCCTGAGGGGCCTACACAGCGTTCAGACAAATATGATTCCCTGTTTACAGAACCGGCAGACGTTATACCTGTCGAAGACACCTGCCTGAGGGGCCTTTGTATGTTTACAAAATTATATGACATAACGAAGGAATGCTTGCCTTCGGGGCCCTTACAGCATTCACATTCATTCCTACAACACATTGACATAACAAAGGACCTTTGCCTTCGGGGCCTCAATGACGTCCTCGCGTGCTTGCTGAAAGAGCCTTGTAGCACTTACAGAACTTGACACCCAATGCTAGCCTTCGGGGCGTTCAAAGCATTCACACAGTACATGCTTGAGGAGCCTTAGCACTAACGCCACACAGTATACAGCGTTTGCCTTCGGGGCCCATAGTCCTCGCGTGCTTGCTGAAAGAGCCTTGTAGCACTTACAGAACTCAACACCGAATGCTAGCCTTCGGGGCGTTCAAAGCATTCACACAGTGCATGCTTACGGAGCCTAAGCACTAACGCCACACACCATACAGCGTTTGCCTTCGGGGCCAATATAGCGATTTACAGACTCTACATATAGTAAATATCTTATTACATTTAACGACTTCATAGCGTTACCATAGTGCCTGCTTTTGGAGCCTCAGCACAAAATTCAACCATCTGGAAACGCTTGCCGAAGGGGCCCTTATAGCGTTTGTACAGTGCATGCTTACGGAGCCTAAGCACTAACGCCACACACCATACAGCGTTTGCCTTCGGGGCCTCAATGACGTCCTCGCGTGCTTGCTGAAAGAGCCTTGTAGCACTTACAGAACTCAACACCGAATGCTAGCCTTCGGGGCGTTCAAAGCATTCACACAGTGCATGCTTACGGAGCCTAAGCACTAACGCCACACACCATACAGCGTTTGCCTTCGGGGCCAATATAGCGCTTTACAGACTCTACATATAGTAAATATCTTATTACATTTAACGACTTCATAGCGTTACCATAGTGCCTGCTTTTGGAGCCTCAGCACAAAATTCAACCATCTGGAAACGCTTGCCGAAGGGGCCCTTATAGCGTTTGTACAGTGCCTGCTTTCGGAGCCTTCGCACTGAGAGAATCTCACAGAACAGCAACGCTTGCCTGAGGGGCCTTTGTATGTTTACAAAATTATATGACATAACGAAGGAATGCTTGCCTTCGGGGCCCTTACAGCATTCACATTCATTCCTACAACACATTGACATAACAATGGACCTTTGCCTTCGGGGCCCTTACAGCATTCACATTCATTCCTACAACACATTGACATAACAAAGGACCTTTGCCTTCGGGGCCTCAATGACGTCCTCACGTGCTTGCTGAAAGAGCCTTGTAGCACTTACAGAACTCAACACCGAATGCTAGCCTTCGATGGAGCCCAAGCACTTTTATTTATCCTATCTGAATTGGGGTTAATCATAACCTGAACAAAGAACTGGAGTTTGGAGCCGGGTCGAGTAGAGCCGGTTCGAGCGGAGCGGAGCCGGGTCGAGCAGAGCAGATCCGGGTAAAGCAGAGCGCAGCCGGGTAGAGCAGAGCGGGACCAGGCTGAGCTACGCTGGAGTGGACCAGTATCCTTCGGGGACCGAAGGAATGCAGGATGGCCGAACTGTTGGACGAACAAAATCGGTTGCCTAGGACAGCACTAGGCGTACCCCATCCCTAACGTCATCTGACAGTAGAACTGTCATTCACTTCATTCAGAGATAGATTCGCGCGCTCTGGCGCTCTGTGATTGTGATATTAATTTATTCGAGTAAAACTGTGAAATACCATTTAGGCTGCCTGTCCATTTAAGCGGAGCGATGCGGCGGAGCGGAGAAACGGACAAATATTAGCCAATAGTATTACACAAAAATTCTACTGGCTAAAATAAATAAATACTATTGGCTAATATTTGTCCGTTTCTCCGCTCCGCCGCATCGCTCCGCTTAAATGGACAGGCAGCCTTAAAATGCGTTTCATTGTTAATAGTAGGTATACAGAACTGTCAAATTTCTTCAATCGACTCTCATCTTACTATCATAGTCATTAGGTTGTTTATTAATTGAGTATTTGTAGTAAACTGATGTGTGGCTGAGTTTACATAAAAGTTCAAGAAATTGCCAATAAGAGATACAAAAAAATACCTTATTTTGGAAATGATTTTTATTTATATTCCTTTGAACTTCCATTATTCCATTGTTCATTATTCGGCCAATCAGTTTGCGCAACCTGGAAGTTTGGCGGGAATGGTGACTTCCCAAGCAGGTAGTTTACGTGCTTATAAGGAGGATGGTGAGGTTTGAGGTGAATATACCTATAGGGTTTAAAATCTGGCTTGGGATTAGGCATCTTGGGTAGAAAGCCAGACAACAATGCGCCCTTAAGAGCCGGGAGAGCTTGTTGCACCAGAGCACGTGCACCGAATTGAAATGCTTTGTCCATTGGAGGGAGAAACCGCTTCTTATCTGATTGGAGAGGTGGCTTAATAGTTAAGAAATCGTCGTTTTCTACGTACTGGCTGTCCACGAATTTCAAATACAGTCCCTTCCTGTTGAGAAAAGTAATCATAGTTCGTTTCATGTGTTATAACTGGTCCCGTCACCACTAGCAAAACATTTATTTTTTCTCGATTTTTTGGAATAAATGCATGGAATAAAACTGATCGAGTGGTGAAACTTCTTAGTTTTGTCTATGCTGTAATGCATACATCCTGGCGACCTATAAACAATATTGTGTTATTTAAATTTAAAAATTGCGAGACCTTGTGTCTTTGTATCTTTATACTTCTGCCAACTCTGTGATTTTCTTAATAAATTATAATAATTTAATAGTGAGCAACACTGCGGGCGCATTCTACTTTCAAATTAACATTAAATCCAACATTTGGTTCACACATGTTGGATTTGTGATTACGTGATGATCAGAAAGGAACATGTAAGAAATCAATTTCGTCGATCGAAGATGTTGAGCATGTTTCTAGAAATGGGAGATATCAAAATAATTATGAGATTGTGAATGTTACTTACGTTGATCCATACCAAGGCTTCCTTGTGGTGGTAGTATGCCGAGGTCTCCCTGGTGGGCCGTGTCCATGATGCCAAGGTCCCCCTGGTGAGCCGTGCCCATGATGCCAAGGCCCTCCTGGTGGTCCGTGCCCATTATGCCAAGGTCTACCTGGTGAACCGTGCCCATTATACCAAGGTCCTCCTGGTGAGCCGTGCCCATGATGCCAAGACCCTCCTGGACCGTGCCCATTATGCCAAGGTCTTCCTGGTGGGCCGTGTCCATCGTGCCAAGGTCCCCTTGGTGGGCCGTGTCCATTGTGCCAAGACCCTCCTGGACCGTGCCCATTATGCCAAGGTCTTCCTGGTGGGCCGTGTCCATCGTGCCAAGGTCCCCTTGGTGGGCCGTGTCCATTGTGCCAAGGTCTTCCTGGTGGCCCATGTCCACTATGCCATGGACCCGGTCCATCATGCCAGGGATCCCTAGGTGGACCGTGTCCGTGATGCCAAGGTCTCCCTGGTGGTCCATGTCCATCGTGCCAAGGTCTTCTTGGTGGCCCGTGTCCACCATGCCAAGGACCGTGTCCATCATGCCAGGGTCTCCCTGGTGGACCCCTAGGATCATCGTACCAAGGGTAATCATGCCAAGGTCCTGGTCCCCTAGTACCATTCCAAGGTCTTCCTGGTGGAGGACGCCGTGGTCCATCATACCAAGGTCCACCATAATGGTCATGAGAAGGACCCGGTCCTCTTGGTGGGCTGTGTCCATCATGCCAAGGTCTTCCTGGGGGACCGTGTCCATCATGCCAAGGCCTTCCTGGTCGGTGACCTCTTGGGTCATCATGCCAAGGTCCATCATGCCAGGGTCTGCCTGGTGGAGGACCCCTAGGATCATCATACCAAGGGTAATCATGCCAAGGCTTCGGTCCCCTAGTACCGTTCCAAGGTCTTCCTGGTGGGGGACGCCTTGGGTCTCCATACCAAGGTCCATCATGCCAAGGTCCTGGTCTATTTGGTGGGCCAGGTCCATCATACCAGGGTCTCCCTCGTGGGGGACCCCTAGGATCATCATACCAAGGGTAATCACGCCAAGGTCCCGATCCTCTAGTACCGTTAAAAGGTCTTCTTGGTGGGCCAGGTCCATCATGCCAGGGTCTCCCTGGTGGAGGGCCCCTAGGATCATCATACCAAGGGTAATCATGCCAAGGTCTCGGTCCCCTAGTACCGTTCCAAGGTCTTCCTGGTGGGGGACGCCTTGGGTCTCCATACCAAGGTCCATCATGCCAAGGTCCTGGTCTATTTGGTGGGTCAGGTCCATCATACCAGGGTCTACCTGGTGGGGGGGTACCCCTAGGATCATCATACCAAGGGTAATCACGCCAAGGTCCCGATCCTCTAGTACCGTTAAAAGGTCTTCTTGGTGGGCCAGGTCCATCATGCCAGGGTCTCCCTGGTGGAGGGCCCCTAGGATCATCATACCAAGGGTAATCATGCCAAGGTCTCGGTCCCCTAGTACCGTTCCAAGGTCTTCCTGGTGGAGGACGCTTGGAGTCATACCAAGGTCCTGGTCTATTTGGTGGGCCAGGTCCATCATACCAGGGCCTCCCTCGTGGGGGACCCCTAGGATCATCATACCAAGGGTAATCATGCCAAGGCCTTGGTCCCCTAGTACCGTTCCAAGGTCTTCCTGGTGGGGGACGCCTTGGGTCTCCATACCAAGGTCCATCATGCCAAGGTCCTGGCCTATTTGGTGGGCCAGGTCCATCATGCCAGGGTCTTCCTGGTGGGGGGGTACCCCTAGGATCATCATACCAAGGGTAATCACGCCAAGGTCCCGATCCTCTAGTACCGTTAAAAGGTCTTCTTGGTGGGCCAGGTCCATCATGCCAGGGTCTCCCTGGTGGAGGGCCCCTAGGATCATCATACCAAGGGTAATCATGCCAAGGTCTCGGTCCCCTAGTACCATTCCAAGGTTTTCCTGGTGGAGGACGCCTTGGGTCATCATACCAAGGGTAATCACGCCAAGGTCCCGGTCCTCTAGTGCCGTTAAAAGGTCTTCTCGGTTCATGCCCAGATCCAGGATAATTGTGATGAGAAGGACCCGGTGCTCTTGGGTCATCAGCATCATACATAGGGTAACCACGTGAAGCTTCCAGTCCTATAGTGCTATGAGAAGGTCTTCTCGGTCCATGCCCAGATCCAGGATAATTGTGATGAGAAGGACCCGGTGCTCTTGGGTCATCAGCATCATACATAGGGTAACCACGTGAAGCTTCCAGTCCTATAGTGCTATAAGAAGGTCTTCTCGGTCCATGCCCAGATCCAGGATAATTGTAATGAGAAGGACCCGGTGCTCTTGGGTCATCACCATCATACATAGGGTAACCACGTGAATGTCCCGGTCCTGGCGGTTCAGGCCCAGCTCCAGGATAATTGTGATGAGAAGGACCCGGTGCTCTTGGGTCATCAGCATCATACATAGGGTAACCAAGTGAATGTCCCGGTCCTGGCGGTTCAGGCCCAGCTCCAGGATAATTGTGATGAGAAGGACCCGGTGATCTTGGGTCATCAGCATCATACATAGGGTAACCACGTGAATGTCCCGGTCCTGGCGGTTCAGGCCCAGCTCCAGGATAATTGTGATGAGAAGGACCCGGTGATCTTGGGTCATCAGCATCATACATAGGGTAACCGCCACGCGAACGTCCCGGTCCTCTAGTACCGTTAAAGGGTCTTCTTAGTGGAGGACGCTTGGAGTCATACCGAGGTCCTCGTCCCTTTGGTGGGCCAGGTCCATCATTCCAGGGTCTCCCTGGTGGAGGACGCCTAGGATCCTTATACCAAGGGTAATGACGCCAATGATCCGGTCCCCAATTAGGATATTTCTGACGACCCCATGGAGTTCGCAATGGTTCTCCCTTTGATGGAGAAAGCTTTAGGTCATACCGAGATCCAGTCCCATGACGTGGTTTCCAAGTACTTGTTCCATAAGTCTTTGGGTTTTTCCTTAGACCTTTATTAGCTGTATTTGATGGACTTCTTGAGTCATTTATTTGATTCATCCAAGCAGAAATTTTTGGACGTCCCTTTGGAGTTGGACGCGATTCTTCCTTTAGAGGAGATAACTTAGATTCCCACGGTGAAGTTATCCGCTGACGTTTTCTTAAAGAAGTGGTTGTAACAGTACGTCTTTGACCGTCATGCCAAAGATTAGTCGGAGTTTTTAGATCAGTAAACTTTTGCTTGCTTACTCGTAAGGTTGCCGGGGAAAAGGTTGGACGAGCCGAAGGTTTCTTCGAATCATTAAGTGGCTGATAGCGTCGGTCAATCAATGGTTCCTTAAAAAGAGTAAAATAATAAATAACAAATAAATTCGCATAACAACTCATACAGTGAAGTAACTCCAATCAGATAACAGTGGAATCATAACAATAACTCTTAAATATATACAGGGTGTATCTGTGAACATTTACATCCCTATATCCACGTGTTCTACATTCCATTCTGAACAACATTTGTTTGAAAATACGTCGAATATTTTTTCGACTCCCAGTCCAAAACCAACTTCCAACCAAAGATTCATGGACATTCTCTTCCTTAATATCTTATCCTACTTTAATCTAAATTTAAATTAATTAAACTTATTATAAATCAAAAACCGGCCAAGTGCGAGTCGGGCTCGCGCACAAAGGGTTCCGTAGCAGCGTTTTCAGTGTAAGCACAATAACTTAACCAAAATTACAGTTAAATCAACCTATCTCAAAAACTATAAGAGATACTTTGATCAAACCAAAAATCGTTGAAAGAGTTAATTAGCATGCATCACCTCTATTTTTTTTAGAATTTTATACCCCGTAGTTATAAAAATAGAGGGGGGGGGACATACTTTTTACGACTTTGAGAGCTGATATCTCAAAAACCGTTCACTTTAAGAAAAATGTTTTTTAGAAAACTTTATATCATTTTAAAAGACCTTTCCATTGATACCCCACACGGGTATGTACATCGAAAAAAAAAATTTCATCCCTCAGTTACATGTATGGGGGGCCCCACCCCCAATTCTTTTTTTTACTATTTAGTGTCATATTTTTGTAGCGGTTCATACAACACATATTCCCATCAAATTTCATCACTGTAGTACTTATAGTTTCCGAGTAAATCGGCTGTGACAGACGGACAGACGGACATGACGAAACTATAAGGGTTCCGTTTTTGCCATTTTGGCTACGGAACCCTAAAAATGACAAAATTTAATTTAATTTTATGTCATGTACTTAATTTAATGAAATTTTATTTGGTACAGTCGAGTTCAAAAATATGTATACACTTTAGGACCTTGTCAAAATACATATTTATAAAAAAGTGGAAGTCGTTTTCTTATACATATGTACTGTGACAAGGTCCTTAAGTGTGTACATATTTTTGAACTCGACCATAATGTCGGTAATTTACTTTCACAGTTAAGTGAACTTGTAATTATTTTTCATGATTTTCAGCTTACCTTATCTGGTATCATAGGAATAATTCGAGCAAATGTAATTTTCTGACCGATGGGCACCTTTTCCGTTACTATTTCAATAGGAACTGCTGCTTCTAATATCGTTATGCATACTAAAATATAATATTAAAGTTATTTCGAGTTTTTTTTATTCCTATAGAAAAGAGCTTTTTCCAAAAAAATTTTTATTAAGAATGATATCTATACTATGATCTTTTTTTTTCCTTAAGAGCCAGCATCGCATATGTAAAGGTGTAATGGTCATAACAGCAGATGTCCATGGGCGGCGGTGATCACTTACCATCAAGACGTGTGATTGCCGTATGCTCATTTGTCTAAAAAAAAATAAGAGGACACAAATATCATAAATCATTTACTTTTTCACGTCCAACTCCCGGCAGATAAGTACAGCTTTTTTTTCATAAATAATATAATTATTTTTCATCCAGACATTTGTAAGGAACCGATCCATAACGTTCATAAAAATTAGGTAGATAAATAAAATTGACGAACATACTTACATACATAGAGTGCTATAAAATCATAGCTATTCTTTGGCTTTGTAGTAGTTGGGTAAAAATATTTAGGAAAACATTTCCTTTGTTTCGGTGATGATTGTCGTCGGCGAACATCCCACGGTCCCCTTAACTTTTTCAACACCACTTGAATATGTTTCAAGTCCATAGAAGTTATTTTTCCAAGATACACAGCGATATCTAGTGTCCTTGATCTTTGTCCCGGCGATCTTGATGTCTAGGAGCAACGTAAAATAGTTCTTACTAGCGGCCGCCCGCGACTTCGTCCGCGTGGAAAAGTTTTTACCCCCCTTTTAACCCCTTACAACCCCCTTTTCCGCAATAAAAAGTAGCCTATGTTCTTTCTCAGGGTCTAGATCATATGTATACCAAATTTCATTTAAATCCGTTCGGTAGTTTTGGCGTGAAAGAGTAACAGACAGACAGACAGACAGACAGACAGACAGACAGACAGACAGACAGACAGACAGACAGACAGACAGAGTTACTTTCGCATTTATAATATTAGTTAGGATAATTTTCGCGTTGCATTATAACTCTTTAACTGCTGGGGGGGAGACTATTTAACCGCCAGGGACCGAAGAGTCTTTAATCGCCAGGGATGGAAAACCCTTTAACCGCCAGGGGCGGAAGACTCATTAACCGCCAGGGGCGGAAGACTCTTTAACCGCCAGGGGCGAAACACTCTTTAACCGCCAAGGGCGGCCGACTCTTTTATCGCCCTATCTTCTTCCTTAGAGCCCTCCCCATTGATGAAACCTAAATTTTGCCGCCCCCTAAGCCTAAAAATGCCCCCCACCAGCGTAGTGTTTTTATATCACCCTCTTTTCTTAGTCTACTGATGAAGAAGAGATTTTTCCGAGTAACACGTGCCACCCAGGGAATAACGCTAAGCTATGCTACTGATCTCTGGATAAGTTACAAATTGATTTGTTTACCCGATATTAGAAACTTCCAATACGAACAATGTACCATTGAACCGCGACCAAAGAGTGATACAAAAATGACTCTTCAAATGGAAATGTAAAATGAAATTGGACCAGCCTTATCGTAGAATTTATTTTCTTTATGTATGGTAACGTTGCGATAATATCTTGTATAAACATTTCGTCAGTTATAAAAGGTTATGCGAACGACTTTTTGGTTTTTGTGATTTTAACATGGACGTAATTTTATTGTTTTGGTAAAAAAAAGTATCATTTGTTGATGTTACAGCAAAAAGAAATGCCTCAAAATCAGGCGTATATTTTCGTTTCTATTTATGAAGAGATGACTTTCATGGACAACCATAGGCTTGCTTACATGTAATCCAAAAAGACGAAACACTTGCGCGATGGAAACAGCACTCAGCGCCATCTATTGACAAACTAATAGCAAATATAAGGCCCGAAACGAAGCTAGGGCGGCTCGCGAGTATCTAATAAAAATACTAGATGGATGTATTAAATGTGAACAGTCCTATTTTATTAGTTTTCTAAAACAAAATCTTAATTACTTTATAGTTCATGTCTGCATGATTTTAACGTAGTAAATTTAAGTTTATTTACAAAATCATAAATAATATTTGCCAATCTCAGTAAATACGAAATTAAGATCGAGAAACTTAATTTTAAAATGAACTAATTACGTTTAGAAATTATACTTAAATTTTCTAGAAAGACAAACAAAATCTTAGAAAAAGATTGAGTAGTTAGCTTTGTGATTTTTCTCATAAACTAATCACAAAGGCTAAACGCTGCCAGCAGCTTTTTATTTCATTCATTAGCAACCCACGCTCGTCCACTGCTGGACATAGGTCTCCCCCAATGCACGCCACCGCTCCCGATTTTCGGCCATTCTCGTCCAGCTCACTCCAGCCAGCCTTCGAATGTCGTCATCGCATCTTGTAGCAGGGCGTCCAACACTACGTTTACCGAGTCGCGGTCTCCACTCAAGGAACTTTATGGCTCCAACGGTTGTCAGTTCTGCGGCTAATGTGACCTAGCCCAATGCCACTTCAGTTTGCTAATTCGGTGGGCCTGGTGAGACCTGGTCTGGTCTCGAGGCCTTGCAGGGGTGCCAAGTCGATTGGCGATATATCGAGGTGTTGAAGTGTCTGTATGACACCGCTAATATGCTTTTTATTTAGATACTATTTATTTATATCGACGACGTCCTGTGAGTAGACCTCCGTTTGTCAATTAAATATAAGTAGGATTAATACTCATTTGAAGCTACTTGTTACATTTTCGAAATAATAAATAGGCCTTTGCATCTTAACAGCAGCATGTTACTAGCACCACAACTTTGCTCGTGGCTGTACATTTTCGTAAAGAACCCCAATAACCCAACTGAAAAATATGACCTACTATACCAAATGTATTATGAGGGTAGTTACATAAGTGTGAGAACTACAAGCAAAACCCATTAGGTCGACAAATGGTTTGTACTAAATTGGTACCTTTTTTGTCCCTTTTAGAATTAAAAGTCATTTAGGCTTGGAGAAATGCCGGGGTGGGTAGGAGGTCAGACTGGAAAACGAATTAAGGCGACAAGTAGAGCCTAACAATTTCAAAATAGTGCCGAGCTATCGACAGTTTTCATCTGAAAACTTATAGGGCTTATTCCTTCCTTAAGAGCCAGCGATGCATTTGTGATGCCTCAGAAGTCGCAGATGTCCATGGGCAGCAATGATCACTTACTATCAGGTGAGCCGTCTGCTCGTTTGTCCGCTATAATGTTAGAAAAAACCGTCGGTCCTATTAAGGACTATAAATTGTATCGAAACAATGAATAGTTCTGTTGGTTTTGATGTGAATGTGAATGAACTATCGATAGTAACTCTACTTTATATAATTTAAAAAATAATCTCTGTAATGGGGAGTACTGGAGGCTTTTGCCCAGCAGTGGAATCTAGAAATAAAAAAAACCTTATATACTTATCCCCTTGTATAACATTTCTATAAAGATAACTATTTTCTCAAACCATTCCACAAATTTTAGGTTTTATTGAATTTATTTGTTACGTCCATTATTCTTCATAAGATTAGTATAGTTATACAAGTTAAGACAATAATTATTTTGATCTAGAAAGTCAAACGAAAGTTTGTCTGCCCATAAATAACTAAAGTCACCTAGCCAGGTCAAGAGTTCACTTAATGTTATTATATTATTCCTTGGCTTCTGAGAACCTCATGAATTACAAAAAATATTATAAGCGAACGGCGACGCGCTTCTGAATGAGAAAACGTGACCAAAATAAATAGAAAAAACTTAATTTTGCCAGAATACAGATGGATGCTTGTCACCGTTGTTTTATCTCTTGGATAAACAACTGTTCTGGCTTGTCTTTAAGATTTTATTACCAGCCTAATTTTAATATTAATGTACACGCAAAAACCGATATTTTGTGGCCTGACACCAGACAGTGATTGTATTTTTTTTTTTAAAAATAAAACTGCAATTTAATAAAACAAGTTTATTGATTTATTTACAACGGGAGTACGTAGCACTTATTATATTTTTGGAACACAATAAGGTATAGTTAGGGCTTTAACGGGAACAAGTATAAAAAAGTTAACTAATCTCCAACATTTAAACTTGTTTTCATCAAAATTTATCTTGAAAAAATATGTTAAACGTTGGAGAGTTACCTACTCTTATATAAAAAGATGATAGAGTAAAAAATATTTTGCTATTAAGACAAATGTGAGATGATTGGCGTTCTCTCTCAAGAGCATTATTATAGTGTTAATTTTTTGTACTAAACAAAGCTTTCTTTAATAATTGACTAGAATAAGGTATCACTTTGCGCATTATTTCATTAAGACCCACTTGCACCAATGTTTCATACAAATCAGTTAATAAAAGATCCAAAAAAAAACATACGGATCGAATTGAGAACCTCCTCCTTTTTTGAAGTCGGTTCAATAGTGTCAATACAGCATGAAAAGATACATTTTATTATTTATTTATTATACCAACTCACATTGTAATTGATTGATGCAAGTAGCGCTAATTTATTTTTCTTTTCAGTCTCCTGACAAAGCAAAAAGCTTACAAATAATTAGATTTATTTAAATACAAAAAATAAATAAACATCATCTGTAATGTAATTTGTTGTACAAATTAAATTTGCAAGATGTCGTTTGAGATTTGAAAATTATCGACGTAGATAATATATTCAGAAGACTGTCAAAGAAACTGGAATATGTATAGTAGAAGAGAACTTTGAAAGCGTTTTTGGAGCATTTAGTCTTCTTTATCAGCCCAGATGCTGTCACCGTTGGCTTCGCTTGTTCCCCTCATAAACTTCTGGACCATGGGCATTTTGTACATGTAAACTGACAGGATACTTCCAGCACATGCGCCTATCCAATAAACTATGGCGTGCTCCAACAAAGTGTGACCCTCGCAGCCAGCTTTAAGCGAAGTGGCAAGTACCGGGTTGAAATATCCACCGGAGTAGTCAAAAGCTGGAAAAGAAATTGAATTTAGCAGGTATTGAGAAATTTCGCTTTTAAAAATTTACCTAGATGACATTATTTTCTCGTCATAAATATAGAAGAACATATTGAAAGAGTCGTCAAAGTTTGATCAAAGCGCTCTACCTAAGATGTCGCTAATAGATAAAACAATGAATGCGTATACATACAACAATGATTTCTAAATAAGAGCTAATGGAATGTGTTGTATGATTTTGAATGGTAATGCAGCAATGGTTTGTTTTATAACGAATAAATTACTGATACTGATATTGATAAAATGTACGTTGAAAAAATATGATAATATGAGAACGAAATATCCAAATACATAGTTGCAAGTAACGTTAATAAAAAAACTTTTTAAATAAGCTGTCTTCTCAGACACAAAAATTGTTTATCAGCAATCATGCTATAGCAATAGTTAAATAGAAAAGTCTATGTATTTGTTTATGAGTACGAATGAAGTTGTAAATGTCATGTATTTTAATGATATCGAAAAATGTGTGACCATGCACGATAGCGAGTTAGAGACACTTAGTTTACACAACGATGTATGTACCTTTTCCTAAATGGACTTTGCAAAAGATGGACACACTTAAGTCCGCATTGGCACTATTGTCCTGATAGCGGTAGACGAATACCGTGTGCCTAGTGAGGACTCCTGCAACAGTGAACCCGTGCGTGAGAATGTGTGGGGTGAGGTGAGTGTGAGATAGATTAGGTGGGGCGAGAGTTTGTCACAAAGCCAATTTATCGAAAACTACAGCAAATTGTAAAAATAAAGATGAGCGATTTTTATCAACCTATGCTATGGCTATGACTTAGGGACCTTCAAGAAACGAGCGTACTCCTTCTTAAAAGGCCGGCAACGCATCAGCGACCTCTCTGATCTCGCAGATGTTCATGGGCGGCGGTGATTACTTACCAGCAGGTGACCCGCTTGCTCGTTTGCCGCCTCTAGTATATAAAAAAAAAACCATCTAGCTAGACTACGCCGCGGTGCCGTAGCCAACCATTGCTATAGTTTCCAATAAATTAGTGTAGTTAAATGTCGCTCTTACAGCTGACGAGTTGTTATCGATTGCAGCTCTTTTAAGCATAAAATGAAAATCGTGATTATCCCGTTCGCCTAGTGATCCGTGAGTGAGTTTTATGAGTAAGACCAGTGAGACTGAGGTTACAGTGAGACCAATGTGAGTTGTAACAGTTTGTTACAGCCAACAGAAAGACAGTTTGACGAATTTTTCAAAGCCTAAGTCATATTTCAGATTTCTATGGTGATAGTGTTACTTTGTTATTATTGACAGGTATTAAGCATGGTGATAAGAAGCGTGAATAACATCTACGTGAGTGTTGAATACAATTGTGGCATTTCATGAATATAACGATGGTTGGCAAAGGTAATTTTGTAAATGTAATCACAGTAGGATTTTATAATTCAAATTTATATGCATTGTTGTGTAAACCTCAAGGAACAATGTGTGTTATATTTGTGTTTAAATGTATGAATAGTACTAAATGTAAAAACATGAAAAATATAACTAAGAACTACACACAATTACAGGGCGATCCCCTATTTATTTTCATAAAGAGTTAGTAGTACTATAAATTAAGCAGTATCCAAACAGCTTTTATCCAAAAAATAAGTTAATAGAAATTAAAATTAAACCTTCCCTAGCGCAATACTAGGAAATAGAAGCCGTAATGAACAACTACAAAAACTGCAAGAAAAGGAGAGCTAACAGCAAAAGCTACCTAAAGCCAAGAAATTTTCTGAAACTCTTTTATATTTTGTTTGTCGAGAGTTAATTTCGCCCCTTCTTCAGACCAAATAAACTTTAGCATGGTCGTGTGAATGTGTAAAATTAGGTGTATCTCTGGCTGTTTTATGGATTTTTACTGTGGAATTTCTGTCGTGTAGCGTCATAATAACATTCTCATAATTTATGTATTTTATAGAACCGTCTTTGTGTAGGTAAATATAAAAATAAATAAATAAATCGTTTATTTCTCTCACAGTATGTCCGTACAAACCGTGTGTGATCAGGATATATGTCAGGTGACCAAGCAGACATGACTGTGAGAGAATGGTTGCCTGAAGTAGGTTTTATGTTTTAAAAACATGACAGACATAACATGTTTGCGGAACCATATTATGTGAGTAAAAAATACCACAGCGACAACGAGGGACTTTGTTCCGATGATTGAAGGAGCGATGCGCGGTGGCCCCAAAAACGAGGGGTCAGGTCTCATAAGGAACTTGTGGAAGGCCTCTGATAACCATTGCACGTGCGACACCCTTCCACCACCGCACCGTAGATCACTGGCACCTGGAATGGGACAAATAGGGTAGCTTTTGGTCTAGTGGTTGGTCGCCCTGTTGGTCTAGTGGTTTAAGTACCGGACCGTGATCTCGGGGTCCCGGGTTCGATTCCCGGGACGAGCAAAAGTATGTTTCGAATTTTTCGAACATAGCTCGGGTTTGTGATCACCAATCCGCATTAGGCAAGCGTGGTGATTAAGCCTAATCCCATCATAGTAGCGATAACTTGATTTCTATGATGGAGGCCTTTGCCCTGCAGTGGGATAGTATATAGGTTGATACTTTATACTTAGGGTAGCTTTTTAGTCAATTTCTTTATTGCCCATAATGGGGTCTAAGTGAAAAATCCGCTAGGTGTGCTGTCATCTCACATAAAATCAAATCTCACATATTATTTTTAATTATTAAATTATTTTTAATGTGAGATGTCATAAACAACCAATGACGTTAAAGTTGTACCTGTGTCTAACAGTACGCCATCTAGCGAAATTTTCACATACGATAGCCTACAAAATACCAACTGTTATAGGGGCTTCGCTGAGGTGCTTTCGTAACCCTTAGACAGTGGAAGTTGAGAAACTGTACTTATGTATGTGTTCTCATTCATGAAGTTAAGTTCCATCATCACGCCAAAATCAAATTCAAAGCATTTGATTTTGGCGTGATGATGGAAAACTTCATAACTTACAAGTAATTACACGGGGGTAACTGGTAAGTAAGTCAGCTGGCTTTAATACATTCGCAGCGTTTTATAATTTTACTAGTGGCCCGCCCTAACTTCGTTTCGGGACAGTAGTTGCACTGTCTACTAATAGATGGCGCTGCACGTTGACTGTATCGTGCAAGTGTTTCGTGTTTTCGGTTTACCTATAAGCACTGGCGTGGAATATGAGATTAACCTCTTTATAAATAGTATGAAATTAGACGATTTTCCATGTACATATTCGTAGAATGTTTAAACTCCAATAAAAGTAGGTATAGGTAAATGCGTGCTTAACGACACTTCTGGTGCTATGCATTTAAGAAAGGGCTTGTCTGGGATGAAAACACACTTGGCCCCCTCGAAAACCCGACAAAGCTCTGGATTGCTTAAGGTGTCTTGCATGTCATTAACATAACGCCAATTTTTTTTATAATCAGCGGGCTACATGCGCACCCGAGAGGACACACTGTATGTGTCGGCTCAAGTTGCGTCCACGACTCATGGCTGACATGAGCGGGTAAAGGTGCCACTCTCGGAACGAGAGTCACAAATTTTGCGCGGTGCGCATTTTAGCTACAGGTCAATTATGCGTTGTATGATTTTTTTTCAGGCATTGGTTTAATTTCTACGCAGTTATCGTAACTATAGAGTTCACTACGCGAACGAAGTTGCGGGCGGCCGCTAGTCACAAATGAAAGTGACAGCATCTGTTTCAAACCAAAGCTAACCTTCAAGGACCAAGTATCATATGGACTGGGCACGCAAATAATAATATTCGTGTAAACGGAACAACTACCTATATACAGAAATCGCTAAGAGTAAAAGAGACAGAATCATGATTTTTGTCTCAGAGTTCACTTTTTTTTGATAGGCTCAGTTCTGTCAGTTGTGAACTGCGCCCAGTAAAGCTAGTTGCCATAGTTAAGCCATAGTAATTAAGTGTGATTTTTGTTCGTATTTTTACTACCGTAATAACCAACCAAATTCAGTCGTAGTAAGAGATAACAGGCTACCGTACTGAAGTAATCTTCAGTCACATCGATCCGCCATTTTGTAGTTATTTTTCATTTGGCCGGGTTATATAGATATCTGTCCCTTACGGTGATACGCGCTTAGCCACTCTATTTTGATACTTTCTCTAAGCTAACTTTAGACCACGTTTTGTAGTAAGGGGATACAAATAAAATAGATAACATACCTACTTAATATCAAATTATATTTTCCTTTTTTAAACTGATGTAAGTAGTGGATAGAGTATATTATAGAGTAGCGTAGATTCTATGATGCGCCTCATCTGTTTTTGTCTATGGGCACGAATCTTTATCTCTCTTTATCTAAATAGTACCTTATTATTAGTCGTGCCCCTTTCGCTTGGTAGGTCTTTAAATAACTAAGCCCAGATTATGAGCTCCTAATTATTTATACAAGATCCTGACAATTTGCGTGGCATTTAGCCCCAGTCCAGGAAAAGTTAGTCCATTACAGAATCTCACTTCGCTGCTGTAAAATTGTCAGTGAAGTGAACATTATTTAATGAAACCCCGACACTTCTGCAGATTTCATTACGAAGTTTAACTAAGAGTTATGCTTTCTATAAGTGGTGGAACTTTTGAGACAATCAGCTGTTTAAGAACAGCCATGTTCCCGTGAAGAGAATTTTAATTCTACTTTATTTACTTACTGACTGGACTTTTGAAGGTTAGAAGTGAATTTGTAGAGCTATCTGCCTAATATCACAAAATAATTACACACAGAAGGTAGACTCAGCCTGATTTTGAATTATAAATAGAAGAGTTCGTTGACATATGCCAGGGTTGTTGCCCGGCATGAGTACATAAGCGCGCGGCCTCTACCACAGACCTCGACATTTCGACAATCTTATGTCATAGGCTAGGATTAATGTGGTCGAAAAGGCGTATTTCCCCGTTAGTGCACATGCGTGAGTACATGACACGTTTTTAGCTCTTAGTGGGCAGTCGACTTTCTGTGTGTAGGTAATTATTTTGTGCTAATATTGTGTGCCTGCCTAATATAGTGTTTGTACAATGCCTGCTTAGTTAGGCCTACTGAAAATTCTAGCTTCTGGTTTCATCCAAAAAGAAGTTATAGGGTTGAAAATGGCCAGAATGGCCTACTTCGGGAAAGTGAAAAGGATGGTAGGTCGTTCCGCATTTTTCTCGACTTGGCGGATAATTTAAATTAGCTAGAGTCACGCCATATTCCGTAATATAGTTGGCCGTTTATCAATGAATTGGACATCATTATCGCCACACACAAAACCAAACAAGCCAAAAATCATTAGAGCACATGCATTAAGTATTACCTTATTCAAAAAACTAAAACGTAACTACGACAAAATACGACGCTGAAAAAGTATAAAACAAGCCTTCGTTGTCAATTTACAATAATGTCATACAATACTATTCTGTAGCGCTTACCATGAGTTGACATCTTAAACTGACATAACATAAACTATTGCTGTCTCTTTCAAATGCATCACAATGAAAGAGACAAAGCGATAGTTTTCGATAGCGAGGAAAGTATTTCAAACTCATGGTAAGGCTACTGAAGTATGCAATATTCACTATGTAGAGATAAATTTTCATGTTTGGAAATCCGCAGTCACACGTTGTCAAAGTGCTACGGTAGGTAGGTAGGTAAGTATATGAACGTGTGACTAGTCTTGGCAGAATCCGTAGGTCAATAAAATGCAAGCGTTGTGTGACTGTCAATTGATCAGCCTGCAAGACGCCAACGCTCGAAAGATGCTAGTATGGGGAGGTCGCCGGCAAGACGCCAACGCTCGAAAGACGCTAGTATGGGGAGGTCGCCGGCAAGACGCCAACGCTCTGTTATGAGACAGAGTCGCGAGGAAGTTTTAAAAAAAATGTTTTAAGTTGAAGGACGAAAAGTATATTTTGAATTTTGACAATTTAGAATTTAACCCGTTGGCAGCCGTTGGAAGAGAGTTGGGAGAGAACTGACTCGTTTCATAGGGCAGAGCCCATTCTAAGAAATATAGCTGACACAGCACTACGGTGACTGTGTCAGGGTTATCCCTAACATGTAAAGGGTATAACAGCTCGAATGATGCTAGTATGGGGAGATCGCGCGGAAGACGCCAACGCTCGAAAGACGCTAGTATGAGGAGGTCGCCGGCAAGACGCTAACGCTCGAAATACGCTAGTATAGGGAGGTCGCTGGCAAGACGCCAACGCTCAAAAGACGCTAGTGTGTCACTCTTACAGTTTCACATCACACATTGTCACACAAACACCTTTTAAGCCATCCTTACCTGCAAATCAGCTTTGCAGTCCTCAAAAGCCTTGTCCTTATGCGTCTCCGAGATCTCGAGGGCCCAGTACATCTGGATGTACTTGAAGACCAGGAGACCGCCTGTGAGTTCAGCCCAGGTCTTCAGTAACGCTTTGCGGATGTCGCCTTTGCCTGGTTATGTGAAAAAAAGATGTGAATGTCATGTTAAAAAAAAACAAGTTTTTTTTTTGGATTCAATTTTTTATTTATTTTTTGAAATGTAATCATCATGGTGTTCAAATCCGTTATGCCCATTATGTTCAAATCCGTTATGCCCATATGCTGTACTTAATTTGGCTTGGGGGCAATTCAATTCAAGCAGAATTTCAAGATTGTTTTTGCTGGTTTCCTACCTTTTATAAATATTACCTAGTCTAACGTCACCAATTTTTTTTTGTAGAGTTTAGTAAGTAATTATTATTATATTATTATCACATAAATATTGGTTAGGTCAAATTATAACAGTGACCAGCAAAAACATTTTGAAATTCTGGGCTGAGTTCTTTTGGGACGACTTGCCACCTAACCCGAAAATTCAACCACAGATATTAAAAAAGATTGAACTAAGAAAACTTCAAACTGATAGGACTTTGCTTACTTGAGGCATATAATAGGCCTGTTTCCAATTTTTTTTTCTGATTAGTAATCAAAGAAGCTCTCCAAAGTAGAAACATCGGCAAAAGATTACTCTGTTAGCATGAATATTCTCCGAGATATCACCATTCAAAGATCACATAAAATAAACCTTGTCAAAACGCTCCATACAACGGCCCCTGCCACGCTGTGACGTCACAGCGTGCTAGTTTGTGTTCATCACGGGAGACCTTTATTTATGAAAATGGTTTCAAAAGAAAAGTTGCTCAAAATTGCATGAATTATCTAATTGTATATAATTATTTAGTAAATGTAATACTTTTAAAATCAAGTTACGTATCAAATTTAGATCTAACTTTAATTGACTGATGACAAAAAATATCAAACTAAATTCTTGTATATAGTTTTTTTTTACCGTTATTTCTCCATTTTATACAAAAAATCTTCCAATCTCTAACCTTGGAAACAAGCCTATTGCAGCTCTATTAGCCAAGCTTAATGACTTCAAATATGACATGACGGCAGAATCTGATGGTAACACTGGTATACCACTGCGAATCGCAATCGTCTTTTATCGATAACTGCACCCTTTTATAGACATGTTCATACCTTCAATGACATCCTCGATGTGGGTGTAAGGACAGGCCGTGGCGTCCCCCCAGTTCATGGACCACCAGATGGTCAGCGCAAACAGGAAGATGGCGTAGGTGGCAACACCGAAGTTGTCAGCGACTGAAACACACATATTGGAAATTAAAAAACTAAACAGTAGTGTGTGCCTTATTCATCATCATTCATCATTTTAGCCAATAGACGTCTACTGCTGGACATAGGTCTCCCGTAAAGTTCTCCACACAGATTGGTCCTGTGCCACCCGCATCCAAGGGACTCCCGCACACATTGCGTGGAGAACAGACGGCCGTCGGGGTGGAAAGGTCCTTCAGAGGAGGCCGCAGCCGTGGCAGGCCTCCCACCAGGTGGACCGACGATCTGGTACCTTATTGGATATTCTTTATTGCATTAGTGAAACAACAGCGATAATAGTACAATAAGGGGGTCTTGCTTGTAGCGATTTCTTCCAGACAACCTTTAGGTAGGGGAAAGACAAGGAGCAAAAGAAACCAAATAGAAGAAATATATAAACTGATCTGGTGCATCGACTTAACTATAAGAAAGCCACGCTTCAGCACGAATGGTCCGGCTCGACTGGAGTGATACCACGACCTCACAGAAGAACGGCGTGATGCACCGCCTGCGCTGTGTTTCGCCGAGTGAGTGATACCAGAGGCCCAAACGGGGGAAAGAGGTTTAAAGATTTGGTAGCGCGCTTGTGACTCTACTGGTGTTGCAGGTGTATAATATGGGCAGCGGCAATCGCATCAGGTGATCCGTCTGCTCGTGTGTCACCTGTGTAGGTATGAGCATTTCTTTGTACGAAACAGAGAAACTCTACATTTTATAATTTTCTAATTCCTTTGTCTTTTGTGGTCCGGAACCTTAAAGACTTTCAACACTTAAGTCAACCCCTTATACCCAGTGACTAACAAAATGAAAAGATAAGAACACAAGTCTGTAGCAAAAGTCCCAACGATAAGCTCTCTAGCTAGAGAATGCATCTAGACAGCTCTCCATAGAGCGGCTCTTATTAAGTTTTATAAAGTTACCCTCTCGGTTCTGCGCTTTGGTATCTATTAAGAGAAATTAAATATTAGTAATAGTAAGTTTAGGATCTTGCCAGGTTAGCCTACCTAACTACACTTTCTCTTTACAGAAAACAACAGGTGCCCTCTTGCCCTCACTTCGTTTCAGATCGTTAGATCCAGTCTGAGCCAATAGATGGCGCTGGGTGTCGATTACGTCGCGCAAGTGTTTCGCGTTTTCTGATTAGCTACCTACAAGCCTTGACACTTGAACTTGAAAAAGGTCTTTAGACAACGTCAAGTATCTAATGTGTCTTCGAATGGTACACTTTTTATAAAATAGGTAGTATAGAAGATGTGTTGTCGAATTGTAGGTACATTTTAAAGATGATGACCCTGATGACATTAGCAAGGAGTCTAAAAGCACGTACCAAAAATGGTCATTGATTACTAAGTATAGGAACAGGGAACAAACACCATGCAACAAACTCTTGAAAACCTTGTTTCTGATCTATTCAAAACCACAACCAAGTTGGCGTAAGTGGTTCAGAGCTCGTCAGCACTGATCTTGGCTTCTCATGATAGCTTCAAATATGTAGATAAGACGCTTGTCCCAGAAGCCAACAGCTTCATGCGGAGAGGACAAATTTTGGTCATGCATCAAGTTCAGTGTGGCCATAATTATGTATTTGGATTTGATAAGTAAAAAAGTAACTCATTATGAACAACAGCCTAACTTCATACAAGCAGGCAGGTTTCAAATTCAAATTAGATGATTGTAAGTAGTTACTTACTTGGTAGTTTTTACTTTCGTAAACATGTTTGAAACTTTGGTATTTTGTTCATAATTGGGTATTTGACTAATCTCGATTTAGTAAAAAATATTGATACTCTATTAAAATATTGGTAAATAACAACCAATGGCCAACATTTTCAGTTAAAAATATATCGTCTAGCTGGTTTTGTGAGCATTCAAAGTTTCATAGGCAAGTCCATTTTTTAAGTATAAAATTAAAAAATAATAATTATATCATTGAACTACCCGTTCATTTTCCACCAACTTTTATTATGAAACCATTTACTTCAACGAAACATTTGATATAGCTACCATACAAAATTACTAGACGCGCATACAAGAGTTTGCATTGTGACGTCACAATACAATAGCCATTTGTATAGAGCGTTTTTTGGGCTTGCCCAAAATATTGCTCTTAAAGTTTGTGATATCTCAGGTAATTCAAATGAGAATCAAGTGATTCTTTCAACGATGTTTCTTAAATTGAGGCGTCTTTTGATTAAACACATAAAAAAATTTAGTCAAATAATAGCCAATTCTTTATTCAAATGGTCACACTGATCAGTTTTGCCAAATGAGGGTGTTGTTATTTTTTTGAACACAGGGTAGACAAACACTTATTTTTAGGAGTGAACTACACAAGTGGTCGTTTGATTGAATATGTTCGATAGTAGGTTTAATATTAGAGATTTTACGCGTAAAATAAATTTGTGGCCTAACAAAACATTCAAAGAGGTTATTTAAACAACGTCGAAGCTTATATGTTACATAGAGGGAAACCGAAAAAGTTAACACTTGCGCGGTATATTCTGTATGCCCAGCTAGCGCCATCTATGGCTTACAGTTTGGAACTAATGTGAGTGGCCCTACTTTTTAACCCCTGACGCCAAAACGATGGAATGTTATAAGTTTAACGTGTCTATCTGGTTCTCGGTGTGTGTGTCTGTCTGTGCTATTGTAGCTCTGGAACGGATGGCCGCCAACTGAAGATGGCACATAATGATGAATTTCATATTTCTTCAATTCATTTCCGTAATAGGTTTAATTTAATTAATATAGATACAGTCAACCACACATCAGGTTGCCGCAATCTGTCGGATTTCCTCAATTGATATTGAACCTAATGTGTGTGACAGTAAGATGGGAGTCGATTGAAGAAGTTTGTCATACTTTGATGCAGGGGCGTCTTTCCCTTAGGTGCAGGGTGTGCGTTGCACACGGGCGCCGCGGTCCTAGGGGCGCCGGGCGCCCCGGTCCTAGAGGCCGAGCGCCCCGGTCCTAGGGGAGCCTCGCGCCCCGGTCCTAGGGGCGCCGGGCGCCCCGGTCCTAGGGGGCCGAGCGCCCCGGTCCTAGGGGAGCCTCGCGCCCCGGTCCTAGGGGCGCCGGGCGCCCCGGTCCTAGGGGCCGAGCGCCCCGGTCCTAGGGGAGCCTCGCGCCCCGGTCCTAGGGGCGCCGGGCGCCCCGGTCCCAGGGGCCGAGCGCCCCGGTCCTAGGGGAGCCGCGCGCCCCGGTCCTAGGGGCGCCGGGCGCCCCGGTCCTAGGGGCCGAGCGCCCCGGTCCTAGGGGAGCCGCGCGCCCCGGTCCTTGGGGCGCCGGGCGCCGCTCGCAACGGAGCCCCACTCCGCGCTCCGGCCGGCCGCCGCGCTTTGATAACCAACGTAAAAAGAACTCCAGTTTGCATATATTTTTGTAGCACCTTCTTATATTTGTCGTATTACAGCAAAGCAAGGCGCGCCACGTGTAAATCCGGGGGATCACCACGATATCACCGGTCGGGGTCAGTCTCCACTTTACCTTTTTTTTTTTTTTTTTTTGTTCACGCAGAGTGAATGCCGCCTTATGCACACCCGGCCGCTGGGAGACGACCAGGTAGTGTGGGGCTCTCCCCTGGATTGGGCCTCTGCTAATCAGAGGCCGTTCAAGGGCATACCCACTAAACACTCTGCGACTTTTCCCGGCAATCCAGGCTCGGGGTGGGAAAGCGGGAAATAGGACGAACCTCATCACCGCAGACCCACCCATGGACAGCAAGGCACGCCAGTACGGCCTCTTTCCGACTCCCGGGGCTTAAAGCCCCCAGAGCAGCTCCCACTGCCCTCCGACAAAGCCCCAACCGAGCGGCGCCCGCATCGCTGGATTGCGATACGGGCGTCGCGGGCATGGGCTCCTGCAGAACTCTCCACAAACCCACACCCTGCTGGCTGCAGGGCAAGGTGGGGAGAGTGCCTGCAGGCTTCCAAAAAACTGCCCCACCAGACAGCCCCACGGCCGGCTACGCTGGATTGCGCAGTCGGTCGCGGGGCGGAGAGGTGGGGTTAGCCGGCCTTTGCCGCATCCCACTGGCTGTGGGACGCAGCGCAGACCAGCTACTAAAGACCCCCACAAAAGATGTGGGGGGTGGCGCCCGAAGGCGCCCCACTCGGTGGGGCCCACGTCAAGGTGCGCCCAAAGTGGAGGAGATCCTCACAGGGCGCCGGACAGGGCCCCGGCCCAGACAGAGCTGGGCCTCAGAGTGCAGCTGTCAGCCGTCGGGTAGCAATATGGCGATAAGCCAATTGCTACCCGCCGTTGCCCAGGGACACCAGGACCCCTCCGGTAGCAGTTCCAAACAGAAAGAAAATACTACCGAAGAGGCCACACGAGGAGGTCGCCGCACCGTAGTCCCAGTCCTCCACTTTACTTACGTGGAGTCTCCGAACCGCAAGACCACGGGACTTCCCACGAAAGTGGGTCGCTCCCTGTTTGCTTAGGGTCCTTAACGGAGACTTTTTTCTCCCCCCTTTACTTGGGGCGCGTCTGGGCGCTGCCCCCACATTACATGTGGGGGACTTTTGCGCAGATCGCGCCAAGTCCCGCAATCCAGCGGTAAGCGGCAGCTTCCTGCCTCCCTGTCTTCCCCCTGCCTCCGCATCCAGCGGAGGTGCTCGTGTGGCTGGGATTTCAGGGCCTTACTGGTAAGCCTGCGGGCTCTCTTTCCCTTCCCTGTCCTGCAAACAGCAGGGTACGGGTCTGCGAGGGAGCCCTGCAGGGATCTGCTGGTAGCGCTGCGTCGCAACCCAGCGGCGTGGGCCCCGTAGTTGGGGAGGTGGTTCGCCCTTTCACGTATTCCGCCACCGTGCCTGGATCTGCCGGGAAAAGTCGGAGAGGTTTTAGTGGGTATGCCTCTGGACGGTCTCTGATTAGCAGAGACCCAACCCAAAGGAGAGCCCCACACTACTAACCGACGGGTGTGCATAAGGCGGCGCCGACCACCGGCGCCGACGTCTGCCCATTGCACATTGGGCAGGCGGCATTTCCTCTTCGTGACCAAAAAAAAGAGCACTTCAAGTCAAGAGAACAATCAAGAGCAGGGCAGGTATTCAAAACCGAACTAAACTTCTAAACTACAAACAATAGAAAAATTTGACAGTACTTTTATGGTAAGTTGATGTGCTGTTAGAGCTGCAGCATCGAAAGTCGCTTAACACGTTAGTACTTACTATGTCAAAGTAATATTGTGTCCGTATCCCTTGGTAAAACTAGGCTTTAGCCAGTTACTTTGACATAGTACTAAAGTGTTAAGCTACTTTCGAAGCTGACTGACTTCTTCTGCTTCTTCAGCAGCATGTATTTGCCCACTGCAGAGCATATGCCTCTCCAATTTCCCTCCTATTCCTTCTGTTGTGGGTCTTCCTGGACCACGCTGCCCCAGCTTGAGCCTTGATGTCGTCGGACCATCTTGCAGTTTGTCCGCCAACACTCCTCTTTCCGTCTCTTGGTCTTCATTCAAGAAGAATCTTGCTCCACCTCCCAACTCCCCTTCTGCATACATGGCCTGCCCATGCCCACTTTAGTTTAGCGGCTCGGTACCCTACATCTACCACTTTTGTGCGTTCCCGGATGATGGTGTTGCGCACTTTGTCCCGTAAGGATATACCGAGCATGATACGTTCCATGGCTCTCTGTGCTACTTTGAGTCTACGTATCAGCGTAGCGGTGAGCGGCCAGGTTTCGCAAGCATATGTCATTGTCGGCAAAACACATTGGTTTTGTGGTAGTGTCTTAGATTTGAATACACTGCCCAGAAAGCCGCCCATGACAATTGAACCAGACGGGTGGTCTCTGTTTTGAATGGGTTCTTTCCTAGCGTTATCCGTTGTCCCAGGTACACATATTCATTCACTATCTCAAGTTCGTGGCCTTCTAATGCTATGGAAGTTGGTATAATTTAACCTTGGTCTTGTCCATATTCATTTTTAGGCCTACTTTGAGAGACGCGTGATACAGCTGCTCCATCATTGTCTGCAGTTCTGACGGCGATTCGGACAGAATCACTATATCGTCCGCGTATCGGAGGTGATTAAGGTACATGCCGTTGATGTTGATTCCCGTCCCAGTCCAGTGTCTTAAAGACATCTTCCAGCGCACTGTTAAAGAGTTTAGGCGAAATGACATCCTCTTGTCGGACACCTTTCTGGATGGGGATTGGATTCGTGTTTTCCCTCAGCTGGATGGTCATCGTGGGTGACTTATCAAGATTTTTCAGGATGTGGATGTTTCGTCTATTCGACATCTTTTCAGCGAGGCAGTAACCGCCCAATGTTCTAGCGAGTCGAACGCTTTCTCTTAATCAACATATGCCAGATATAATGGTTTGTTGTATTCATGGGCCTTCTGTCTGTGTTATCGGTTGTTCCAAACCCCTTGCGGAAACCGGTTTGTTCTCTGGGTTGATATTGGTCGAGCCTACCGCTTAGTCTTGTTGTGATCACTCTTACTAGAGAAGACTTTGTATACTTGGCTTAGCAGTGATATAGGGCGATAGTTTTTCAACAAGGTATTGTCACCCCTTTTATGAAAAAGTACTACTAAGCTTCGTGTCCATTCCGTGGGAACTACTCCAGTAAATAAAACCTCATTGAACTACAGTCTCAGTTCTTTAATGACCACCAAGCCACCACACACCGGCCTTCAGCAACTCTACTGCTATACCATCTTCTCCTGGGGCTTTGTTCTTTTTGAGCCTTTTCAGAGCCTGACGTATCTCATAACTGCTGAATTCCGGTATGTTCGTAGTGGGGCCCATTGCTCTCGAGGATCACCAGTCAATGGCTTGGGGAGTTTAGATCGGTATAGATTACCATAATATTCTTCCGTAATCTCTCTCATATCATTGATATTCGAGGTTGCAGGTTGTTGAGTGGTTCGTCTCAGCTTATTAGGCAGGTTAGTCGCGGATGTTCTTTGAAAAACCTTAAATCCAGGGGCGTCTTTCCCTTAGGTGCAGGGTGTGCGTTGCACACGGGCGCCGCGGTCCTAGGGGCGCCGGGCGCCCCGGTCCTAGAGGCCGAGCGCCCCGGTCCTAGGGGAGCCTCGCGCCCCGGTCCTAGGGGCGCCGGGCGCCCCGGTCCTAGGGGCCGAGCGCCCCGGTCCTAGGGGAGCCTCGCGCCCCGGTCCTAGGGCGCCGGGCGCCCCGGTCCTAGGGGCCGAGCGCCCCGGTCCTAGGGGAGCCTCGCGCCCCGGTCCTAGGGGCGCCGGGCGCCCCGGTCCCAGGGGCCGAGCGCCCCGGTCCTAGGGGAGCCTAGCGCCCCGGTCCTAGGGGCGCCGGGCGCCCCGGTCCTAGGGGCCGAGCGCCCCGGTCCTAGGGGAGCCGCGCGCCCCGGTCCTTGGGGCGCCGGGCGCCGCTCGCAACGGAGCCCCACTCCGCGCTCCGGCCGGCCGCCGCGCTTTGATAACCAACGTAAAAAGAACTCCAGTTTGCATATATTTTTGTAGCACCTTCTTATATTTGTCGTATTACAGCAAAGCAAGGCGCGCCACGTGTAAATCCGGGGGATCACCACGATATCACCGGTCGGGGTCAGTCTCCACTTTACCTTTTTTTTTTTTTTTTTTGTTCACGCAGAGTGAATGCCGCCTTATGCACACCCGGCCGCTGGGAGACGACCAGGTAGTGTGGGGCTCTCCCCTGGATTGGGCCTCTGCTAATCAGAGGCCGTTCAAGGGCATACCCACTAAACACTCTGCGACTTTTCCCGGCAAATCCAGGCTCGGGGTGGGAAAGCGGGAAATAGGACGAACCTCATCACCGCAGACCCACCCATGGACAGCAAGGCACGCCAGTACGGCCTCTTTCCGACTCCCGGGGCTTAAAGCCCCCAGAGCAGCTCCCACTGCCCTCCGACAAAGCCCCAACCGAGCGGCGCCCGCATCGCTGGATTGCGATACGGGCGTCGCGGGCATGGGCTCCTGCAGAACTCTCCACAAACCCACACCCTGCTGGCTGCAGGGCAAGGTGGGGGAGAGTGCCTGCAGGCTTCCAAAAACTGCCCCACCAGACAGCTACGCTGGATTGCGCAGTCGGTCGCGGGGCGGAGAGGTGGGGTTAGCCGGCCTTTGCCGCATCCCACTGGCTGTGGGACGCAGCGCAGACCAGCTACTAAAGACCCCCACAAAAGATGTGGGGGGTGGCGCCCGAAGGCGCCCCACTCGGTGGGGCCCACGTCAAGGTGCGCCCAAAGTGGAGGAGATCCTCACAGGGCGCCGGACAGGGCCCCGGCCCAGACAGAGCTGGGCCTCAGAGTGCAGCTGTCAGCCGTCGGGTAGCAATATGGCGATAAGCCAATTGCTACCCGCCGTTGCCCAGGGACACCAGGACCCCTCCGGTAGCAGTTCCAAACAGAAAGAAAATACTACCGAAGAGGCCACACGAGGAGGTCGCCGCACCGTAGTCCCCAGTCTCCACTTTACCTTACGTGGAGTCTCCGAACCGCAAGACCACGGGACTTCCCACGAAAGTGGGTCGCTCCCTGTTTGCTTAGGGTCCTTAACGGAGACTTTTTTCTCCCCCCTTTACTTGGGGCGCGTCTGGGCGCTGCCCCCACATTACATGTGGGGGACTTTTGCGCAGATCGCGCCAAGTCCCGCAATCCAGCGGTAAGCGGCAGCTTCCTGCCTCCCTGTCTTCCCCCTGCCTCCGCATCCAGCGGAGGTGCTCGTGTGGCTGGGATTTCAGGGCCTTACTGGTAAGCCTGCGGGCTCTCTTTCCCTTCCCTGTCCTGCAAACAGCAGGGTACGGGTCTGCGAGGGAGCCCTGCAGGGATCTGCTGGTAGCGCTGCGTCGCAACCCAGCGGCGTGGGCGTCCATCCGGAGGGATTTACGGTAGGCCGTGGGAGCGGCCCTGGGGGCGTATACGCCCCGTAGTTGGGGAGGTGGTTCGCCCTTTCACGTATTCCGCCACCGTGCCTGGATCTGCCGGGAAAAGTCGGAGAGGTTTTAGTGGGTATGCCTCTGGACGGTCTCTGATTAGCAGAGACCCAACCCAAAGGAGAGCCCCACACTACTAACCGACGGGTGTGCATAAGGCGGCGCCGACCACCGGCGCCGACGTCTGCCCATTGCACATTGGGCAGGCGGCATTTCCTCTTCGTGACCAAAAAAAAGAGCACTTCAAGTCAAGAGAACAATCAAGAGCAGGGCAGGTATTCAAAACCGAACTAAACTTCTAAACTACAAACAATAGAAAAATTTGACAGTACTTTTATGGTAAGTTGATGTGCTGTTAGAGCTGCAGCATCGAAGTCGCTTAAACACGTTAGTACTTACTATGTCAAAGTAATATTGTGTCCGTATCCCTTGGTAAAACTAGGCTTTAGCCAGTTACTTTGACATAGTACTAAAGTGTTAAGCTACTTTCGAAGCTGACTGACTTCTTCTGCTTCTTCAGCAGCATGTATTTGCCCACTGCAGAGCATATGCCTCTCCAATTTCCCTCCTATTCCTTCTGTTGTGGGTCTTCCTGGACCACGCTGCCCCAGCTTGAGCCTTGATGTCGTCGGACCATCTTGCAGTTTGTCCGCCAACACTCCTCTTTCCGTCTCTTGGTCTGCATTCAAGAACAATCCTCCCAACTCCCCTTCTGCATACATGGCCTGCCCATGCCCACTTTAGTTTAGCGGCTCGGTACCCTACATCTACCACTTTTGTGCGTTCCCGGATGATGGTGTTGCGCACTTTGTCCCGTAAGGATATACCGAGCATGATACGTTCCATGGCTCTCTGTGCTACTTTGAGTCTACGTATCAGCGTAGCGGTGAGCGGCCAGGTTTCGCAAGCATATGTCATTGTCGGCAAAACACATTGGTTTTGTGGTAGTGTCTTAGATTTGAATACACTGCCCAGAAAAGCCGCCCATGACAATTGAACCAGACGGGTGGTCTCTGTTTTGAATGGGTTCTTTCCTAGCGTTATCCGTTGTCCCAGGTACACATATTCATTCACTATCTCAAGTTCGTGGCCTTCTAATGCTATGGAAGTTGGTATAATTTAACCTTGGTCTTGTCCATATTCATTTTTAGGCCTACTTTGAGAGACGCGTGATACAGCTGCTCCATCATTGTCTGCAGTTCTGACGGCGATTCGGACAGAATCACTATATCGTCCGCGTATCGGAGGTGATTAAGGTACATGCCGTTGATGTTGATTCCCGTCCCAGTCCAGTGTCTTAAAGACATCTTCCAGCGCACTGTTAAAGAGTTTAGGCGAAATGACATCCTCATTGTCGGACACCTTTCTGGATGGGGATTGGATTCGTGTTTTCCCCTCAGCTGGATGGTCATCGTGGGTGACTTATCAAGATTTTTCAGGATGTGGATGTTTCGTCTATTCGACATCTTTTCAGCGAGGCAGTACCGCCCAATGTTCTAGCGAGTCGAACGCTTTCTCTTAATCAACATATGCCAGATATAATGGTTTGTTGTATTCATGGGCCTTCTGTCTGTGTTATCGGTTGTTCCAAACCCCTTGCGGAAACCGGTTTGTTCTCTGGGTTGATATTGGTCGAGCCTACCGCTTAGTCTTGTTGTGATCACTCTTACTAGAGAAGACTTTGTATACTTGGCTTAGCAGTGATATAGGGCGATAGTTTTTCAACAAGGTATTGTCACCCCTTTTATGAAAAAGTACTACTAAGCTTCGTGTCCATTCCGTGGGAACTACTCCAGTAAATAAAAACCTCATTGAACTACAGTCTCAGTTCTTTAATGACCACCAAGCCACCACACACCGGCCTTCAGCAACTCTACTGCTATACCATCTTCTCCTGGGGCTTTGTTCTTTTTGAGCCTTTTCAGAGCCTGACGTATCTCATAACTGCTGAATTCCAGTATGTTCGTAGTGGGGCCCATTGCTCTCGAGGATCACCAGTCAATGGCTTGGGGAGTTTAGATCGGTATAGATTACCATAATATTCTTCCGTAATCTCTCTCATATCATTGATATTCGAGGTTGCAGGTTGTTGAGTGGTTCGTCTCAGCTTATTAGGCAGGTTAGTCGCGGATGTTCTTTGAAAAACCTTAAATCCTTTGTTGTTTTATATAATATTTTGGATTTCCTTTAATGTCTTCTTGCGCTGGTCCCGCTTAAGCTCTTTACCGATTTTTTTGTTGAGTTCGCGGTGTTTTGTAGTATGAAACTCCTCGTCCTTGATATTTCGGCGCTGGACCATTAAAGATTTTATATGATCTGGTAGATCAGACTATAGTTTTGGGACTATTGAGAATCCTTTGGCTGCGGTTTCAGTGATGATGTTAACGAACTGGGTGTACTTCGTATGGACATCGTTTTCGAAGTTTTGACCGCGCGCTTGCTAGGGGGCGCTAGGGCAATGTTTGCACACGGGCGCCACATGAGCTAGAGACGGCCCTGCTTTGATGTGTGGCTGTACGTACATAGTTTTAAGAATATTGGTTTGTGTAAAGATGTTTTTTTTTGTATTGTTATTATTTTTTGTGTGTGTGGTAAATAAATGGTTTAAATAGGTATAGGTATCAAATGAAAGGTCTTGACTAGTAGAATGCATACATTATGGCAACTTGTCGGGAGTTTTATTCCTTAGTTAGTTTTCTCATCATCATCATCAGCCTGTTGCAGTCCACTACCGGATATAGGCCTTTCCAAATGCTCGCCACCTTGATTGATCTTCGGCCACTCTCATTCAGCTCCAGCCAGCCCTCTTGCGCAAATCGTCATTCCATCTGGCCTTTGAGGCCGCCCTACTTACACTACGTTAACCAAGACGCGGTCACCACTCCAGAACTCGTTTACTCCAACGGTTGTCAGCTCTGCGGCAGATATGGCCAGGCTACTGCCACTTCAGCTTACTAATCTGATGAGTTATGTCGATAACATTAATTCTCTGCCGGATCACGCAGAGAAATGCCGAGCATAGCTCTTTCCATAGCCCAATGATACCCAATGAAAAATGGATGCCAATACTCACCAATAATAAGTTCGAAGCAGCACCCGCATAGTTCAGCAGCTGCTATAGCCTCCTCGAACAGAAGCCTCAGGAACGGTTCCTTGACTACCTTCTGCACCAGGCGTCGCGCGCAGTGCGCCAACAATGACGTCAGGAGGATGAAGAGTGTGGACACCACCAGAGGGGCGAAGGTCACTTTGTTTATCTGGAACAAGGAAAAAAGAAACTATAAATTCGGGTTTCACGCATTTCGTCACGAATTCACAAATGGTCCCATTCGTCTTCGGCCCTATTCGCTCTCAGTCCCATTCGACTTTCGTACATTCTTAATCTATATCTTCTATACTATTTATAAAGAAATAACTTCTATAGACAAAGACAAGGCTTATAGGTAAACCGAAAACACGAAACGCTTGCGCGATGTAATTATACACAGCGCCATCTATTGGTTCATTTCTGATATACGGTCCCGAAGCGAAGTGAAGGCGGACCACTAGTAATATAATAATTAAATACAATAAACAAACTTGTGCATTATTATGTTCGACGTATTTTTAGAGTAACGATTGTGTTTATCCAACTACATTTTGTATTAGTCATGTGTACCATACATTTGGCTTCTGATGTGCAAAGGTGTGTACCTAATGCATTCAATCACAGTCTTTTTATAATTTCTCGTCCGGTGCTGTGTTTTATTGAAAAAAAAACTACTTACATCAAGACAGTGTTCACACTCAAAATAATTTAAACCATAGGCTCTCAAATTCCGCCTTAGAGAGCCGGGAGAAGTTGAAAACCAGCGCTGGCCGAGGGTGTACACTCGAGGCAGCATGAGCTGAACTTCGTCCCTTTGTCTTCCAAAAGTTCTCCTTTCTCAACTAATGTACCTTGCTTATAATTATGTTTTTAAGAGACAATAAACGATTTTTATTTATTTTATTTTTTATCTATTAAAACAATTGTGGATAGCCGATTTTCACGTTTTTAACTGTCTTGTTTCCTCATGATGTTTTCCTCACTGCCCAGTTAGTTAGTAGTCAGTACATCTTAGCGTTCAATACCCAGTTGCCTCCAAAATGGACGCTTGTAGTGTCCCTCATCATTTTATTCAAACACCTAATAAGGGTAATCCTCACATTACATTACCTTCACGCCTGAAGTGCGCCGACTATCCCCACAAAAACATTTCCAACGTCCATTAAAGGGAAGGTCTAGACCCTTGAGTGCAAAACGTTTATCACTACACCCTGTATACTGCGTAATTAGGGTTGTGACCTCTAAAGACCTTCAGGATATCGAGTACCTACGATATAATTTTATTGAAAAGTGGAATAGTGTCGATACTATTCTAGGTAGTTAAAATTGTTAATGCAGACATTAACAACTTACACTGTACATTTTACACCCGATGTTGAAGACTAATTCATTATTATTACGTGATAGTTAAAGCGCTAATCTGACTTATCGCAAAATAAAAAAATAGTTCTGTGTTAAGGAATAGATAAGTAATAAATTCCAGATTAAAGTGCTTAATGCTGACACGCGCAAGTGGATCTAGTAACAAACACTATTAAAACATAGCCGACTATCGATAGTAAAAACTATAGATGTTATGGATTGTTACTGCTACTAGAAATCACAATACTACCTACTCGATAGTATCCGTGTTGAACTATCGATAATATTGATAGTATTGTCGTTATCATTTAATTGTGGGAGAGCCATGCTTCGGCATGAATGGGCCAGGCTCGACCGGAGTGATACCACTGCCTCACAGAAAACCGTCGTGAAGCAGCTCCTGTGCTGTGTTTCGCCGAGTGAGTGAGGGTACCGGAGGCCCATCGGGGGGGAAGGGGATAAAAGGTTAGCAGCGCACTTGTGACTCCACTGGTGTTGCATATGTCCATGGGCGGCGGCAATTGCTTACCATCAGGTGATCCGCCTGCTCGTCTGCTACCTATCACATAAAAAAAAAATTGCTCAAATTTTCCTGTCTATAGTATCGTTACTATTGACACGTGGCAATGTTATGGACTTATATAATATAACTATAATGTTATGGATTGAATATTGACTATCGATACTATTGGTTTTTCATTATTATCGATAGCCTATCGATCAACACTGGCGTAATTATCTACGGCCGAAATGATGGATGATCGAACCGGGACAAGGGTAACGTTTTAGACGCCCTAATAATTTTGTAATCTAGTTTGCCTATCGAATTTGATCACTGACAAACTTGAGAAGCTGTCAATGGGATTTTTTATGTGATATAGCAGACGAGGAGACGGATCACCTGATGGTGTGAATTGCCGTGCAGTGGAATAATTTAAATACTTTACTATTGTTTGATGGTCATCGAAAATTATCAGCGAGAACTTCAGGCAGGATCGACCAAAGTGGCGTTCAACGATGGGTACAGGGAAAGAACAGGGAATGACCTAATGAATCAATTTTGAGAAAAACGCAATGTAAAGTTTAAAAATATATATTTTCCATAGTTTTTTTCGCTTCGGCCATAGATAAAAACGTATTTTTGGTGGCATCTGTTTACTTTTTTTAAAATTAAGTAATTGGGGACTAAACTACTTTAGGCAAAGATTTTCCTTCAATAAAATAAAAGAAAAATCAAAAATGTGACATTCCCTGTTCTTTGCCTGTACCCTTCTTTTGTTTTTCACCTTATTAAAAGTGTCAGCATCATTTTTAAACCATGAATAAGTTTAATATTCGTTTGTATAGAGGTACTACTAATGTCTAAACGAGACTGTTGGTTGTACTTCATAACAAATAAACATCGTTGGAAACTCTCAGAGTGACTCTAAGCGAGTCCGAGGCATCAAGCTTGCAACTCTAGTTCCGACCGCGTGTTTGCTCGCCTGTTCAGCGGTCGGAATCTGACAGACATACGGGATAGTAAATGCAAATTCATTTGATATAATAATCTTCAAATTCCATACTTATAAGTATTTACATATTAACCACTAAGGCCGTTGGAGCCATAAAGTCCTTGAGTGGAGACCGCGACTCGGTAAACGTAGTGTTGGACGCCCTGCTACAAGATGCGATGACGGCATTCGAAGGTTGGCTGGAGTGAGCTGGATGAGAGTGACCGAAAATCGGGAGCAGTGGCGTGCATTGGGGGAGACCTATGTCCAGCAGTGGACGAGCGTGGGTTGCTGATGATGAACCACTGCGTCACACGCATGTTCCTTAGACATAGACTTAGGGTCAGTTTAACAATCCATTCTATATTTACAAAGAAGAAAATTCTATAGACAATTAAAATCCTTACACCACGCCCGCCGCCCCGTTGGTTTAGTGGTTTAATTACCGGACCGTGATCTTGGGATCCTGGGTTCGATTCCTCGTTCGAGCAATAGTATGTTTCGAATGTTTCGAACTTAGCTCGGGTTGGATATCACCGCACCGCATTAGGCAAGCGTGGTGATTAAGCCTAATCCCATCATAGTAGCGATGACTTGATTTCTATGAGGGAGGCGTTTGTCCTGCATTGGGACAGTATTATAGGCTGATACTTTACTTCAACTGACACAGGGGTTGTCAACTTGTCTCCCGAATGTTTTCATCTCCCAGTTTCACTGGGTACACACAGTTCTCGTGCCTTCGCCCATTGCAGAGGTATCCGTTGCACTGCACCATTGAAATCCATCAAACAAACTGTTTAACTTCAAACACTCAAAACGCTTTTAACTTTGGGAGCTGCTCAAACAACTTCTATCGATATTTATTAAGTACTTTCTTTGACTTTCAATTTATGACCTTGACTTTGGCATTTCACATATACTTTTTTATTTTAACTTCTTTGCTCGGACATTTTAACTTCGTCTTTTTGTTTCAGACTTTTGACTTAGATATTAAGGCTCACAAATCAACGCTGCTGAGATAGATAAAAATTCTGCCAGTTCACAGTTACTTATACGGTTTAGAAGCTAACAATATTAGGTATTTTGTTGTCTTTTTTCGTTTATTGCAACCACAAACAATTTGACAATGATACATAATTGGGTATTTGACTAATCTCGATATCGTAAAAAATATTAATACTCTATCAAAATATTGGTAAATAAGAACCAATGGCCGACATTTTCAGTTTAAAATATAACGTCTAGCTGGTTTTGTGAGCATTCAAAGTTTCATGGGCAAGTCCATTTTTAAATTATAAAATTTAAAAAAAAATTATATCATTGAACTACCCGTACATTTTCCACCAACTTTTATTATAAAGCCATTTACTTCAACAAAACATTTGTTATAGCTTTTTTTTGACCAAACAAAATTTACTAGACGCGCATACAGAAGTTTGAGTTGTTACGTCACAATTCAATAGCCATTTGTATAGAGCGTTTTTGGGCTTGTCCAAAATATGTGCTCTTAAAGTTGTGATATCTCCGGTTCAAATGAGAATCAAGTGATTCTTACGATATTTCTTAAATTTAGGCGTCTTTTGATTAAATACATAAAAAAAATTTTGTCAAATACCCAATTATGTTTATCATCTTATGCTATTACTATTCTACTTATTGTCAATTCAACATTGATGGTCATAAAGTACATTTAAGATATTAGATTAGATATTGAAGTTGCTAGTGTGCCTTACCCTACGCCTTGAAGCCAAATCGTGGCTATCCCCAAAGTTTAAATACTTTGGCTATCCCACGGTCAAAGGTTGTCTCGCTGTCTATCATTTTACTATGATTACCTACTAAAAGACGTAAAGTATTCCCACCCACTAAAGTATAATAGTCACGTCTCTCAAACGGCGCTGGAATCGACAAGCTCCGGAACAATCCAGAATTTATGGATTCAAAATGGAATCCATTACGTATTGTAGTTGAGTAAATATCTAGCTGCTTTAGCATACGAGCTGTCTTCGACTTTAAATAAATAAATAAAATTTACACAGCATCTCATACGTTGACCTAACTTCGAACTAATTTGCTTCTATACTATTTATAAAGAGATAACTTCAATAGACAACGACAAGGCTTATAGGTAAACCGAAAACACGAAACGCTTGCGCGATGTAATTATAAACAGCGCCATCTATTGGTTCATTTCGGAATTCCGGTCCCGAAGCGAAGTGAGGGCGGGCCACTAGTTATTATTATAAGCACTTGTGTTACACGGATATCAGACAACAGTGGAAACACAAATATAAAACTTAAATACATTTACACCGTGGGAGAGCCACGCTTCGGCATGAATTAGCCGGCTCGACCGGAGTGATACCACGGCCTCACAGTAGAATGGCTTGAAGCAGCGTTTGCGCTGTGTTTCGTCGAGTGAGGGCACTGGAGGCCCAATTGGGGGGAAAGGGGGTTAAAGGTTGCCAGCGCACTTGTGACTCTACTGGTGTTGCAGGTGTCTATTTACGGCGGCAATTGCCATCAAGTGATTCGTCTGCTCGTCTGCCACCTATCGCATAAAAAATAGAGATCACTATCATCCCACACGTATGTTTAGGACGCAATTTAGGCTGTCAGCTTGTGGCTATAGTACACATCTGTACACATGTTTGTTTGTTGCCAGTGAACATTCTTCAATAGCAATTTCTCTGAGAAAAATTGGCGGTGGGCGGCTATTCCAACACGCAATGGTGCAGTTAGCGAGCGCAGCAATCGCTGCAGACAGTTGCACGTGAGCACTGAGCTCGAGGCGAGTCATTAGTCAGTCCTGAGCCGCCGAACTTCAACAGAACTTGCCGACTAGGGCTTTCGAGAGATTGTTTTACGTTAAAATAGTTAATGATAGATAGATAGATAGAATTCTTTATTGCACAAAAATATAATACATGAGTGAAACAACAGCTATATACAGTACAATAAGGCGGTCTTATGGCTTGCAGCGATTTCTTCCAGACAACCTGTAGGTGGTGGTGGTAGTAGTAGGTAGTTTAATGATCAACTGAGTAGCAATTGTATTTAGGTATTTATTAATTTGTATCCCCCCCCCCCCTTTTTAACCCCTTGCAACCCCCTTTTCGCAATAAGAAGTAGCCTATATTCTTTCTCAGGGTCTAGACCTGTATACCAAATTTCATTCAAATCCGTCCCGACTGAACGGCGTGAAAGATTACCAACAGACAGACAGACATACAAACAGACAGAGTTACTTTCGCATTTATAATATTAGTTAGGATTAATTTTATTGTTCAGTGCGATTGCTTGACATAACGGGTGATTTTATTGTACCACTGGCGCAGATTTTCTAGGCTAAGAAGTTCTTCTTCCAGGGCTTTTCTTTCCTTGTAAATAGGTCATACTTCGGGCCACGCATTCATCATTTCAGCCAATAGACGTCCACTGCTGGACATAGGCCTCCCCCAAACTTCTCCACACAGATCGGTCCTGTGCCACCCGCATCCAATGGGCTCCCGCGACCTTCACCAGATCGTCGGTCCACCTGGTGGGAAGCCTGCCACGGCTGCGGCCTCCTGTACGTGGCCTCCACTCAAGGACCTTTCCACCCCAACGGCCGCATTAATGTCCAAGATATTCCAGTTTCCGGTTCAGACAACCCTACCCAAATGCATTAAAATTGGATCAACTCTGACGCAGTAGTGTTCGCTGAACTGAAATCCGAAATGAATCCACGCTTTAAGCTGTTCTAATGGAATGTTTCGCGGGGGCTGCGCAGGCGACGCGTCAGCTGATTGTTTATCTCGCGAGTTTGCCGCTTGTACCGGATTAGCTGCACTTGCCGGGAATGTCTGTAATTTGGCGGAGTTGACTGTACTTTTAGAACCGCGTAAGTCAGTACATATAGGAATATCTTCTATACTATTTATTAGAGGTAACTTTTTTAGAGGTACCTACTTAAGTAACTATTTTTAGAGGTATTTAAGTAGGTAACTTTTTTTATGTGATAGTTGGCAGACGAACAGGCGAATCACTTTGTTTAAGTGTGTGCGAACATGGTGCTCAAGTGTGCGCGCAAACACTGGTGCACTCTCTATTCTATTACCCTCTAATTTGATGGGACACGAGTGTGACACGACCGAAGAGAGATTGGGCGCAGGACCAACATTACAGAACCTAATGCTAATATGGTCATTAACAAATTAAATCTCGGCTGTCTTATCGCTAGTAGCGATGTCTTCCAGACAACCTTGGATTAGACGAATAATACAGCGAGCCCTATACTCTCTATACTTTTGTCATAAAATATTACTTTTATCCAAAAATATTTCATACACTGTTGTATAGTATAGTTTTCTTTTCTCATATCTCCATCGATCTATTCCCGGCATATTTCTTTCTCGACGTAATCCAGCTCTTTCTAACGTCATAGAAAAACAAGAGTGGGAAAACAAGAAGTAATTGAAGGCACATTGCCAAGATATACAATGTGAGGACTAAGAGAAAAATGCCAATGGGAAAACAGAAGCTTTAACGATTAAATAATACTTAGATAGACTAAACTATTTTGATGCTTAAGATCATCTTTAAATTATGACGAAATAAATCATTATCGTCATCATAACAAATGCGTAAGTATCAGCCTATATACTGTCCCACTGCAGGGCAAAGGCCTCCATCATAGAAATCAAGTCATCGCTACTATGATGGGATTAGGCTTAATCACCACGCTTGCCTAATGCGGATTGGTGATCACAAACCCGAGCTATGTTCGAAAAATACGAAACATACTTTTGCTTGACCCGGGATTCGAACCCGGGACCCCGAGATCACGGCCCGGTACTTAAGCCACTAGACCAACGGGGCGTTATAGTCTATCGATAGCCCAACACTATTACACTATCATTTAATTACACAGATTCAGATGACTGGGCATTTCATAAAGACATTGATGACGTGTGACAAATTGAACTACGTCACTGAAGCTTCAGCACTTTCTGAAGTTTCAGTCACTTCTCTGAGCTGGTAATCCTAAGATTGATTGGTCTGAGGTGACGACCGAAATTCCTAAGCAAAGTCAATATTAAAAAGTTAAATTACGATAACACATTTAAGGGGCTATACGAATGAAACTAGCGCCGCCAACCTATTTACACTGATTGAGGCGAAAATATGATATTTTTGAAGAAAATAAAACATTACAGACTTAGATCCAAGTAAATTGGATTTTTCAAGATGCAATACAATATTTCTAAAACGCGACATGCAACAATAATGTTAATTATTGCTAAAAACGGCCACTTTTAGCAATAATTGACATTATTGTTACTTGTCGCGTGTTTTATATACTGTATTGCATCTTGAAAAATTTAATTTACTTTTATCTCAGTCTGTAATGTTTTGTTTTCTTAAAAAATATTGTATTTTCGCCACAATCAGTGTAAATAGGTTGGCGGCGCTAGTTTCATTCGTGTAGTCCCTTAATTTTAGTAGACTGCTTTATTATGCTAAATCGCTAAGGGTCATGGGTTTGATCTCTACTTTGGACAAACATTCGTGTCTTAAACTCGTGTTAGTTCAATGCTATGGTTCGGCATGAATGGGTCAGCTTGACCGAAGTGATACCACGGCCTCACAGAAGTAGCGCCTGCGCTATGTTTCGCCGAGTGAGGCCGGGTAACGAGAATGTATCTATCTCATCCACACACATAAGAGACGCACAGCAAGTGCGTAAGAGACGAGGATAAAGATTCGGTGGTAATATCCAGTTTTGTATGCTTTCTGTGATTCTAACGAGAGTATGAAGATCACTTGTCCGTTACCATTAGTCACGGTCAGTTTAGAAATCAGAAGTTAAATAGGCCATTATTACTATTGTGATTCGTAAACATGTACAGCAAGACGAGTAGTCAATCTACAACGGATTTCGAACTTAATATCGTACGCATATAGTTCAATTTAAATGTTTATAGTTTATACTCTCGAACGTGTTACGGACTGTACCTATGGACATCATTTGTATGCACGGTGACATATGCCTAAGACAGACCATCACACGTTCTGTCAAAATTCTCCATCCGATTGTCACCTTTATGTCAAACCTAATATGATTCAATATCTATTGAGGTAGTTTGTACTAATGGCTAGGTACATACCTTCCAACATTGTACAGTGTTTTTGATATGCGGAAGTTTATCGTTCAAACTACGTCTACCATAATAGCATTACGTGGGATTTCCAATTAAAAATACCATTGAAAACTCACTGCTGTATTACGTAAGGTTCGCATAAAAAAAGAAACACAATTGGAGGCACACAATATTTAACGATATTTTTACCTGATGGTACTTTTGTTTATTGTGTGTGTTCGTTTCAAATTCTAATTTCATTCTAAATTCAAATATTTATTATTTTTAATAGGTATAAAATATGAATCAAGTATTTATAACAATATTTTGCATTTTAAAAAGTAAATAATTTTCAATTAGAATAATCATCTAGCTTAAGTAGAGAATGCTACTCTTAAGTGCTATACCTAACTAATTATATCGTTTTATTAAATAATCTAAAAATTATTTTTATTTTACTAAGTTTTTTCTTAAAATGAGTCTTAATTCTCATGTTCCTTAGAGGTAGGTAGAGTGTTTGGTATAATATTTACTATACTCTATCTATGGTAGAGAGTCTCGTCTTTATCTGTTTTAATTAGCTGAGCAATGACCCGTAAACAATAAGATATTATTAATTTTATTTTTAGATTTCTTTACTCTCCGACCATTGTTAATAAAAATGTGTGGAGTCTTTACTGCAGAAATAAGTATATCGTATGCCATTGGGTGATTAATTATGTTTCATGTCATTTTGCTGACAGTAGATAAAAAATTGTTATTAGAGAAAAAAATCCGTAGCTATCAAGTAAGTAGGTACTTTTCAGTTTAAACGAAAAAAAAATCTAACTTAAGTAGGTGTTATTTAATTTAAATTTAATTTAACAAGAAGAAAATTTAATCACTTCAAAACACTCAATAAAATAGAAGGTAATTTTCTCATTTTGGCATATAGTCCAGCATACCTAACTGTGCAGGAAAGATATTTGTAGAGACTAGCAACAATATTGATAAGTCTACCGTTCAGAATTTAAGATCACACTCAACAACGGTACTAAAATAACATTGGCACGAAAATAAAGATAAAAGACTCACCTTAACTACAACTTTTAGAAAAATCCCCAAAACATCAATCGTGAACTTCATCTTGGCAACTTCTGTCCCTTTCTAATTTTCACTGCAACTTCACTTCACAGACTGCAAATTAAAATAATGCCATTTAACACCAACTATAACATGAAACTTTCAACAAAACGTTACGCGATCACACAAGTTGACAAGAGCCAACATTTCAAGATCATTCTATTTTTAAATTCAAAACTCAACTCACCATGTTAGATTCAGATCCTTTCAAGTTGTCACTTGTTTTTTCCGTCAAGTGATTTTCGAAAAAGTCGGGTTCGAAAGAAAAATATAATATGTACTACGTTTGGTTTTTATTGCGCGAGCGTTCGGTGTGCGCGCACGCATGTTAGCAAGCCGAGGCCGATGGGAGCCGATCTTAATATAGAAACGACCGGACCAGTACTAGAGACCGGGTCTCCCAGGGCATACGTTTTATACTGAGCTGGGGAGTGTGTGAGGATGCGAACAAACCCGGTGGCCACCACATGTGCAGTTTCCCGTTCTGTTGTGTAAAAAGAAGATTAGAACATTTTCTAAGTCTGCGTGTGACATTTGCGATTGCAAAGAGTTGGTAGTGCAGAGGAGGCGCTTGGTATAGGCTTGTTTTGCGTGAATATAATTTTCATACCCATGTTTTTTTGTTTAATGATGTGTAGCACTTTTGTGTTCCAAAAAATAAATAAAAGGTCCTAAAACAAACTTAATTAAACTTACGTACATATAGATAAAAAAATTCCATATCTTTTCTCAAATAAAATATCTGAAAATAATATTAGTCTACAAATTTTCAAAAGATCTCGACTGCAAATCGGTACCTACCTATGCACTTGAATTAAAAAATTGCGAAAACATGACTTTATTTTGCGGTGCTATCTGCTCTCACAGTTTTGCAATCTTTGCGTAGTACACAGTAATAAAAATATTAGTATATTTACTCACTTCATTTTCCACTCCATCATTTACAGGGTCCATAACTAATAAGTCTACTTCCTAGCTAATTTATCGCGGCCGCGCGTCGCGGAAGCGGTAGGCACTCAACTGCATCGGTTACTACGAGTATTTCGACCCGGTCATTCACTTCTTTGCTCTTATAATAGCATTGTAATGTTTCAAACGCCTATTCTGTGGACACCTGTTCTGTGCCCTCAGCGGGAGTCTGAAGCATAAATTGGTCGCAATTACAGCTTGTACCGCATTGCAATGGTTGTTCTTATTTTTATAATACAGTACCGATAAAATTGTTTTTAGTATTTTTCTTTGGCAAGTTATGTTCACGGATGTCTCTTGTTTATTATTAGATAGGCTTATTCATTTGTTTTTTGAGTTTTCCGCCATTTTTCTTCGCAAACTTTTTTGTATTCGGTAAGAAAATGTGAACTATTCTATAGCAAAAAATAATCTAAATAATCTGTACTATGTCTTTTGGAAATTCGCATCAAAAAGATCAGCTTTTCAGACAAAGTCGGTCGGTTTTCATAAAAAATCAACTTTTGCGTGATTTTCCATTGGTAGAACCAACCTTACACCTACACCCTGTATATTTTCCAACTTATTCATGAATGGGCTGGCTCGACCGGAGTGATACCACGGCCTCACAGTAGGCCGGCGTGAAGCAGCGCCCGCGGTGTGTTACGTCGAGTTGAGGGTACCGGAGGCTCAATTGGAGGAAAGAGGTTAAAGGTTGGCAGCGCACTTGTGACTGTACTAGTGTTGCAGGTGTCTATGGGCGGCGGCAATCGCTTAACATCAGGTGATCCGTCTGCTCTTCTACTACCTATCGCATAAAAAAATGAATTATAGGTGCTAAAATATGTCACACAAAGAAACCATTTCAATTACGAGCTTAGAAACCCAGCAAATGTAAATGAGGTCGGGACAAGTCGTCCAACTAGGAGGACAGATTGTGGCCATTCCCGGGCGATGTCCGGAGTGTCGGGAGCGTCGCAGTGTCGGGAGTGTCGGACATCCATGTTCGGCGCTAATCACATTAGCCCGACACCTGCTGCGCTTAAGGGTAGGGTGACGACAGTTTGAGGATTTTTCAAATGTAATAAATAAAGTCACACAACATCTCAAACATTGACCTGTCTCCGTACTAAGTGGCTTTAAGCACTTGTGTTACTCGTACAGATATCAGGCAACAGAGGATCACAAATCGAATATAATGTATTTATTATTATGTATTATCATCTCATTACCTACACAACAGATCTGCACTGAAAGCAGTGTAGATCATGCAGGGGTAAGGACCCCTAGCTTGTTAATTCGCTGTATTAATTCATCTAGCCCAAGGTTGTCTGGAAGAGATCGCTATTAGCGATAAGAACGCCGATTTGTAAATTACCATCCGTAAAATAAGAAGAAATTTTACCCCCTTATTAAACCTTCATAGACACCAGACGGCTTACAGAGACATAAGTACCTACTTTAAAAATGATGTGCTCACTTTTATGACACTGTTAACATCACTTTTAAACCAATGCTAACTTTTTAAACTTGGATTAGGTACCTTTTGTATTAAAGGGTTATTTAAGTTTAATAATCTGTCCTAAAACCTTTTACTCCCGAGTCACCCTGTTCAAATCGTTGAAAATGTTGCAACAAGCATAATACTTGTAGATGCAAGTGGAATGCAAATTTCCTACTGAATACTTCCCTTTATGCCCCGGGAAAATGTTGTTTTCTTTTACTGCCCCGCGTTACATTTCCTGTCCTGATAGACGTAGGTAGGTACTAGCTTCCACAATGTAATGGGCAGACAAAGTAAGTAAGTATTTGAAAGAAACTAAAAAGTAAAGTATCAGCCTATGAGTACTTACTATATTTTATAGAAATCAAGCCCGTCTTCGATTTGAAAGACCACAACACATTATGAATTATTACGATACAGGCATCAATAAATTCAAAAGACAAATAAAATTATAATAATACTAATGTGTTATGGGTGTTATAGGTATAAGGTTCAAAACATAGTTTTTATTCTGTCTGCTGTTTGGGAAGAAAAAAAAAATTTAATGAGTAACTATCGGGGAAAGACTGTCTCGATAAGTATTGGGTCACATTTTGAAGCGAGGAGTCCCAGGTTTGATCCCGGGGTCGAGTCAAAAATTTGTACCTGACTTTTACTGAACATAAACTCTCAGTGTCAGCCCAAAGTCTGGAAATTGGCGATCTTGCATCCCTGTGTCTCGGAAAGCATGTTAAGCCTTTGGACCTGCGCCTCACTATTTGGTCGTGTCACTTGTGTCCCATCGAATTATGAGGGTAAAGGAAACAAATAGCTACATAAATAAATAAATTGTCTAAATTGAGACAACATCACATAAATTATCTTGGTGCCAAACTAAGGTTTTCCCTTGTGCTATGGAAACCAGAAACAACGAAGGGACCACAAACACCCAGACCCATCATAAATATCTGTAACACAAACAAAATAGGTTTATCAATTGGTTGTTTTATTTTCGGCGTTCAAGTCCTGATCCCGCTTCTCCATCTTCTCTTTGAGCTTGAGCAGTTTCTTGAGGTTCATCTGAAGGAAATCTTCCGGGTAGGAGACTGTCTCAAACTTGAAGGCTCCTGAAACATACCCGTAGTATAGTATGCTTTTTTAACCGTCTCACTCACTAATCGAGGGCATTAAAAAAATATCCAGGGCATAAAATTGAATTTATTTATTTATTTATTTTCATAGGCATACACAACAGGTGACAATCCGTTAATCACAAGCTTAGATACAGTAATCTTAAGTGCTAAATTGTAACCTAAAAACGTGTACACACAGCATTATAATTACATTACACAAAAAGGAAGTAATTTCTAGTTATAAAAATTTAAATTTAAAAATTAAACATATTAAAATTAATTTTTCTTATTCTCAATTCTTAAATATAGGTACCAAGTTAACATTGTATGAATGAATATTAAAATTAGGAAGCTCAGTGGAGAATACGTTTTACGTGGAAACGGAACGTAGCGTGCCTAGGGAGGAAAAGGTCTAGGTTGCTTTCGACCGGAGTGATACCACGGCCTCACAGAAGACCGGCGTGAAGTAGCGCCTGCGCTGTGTTTCGTCGAGTGAGTGAGTTGGGTGACCCCCAATCGGGGGAAAGGGGGTTAAAGGTTGGCATCGCATTTGTGACTCTACTGGTAAGTATTGCAGGTTTCTATGGGCGGCAGCAATAGGTGATCCGTCTGTTTGTCTGCCACCTAAAAGTAGATTTACTTATTACACTTGATGCAAAATATTTTTGAAGTCATACCTGGACCAACCTCGACATAAGGACGAAGCTTGTAAAAACGTGAATCTTTGCGACCGGTAGTATCTGTGGCAGCAATAGTCGTCTGTAAACAAAACCTTTTTTATATTAAGACAGAGAAAATAAAAATTAAATTGGCTAGAAAAATCTGACTTCGCAAACCTTTAACATGTAAACCAGTCGACCGACTAACCCATGGTTAGATAGGTACACGTTTCAGAAACTATCCGAAACGTGCAGGATTCCTAACTTATTTTTGTCAAGCTGTTGGTAAAGTAATAAAAAAAAACTAAAAGCAGAGCGGAGAATCTCCAACGAAATCACTATCTAGCACGTGCCAAAATATCCTTGTTACCTTGTAGAACTATAAGTTTAGTAACAACCTAAGTAAACAACATACTTAATATTTACCTCAGAAGCTGATAAGAAAGTAATTTCACTCTGAAGGGCTAAATACGTAAGGAGCAAACCTGAAATGCGTAAACAAAGTATGACAACGGATATTGGAGGAACTAACAAGTAGGTGTACCCATGGTTTATAGCCAATGGGGCTACCATAGGTAGGTACTCGATGACGTAAGCGGCAGTGGCGCCATCAATTAATTTCAAGTCTTTATTAATGCAATAGTTACTTAGCGGTATTTCCGAACCGGTAGGACATTCAAATGTTTAAAAAAAACGAGCCTATACCTTCCTAAAAGGTCAGCAACGGATCCGCACTCCATCTGGTGTAGCTGATGTCCATGGGCGGTGGTGTTCACTTACCATTAGGTGACTTCCTATATTACCTAAAAAAACTTAGGTATACAATGTACTGCAATGTAATGTTAGGTATACAAACGCCCCGTTGTTTTGTGGTTTAAGCACCGGGCCGTGATCTCGGGGTCCCGGGTTCGAATCCCGGGTCGAGCAAAAATATGTTTCGAATTTTACGAACATAGCTCGGGTTCGTGATCACCAATCCGCATTAGGCAAGCGTGGTGATTAAGCCTAATCCCATCAAAGTAGAGATGACTTGATTTCTATGATGAAGGCCTTTGCCCTGCAGTGGGATAGTATAGGCTGATACTTCAATACAATGTAGATGTGTAGTATGGGTACCTACAGTCAGAAAAAGTTGCAATGCACCTTTTGCATTTATAAGTGGTAATATCCTTAACTTTTTATTATTACTACAAACATTCCGTGGACTTTTTTATCTATTTATTATATCAGTACGATGCGCAAAATCGCCGAAAACTAATTAAGGCGGGAGTGTTTTTAATTAAAACTGATCGTGAAAGCGATAGGCGAACCAATCGTGTCATCGCGTCTGAATTCGTTCTTGCTGTAGCTGAAAAAACTTAATAGCAAATTAAAATATTCACCTATAAAGCACTATTTTTGAAAAAAAAAATTTTTTTCTGTTAACTACGGTACTTATCTTTTTTTTTATGTGATATGTAGCACAAGCAGGCGGATCACCTAATGATAAGCAATTGCCGCCGCCCATGGACACTTGCAACACCAGTGGAGTTACAAGTGCGCTGCCAGCCTTTTATCCCCTTCCCCCCCATGGGCCTCCGGTACCACAGCACAGGCGCTGCTTTACGCCGGTTTTCTGTTATTATTACAAATACTCGTAAGTAACCATTAAAGGTAGGCAGCGCACTTTGTGACTCTACAGGTGTTGTAGGTCTCTATGGGTGGCGGCCATCGCTTACCATCAGGTGATCCGTCCGCTCGTCTGCCATCTATCACATAAAAAAAATGATTATAACTTACCAACATATTCATTTCTCATATTATTTTTTTTCAACTTCTAATGCATGGTAGGTATTTACTTCTGATATTTTTTTATAATTAGGTAAAGTAGGTCCTACCTAGTTCTTTGATTAAGAAATAAACCATATATTTCATGGCTTAGTGATTTCAATTACACAATGAAAACTTTGATAACAAATGGTGCCGTGCGTTCGAAGTCACGTGGTGGCCGCTGTAAATCTCTTTAGGTAAAAAATAATAAACACAGAAGGTCTACTTTAATTTCTTTTTATGTAATAGACAGACGATCACCTAATGCGATTGCCGCCGCCCATAGACACCCGCTACGCCAGTGGAGTCACAAGTACGCTGCCAACCTTTTAAACTCTTTCCCTCCGATTAGACCTCCGGTACTCTCACTCACTCAGTATATAAGTATTGTATCATTGCACCGCCTTACACCTTGATCAAGTGTCCTTTACCCAAAGGTTGTCTGGAAGAGATCGCTCATAGGGATAAGGCCGCCTTTGTTGTACATTACTCCTGTTAAAACTAGTTTTAAGTTTTTATAGGTACCTGTTTTGTGTGCAATAAAAAGCATATTCATTCATTCATTCACTCAGCAAAACACAGTGCAAGCGCTGCTTGACGCGTTCTATGAGACGTAGTATCACTCCGCTTGTGCCGACCTATTCATGCCGAAGCGTGGCTTTCCACGGTCATTTTGGTGAGTTTTTGACTCTACCGCACATGTTGGCTCCGGATAATTTAACATCGTGAGGCCCAGACAGCAGACACAATAGAATCCCGCTATAGCCGTTTATTGGCTAAATGGATTAAGATTAACTACGTATATACTCTAACAATAATGTGTTCATTCTACATTTTACGGAGTTCTTTAGTATTATACCCATGATTGGGGCCACCTCCATACTTAGGTACTCTCATCATAAAGCCGCATTCGTCACAATAACGTAAGCGGCAGTGGCGCCATCGATAACTAATTAATGTCATGAGTTTCTTGATGCATTATTTACCAACTCTATACTGGACCCTTACTACCAGCCGTTAAAGCAGGCCTGCTATTGAACTGCCTTGTTATTTTGTACTATGACATCCTTCACGCAGGCCTGTAGCAGGCCTGCGGCAGGGCAGTTACGTTGACGTCTTGAAAACCGTTCACCTTTTTTTTTGTATGGACTTTTCATAATATGAGCGCATAATAATTGTCAAACTGCGCGTCTTTTGAGCGTGTTAAACGTCAAATAAACAATCTCTAAAAAGTTACTTTTAAGCCAGCTTTAACAACATTGTTAATGATTTGCCTTGTAAATGGTGGCATTTTTTCGCTGTGTTAACTATTGTGTGGTTGTGTTTAAGTGTGTTTTTGTCCCCCGGTCCGGAGTTAAAAGTGTAGAAGCACTTTATTACTCATACATTGATAGTAGATGCAAGAAAAGCCTTGATTGATCTCTACTTGTAATTATTCTGATAATGTGTGCACACAGTGACAATCGACCGTGAACTACCTAGTTAAAATTGTAAACAAACAATCGGCGCGCATAGGAATTTAGGTCGCTGATCTGCAATATCTAAATGTTGAATGTAATCGTACAAAAAGTTTTCTTGTCCCGTCCTTCTACGAGCATCATTGATGAGCCTATTTTTCCGTTTTATTTTGGTCTTTATAGGTCTACCCAGTACTGGAAATATAAAAAATTGTATTACAATAACTTCATGTTATAGTTCCATACCTTTATCTATGTATTTGTAAATGCAATTAGATTTGTTAATAAATATAATATTATGAAACCAAAACTGTTTTGTGATTTCTAAGTTTAATTACACTTACACTCTTATGTAGTAACTAAGTAAATACTGACATACTTTCGACCATTCTGATGCAGACTTTTTAACAGTGGGAGAACCAGGCTTTGGCATGAATGGGCCGGCTCGACCGGAGTAATACCATGTCCCACAGAAAACTGGTTTGAAGCAGTGCATGTGCCGTGTTTCGCTGTGTGTGTGAGGGTATCAGAAGCAAAATCCAGGGGAAGGGGGGTTAAAATGTAAGCAGCACACTTTTGACACCACTGGTGCTATAGGTGTCCATGGGCAGCGGTAATCGCTTACCATCAGGTGATCCGTGTGCTCGTCTGCCACATGAATCATTAAAAAAAAGAGTTGAGCCTTTCAGCCTTTCTCCCGCTGCACTCCACATCCTCTTGAAATGTATATTTTGTTATACCCTACTGCTTTTTCTCTGGGATCATTCAAAAACTCCCAGCAGTTGGGTATATCTCACACGATGTCTTGTTTGTTGGTTTTCACTATAGTAAATATTCTATTTACCACTAACATACCTACATAAAGTGCAAGTACAAGTAAGTTATTTTGTAATGTAAAGTGGACTCCACTTTCCGCACTTAGACTCTTCTTCGGTCCATTATATGTATGTGATGTAAGTAAGTTATTCATAAACACAAGAAAAAAATGCTATGTACTTACGACATTTTAAATGAAGAAGACTGCAAACACGAAAACTTAGCTGCCCTGCCGAGCCCGAGCTATGTCTACTTCCTACAAAAGTAAGTATCAGCGAAGTTCGTAAAGTTTAAAGAAACATCTTGTTGCTACGTATTCGTAGGAATCAGAAAAAATAACACTTATTTGTCTGTGACAAGTAATAAAAACTTCTCAAGTAGTTAGACCAAAGAATTAAAAAAAAGACTAGAATTCGAGTTTAGGATTTATATTCAAACTAGTATGAAATATTTAAAAACTCATTAATATACAGAATATACAAGGTATACAATATCTACAATAGTTTAGGGAGATTGGCTATGTGCAAAGCGAGTAGGTAGTGGTGGACAGATAATGACCGCGCACAACACGGCAGAAATTGGAAACAAATGCAGATGGTCAACTGTCAGAAGTGTTGATTGCGATACAACCACCAATATTCTCTACAAATAATAGTATGTTATTGTTAAAATTGGTGAATAAAACAGGTTTTTTAAATATTGAATCAGTCTTTATTAGTCATATCTTCGAAGAATTTAGAACATTTATAATGAACAAATTGCCGAATACTAGGTTTGCCCCAATGTTGTTTGTTACTGGTCTTTGACAAGCTGGAGGTGATGTTAACATAGGATATTAAGGCACTAAAATGCTTGCACTTGCTGCTTTGATTATAGACACAGTCACATTTTACACCAGTGACAACACAGATCTGTAAAAATAATAAGAACAATTAGTAAATGGGAAATGACTTACATGTAATAAAATAAGTACAATCCCCGGAACTAGTACTGGGCATACCCAGGTGCATACGCTTGCTAAAAGAGTGGTCAATCAAACAGAGCAAGCAACACTGGATGAGATCGACAGGCCAGACACATGCTAAAGCCTTAATTACAGAATTTTTCAACAAGTTCTCACTAGAGGCTCTAATGTTATTTCGAGAACAGTTGAGGATTCTCACAAGAACTATCCCAGGTCACTGCAGATTGAACAAACAGATAATTATATCACATAAACAATACTTACGTTTAACCTGGTCTTGTATGGTGTTAGTGTCACAGATGACTGACGAATTACGTGGGCTCGTGCTATGTAGCTTTGGCCGTTATGTCGCAGTTCTTCCACATTTCTTACATGCTTGGCTAATAGGATTTTATTGCCTTTTATCTCAGTTTGGGGTTGGAAACTAGGATTATGTGCAATAGTTTATAAACCCGGTATTTATTATTATATTAATTTTACAGTAAAACTATTGAATAAATTGCACTTAAATAATGTCAACAATACTATTTTAATCTTTGATTTTATTTATATTTGCAAAGAAAACTACCAATGTTGACATTGTTATTATTTCAATTATTTGACAGCTATCCATATTTGCCATTAAGAATCGTTCAAAAATCTTACCTATCTAGATTAGAAGAGTACAGAATAGTCGCACGCCATATGAATTACTCCATAATTTTATTAAAATCTACTGTGAATTAAGAAAATTATGCTGATTAAGTAAATTACACTCATAAAAACGTACTTTAGTCAGCAATTGATATTATAAAGCGAAAACTAAAAAACCGGTAAAACGGGAAAAAAATATCATAAGATTTCCGAACGATTCTAGGTTGAATCAGTAAGCAGACCAGAGACAAGGAAACCGTTCACCTTTTTGCCTAGCAGTGCAATAGTCGTTCAGTTTTTATGGGCTCATAATACGAATCTTAGCAGCGCAGAAACAGGCCTGCCTTTGAACTGCGCTGCGAATGGATGGTTTTCGTATTTGCTGGTATTACGGGCCCTGGTAAGACTTCGATGTGTACCAAAAATTGTTCCAGGAGTAACGTTATAAACAAGTTGTCGTCACGCTAAGTAGTAGTAAGTATATGACTAACAAATCGTCTAACATGCCCTCGCAGGTACAGGGTCGATGTAATGTTGCGTAACTTTAATGTATTGGAAACTCCCTTATTGAAGTAAGTTACAAGCCATAAAGCTGATTAGCCTTTTTGGCCGTAAGGTAATTGAATGTGAAAAATTATGACTAGTTAAAGAAAATATTTTCATGATTGAATTGAAAGAAAACCATTCGATTACATCGACGAATTACTTTGATTTTAGCGCCTTAAAAAAAGTACCTAAGCGCTATAAGTGTAAGACTACATAATTGGTATAGGTAAAAAGTCATGAAATTAATTGATGGCGCCACTGCCACTTATATCAGGGTATGGCAGCCGTATTGGTTATAAATCATGGGAAATCCGTTATATAGTTCCCCTAATACACGTTTTCATTACTTTCTTGACGCGTTATAATGTTTAACTTAAACACATTTTTTTTTCTTTAAACTTCAAAAGCAACAATTTTAATAAATTAATAACATTTATTATCTTTGCTATATCAAATAAAAAAAAACACCAGCCTCTATACGCTATGCGAGTGTAGACGAAAAAAATCTTCGGTCTCGCTCGCTCTCATGAGGTTACTGAGATTTTCGGTCGAATGTCTTTTTCACACTTACATGCTTGCCGAACGGCTGGAGAGATGGTCAGATATTTTTGACAGCTACTGTCAACGTCAAATTCAACATTTGAAATTCCTGTTGTGGCTTTGCTACCGGTAATCTATTTTAATTTAATTTTTTGAAAAATGTCTGCTTTTCACGGTTTCCCCGACTTACCTGGACCAGAAGAAACCGCCTTCTGTAAAATAGACGAAGTTTACTGTTGTGGAAACTCTCAATATGGCACCATTACAACATTTACAAACACGGTAAGGTTATTTCCTATTTACGTAAAAATCGTTGTTATTCTTTTCTAACGTCACTCTTTTCTCTTTTAGACGAAAAAACATCCAGTTATTAACGTTGCAAGGGATATCCACCACCACAGAACAACGGATGAAAACATTTCTATGTACATTGATGTGGAGGACAATTTGTTGAAAAAAATCACCAGCGTTTGGTATAAGCAAGGATTTCTAGAAGCCCTAAGTGTTGCAGCAGACACAGGAGTCAATAGAGAGAGCCCTCTCCTCGCGGTTGCAGCATCATACGTTTTAAAAGTGGCAAATGTGTTCACCGCATTTAGATATTTTTTGCAACCCCATTTGAAGGACATAGGGCCGAAAATCGTGTCAAATTATTCTAGAACTAGAAACTGGGGTAACGCTCCAGTTAAGTGCCTAGCATGGCATCCCCATACAACCAAAATAGCAGTGGCTACAGTTGATGATTATGTCAGAGTTTACTGCTCCGAAGCACAGTTTGTGTCAACGTTGAAAGTCAAGGCACAAGGGCATGTGTCTTCGATGAGTTGGAGACCATACTCGGTGTCAGAAATAGCTGTGGGCTGCGAACAAGGTGTGATTGTGTGGACTGTGGACCCTAATTCAATGTTTACGAAACCATCCTCGAGTAATGCTATTGTTTTGAAAAGGTAAGAGATTGGTCCTTGAGTGCTACTAATTTAAAATTTATTTAGAGACAATTAAATCTGGAGACCATACCTGATTGAAAGAAAACTTAACTAGGTTCTTAGGGTTAAATATAGATAGTAACTTATGCTGGAAGCCACATATCGATACGTTGTGTTCCAAAGTAAACCAATACTCGTACGCACTTTATATGTTGTCAAACAAAGCCAATTCCGCGACTGTTTTGACAGCATATCACGGATACGTCGCACCCCTCTTAAAGTATGGTATAATGTTCTGGGGTAACTCAACAAATAAAGAATATGCATTTAGAGCGCAAAAGAAGTGCATACGGTCCATATGTAAATTAGACCAGACTGATAGCTGTAGACCCTTCTTCATTCAGTTAAAGATATTAACCGTTCCCTGTACGTATATATTTGAAACTGCAATATTTGTAAAGCGTAACTTAGATCAGTTTATACCGCTAAATAGTAGAAGACACAATTTAAAAGTCCGTATGCCACCCAATAAAACATCACTCTTAAATAAAAGCATTTTATGTATGGCACCACGGATATATAATCATCTGCCGGAGGCAATACTCAGAACATCAGAAATTCATTTATTTAAATACCAAGTTAAAACTCTATTGACAAGTAAGGGGTACTACTCTATTACAGAATATTTATGTGACAAATTGTAATGTTCCGTTTATTTTATTTTATTTCTCAACATTATTTAATTTCAATATAATGCAATGTATTCATAAAATCTTAGTTAATATAATTTCAATGCAATTTATGTAATTCTTAAAATCTTGTAATCAATATTTTGCTTGCCGAAAGGTTAAATGTGGAGATTCTACCAATTTCAAAATACCAAAATGTAAACCACCCATATTTGTGCAAATAAACTATTTGATTTGATTTGATTTAAATTGTATTTAAATTTTCTGTAAAGTCTAGTTCTTAACTTGTGAATTTCTGCAAATAACCTATGTATCTACCTATCTAAAAGACTCCTTCCTCCAAAGTATTTTTTGTGGTTTGTAGAGAGTCAGCAACACATTATCCCATTCTTTTTACATTAACAGAACTAAACATACATAAGATTAAGGTATCAATAGTTTCAGAGTGCCTTATGGCAAAGCCCTCCTCCAACTGTTTCCACTGTATTCTGTCTGTTGCCACCCTAATCGAGAGAGGGCCTATTGACTTCCTTATTTCAGCTTCTCATCTCCTTGCTTTGTGACCTCGGTTCCTTGCGCTGTCTGAAAATATCTATGTTGTGCAAATAAATTAACTATTATTCTTCTCACTCGCAGATCAGGCCACAGCCCTGTGACTGACGTCAGCTGGTCTCCAAACGGTGACTTGTTAATAAGCTGCAGTGGCGCTGACACTTCCATGATGGTGTGGGACGTTGCGATGGAGACCGCTGTCCCTCTGCGCAGGGTCGCTGGTGGTGGAATAGTCTTTGCTCGCTGGTCTCTGGATGCCAGTAAAGTTTTTGCTGCCACATCTTCTCTTATTTTCCGGTAAGTCACTTTTTGATTTACTTCACTTATTTGGCAAAATGTCTTTCAACTACGCAATAACTTTTGGCAGGTGTTGAATTATAGTCTTTGTTTTAAGTAGGTACGTCACAATTTATTTTTTCTATGTGATAGCTATGCCCACCAACATCGAGAGGCCCACTCGGGGGGGAAGGGGACAAAAGGTTGGCAGAGCACTTGTAATTCCACTGGTATTGCAAGTGTCCATGGGCGGCGGCAATTGCTTACCATCAGGTGATCCGCCTGCTCGCCTGCTACCTATCACATAAAAAAAAAAAACATCTGTAGATCCCATTATGTGACATGATATTTTGTAAAACTTTTTAAGAGTACCAGCCGAGTTTTTTGAGTTGTCTTCTTGACAGAAAACAACAACCAGTGATAAACATATTATGCATATTCACAAACTATTTCATTCAGCGAGATAGCATAGCCCTCAATGAAGAGTATCTATCTTATAATTCTTGTTTTCTCATTCTAGAGTATGGGAGACAAAGCGTTGGACCCCGGAGCGCTGGTGCGCGCGCGGCTGCCGCGTGGTGGCGGGCTGCTGGGGGCCCAACGACCTGCTGCTGTTCGCCGCCAAAGGAGAACCGATGGTCTACGCCCTTACCAACACCGGGCTTTTGAGTGGTTAGTAGATAGTATCAGCCCATATATTGCAGGGCAAAAGCCTCCACCTTAGAAATCAGGTCATCGCTACTATGATGGGATTAGGCTTATCAACATGCTGTGCTGACCTAATGCGGATTGATGAGCACAAACCCGAGCTATGTTCTATAAATTCGAAACATACTTTTTGCTTGACCAGCCGGCGATTTGCGCGCCACGAGATAATTTGTTGACACTCGTATTGTGTCGGCGCAAGTTGACTGAGCGATAGCGGGATAGAAGGATGCACTCTCGCGAACGAGAGTTGACAAAATTTTGTCGCTGTACGCATGTTAGGCCTACTTCTCATTACCAAAGTTTTCATAAAATTCCTCAATTTAAATTAAACCAAATTTGTTCGGCATTCAGGTGAGATTAGTGTATGACATTCATCATCTTCAAAAGAAAGTCTAAGTTTTTTTTTTACATTTTTTTAATCGTATCTCTAACTCTTTTTCCTTCTTATTCCAGGAGCTCAAACCAGCAAAGCGGTCCCAATCCTCGACGTGACGAAGGTGGAACTCCCCTCAGGGGAGCCAGTGGGAGGGCCCATCCTGGACATGTGCTGGGACCCCTCAGGGCGGTACCTGGCGCTGCTGTTCGAGGAGTCGCCTCTGATAGCCGTGTTCTGCACCACGCATCTTATGATGCAGCTCAAAGTTACTCCTTGGTAAGTCTGCCTCTCTGGACTTTTCTTTTGCGGTTTTTAACCGTGGGAGAGCCACGCTTCTACATGAACCATATCACCAACCAAAGCATCAAAGTAAGCAAAACTCACACTATCTCTCAAACGCTGCTATTACGGTGTTTCAGGTGTAGCAATCGCTTACCATCAGGTGATCCGATTACTCGTCTACCACCTATCACATAAAAATAATAATAGTAAAAACGATACGGATAAATAAAATTTTTCTCTTTCATTGTGATGAATTTGAAAGAGACAGAGCAATAGTTTACGTTATGTCAGTTTTCGATGTCAACTCATGGTACCGCTACTGGTTATACTTATCTCGTTGCCACCAATTACAAAAAAAAAAATCTTTTTTTTTCTTGCAGCTGTTTCATAAACGGCATCGACAACGAGTTACCTACCACAATGGGTTTCCAGCAGAACTTCTCCGAAGGAGCCTGCCTCACCATCGCCTGGTCTTCCGGCAGGATACAGCACTTTCCCATTGTTTACAACGTGTAACCCAGGTCGGTTCATGTTAAATCTAATGAGTGACATTGAAAAGTGAACCTAATTTACATATGAGGGCCTGAGGGGTGTATGGATCTGTGTTGCTGCATATTAAATTGAGAATTTGTACTTGAGGTTGAACCTATAGGTAAACCTTTGGAATGTATTCGACGTATTCGACACCCAGCGCCATCTATGGCGTACAACTTAGGACTAAAATCTCTGAAACGAAGACTTGAGGCCACTATAATGCGTCAAGAAAATCTTGAAACCGATTTTCGGGACACTAAAGGTGTTCCTCAGTTTTATAACCAAAGGGGTTCGCATGCCCTATGACTAGCAATCAATTAATTTCACGACTTAGTTGATACATTGTACTACATTTTACAGGCTTATGTTACTGTAGGCAATAACTAAACCGTATATTGGTATTGCAATTTACTCGAAAAGCTGTAGTTAATGATTTAGTAATTACATAAGTTAAGGATTAAGTATAACATTGTAAATGTGTTGTAAATAAATTTTCAACTTTTTATTCGTGAAGTTTTTCATTAAAATTTCAAACTAGATTTAAAAGTTGATTCATTTTATTACAGGCTTTATAGAGCTCACAGATACTGCTGTAGAATTTTTTGTTTCTTTTTCAGTAGGTAGTACTGTAGTAGTAATAAATGTGCCTAAAGAAGTTCTAGTCACATTCGGTATTAAATATGTATTCCAATTACTAATACTGAATTGTTTTCTTGCTTTAGTAATTTTATATTTAATCTTTTTGGTTGACTTTTCTTTCATTGATGTTATTTTATTTGGTCTGTATTGGTGAGGATAATCATGAGGATTCAGCTGCTTTTTCTTAGACGTTGAGTTTTTTTGATTTTTTTTATTACTGTTTAAAAGTCTTTTGGCACCCGTTGTACCCGTTAATCTTTCTTTCAACGCCTCGTCCATAGACAACTGTACTTTGACGTAAATACTATTCTTTTCCAAATTGACATATTGACCGCCATCATTCCTTCTGTTTGCATACTTGCCATTACATAAAGAAAATGATGAACAAATTCCATTCTTAAGGTCTCTTTCCATATTGTTTAAGTCGACATCCAAATTAACGCTTATGTCTTGCTTTACTGTCACCAACAATCTGATTCTTAGTGACTGCAGACCTGTGTCTAAACTTTCTTTAATATAATTTTTAGTGGTTAGTATAGTTTTTTTTAAATATTCTCTCAATAGTCTAAAATTTTCATCCTTGTCTTTATTCGGGTCCAACTGAAAATTTTTAGTTTCTTTACGAAATATTTTGCTGAGCTTATATTCTGCCAAGTCGCTTATATTATTTAGCACTGTGACTACGCTCTCCTTTTCTTTACTGTCGTCTGTGTTAACGTCTCGTACGTACATTGAGGCGTAGTTTCTCAACGTACTTACAGCAGTTTCATTCAGGGTATTGTAAAAATTTGTCATGAATTTCGATAATTCCTTTGAGCAAATTTTAAAATTTTTACATTTGTGCTTCTTTTTAGCTTCTAACTGTCTTGTCCACTGATACTGATTTAACTCTAAGGTTGTCTTTTGATTCCTGTATCTGTAGTGGTTTCTTTCGTTCCACAAATTGACATACGACCTTGTAATGCCCCTCCATTGCTTCTATATCTTTCACGATATGTGCTAAGAAGTCGTGGAACTGTTCGAAAAATACAAACAGCTTTGCACCCGGAAATGTTTCGGATGGTTTATCTCGTTTGTATTCTATATAGTCCTGTTTCAATGAAGCCCACCTTTCGTTCCATTCGTTCGCTATCGAAATGGTCCTGTCCACTCTGTTCCTAGCTTGTAGAGCATCCATATTATGAGTTGTTGATTTCCAAGTACAACGATTCTCTATGATTTTTGCTATCATATCGTCTAGGGTTTTAGTTATGAAATTGAAAGTTTTAGTTGACACTTTTTCGTTAATCAATGCTAATTTAATCTTTTCCCGTATCCTTTTATATTTTTCAACGTTTGCTTTCAATGTATTATTTTTCTTTTTACTTTTGCCGTCTCTCACAGCGGTTCTGTCTTTATACTTTGGTGGAACAAATTCGATTATTGTAGTTTCGTCTTTTCCATCAAGTGTAAGATCCTTCTCATTGTCTACTTCCTCGAGATTGTCTATGACATCATCATCTTGTAGGAAAGGTTTCAGTTCAGCGACTTTCTGTTTTATTGCTTTATCGACCACGTTTTCTTTGATCGTACCAAAAGTGTTGGAGCGTATTGTGCTGACGTAAGGCCGGAGCATAGTCTGCAGGAAGTTTAAAACTCCAGATATTTCTGACACGGTGCCCGATGCCTTGTTTGCTTCTGTATGACTTTTTTGAAGTAAAATAACTGATATGATTAACAGGTTTACTGTAAATAAGGAACGTTATAAGAACGTAAGTAAATTAATATCTGTTTTTAAATTTTCGTGTCTTAAATTTATTTTTTATTCATTTTCCTTGCCATATCTTACCTTTTACAGCGGAATAAGTATTAAAATGTGCCATTCCGAGACCTTGATTCACATGTTCCAATCCTCTTTACGGCCATATTTACAGCATTCGAGGGCATAAAACTACTAGACTCTAAACAAGTACATTTTTACGACTGGCTTTATATTTCAATTTTATTATGTTCGTGGAAGGATTGTGGTAAATTTTATTTTTACTGCGGAACTGTAGCCTGCCGTCGGAATTGGGTTGGATGCTTTAAAGTAGCACAAAGTGATTCGACTGAATTTGTTGTTCAGACAGCAGCAGAAATCGCTATACACTTTAAGTGTTCAAAGAGAGGTTAACGTTTAAACTTTCAATAAGTTGTTGACTATTATGATAGTAGGTATTTTAGAGCGCAGTCGATATTCATTTATTTTATCTACCAACAATACATAGTTAACATATTTAAGAGCTCAGCTGTTATAACATCTGAGAGCATCCATCTCTTTGATTATTTATTGTCTAATTGGGCGTATACATACGTGACGTGTTTCATTTGGTGTACATTGTATGTACACCAAATGAAACAATAAAGATTTATGATTATGATTATGAAAATAACAACTTAAGATGTCAATATTATTGTGACGATCGAGGTGTATATGATTTCTTGGACACATTGTCCGCTCAGGTATTTCTGCTGCTGACTGTAATTTCCCTTTTTAAGGCTGGAATTTCGTAATCCCGCGGGCGTATCCATACTTGTAATGTTCGAGGTCGTAGATCCTAAATTTCACTAACTTGGCTTGTTATAACAAAAACACTCTTTAAGCAACAGCATTTTTATTTAACAACATTATATAAAGTCAGATTCTCGTTCCGTGATTCACACAATCATCAATATATTATAAGTTTTATAAGTAGGACGTACAAAATTGCGAAAGCCCACTGGAAAGCTTAAAACTAATATTGCAACAATGGTATCACTTGCATAGAACTTAAATACATTTTAATTTAAATATATTTTTATATTCATAATCAAATTGTCTTCAGAAGACGTTAATCAATTTAAAAAGTCGAAATATTTAATAATCGGTACTTTATGGATACTAAGCATAATTAAAATAGTTTTAACTAAAGTATAAGCAAAATGTACATCAATTGACTTAAATTCCTTAGACTTCGAAAATGTATAATATTCCGTTGTATCTACAACATTAAAATATTTTAAGAAGTTGTATAAAAAATATATTTTAATTGTATACATGTGAAAATGTATCAAAAAAATATGTAAATAGGTAATCTTTTTAAGTGCGGAGTTCTAAGGTATAATATCGAAATCGCACAGAACAAGTACAAGTACTTAAATAAAATATCGATTAACTATTTTTAACCTACACTTACCAAATCACTAATTAATGAAAATAATGTTCTGTTAAATTTGTTTTAATATTTTTGGACTCTTATTTATATTTTTTACCAAGTAACGGATACAATGCATTTCACGTTATGGCGTTGCTATACAAAACATACATGAAAACTTAGGTGCAGTGTTGCCAACAATGTGTGTTAATTCACACTTAAATGATGGATGGCAAAGAATTGCGTGGCCCATGTGGCAATGGGCAAGGAACATTGCGATAGAAACAGACGGCCGTTGGGATGAAAAGGTCCTTGCGTGGAATCTTAGCCATGGCAGGCCCTCACAATGTGGACCGACGATTTGGTGAAGGTCGCGGGAATTTCTTGGACGCGGGCGGCACAGACCGAATTGTGTGAAAAACACAACACACCGGGGGAGGCCTATGTCCAACGGTGGACGTCTATTGGCCGAAATGATGATGATGGATGGAAGAACTGATTACGTAAGTAATGAAGGACAATTTAGACTTTTTGACATAGTCCCAAATAGAATTGATTTGTAGAACCAAAAGTCTGATAACAAGTATGTTGGGGGATGGATATGGATGAGTTATAGAAGAATGATAATTGAAAAGAAGTGAATGATTCGATGATGTGTTGTTGTTAGGTGATGGGTAATGATGGAAGAAGACTGAAAATAATCTGAGAACAGGCTCAGAATATGAAACAATGATGAAGTAAAGTAATAAAAACCGTATTTTTTAACTTCCAGGATTCAGTTTTAACTAGTTTTTGTACAAAAGGAATCAACATGTGGCAACACTGCGTAAATTAAACTCTAGCAACACTGGCGAAGCTACTAAGCCACTATTCGAGCAGATTCAGTTTGCTATTGGTCTTGCGAAGTTGCGCTCGCCAGGGTATGATTTTCGCACTCTCGTCCTCGTTTGAGTCTTCATGTTTACCGTTCATCGCGTGACCTGAAACAGTTAAAATGTCATTACACATAACGAAATTGTATGTTGTTATGTCTCTGTGCAGACACCTCGAAATGTTACATGTCGGGTGATACAATGCCGGCCATTTGAAAAACCATGCTAGATGACGTACTGTTGGACTGAGCACAGTATATTTGTGACTGTGTGATATATCTGTGACTTAACCAACTTCCACAACATTTCATAGTAGCGATGATTTGATTTCTATAATGAATGGCTTTGCCCCGCAGTGGGACATCCTGATACTTTACTTTTCTTACATTGCTATTTGGGTGGGCTGTCACTTGGACATTTTGCTTTGAACTAAAAATTTTAAAACCTGCGATTTTTTTATCCCAATATATATAATAGCTAATCATTCAACCATGATACCTACCATTACAATGGTCGGAGGAGAGTTTAGCCTCAGAGGGCGCGCGCGTCGGCTGCGCGGGAGTGTCGTAGCAGAGCGAGATGTTGTCTATGGACACCGCGCGCTGTGTCCCGCTGGGATACGCTCGCCACTCGCCATTGGTGGACCCGTTTGTTCCATTCGTTTCTTCCACTTTTGGAGTGTATAGGGATTGCCTGCAATAGAAAAAAATATCGTTTAACTGAAATGCAAATTTAAGCCCGAAGACTTCATAATGTAAAAGGGTTCTTTATGTCAAGAAAAACGGTTTCCCCTTATTTCAAAAACGAAAGCTAAAGTTAGTCGTCGTCACTTTTATAAAAGTGACAAATAATATACTATCACTCGATAGCATCAGTTTTGAATCAAGACTAACGTTAGCACAGTTGTAATAAAGGGCTTTCAGTTTTCACAGTCATATTATCACTTTGTAACAAGCTGGCAGCGATATAATTTTAATACCCACTACACCGGTAAGTCAGTAGCTATATATGGTATGCATAATTATTTCATTACTGGGCCATCTCGTAATCAGCCAACAGCGGCTTTAACCAGTGCGTGAGGTAACAACAAGTTAGCAGTTAGCCGATCGTCCTTTCCCATCCCGGAGCTTGTCCCATTGTGCCTCCTGGGGTGAAAGATTCACCAGAACCAGTAATTGCGTTCTGGCTGGGTGTGGTATCCATGTCAGTATAAATAGGCAACAAATGGGACGTATAGTTATATTTAGATGACTTTCTACTCACCTCAACCGATTTTCCGCCTCCTCCCTCCTCTGCAACAACTGCCTCTTCCACACTGGAACGGCCGCCGCCCTCCTCCGCTCCGCTTCCCCTGCCAGTTCCCTCTCCAGATCCCGCCGTGCCTTTTCCGCAGCCCTCCGCGCCAGCATCTGCCGCTTCCACGCTGGTATCACGTTGCCTGCCGCATCGCGCTCAGGGATCTGCGGACAACCCTACCGTCGACCAGCCGCCCATGTTCAAGGGTTTTGGGAGTCCAGAACCAGAGGTGAGGAGGGGCGATACCGCAATATGTCAAAGTTCATCTTGATGAAAAAGCTTTGCGCAATAAAGGTCATGTAGGTACACACATAATTATAAAGGGTATAGGTGTGTGTGTTCAAGGGCCCCCCTTAAACCCTGCTGCTTACTAACCAGTCCTTTTAAGGACAAAAGACTCAACGTTTACTGAAACATTTTGACTCTGTTGGCTCCTATATAAGGTTGATTTAGATACAAACAGCATGATGTATATAGCAGCTTAAAAAGTACTAAATATTTGAATTTTCAGGCGTAAACACAAAGCCACAATAGATGGGTACTTATGGTTTTTAGTACTGAAATCTGCTATTTTTTTGATAAATTATGTATGTGTTATACCGCCCCTCCTCCGTAATGGTAATGGACTTAATATCAATATGAAATAAAACAACATTTATGTTTGTTTTATCATAAAATTGATCCAGTGTTACATTAAAAATACGAATATTTTATTGAAAAGTTAAGTCTTTAACCAATCCAAATAAAAGTTAGCATAATTAAGTATGTACAGTCGCCTATACTATTTAGCAAATCATCTTAGCATTCTTAAACCAATCAGCTAAATGAAAAACCGTTATGATTCATAAATAAACGAATCTGCAATTAATACACGTGACTATACCATGACTGTGATTGAAATTCATTAATGAGCAAAAGAGTATGGAAGATATATAAAACAGCAGCACAATTAACTGGCCACTGTTGACTCATGTCTTTTGAAAAAAGTTTCAAATCTATGGAAAACTACCAACAGCTATAAAATGTACCTACATGTTATATTACGTTAACTTTTGATTGGATTAAGATTGAACACGGTCTAGACACCATCATTATAATCCATACTTCCGGCATAAAATATCACTTTCATACTTTTGTAGGTGTACGAACGGAAAACAGTTATTATTGCTTCGTATCTGGCTCGAAGGACCATAACGAAAGTGTAAGTACTTCCGCGTAAGGTACTTAACGAGAGTGATTTTTGATTTTACGAATGTTATGAGATAGAAAGTGCTTCTGTTTGTTTACGATTGATGTAAATTAATTTAACGTCATACAATTTTTGTGATGGAACCAGATATTGTAGATCATCTATAGATACCTACCTACTATTTATAAAGTGATAACATATGTATAAAACCACAAGTCTTATATGTAACCTGAAAAGACAAAACACTGCCGATGTAATCTACCCAGCGCCATCTATTGGAAAAGATTCGAACTACCGCGAAAATAACAAAACTATGTTTCGAAACAAAGTGAGGGCGGACCACTAACATAGTGATATAATAATAATGGGAGCGGTAGATAAGTGCGCGCGTTTTATCAGAGGAAAGTCTCAAGTTCAAATTTGAGCGTTTTTTTTGGCGTTTGCCAAATTCGGCAGTGATGATATTTATCGTGAGGAAATCTGCATACGCTGAAGATGAAAATTATGAAGTTACTGAACGTAATGAAGTGTTCCATTGGTAGGATAGAACTAACTAAATACTACATTTCTGTAATGTCTAGCTCTTAAGTTGTGATTTTGCACAATAAAGTATGTCTATGTAGCTATCTATAGTGACATATAATTAATATTATGTCCTTATATTTAGGGCGTTACTCAAAAACAGTTCTACAATTAACGTAAGCAAAACGCTACATCGAGGCTCGAGCTGATTTACGGTAGAAACGTAAATGGCGGCTCAATTAACGGGCGGCAATAAATGTGCGCAAGCGCCGTTTCTCCGGAGTCCTGTTACATACAAAGATCGATGGCGGTAAGTAGCTCAGTGAGTAGGTAATAATAATATAAATAAACTTTATTGAACAATCATAACTAATATTATTTATATAGGTATATTATTTATATAGATACCTATTTCAAAACTTTATTGCACAAAACTTCGTACAATATGCGAACTTTATGCCAAGAGGCATTCTCTACCAGTTAAGATTCGGGTCAAGCCGAAAGGATAAAGGTGCGGCGAAAGGAGGACTTTAAGCTTTAATGCAATCCACAGACTATAAAATGGTTATAATAATTTAATATTATATAAATACCTGTAACTATAGACTTATATCTCAAAAATATTTGACAAACTAAAACATTACTTTGTATCAAAAACCCAAATTATAATTTTGATAACTTTAGCATTAAATATTATAAAACATGCATTCGACGTTTTAACCCATTTCACGTCTTCAGGTTGGAAAAAAAAATGCCAAAATCACTATCATTAAAATATGGAAAGCTCAAATTCCTACCAATTTAAAAGACTGGCCCTGTGGACTGGCACAATGGCACAACTCTAGCTTTAAAAATGACAAAACTTCCATACGACGTTTTATCCCCGTTACTAAAGGGATGAATAAATAAATAAATTAATTAAATGCGCCAGACAATCACACCAATCAACCTAATCACAAACTAGGGCAACCCCAGTACTAATGAGTACCAGATGACGTTAATTAACTGGGGGCGGCAACCCAGAACACTCAGACTCATGAAAACATAAAAAAAATATTTTTCTAAATTGACTTGACCGGGAAGCGAACCCGGGACCTTTTGCGCTTCGGGCAAACACCTTAGCTACTGCGCCATAGTGGCGGTCAAACGCGAGGAGGATGAAACGCGGATGCTATGATGACAGTTGCTCCAAATACTGTATTTTTACATAAGCAAAACTTAACAATGAGCTGATTTACGACAGAAACGTAGGTAAACGTACAAGTATTCGCCCCAATTACCGTGCTATAAACCTGCGCGCGCGCCGGAGCTTGTTACATCACACGCGATCTCTGGCGACCGTGACCGTAACGGCAACGTTCAGTATAGACGATATTTATAACTTGCTGTACCTGGTATAGCTTGAGTTACATATTCAGAAAGAAAAGGAAGATAAATTATCTATTACTGCTGTAGACACATTTGTAGATACAGGAGGCCAATTCTCGGTTTTCGCTTTCTATGTCGAGTCGACTTCATGGAACGCACAACCAACAGGAGAACACAGATTACAGTCGACATTTCTTATCTTGTTCTCCTATTTCCATGAAGTCGACTCGACATACCTATAAGGCGAAAACCGAGAATTGGCATTCTGGTGTAAGTTCAGTCGCGAAACAAAGTGACGGCGGTAGTCGATGTGTAATAAATTCCTTACATGATTAGTCTCCTCCATCAAAAGCGACTGTACGACTTTACAGAGTTGAATTCAATCACCTGGTTATTCTTTTTAATCTCTACTTTCCGACTGTAATCACATTCGATTATGTTTCTATCAGCTAAAGACAGTGATTCAGAGTAATATCTTGCACCAGTTTCTCGGACCGTCCATCACTAATCAACTAGAAACGCTGTAAGTGTTGCAACCCTATTTTGCGGCAGTTTCTATTACTAATAGGGTTGACAATGTAAGATGTCGCAGTCATCTGGTTGAAACAGCAATTTGATTGGATGACTATTCCTAGGATCTACCTACTGGATATAGTTTTGCAATCTGACAACAGACGCTTTACAAAAAAATACATCCCAACAAACACATGTGGGTACCTATCATACAAATGTTTGTCCTGAGTGGAGATCAAACCTAACCTTTGGCATATGTGGTAGGATCACTATCTATACATTTCTATACATATAATAAAAATGTAAAAAAGCTGTGTCTGTACATTGAAGATATTTATCTCAAAATAACTTAAGACGACTAAAAAACAGTAACAGAACATGAATCAATGATTTTTAAAAATTTTGTCTGTCTGTTTGTCTGTTTATCTGTTTGTCTGTTTGTTCGCGCTAATCTCGGAAACTACTGAACCAATTCGAATGATTTTTTTTTATTGTATAATTGTAATATCAGGGCAACTTATAGGATATATTATATTTTGAAGACCAGGCTCCTTGATGTAGAACCACAATAGCCCAGCTAAACTATAAGAGGTAGGTCAATGGCACCTTAACAAAAGTTGTTCAGATTGATGAGCATTTTATGATGCCATGAAAAAAATCAAAGATCATGGAACATCTGGCGTGGAACTCTAGCCCAGCTACACTATAACAAATATGGAATGAAATGGAATGGAAAATTGTCAAATGTGATGAGCATTTTTGGATGAGATCCTATAAGGAAGGATATTCCGAACTTAAACCCCTAATGGAGCGAAAAGGGGGTTCCAAGTTTGTTCATTAGGACTACGTGATTCCTTGGCCCAATCTACTCCAACTTTTACATACACATTCTTTGACAGAATTGATGGATAAAATATAAGATTTAAACTTTAATAGAATACTTACATCCCCTAATGAAATAAAAATAATTTGGGGGTTACTTTCATTAGAAGTTGATATCATTTTTTTTTTATAATAAATGGGTTTGCACTTGACCTCATCTCACCTGATGGAGAGTGACAATGAGGCCTAAGATGTAGCGTGCTTTCCCAGAAGAAGCCTATTCACTTTCGACTTAAAGACACCCAAATTGTAGCTCTCTGGAAATACAGAAGCCGGCAAGTTGTTCCATTCCTTCGCAGTTCGTATAAAATATCAATGAGCCGCCTTAAAAATCTATTAACCTATAAACGAACATTTATAATAAGTCATATTTTTTTTTATTTCTATTTAATAATCATTTTTAAGTCGAGAGTCATAAAGTTCACGCAAACGAAGTTGCGGGCGGCCACTAGTCAATAATAATTGTCTATTTACGTACAAGAATGGATGTTTTCACCGTTCTAAAGGCACACAAGATAAAAGCTAAAGTAGAAATAGAGTCATAAAATTGTTTGCGCCATGGCCGCTTATGTCATAGGGTATGCTAACCCGGAAGCGGATGACCAGCCAAAAAATCTTGAAATTCGCGGGCGAGTTTGTTTTGGGCGAGTTGTCCCCTAACCTATGGAAGCTATCCATACTAATATTATAAATGCGAAAGTAACTCTGTCTGTCTGTCTGTCTGTTACTCTTTCACGCCAAAACTACTCAACGGATTCAAATGAAATTTGGTATACAGATGATCTAGACCCTGAGAAAGGACATAGGCTAAAGGGGGGTAAAAAGTTACTTTTCCACGCGGACGAAGTCGCGGGCGGCCGCTAGTTGGTTATAAAACATGGGAACTCCGTTTTCAAGACATTCTTGCAATTTTATGCATTATAATTGGTTGGAATTGGAATGTTAACAAGACAGTTATCAACGGGATAAAAGCCTTTACATAACAGGTATTTTAACGATGACAAAGTTCTAGTAATTATCGTGTTTTTATCATAGAAATGACACAGGGGTTCTCAAACTATTGCCACATAATACTTAATAGGTAATAGGTACACAGCACGCTGGTTGCCCTACTATAGATTTATTTATTTATTTATATAGGAAGGATCTCTAACATGACACTTCCTAGTTGAATAAGAAAAAATATGTTTAAACGGATTTACAAATTTTGAGAACCTTATAATTATATTTTTAATTAGTGCTCCGCCTTCACTTTGTTTCGGGGCTTAGTTTTGATAATATTAGTTCCAATATTTTCGAAAAGATGGCGTTGGTTGTCGATTACATCGCGCTAGTGCTCGTGTCCTTGGGTTAAATCTAAAAAAAATACCTTGTGCCGTGGCCTCATTGACCTACGTTAAGAGTCTCACCCACCCACTTTCCCTATAGTCTGTCTCAGTCATTTGTGCCGAACCATGTTAAGATCTCGAAGACTGATTAGGCACAGTTTGAGAATCCTTCCATCATTCACAGTGAAATCAAACGGAGCAAACAAAGAGTAATCACTCCGTTTTAAGCAAATTGACACAATAAAAGCACAATGGCAGGCGTGGAAAAGTTCACAGATACAAAAGAATCGTGAATCGAGTAATACACGTAATCGATATCACGATGCAACTGAATCGATTATGCGGCGACAATCGCTATTGTTGTTAATTAAAACTTAAGTGGTTGGCGAAAGTTTTATTTTTATTTACTAAACTGCAAAACTTATATTTATTTATCACAATAATGCACAGCTCTTACCAGTAGTAAGTACCACTAAGTTTGTGGGGGATTAAAACTGATGCTATCTTATACTATTCATAAAGAGATAACTTCTAGAAACAACGACAAGGCTTATCATCATTTCAGCCAATAGACGTCCACTCCCCCAAAGTTCTCCACACAGATCGGTCCTGTGCCACCCGCATCCAATGGACTCCCGCGACCTTTACCAGATCGTCGGTCCACCTGGTGGGAGTCCTGCCACGGCCTCCTGCGCGTGGCCTCCACTCAAGGACCTTTCCACCCCAACGGCCGTATTTTCGGCTCATCTACCACAGTGTCTGAAGACGAAAGTCTTTAATGCGTGTGTATTGCCAGTGATGACATACGGAACTGAAACGTGGCCGCTTACAATGGGCCGCTTAAGAAGGCTCAAAGTCACTCAGAGGGCAATGGAGAGGGCTATGCTCGGAATCTCCTTGCGTGATCGTGTCAGAAATGATGAGATCCGCAGGAGATCTAAGGTCACGGACATAGTCCAAAGAATTGCGTGGCTGAAGTGGCAATGGGCAGGGCACATTGCGAGGAGAACAGACAAGGCTTATACGTTAACCGAAAACATGAAATGCAAGCGCGATGTAATCGACGCCCAGCGTCATCTATTGGTTTAGTTTGAACCTAATGTCCCGAAGCGAAGTGAGGGCGGGCCACTAATATATTTATGAAGAGATAATATTATAAATACATTTTCTCTCATAAGAAATTGAGAAAGAAAACAAGTAAGTACCCAAAAGTAGGTAAAACATTAAAATTAGTATGGAGAACCATATTGTCTATCTCTACTTATTTATAAGCGTTGTCGGCATGTCCGTGTTAAGATTTCGTTAATAATTGTACATCTAAATCCGATCTACCAACTTGAGCTACCATCGCTTTAATGCAATATTTTACACAAAGGCTCCCCTTATCCCCTCCAGGGGTCACAGCTTGAAGCCAACTAATTACAACTTTATTGCAACATTTTTGTCATAATATATTGAACAGAAAACTATATTTTTAATTAATTTTAATGAAAACATGCTCCAGCGCACTGACTCTGCGCGCGCGCAGTGAAAGCGTGAAAAGACGCGAGCGCTATCCGCTCAAAATAAATATTGTTCATTCAAATCTCAGTTAATTGATATCATATAAAGCGACTTTCGCCCAAAATGAAGACATAACAATAGTTTTGGCGGTTAATCGGTTTGCGTTTACGTACGAGTATTCTGTTGACGGTTTTATCAGCTCATCTAAATCTTTTCTACATTTTTGACTATGCCATCGTTTACATAAGTAAACACGGGTATGGTGATTTGCATATTTCTCTAGTAGCGCTACTTAGTACAAGAGGCATTGTGTAACGATGTATAACTTTACTTAACTTCAGTAAAATTGATATTCCGAAACGGCGGTAGATTACATTTAACGTACGTAAGTGTCTGTATGGATCTAAACCTAAACTGAATGGAGATTTTCCTCATTTCTGATGTATTCACAGATCAAGAGAGCTATGTTGCGTCATATAAATAATGTGTCTACACGTCATCTTACATGAGATGTTAAAAAAGAAAGATTTAATTATATTGTTAGTAATACTGAAAACGTGAAATCAGACGTAATTTTTAGCATAGTTCACATTTCTGCTTGAATTTTTGGTAAAAATTACTGAAAATGTTGGCATTTTGGCAAAATCTGTATCGTGCTTTATGTAAATTACAATACAGATGTTGGTTGGTTAAATATCAGTTGATATTTAAACCATTAACCAACCAACTTTCGGATAGTTTCTAAAACGTGTAACCATGATTTAGTTGGTCTGGTTCCCCTATTAAAAGGTTGTGAAGGTCAGGCTTCAGTCGGGTCATTTTAATTACCAAACTAAATTATGATCAAAGCGTACCCTGGGCTTCAAAACGACAGCTTTGGATGCAACTGGGAATTACATGGAATACACGCTAAAATGAGAGAGACATAGAGAGTAAATCAAGTGGTTTGGGCCAGATGTGTTCGCCAGAACCGAGCTGTCTTGGTAGTACATCTCTCATGTTTGTTCTCTCTGTGCATGTAGATACAGTCAGCCACACATCAGGTCACCACAACCTGTCAAATTTCCTCAATTGATATTCCACCTAAAGTATATGACAGTAAGATGAGAGTCGATTGAAGAAATTTGACAGTTTTGCATACTTTAATGTGTGACTGAAGTTACCACAACCTGTCAAATTTCCTCAATTGATATTCCACCTAAAGTATATGACAGTAAGATGAGAGTCGATTGAAGAAATTTGACAGTTTTGCATACTTTAATGTGTGACTGAAGTTACCACAACCTGTCAAATTTCCTCAATTGATATTCCACCTAAAGTATATGACAGTAAGATGAGAGTCGATTGAAGAAATTTGAAAGTTTTGTGTACTTTGATGTGTGGCTGTACGTACTCTAGTCCAAATGTGTATTGTCATTTGTCATCACTCGTCTCGATGACTCGGTTTAGCAAATATCTCGTCATTGTGGAAATCTAAGTAAATCTACAACATTCATAACATGCCCAGTCTCGCAAGTGACGAGTCACGGTGCGTTTCGCACTTTGAGTATAAATTCTCTACATACACAATTCGACACTAAAAACGTTTGAAAATGAGATGAGATATCAACAGCGCTAGTCACTAGTAGTGTAGTTTTGCTTCTAGGGTTAACGGGCTACACGACTGAAACTAGCGCCGCCAACCTATTTACACTGATTGTGGCGAAAATATCATATTTTTGAAGAAAATAAAACATTACAGACTTAGAAATTGGATTTTTCAAGATGCAATACAATATTTCTAACACGCGACAAGTAACAATAATGTGAATTATTGCTAAAAACGGCCACTTTTAGCAATAATTGACATTATTGTTACTTGTCGCGTGTTTTATATATTATATTGCATCTTGAAAAATTCAATTTACTTTTATCTAAGTCTGTAATGTTTTGCTTTCTTAAAAAACATCGTATTTTCGCCACAAACAGTGTAAATAGGTTGGCGGCGCTAGTTTCATTCGTATAGTTCCTTAAAGTGGGGCCAACTACCCACTTTGCCACCGTGGCACTATGGACTTTTAGCTATTCATGGTCGCAGTGAACGCAGGGAGGGTGCAAGTGGAGCAGTGGGTTACTGCACTGACGCATCGGGGTAGGGCTGTCGCAGATAAATGTCTTATTTGTATTAAGTCATCGAGACATCGATTGATTTCCTAAATCTTTTTAATCGGTGGCTCAGCCCGCCATTCGGGTTGTTTTCCTGTCGGGTATGTTGTGCATTGCGAATCTAAATAAAGCGACGTAGATGTTTTGTGAAGGTTTCCGTTTTCGTCAAGTACTCAATTCTTTTTAGCCTTTCACATAAAAATGATAGTGGGATTGTACATTATTTTACAAACGAAGTATATACGTATACCTAATGTCCTCATAATAAATGCATGTAAACTGAAATTTCCCAAAAATAAAAGCGATAGTAAACCACAAACTGAACATTCTAGCTATAAAACCACGAATTAATTCAAGCCGAGTAGGATTAGGTAGCGGAACAGAATCTTGAAAGTTTTACTTTCAAAAATTAATATTTAAAATCCTAACAAATGTCTGCATTGAATTAATGAGAGATCCTATTGTGAGATTTTTTGGTTAATCGAAAGACTTGAAAGCTATGGAATGAGCTGTCGCCTGCGGTATACCTGGACCGATACGACCTGCAAACCTTCAAAAAGAGACTTAGGATTACTCATTTGAGTGTTGACTTTGGCGCATTGAATTGTGCCAAAGTCAACACTCGTTTGAATAAATAAAAACACCTTGTGCAAAAGTTTGTCTCACAATCGTTTGTCCTTACATAAAATAAGCGTACAGCCAGCCACACGTCAAGTTACCAAATTTCCTCAATTGATATTCAACCTAATGTCATCATCATCATCATCATCAGCAACCCACGCTCGTCCACAGCTGGACATAGGTCTCCCCCCAATGCACGCCACCGCTCCCGATTTTCGGCCACTCTCATCCAGCTCACTCCAGCCAGCCTTCGAATGTCGTCATCCCATCTTGTAGCAGGGCGTCCAACACTACGTCTGCCGAGTCGCGGTCTCCACTCAAGGACTTTATGGCTCCAACCTAATGTGTATAGCTCAATAGATATTCAACATGACGACAGTAAGATGAGAGTCGATTGAAGAAATTTGACAGCTTTTTATACTTTGATGTGAGGCTGCTATTTCGTGAATATCAGACCCGGATTTTTAAATAGGCCGTATAGGCTACGGCCTATAGGCAAAAAATCTTTGCCTAGAGACGGTAGCGTGTTTGGAGTATCTAAAGTACTATTGTAGAAAGGTACATGGAGCGGCAAAATTTAAATTGTTTAGCGGCGGCAAATGTGTGAATTCGCTACTGGTGAAGATTATTAAGGATTGAAATCTATGACGCATCATGATGGAATCATACGGAGCAAAGAATGGAATTATGTTTGTTTGATAGAGACAGCCCTACAACATGCGTTTGCGCATTGCCGCATGCTCGCCATCGCGATCTCTTCTCATTAGCGTCGCACGCGCACCGATCGAGCGTAACGTCAACCGAGCGCTGGCTACTTCAGCTATTGTTTATGTCATAATTAAATAATTTAACAATAAGAATTATGTACTTTATTAAGTGTCAATTACATTCCTAATATTAATAGGTATTATTAAGAAACGAATCTCCCTCTTAACATTGTGCCGTATAAGTGTTTGTTAAAGTTGTTGCTGTGTTGTTTTGATCTAGATTTTCTTTTTTTCAACCGACTTCAAAAAAAAGGAGGAAGTTCTCAATTCGACCCGTATGTTTTTTTATGTGATAGCAGACGAGCAGGCGGATCACCTGATAGTAAGCAATTGCCGCCGCCCATGGACACTTGCAACATCAGTGGAGTTACAAGTGCGCTACCAACCTTTTATCAAGGTGGGCCTCCGGTACCCTCACTTGTACGGTACGGTAGATGGTGTTAATGACAATTATTAATAAAATCCAGAAGAGTTAATATCGTCACACCGGTGAATTTTACTTCAAATAACGCATCTCTTTAAAGAATCTACGTTGGGTGAGTTAAATGTGCTCGTTATGGAGATTATTATAGCACAATAGCAGGCATTATCAAACAATTTAATATTAAGATAGAGGGAAAAGAAGCCAAATAAAACAAAAATCTTTGGCTTAAAAATCTGCACCGTAAAATCGAAACATTATAATGTGTCAATTATTAGGCCATGAAATTAATAGATGGCGCCACTGCCGCTTATGTCATAGGGCAGGTTATGATACCTACTTAACTCCAAAATATGGGAAATCTGTTGGTTCCCCGAAAATCCATTTTCAAGACTCTTGACGCATTGTACGGGTTTCAAATGTTAGATACTAATCGATGGTGCTGGGCATAGATTCTACATCCGCCATCTATTGGTAAAATTTGAAACTAATGTCCCTAAATGAAGTGAGGGCCAGCGAGTACCTAAGACATAATTATCCAAGATGTATCTGTGAACATTCACATCCTTTTAACCACGTGCTCTATCAACCATTTTGAACAACATTTGTTCAACAACTTTTGCAAATTGTTCGAAAAAATTTTCGACTCCCCATACAAAATGACCAAGTCACGTGACCGACTTTGTATTGAAAGATGAAATTTTTTTATGCGAATTTTCAAGTCATAGATCAAATGTTGTTCAGAATGGTTGGTAGAACACGTGGTTAAAGGGATGTAAAGGTTCAAAGATACACCCTGTATGTAATGCAACGAAAAGACATCAACGCGAGCTACTCTAAACAGCGTATGTTTTAGTCACTGATCTGTAAACTAAGGGCTGGTTTCTGAATTGGAAGTTAAGCACTACTTAAGTATAAACTTTGACATTTGATGTATGTCTCAACTGTCAAAGTTTGTACTTAAGTAGAACTTAATTCAGAAACTGGCCGTATGTCCCTTAAGTAGGTAAACCCCACACTGGCGTCGTTTGAGCGTTGGTATCTACGTATCTCCTTGTTTGTACGTCGTTCGTTGTGTACGAGTACTAAAGACTCAAATTAAATACAGGGCTATACAATCACATGCTTACCTATATACGCAAGATTGTTAAAAACATACAGTCCTATAATATATACTACTACTTTGAGGTAAATTATGAAAAGAGTTTGTCCTCAAAATTAACACAATAAAGTAATTAATTTAATATAGTTTTTTGCATAAAACGTAATTAAAATTCTTTAATTATACAAAACATGATCATAATTGATCATAAATTGTGTTACCTCTCAAGCGATATGCTGATATATCACTCACCGTGATATACTTAGATATTATTATGTATTTAATTAAGTATAATCAATCAAATACATATTCATGTTCACTCATTATGATATAATGCATCATTAAAGATGTCAAATGAAAACGTTCATCATTATCATACATTGATACTTTAATGGAGTTAGATAGGTTTAACCGTGGGAGAGCCACGCTTCGGCATGAATGGGCCGGCTCGACCGGAGTGATATACCACTGCCTCATAGAAAACCGGCGTGAAGCAGCCCCTGTGCTGTGTTTCGCCGAGTGAGTGAGGGTACCGGAGGCCCACTCAGGGGGGAAGGGGATAAAAGGTTGGCAGCGCACTTGTAACTCCACTGGTGTTGCAAGTGTCCATGGGCGGCGGCAATTGCTTACCATCAGGTGATCCACCTGCTCGCCTGCTACCTATCACAAAAAAAAAAAGTTAGGTAGGTACACCTACAGTTTTTCTGTAAGTGTATTAATATTTTATTCCATCGATCTACTTTGACTTTGATCATTTCTATTGGTCTATCTACCCTCTAAATATAGTAACCTTCCTATGCAATATAAAGTAAAGTATCAGCCTATAAAATTAAGTAAAGTATATAATGTCCCACTGCAGGGCAAAGGCTTCCACCATATAAATCAAGTTATCGCTACTATGATGGGATTAGGCTTAATTACCACGCTTGCCTAATGCAGATTGGTGATGATCACAAACCCGAGCTATGTTCAAAAAATTTGAAACATACTATTTGCTCGATCCGAGAATCGAATCCGGGACCCCGAGATCACGGCTCAGTACTTAAACCACTAAACCAACGCGTTTGGTCTAAAAACTACTGAATGGATTTTGAATGAAACTTTACCACAATATAGCTTATACATCAGAATAACACATAGGCTACAATTATAAAATATATTGTGTGGATTGTCCAAAATATGACGGTAAGTGTCAATAATTAACTCCACGCGTACGAAATCGCGGGCGGCCGCTAGTATTAAATTAAATTTACACAACAACTCATAATATTGATCTGACTCAGTACTAGTAGCTTAAGCACTTGTGTTACAGATATCACACAATAAAGGAAACACAAATATAATACCTAAATAAATATATAACACCCAGACACAAACCAAACACAAGTGTTCATCACACGAATATTTGTCCAGGTTCGATCCCCACAGATCGAACCTTTGGCGTATGAGGCTACCAAATGCGTCATCTGGCCAGTCAATACTAGTATGTATTTGTGCTGATAATTTAGGAGATTGTTTTTTTGATAAACCTAGTTTGTTTAGTAACCTTTTCTCACTTAACATTTAAATAACAAAAGTCAAAAGTTAGCACGTTCGAAGTCTTCCAGTTACAACCAGTTGTTTCTGCTTAACGCGTAACCAATCAACAAAAGGCACTAAAAACTCCACCTGCTTTGACATACTCATTCGAAATCTAGGAACTGCACACTTGAACGATGATCACTTCCTAATTATGTAAGAAGAAAGAAATCGAATTATGAGATTGGACTGGAATTGTAATTAGTGTTACATATTAGATGATTTTACGTAATAGACACAGATATAATCTGTATCGAGAACAAGAAGCTCAATTAATGGCCGATTGGACGGATACTTAGCCTTATTTATTATTTATTTATTATCTAGATCATCAACAAGATTAACATCTGTACAAGATACAATGACACCTGACAATAATAAATATTCCTAATGTGATCTTATACGAATGAAACTAGCGCCGCCAAACTATTTACACTGATTGTGGCGAAAATACGATATTTTTTAAGAAAGCACAACATTACAGACTTAGATAAAAGTAAATTGATTTTTTCAAGATGCAATACAATATATAAAACACGCGACAAGAAACAATAATGTCAATTATTGCTAAGTTTTTTCAATAATTAACATTATTGTTACTTGTCGCGTGTTAGAAATATTGTATTGCATCTTGAAAAATCCAATTTACTTGGATCTAAGTCTGTAATGTTTTATTTTCTTCAAAAATATCATATTTTCGCCACAATCAGTGCAAATAGGTTGGCGGCGCTAGTTTCAATCGTATATCCCCTTAATTATAGTAGGTGATAACGGCATGCATTATAATTATTGACAACAAATGAGGTGAAAAATTTATTTGTTTATGTCTGTTTTCAATTAGCATACTAAATACGATCCTACTGCTTAAGTCTGCAGGTATCTGTTTTGATTGATGAAAGTAATCTTAAATTAATGACCAGGGAGTACGTACTTAATCCATTGAGTACTTCATCATTCATTTAAGATTAGTTTCATTTCTAATATGAGAGAGATAGATGAAGAGATAGATAAGATCTCCGATTATCTCGACTTATCCAATCTATCATCGATCGATGCCCTTAATCGACGATAAATCAATTGTCCGTTAAAGTCCGTTGCCGCCACAGTCTTAAAAAAAACTTCACTAGGCAAATCTATTGGCTAAATTTGACCTTTAAACTCTCCACCTCTGGTTGTAACAAAGTGAGTTGTAACCTTTTAAAACATAAGAGTTCTGAGAACTGGCTACCGCCGGTTCCATACAAAATCTTCTATTCTATTTAGGTTAAAACTATAGACACTAAACAAGTGTTATAGGTATACCGAAAAGCGAAACGCTTGCGCGATATAATGGACGCCTAGCGCCATCTATTAGTAAAATATGAAGCTAAAATGTTAGTCCACCTCTCCGGGTGCATCCTAAAAACGTGGCCGGCCCAGTCCCATTTGAGTCTAGCGGATTTTTCGCCCACATCCGCAATCCCAGTTTTAGCAATAACAAATTATAATATCATAACCCTAGCATGATATTTATAAATAAGTAGAAAATTTGAAAGCAAGAAAAAAAATGATGTGTTTACAAAATGGTCGTAAAAAGTGTTTACATTATGATCGTAAGCAACAAATCAAATCAAATAACTGTTTTCCGTTTAAAATCACGCCGTATATACTTAACTTTGGCAAATTAGTATTGTCTATCACTCGCTCTCTTCACAGCATATCCATATTCATCAAAATTTCTCTTAAAGCTAATTAAACATCTTGCAAGAAACCGCATTAAACTTTTATTACAGCGACCGCATACTTTTCAAACGATAAAGAGTTGATTAAAACGTATGCAACCTCTTGCAAGAGAAAACAAAGTATCACTGACCTGGTCAACAAAGTTTTCAGCCGTGAACCGCTTCGTAAACTCCGTGAATGTCTCCTTGTCTTGCAAACTCTCCCGTCTCGCTCTCTCCACCTTCATCTTTTTGATTCCAGTTATGTCTTTGGACATTTTGAGTTCCTCTATCAAATCTGTCTTTGCGCTTCTGTAGTTTTCCGCGGCACTGGGCAGGCATTGTAAACTGACAGATCTGGCGGGTGGAGGCGCGGACATGGTTTTGGTGGCTGGTGTTCGGAGTCTGACAGCGGAGAGTTCGGCGCTGCTGATGGCTGCGAGCGGCTGGGCGGCGGACACGGGGGGCTGCGGGGGCGGCGGCGGCACGTTGTCGGCGGGCACCGGCGGCGGCGGCGGAGGACGAGCCTCCGCCGCGCTCTCGTCGCGCTTGCACGGCGCCGTGATGGTTTTCAAGTATTCCGAGGGTTTGATGAGGCGATCGGGCGCGTTGTTGGGGAACGCGGGAGGAATGAACGGGAGCACCGGCTGTTTGTTGACGAGGTTGGGCCCGCGAGGTCGGTCGTCGTCTGCCGCCGCGGAGCCGCTCCGCCCCGCTGCAAGATGGCTCGGTTAGGGGGGGAGAGAAAGTCCGCGCATCGGCGCGCACGCACGCCGCATCGGGCTGATGCAGCGAGCGTGTCTGTGCACTATCGGAGACGCAAGCCGTTTCTAATATCTGCTCTAATACGTTGTTTTGATATTGGAAATAGTAACACTATGTTTGGGTCAGTCAGTCTGTCGATTGAGCGGGACATTTGACAATCACAAGGCGCGGAATTAGAATTTTTATGTCTTTAAAACAATCACCAATTAAACAAAAAGAAATGGAATGATTCAAATATTTTTCAGCAATAAGATTTTGCAAGAATGAAAAAGAGGGTAATAATTTTGTTGATTTATGATTTGTGACTCCGATTGTGCACAGAAATGGATTGGTCGGGAGAAATAATAATAATTAAACAACATAAAAGTAAGTAGAATAATACAAACATGATAATAAATTTGATTAAGACTGCAATAACTAAACGGCAGGTATTTTTTTTAGTTAATTTATATTGTTATTTTTATGAGCTAATCAACAGTTGATAATTTTTATGAGTTTGTCCATATATTAGAAAAATATATTAACTAAAATTTCACTTTACAAAATTTTATGTTACGCGTCAAATTTTATTAGAGACCTATTACTAGCCTAAGTACTAATCAAATGTGCTTTCATATTTTGTTACGCTGTCCTCAATTAATAGATAAATGTAATATGATAACGTTCCTCCCATCAACGGCACTTTTGTGCCAAGTAGGCATTGTCGAATTGTAGAGCATAAAGATAACTTAAGTACAGTGAAACAAATAAAGATCCATGTAACGAGATAAGACAAGGACAAAATAGAAGAAGGATAGCCTAGGTAACTCAGTGGATAAGTGATGTTTTTTTATGTGTTTGGTGGCAGACGATCAGATAGATCACCTGATGGTGAGTGAATGCCGCCGCCCTAGAACACCCGTAACACCAGTACGTAAGCTTTGAACCCCCTCCGCTCCAATTGGGCCTCCTGTATCCTCACTCAGTTGAAGACCGGCGTGAGACAGAGCAGGCGCTGCCTCACGCCGGTCTTCTGTGTTCCTATGGTAGGTTTCACTCCGGTCGTGTCGGCCCATTCATGCCAAAGCGTGGCCCTCCCAGGATAATTTTAATTGCGTGCAAAAAATACCGTAATTTTCGGTAATTTTTCGGCAATACGAAGTAATTTTTCGACATTTAAAACCGCATGCCGGGATACAAACCTACGACCTCCGGCTTAGAAGGCGCACGTCAAAAAGTCATGATATTAATTGATGGTACCACTTATATCATGGAGTAGGGTATGGTTATAATACTATGGATCTCCGTTATATTTCCTTTTAACTTAATAACTTTATTGACAGAGTATAAACCCTGTATAATGCGAATCGTGTCACAACACCGCTATGAGAGCGTCATCTTGTGTGCGTGCGCGCATTCCTGGCAGTAAACATGCGTTTGATTGCGGAGAATTTAGCTGATTGCTGCAAAACTGCCCACCTTGACACATATAATATGGGTCATATGATTGAAAATTAATACATTGAATTGAATAATAGAGCGGTCATCATCAGCAACCCACACTCGTCCACTGCTGGACATAAGTCTCCCCTAATGCACGCCACTGCTCCCGATTTTCGAAGCATTTTAAATTATTTAATAATTTTCCCATTTAACCCCTTACAACCCCCTTGTTGTAATAAAAAGTAGCCTATGTTCTTTCTCTGGGTCTAGAGTTCTAGATTCAGGGTTCATTCAAATCCGTTCAGTTGTTTTGGCGTGAAAGAGTAACAGACAGACAAACAGTGTTATGTACTTTCGCATTTATAATATTAGTTAGGATTGTGAAACAGGCCCTAACTGCCGCACTCAGAGACGTCATTAACAATAAGGTTTAATTAACGTCTCTGAGTGCAGCAGTAAGAGTCAACTCTTCAATGAGGCACATAATCTTGAACAAGAACCGTCGAGCATAGAAAGTGTCGGCGTAGCCACCCAGTGTGCAATCGTTATGATTCAGGCGCTGAAACTGTCTCAGTCTGCTTACGCGCCTAATTAGCGATCAAATTAAAACATGCATCGCCATGGTTGTACGGTCGCGGTCAAAATGTGTTTACCAGTTTTGAAATTTGATTCTATATCACACTTTTTGCACTAAAGACAAAAATACCATATCAAGTTACATATTACCTTTTTAAAGTAAATATGAAAAAAAGACACATAAAGAGGATTCAACACAGAAGCAGCCATAAAAAAACCTAATTTCTTTGAAATGATATGACATTTGTCATTAACTGGGGGCGCTGGCTGTCAGCTGTCATATTATTAAAAAAGATACCGTATCTCTGATCAATATTATGTAATAGACATAATAGAACTTATCACCTACATGTGTACGTGCGATTATGATCCTTAAGGTGGTAAACACTTTTTGACCGCGACCGTACATTTGTACATATTGTTTGGAAGTAAAAAACTGCGGTTAGAACAAAACGTAATTCATCAGTCTCTTTCACAGACTGTGGTTTTATGTTTTTTAGATGCGATTGATTTATATGCGTTCCGAAGATGAAGTGATGGTAGTTCAGTGGATAAATAATAAATCTAACTGTGGGAGAGCCACGCTTCGGCATGAATGGGCCGCCTCGACCGGAGCCCCTGTGCTGTGTTTCGCCGAGTGACTGAGAGTACCGGAGGCCCACTCGGGGGGAAGGGGATAAAAGGTTGGCAGCGCACTTGTAACTCCACGTGTTGCAAGTGTCCATGGGCGGCGGCAATAGCTTACCATCAGGTGATCCGCCTGTTCGCCTGCTACCTATCACATAAAAAAAAAGTATCAGCCTACGAATCTGTCCCACTGCACGGCAGAGGGCATCGCTACTATGATGGGATTAGGCTTAATCACCACGCTTGCCTAATGCGGATTGGTGATCACAAACCCGAGCTATTAATATCGTGGGTTCGCTGTCCACTGATGAGTCCACTGTGCACCCGTGTTGCGGGTGTCTATGGGTGCCAGCAATTGCTTACCAGTAAAGGTGATCCGTCTGCTCCTCTGCCACCTATCATTGTTTTGTATATGATAGATGGCAGACAAGCAGACAGATCACCTGTTGGTAAACGATTGCCGCCACCAAGACACACCTGCAACAACAGCGGAGCAACAAGTGCGCTGCCAAACTATAGCCCCCTATCCCCATATTGGGCTTCCGGTACCCTCACTCGACGACGCCGGTCTTCTGTGAGGTCAAGACATACCAAAGTATCACTCCGGTCGAGCCGGCCCATTCATGCCGAAGTGTGGCTCTCCCGCGGTAGAAATCTATTCGGGATTCCATCGACATACCAGAAAATACCCTTCTGCTCTTCATCATTGGAACAATTATGAAAACATCTTAGCTCACTTCACAGACATGATCTAGTAGGTATTTCACTAAAAGCGAGTGCTTTTTACCCATAACTCATCCACCAGGCTCTTTCTACTTTCTAATGAGTACATCCACCGACGAAAGTGGACACATGGACTATTGCTCTGTACAGTCGCGTATACAAAGATAATTAAGAAAAAACGAAATAATATTATTTTGGACATCAGAAAACGGACAAGACAGCAGGAAACTACATTCCGAATCAGTGGTAAACATACGTTCTGTATGTATGGACTTAAATTGAATAAACTATTTTCGTTTCATTTCATTTTACCCACATTATCCAATGCTAGGGATGCACCTTTACTTCTTTTCGGGATAGGTTCAATCTGCGCTAAGAGGTAGATGGCTAATAGATGGCTGGGCGTCGACTTGACGACGAAAGTAAACTGACAAATGAAAATTACAAGTTTCTATGAATTTTGACATTTTGCATGTGTCAAATTGAGTGATAATGTATGGGGATGACACATTGACATCTGTCAGTTTACTTTACATGATTATGAATCGGAGTATACATGTCAGCCAGTCAGGGATGTGAAAATATAATATAAGTAATGATTACAAGCAGCATCATAAACAATAACACAGCGGTTTAAAAAAACTAGGTACAATCGCGCAAAAATTTGCTTTATATGTTTACCCTACATATAAGCCTTGTCATCGTCTATAGCCGGGGTCGTCAAACTGCGGCCCGCGGGCCGCGTGCGGCCCGCAGACGTTATTTGTGCGGCCCACGATATAGTAGATTTATTTAATTACTAGTCAACTACATATTCGTACTTATCAGAAATAGTGTGGGCTACTATGGATAAGTACCTATGCAAAAGCTCTTGAAACGCATATACTGCGGCCCGGGCCCTGATGTTCATATTGATATGTGGCCCTTGAAGAGTAAAGTGTGACGACCGCTGTATAGATATTACTTTTGACATCGGCGAAGTTATCCTAAGGAGGGTAGAGGCTCAATAAAAAAATGAAAACACATCCGTCTGTACAAGTAGAAAACGGCAGCCTTTCCAACGTTTTAATGTCGTAACCCTTGTAATGCGACCATATTATTATGACTTTTATTCCTACAGTCATGTGATCATAAAAAACTGGATTGTTTATAATTTCTCTACCGCTTGCAGCCATTATGAGATTAAAAATTAATACGTAAACTGACTCGTATTTAAAGTTGGCATCTATCTTCTTCTACACTTCTATACTATTTCTAAAGAGACAACTTCTAAAGACAACTTCAAGGTTTATGCAACCCGAAATGACGAAACACTTGCACGATGTAATCACCACTCAGCGCCATCTATTGGCGAATATTGGAATAAATAGCAAAATAACTTTCGAAACGCAGTGAAGGCGGAACACTTCTACATTTATTGGTATGGTCATTTTACCGCCCTCTTTTCTTTCCGGTACTCTTCCCACCCTTTCCCCCATCGGATGAAGCAGCCATGTTGCCGATGAAGCAGATTTTTTGAGTCCCAATACAAAAAGATTAAGTCACGAAACCGATTTTGTATGAAAAAATGCTAAGTGGAAATCGAACCAACGACTTTTGTCGAATAAGACAGTGGTACAACATCGGGTTTGAAGCATACCGCCCCATTCGCATTTCGTCACGAATTCAAAAATGGTCTCCTTCGCATTGGGTCCCATTCGCTACGGTCCCATTAGCCTACGATCCCATTAGCCTACGGGCCACTTAGCCTACGGTCCCATTCGCCTACGGTCCCATTAGCCTACGGTCCCATTCGCATTTCGTCCCAATCGCATTCAGTGCCACTGGCAAAATGGTCACAAGCCTCTCAATTATAAGCTTATTTAGCGGAACTCGCTTAACTTTTTAATCTTTCCAATCTTTTAACATTAAACTGTTACGAATACGGTTTACTTGATATCGTAAAGCCTAGCTAATACTTTAATAGCTACTTGATAGATATCGGCATTACATAGTACATTTACGTAACACGAGTAACAATAAGGCACTTTTCAAGTATTATGCATAATGATAGTAAATTGGAAAACGAGTGAAAATTAAGTTGGTATGAAATAGGTTTGTTATCAAAATTGATTGTGTTTGACGAAATGGTTTGTTTGTACTTTGTTGATTCGATTTAATTTAAATTTTCACAGATATTTACTATTGTATGCAAAAATGTGTTAATTGTGAAATTGATAATTCACTACTGCCACTTATGTCATAAGATTGGTGTACCATACCAACCCCATTATTGGTTATAAAATATGGGAACTATGTAGGTACAAACAATAGTATGAAAATTTGCATGCCCCTAAAATAGGCCTAATATAGTGCATTACTTTTAATTTTATGACCATTATATACCTAAGCTATAAGACGCAAATAAAATTATTTGGTTTGATTTGGAACTCCGTTACATATGTATCTAATTCCCTAAAAATCCGTGTACATTACTTTCTTAACGTATTTAATAGTGGCCAACCCTTACTTCGTTTCAGGGCATTCGTTCCAAAACCATACTCATAGATGGCGCTGGGAGTCGATGACATTACGCATGTGTTTGAATTTTTTCGGTTTACCTAAAGCCTGGTCGTATCCTATAGAATTTACCTCTTTATAAAAGGAGAAGAAGATTTTATTTTTTGAGTTTATCTTTAAACTTAATAACTATTCTCGTTATTTTAAAGTGTGAAGCTAAAAATGATTGAAATCCGTTTATTATTTAAATAGCTCCGCTTAAAAAGATTAGGTTTACTTTCGTTTCATGACTCGTAGGGTCGCCTGGCTTTCTAGGATCAATTAATTTGAATGTGGATAATGCTTTGGTTAAGCATTCAAGTTTGCCGTTTGGCAGGGTATTGGGCTGGGAAAATTTAACGACTTAGTGCTATAGACACGAGAAGAAAAAAAACTTATGTAGTCCTTTTCAAAACAAGCAGACCATACCTTTCTTAATACTTTTCTTTCTACTACTTCAAACTGTGGGAAAGCCACGGCATGAATGGGCCTGCTCGACCAGAGTGAGACTACATCCTCACAGAAAACTGCGTTAAACAGCGCCTGCGCTGTGTTTCGTCGAGTGAGTGAGGGCACCGAAGGCCCAATTGGAGGGAAAGGGGTTAAAGGTTGTCAGCGCACTTGTGACTCTACTAGTGTTGCAGGTGTCTATGGGCGGCGGCGATCGCTTACCATCAGATGATTCGTCTGCTACCTATATCATAAAAGAACAAAAACTCGTCGGCAGATATTCAAACAAAGGGCTTAAACTTATGTTTGTCCAAAGAATAATTAGTAATTACATTTGACCTAGTCTTTGATTCTCACAGTAGGCTAAATCTTTATCGTGAGACACAATAACCAACATTACGTAACGAAAACCAATTGTTATTTAAACACTCAACTCAACAACAAACTCAAATAAGGAGATTAAACCACAAACGAAAGTGTAAGTGCCCCAGCCCTGTGAGATTAAATAGTAATTGCATAGTCTTGCATAAATGTTTTAATTTCATGGGTATTAACCCCATAAAATAGTCGGCTGTACTTCTCTTAGGCCCCACAAAACGATTGGTAGTTTAGGCATCATACATAGACGATAGACTCGCGTTAATAAATTGTCATAATACAGGGTGTATCTGTGAACATTTACATCCCTTTAACCACGTGTTCTACCAGCCATTCTGACTTTTGAAAATTCGCATAAAAAAATTCCCATACAAAGTCGGTCACGTGGCTAGGTAATTTTATGAGAGTCGAAAAATTTTTCAAAGAATTTGGAAAAGTTGTTGAATCAAATGTGTCAGAATGGTTGATGGAACGCGTGGTGAAAGGGATGTAAATGTTCACAGATACACCCTGTATAGTTTTTTTTTTTAGATTTTCGTGTTACATTATAACTATTTCACTGCAAGGACAATGTCAAACATAGAAAAATGTGACAAATGCTGTACCCTTGTAAGATTTCAACCCCATCCCTCTGTGAAGGCGAAAGTAGCCAAAAAAGACAGAGGAGTAGTAAGAGGCACAAAATAATACACACAGAAGGTACGACCTCAGCCTGATTTTGAATTTAGAAGAGTCGTTGGACATATGCTAGGGTTGTTGCCCGGCATGAATACAATAAGCGGCGGCCTCTACCACAGACCTCGACCAGTTCGACAATCTTATGTCCATAGGCTAAGGATTAATGTGGTCGAAAAGGGGCGTATTTCCCCGTTAGTGCGCATGCGTGAGGTACTGACACGTTTTTAGCTCTTAGTGGGCAGTCAACTTTCTGTGTGTAATTATTTTGTGGTAGAGGCCTTGCTTCTACAATTTTTGTCTACTTTTGCCTTCTTCTCCCTCTGGTATAATTGTTGTTTAAGTACCGGGCCCTAATCTCGGGGTCGCTCGTCAGATTTCCGAGTCGAGCAAAAAGTATGTTTCGAATTTTTCGAACATAGCTCGGGTTTGTCATTGATCACCAATCCGCATTAGACAAGCGTGGTCATTAAGCCTAATCCGATCATAGTAGCGATGACTTGATTTCTATGATGGAGACCTTTGCCCTGCAGTGGGACAGTATATAGGCTGAACATTACTTACTTGCCCTCTCCCCACCTTTCGAAGCATACGTAATACTTAAAGACCCCCAAAACGGTGACCAAAAGAAGGAGAGAGTTCAACCAAAGAGACAGAGACGGAAGTCAAAGTAAGACTGGAATGGAATATTTACAAACAAAAACCTATTTTGTTGAATTAATTATTTCATTATAACAGACGTTTAGATTAAATATTTATGAGGCATAAGTAAGCGGTAATTAAAGACTTTGCTCACTTTCTAATGGGCTGTTAGTTTCGTTCTGATTCGAACAACACCAAAACAATAAAATGTATGTAAAGATTTGAATCCGCCATTTTTACTTTCCATTTCGAGGGTGATCATTTTCGTTGACAGCTGATTTAATTTGGGCGTGGCAATTTTTTAAATATACCTACCACCCGCTATGAGGATTTGCCAATGTCAAATGAAAATAATCCATAATTTTCTAAACCACCGGTCTACCTTCCAAAATAATACGTGTATCTAAGATACACGACATTGGCAGAATTAAGAGTATCTCTAGACTCTAGCAAAAAAAAATCATAATAAGAGTCAATGTCTGTAGAATCTATCTCTTTATAAATACTATCGGTAGATAGAAGATAACCGTGGAAGAGCTACGCTATGGCATGATTGGGCGGGCTCGTCGAGCGGAGTGATACGGCCTCGCAGAAGACCAGCGCAAGTGAGGGTACTGGAAGCCCAATTGGGGAGGAAGGGGGTTAAAGATTGACAGCGCTTGTGACTCTTCTAGTATTGCAGGTGTCTATATGCGGGGGCAATCGCTTACCATCAGGTGATCCGTCTGCTTGACTGGTATCTATCATATAAAAAAAATGTCGCTGACTGGACATGCTGTGTATGCATACATAAAATTTTATTACGAACAAGAAAGTGCCCAAAAGTCTCGAGTCATTGGTCACGTAATCAACAAGAGGCATAACTGAGACAACGTATAATTTGCTCTTATCGTCTCGGTAATATCAAATGTGATGTTGTTCGACAAACATTAGCCATAATATTGAGCTATCATCATGGTTTATGTAGTGCTGCCGAATTGTCGACGGTTTTTCAAATCGACAGTTATCATCTGAAAACGACAATTATAGATAAGACCATCGATACTACTACACACAGTTGTTATCGAGTCTTCTAGAATCAATAGAACAATACTTAATTTTATTCTAAGACTTTTGAAAATTCATTGAATTTTTATTAACTCCCATACAAAATCCCCAAGTCACGTGAGCGACTTCGTATGAAAAGTTGTAATTTTACTACGCAATTTTCCAAAACTTGTTCAATCATTCTGAGCAACATATTTATTTTTGGAATGTTACTTATAACACGCTTATTTGCAAAATACTCATTCGGTACATAATTGATACTATCGATAGTTTTATGCAATGATATTGCGAGCATCGATAAATAGGTATTACCTTGTTCTGAACAATGATAGGTGTTGCCTATCGATAAACTGTCGATAGGCAACACTAGTTTTATGCTAAGGAGAGCAGGTCAACGTTATTATACAACTTAAGTGTTGTTTGTTTTAGGGCCAGTTATTGCAATTAAAGTTCTATTAACATGCGTAGTAATAGTTAAGTCATTGTAAACAATAATAATAATAATTTAATAATAGAAAACATTTATCTACATTCACAATTATTATTATGTTCACAATCATTATTAAGGTCCAGAGGGCCTATCATGAACGTTTGAAAGAAATCGTAACGTTAATGTCCCACACTACAATTACCTACTCTACTCGTAGTACCTACTCTACACGGTACGATATCGTATCGTGTCGTTTACGTTATCGTATCGTGTCGTTTATCGTTATCGTATCATGTCGTTTATTGTTATCGTATCGTGTCGTTTATCGTTATCGTATCGTGTCGTTTATCGTTATCGTATCCTGTCGTTTATCGTGATCGTATCGTGTCGTTATCGTATCGTGTCTCAACTTATCGTACCTATAGGCGTAGACAGGTGGGTTGGAGGTTTAACTGGTTATATAATATTAACTAGTTACTAGCTGATTCATCACCTGCTTGAAAAACGTCTCTATGACTATGAATATATTTTATCATGAATTAACGGTTTTATAGCTTTGTTTGTTTTATTTTCTTGAACCCCCCACGAAACTAAAACCTAGCTACGCCTAAGATAGTAGGTACCATTCCCTTCATAAATGTATTAGTTACTTTAGTTTAATAAATAATTAAGGGCGCACGTTACGATACTATCGTTTCTGACGTTTATGCTACCAAGATAAGATAAGTTTGTGTTACATACGAATACGATAGAGGGAGCTCTTTAGTTTAACTAGAAAATCTAAAAAAGTAAAATGCGAAGTCTAAAATATAAGTAGGGAGTGGGAGTTCATTGACCTCCAGTGAAAGTGAGATACCCCTTCCATACACCCCCCAGCCACAGACACATCGTCATTAAAGACAATAATCATGATTTTCATAAACTAAAATATTTATACACTGTATGTATAGCAAGTGAGTATGTCACTTTTCTACCTGGGTGTAGTTTTTTTCTTTGGAAACCTAGAAGTGAGCAAGTTTGTATACAAACATACATCATATATGTATGATGCGATATGGCCATGTTATATCTAAAATGGTGTTTACTGCAGTTGGTTGACGTTGAGTTTTCGATTTTGTAATTACTATTTACCTACCTATACTTAATTAATATTCAAATCGATTAAATGCCCTTAACGGCTTTTAGACATAATACGGCAGTATATGCATGTGCCTCTGAGTGCAATTTCGTCTTTATAAGTAGGTGATAATCGCCAGTTATATTCTAGGGCAATACAAGCGAAATTGACAAAAAATGCATAATTATTTATTTTTCTATATCTATATCTACACTATTTATAAAGAGATAACTTCTATAGACAACGACAAGGCTTATAGGTAAACCGATAACACGAAACGCTTGCGCGATGTAATTGAGCACAGCGCCATCTATTGGTTCATTTCTGAATTACGGTCCCGAAGCGAAGTGAGGGCGGGCAATTTTTAATAAAGGGATATTTCCTTTAGGTCGTAAGACCCAAAAGCCTTTTAATGGCATAAAAAAAATTATTTTCTATTGTGTCTGCTGTCTGGTGCTTACGACGTTCAGTAAAACGTACTTATGTAGTTCTCTTCCAGCCGGGCTAACATGCGCACCTCGAGATAATTTGTCGACACTCGTATTTTGTCGGCGCAATTGCGTCTCGCTCACCTGACTGAGCGATGAGCGGGATAGAAGGATGCGCTCTCGCGAACGAGTGTCGACAAAATTTTGTCGCGGTGCGCATGTTAGGCCTACAGGTCCCTATGTTTGGTATAAATACCGTAAGTAAAATAGGACAAGGAGGTACTTTAAAGAAATTTTATATCTAATTTAATAACTACGTATAATATGATCGCTTATAATAAATCGCGGATAATCGCAGCTCTGCGGTGTAAGATAATGGTAAGTATTTATCATTATACTTAGATTTACGACATTAGTACTGATTATTGCAGTCTCAATAAATAAGTACTTAAACATTAGATTTCATCATGTTTCATACCACCTACATATATCGATCCTACCAAATATACAGACAGCCACACATCAGAGACATTTAACCTTAATGCTCATTATCTTAATTATGGATAGTCTTTATAAAGGTCAATATTTTTACTTCAGTGACAAGTAAGATTTAATTAATGTCTCCGAGTGAGGCAGTAAGTATTTTAATGAACTTAATAAAGGAAAAGCACACAAACCTTTACACAAGATTAATTCCTTCAGACAAAACACACTTGTTGCACTGTATAATAAGCTTGTAAATCCTTGATATAAGAAGTCCTTTACCTGCTTCTCATCTTTCGTCTACCTATATTAAAAAACAAAAAATAATTGCTTACCAAGTCTTTCTCTCAGCTCAGCCATGCTCAAGGTGGGTCTTGCCAGCATTTTGGAAGGGAATTTTGGTGGCTGTGGTGCGCAATGTCCACCTGGTATGGGAGGAGCTGGTGGAGGAAAAGGGGGGGGAGGCTGTAACTCTGGAGGAACAGGCGGCACGGGCGGAGGTGGGCCGTACGGAGGTGGTACAGGAGGAACAAATGTAGGGGGGAAAAGGAGCGAGCACGGAGGAGATGTAGGAGGCAATGGTGGGGCATAAGAAGGTGGCTCTGAGAATGAGCACATTGCTGGTGGCATTGGTGGCACTGGCGGCGGCAGAGGAACGGAATCTTCCGAGCATCCACACGACGAGATGCTTGGAGATACCGACTCTGCCATCTCCTCATCGTCTTCACCTTACAAAAGTTAAATAACATTTTAGACAGTACTTACCAAGTGCTTCCCAATTGCAAACTTACAAGGCAAAAGGCTAGGCAACGGTGAACAGGCTCTGGTGCGACAAATATTACAGCAAGCAGGTGTCGCGCTCCAATGCTGAAACGAGTGAACAGATACAAAGACGATGGCTGATAGACTGATTCGGCTGTCGGTAAGCAGAAGAACATGTGATTCCTCAAAGCAGGCAAGGCCTAGCTGGAAAATATGGGACAGAAGACATGAAGAAAGCGACTTACCCTACGAAACATTTTGGATAGATACGTGAAATCAGCGGCAACAACAGCAAAGCCTTAAATCTGCTCCTAAGCTAGACACTGACGCTCATAATTGTGCTTCGGCCAGTTACTATCTTCCAAAATCACCCAATGAGAGAAAGGATCCGCTGTGGGCCTTCAGTGGTAAGGCAGATGAGATAAGGTTTATACACAGCAAGCTAGTCTATCCTTTTATACGAAAGAGTCCGAATGCGATAAGCAGAAGACCAAATGCTAAGGCGCAGCTTGGACTCTCCAGAGACCTGGGCGTATGTCCAGCAGTAAATAAAGACGTTGCTATATAAACTCACCTACGCATTTCTTCAACGTTGACGAAGGTATTAACGTGACCTCGCCCAGTATTTTAGGGGGAAGTGCAGGGGGTGTGGGGGGTGCCTCAATTGTGGGTACTTGTTGAAAAATAGATGCTCCAGTGTCCTTGAGTGGCTCTGGTGAAGGAGAGGAAGATATTGGTCCATTTTGAGATAGATGTTCTGTTAAGGATCTAGATGCTACCGTTTGGATTGGTACTATTGGTGTATCGGGTATGGGGGATGCTGGACTGAGATTCCTCTCGGTTTTCTTTGAGGAAGAAATAATAAGACTTGTATTGACTTCTGCAGATTCAGTTTCCATAGTGGCTTCTGAAACTTTAGGGGGTTTAGGACGTAAAACTATATTTGATGGAGCCACAGGAAGCACATGCACTGCAAAACGTACGGGTGCAGTTTTTGCATCCGTTGGAGACGCAAAAGCCATTAATGTTGTAGAGGCTGTATTTGTCTTAAAAGAAGCTGGAAGAGGTAACGTGGATGACAGTACAGGTGATTTAGAGGTGATTGGTACAGGAGACCTTGAAGTTTGATTGAGTAACCTAGCATCTTTAGGAACAGGGGAACAGCAGTTCACTGGCGAAAGTGGTTTTGAAAACACAGGTAAATGTGAATCTGGTACCACGGGCAAGGCAGATGTTAATACCGATGTAATTGTATGTGTTATCAGAGTTGAAGAATCCACAGGGGTCACCGTAAGTAGATACGGCGCATGTGGTACTGGGGTCAAAGGTCGTGAATGGACATCGGGTCTTGAATTTCTTTCAGCAGATTTTCTCGATGGTGCCTTTGCTCGTCTTTGTACTAAAGCTGCTCTACCTTCAACTTGAAAACGAAACAAAAACATTTAATCAATTACTTACCAGACATTGTAAACTTTTAGGTATTACATAGGAGGTACAGTCAATACTTAGTGCAGTCAATCATTAGTGACATTTTTCGCTGCAAAGCTCTCCATTGATCTACTAAGCTTAAATTTAGATAAACGTACTAACCTGAACAGTTTTGGTAGATATCCTTATATTTTGATTTACTGTTGTCTAAAGTTACAGTCAGAGTTGGCGATAACAGGGTCGTCCTTTTAATCAGGTTTTTAAGAAAAGGTATGTCTATTAAAATACTTACAGTTGTAGTTGTAGACCTTTATATCAGCATCTTCAGGTTTAATAAAGGTAATTGCAATACAGAAGCAGTGCTTGCATAGAGGCTTCAATCATAAAACCGTGCTTTTTTGACCATTTTAGTAAGCAACGATCTTGTCCTTGTTTTAGATGATGGTATTATTTTGTTTTCAGGAGCATATCTTTTTATGTTATACCACAGAATAGATAATACTTAGTTGGCATACGGTTGTCGTACGGAGCAGACGGCATGCGATGATCAGAAGGTTAAAAAAGCACGGTGTAAGTATACAGAAAAATGTCAAGCAATGGACTAACAAACAGTATGTACTTAGTACTTACCAAGTCTTCCCCTCAACTCCGAAGGTCTCAACGCTGGTTCCTCCAGCACCTTGTGCGGGGGGGCAGGGGGCGCGGGCGGCGCGGGGGGCGGCGGTGGTGGAGGCGGGGCCTCGTCTCCCGAACTGCCACCAGACGAGACCCCTGAGGAGGCAGACGCCGAGGTCTGCACCACCGCCGCCTCGTCTGACACTGATGCTCGACGGCTGCCTGCTGCTGAGGATATGCGGCTGGCCTGATAAAAAAATGCAATAATTAAAAATGTAGAACATCTTTTGACTGTAAGAGAGCTTCGGCATGAATTTGCTGGCTCCACCGGAGTAATACCACAGCCTTACAGAAGACGGTGTGAAGCAGCGCCTGCGTTGTGTTTCGCCGAATGTATGACGGTATCGGAGGCCCAATTAAATCTTACTCCATAGTAGAAGTGAGGTCTTGTGCTATGGACTCAAAGCATTACCGAGGTAATCTTATGATCGACCATGACAAAGGTATGCTTGTGTCTATAGCCGAAATCGGTAGGAAAAGTCTTTTTTTTATTGATAGGTGGTAGACGAGCAGTTAGTTCACCTGATGGCAAGCAATTGCCGCCGCCCATAGACACCTGCGACACCAGTAGAGTCACAAATGCTCTGCCAACCTTTAACCCCCTTTTCTCCCAATTGGGCTCCGGTGCCCTCATTCACTCGACGAAACACAGCGCTGACCGATAATTCAGCTAGTCGGTCTTTTGATATGTAAGTAATAAGTAAAAAATACTAAGTTCTTATACTTACAAAGTTCTGGGCCTTGTGTGTGAGAGCTGCCAGCTTGGTAGCTATTGTAGACTTGGTTTGAGCCTCCACCGTGGGGGACACCTCTTCGTATGCTTTGTTCGAACTGTAAAAAAAAAGTTTTTTTATTACACCTCATGAATATTTACCCTAACACAAGTGTTCATCACACGAATGTTTGTCCATGTTAGGGGATCGAACTCACGACCTTTGGCGTATGAGGCCGGGTTACTACCAAATGTGCCATCCGGCCAGTCTTGTTTGGTATTGGTATACTTTATTATTCCTTTTCTTAAGTGATGAGAGCAGGATTCTGTCAGTGAAAGCAATCGCTTACCATCAGTTGATCTGTCTGCTCGTTTGCCACCTACTACTTACGAAAACGAAAGACTTACGTGTCGTTAGTATCTTTGGTAGTGTAGTCCACGACAAGTGCCGCGCTCCCCGGCCGGCTGTGGCTGCCGGAGTCCCGGGAACTGCTTCTACAAGAGAAATATAAATTTTAACCCGTGTATCGTGTAGATGAAGCTCTAGAAAAAACATGTACTTGGCAGTTGGTAACTTGGCTTATGACTACTGGTCGCAAGTGCACTGACAACCTTTAACCCCATTTCCCCTGGAATTGGGCCTCAGCTTAATCTCCCATAAGTTAAACTTTAAAACCATTACGCACTAGTATGGTTCTTGTTATCAAGTCTAAGTCAAATAATATTCAAGGCATTGTTCTTGTAGTTGAGATAATAATGCCACAAATCTTAAAAAACTTAATTGATATTTACGTCGTTTAACAACTAGGTGTGCGATAGTTCTTTAATTAAATATAGCATTACCTGCAATAAACAAACGACTCACAAAAGGTCTTCTCAATCTTAGCAGAAATAATCTCAGATTAATAGGGACAATCACGAGCTACTGTGCCTAAACAAACACCTTTTCACTTTAGGCGCGACCGACAGCCCCCTATGCAGGGGATGCCGAGGAATCAGTCGCGCACGCTAGTCCTGGAATGCGATGATGTGACAAGGCAACGGAAGGAATCCTCGGATCTGCGAGGACACTCCGCAAAGCCTGTGAAGACCCCCGGAAGCTTCTGCGCTTCTGGGCGGAGACACTACACGTACACTGGACCATGAACGTACACTGGAGTCTAAGCGCGGAAACAGGAGACCACTTTACATTACATTATAGTTCTTTAGCTACCTTCTCCTCTGCTGCTCTTCCCTGGGCATGTAGATGTCTTCGTAGTGGTGATCGCGTCTCGTGGCTTCGGCGCCACTGTCGCTGTCCGACTGCGCTTCCGGCATCGTCGTGGTTTCCGGGGTGGCGCCGTGAATTTCCGCTTTTTACTGAAACAAATATGCGGAAAACTCATAGCATTATCAACAGTTTTTTTTTAATGGGACTTCTTGAAGTCCGGGTTCACATATTTTAAGCACAGACAGATTAAAACGCTCATTTGCTTCAGAGGTTTACAGCTCTAGACCCTAACTAGTTCCCTAAGCCTACAAAACGGAGACTAAATTTCGTCATGTATTAGTTTCAGACTTCCCCAATGCTCCCGATTGCCCCTTATTGGATCTTCAGTACCCTCACTCACTCGACTCACTGCTTCACGCCGGTCTTCTGTACGACCGTGGTATCACTCTGATCAAGCCGAATCGTGCCCACGGTCAAAACCTGGAGAGCTAATTTGAAACGGGTCTCGCAAACTCATGAAACCGTACACCCCAAACAAAAGTAACCAATTATTATTGATGGCATTTGTCATACCTGTCATAGTAGGCGCCTCCTGCCCTTCAGCGGGGACCCGGGGCCCTGGCGAGCGGGTGTGGAACAGGTCCCGCACGCGCTGGTACAGGGCCGCTGGGGCGCCGGCGTTGGTGGCGCCCCCGTGCAGGAACCAGCCGCCGCTGTTGCCGGTGTCAGCTTCTGATGCTGAGTTATTGATGGCATCTGTCATACCTGTCATAGTAGGCGCCTCCTGCCCTTCAGCCGGGACCCGGGGCCCTGGCGAGCGGGTGTGGAACAGGTCCCGCACGCGCTGGTACAGCCCTTCAGCCGGGACCCGGGGCCCTGGCGAGCGGGTGTGGAACAGGTCCCGCACGCGCTGGTACAGGGCCGCTGGGGCGCCGGCGTTGCTGACGCCCCCGTGCAGGAACCAGCCGCCGCTGTTGCCGGCGTCAGCTTCTGATGCTGAGTTATTGATGGCATTTGTCATACCTGTCATAGTAGGCGCCTCCTGCCCTTCAGCCGGGACCCGGGGCCCTGGCGAGCGGGTGTGGAACAGGTCCCGCACGCGCTGGTACAGGGCCGCTGGGGCGCCGGCGTTGCTGGCGCCCCCGTGCAGGAACCAGCCGCCGCTGTTGCCGGTGTCAGCTTCTGATGCTGAGTTATTGATGGCATCTGTCATACCTGTCATAGTAGGCGCCTCCTGCCCTTCAGCCGGGACCCGGGGCCCTGGCGAGCGGGTGTGGAACAGGTCCCGCACGCGCTGGTACAGCCCTTCAGCCGGGACCCGGGGCCCTGGCGAGCGGGTGTGGAACAGGTCCCGCACGCGCTGGTACAGGGCCGCTGGGGCGCCGGCGTTGCTGACGCCCCCGTGCAGGAACCAGCCGCCGCTGTTGCCGGTGTCAGCTTCTGATGCTGAGTTATTGATGGCATCTGTCATACCTGTCATAGTAGGCGCCTCCTGCCCTTCAGCCGGGACCCGGGGCCCTGGCGAGCGGGTGTGGAACAGGTCCCGCACGCGCTGGTACAGAGCCGCTGGGGCGCCGGCGTTGCTGGCGGCCCCGTGCAGGAACCAGCCGCCGCTGTCGCCGGTGTCAGCTCCTGATGCTGAGTTATTGATGGCATCTATCATACCTGTCATAGTAGGCGCCTCCTGCCCTTCAGCCGGGACCCGGGGCCCTGGCGAGCGGTGTGGAACAGGTCCCGCACGCGCTGGTACAGAGCCGCTGGGGCGCCGGCGTTGCTGGCGGCCCCGTGCAGGAACCAGCCGCCGCTGTCGCCGGTGTCAGCTCCTGATGCTGAGTTATTGATGGCATCTATCATACCTGTCATAGTAGGCGCCTCCTGCCCTTCAGCCGGGACCCGGGGCCCTGGCGAGCGGGTGTGGAACAGGTCCCGCACGCGCTGGTACAGGGCCGCTGGGGCGCCGGCGTTGCTGGCGCCCCCGTGCAGGAACCAGCCGCCGCTGTTGCCGGTGTCAGCTTCTGATGCTGAACAAGCTGGGGACGAACAGGAATATTAGTCAAGAATAATTCAACATCGCATACGTTGACTTGACTCCGTACCTACTAACTAGCTCACAAGCTTTTTTTTATATTATAAAAAGGGCATAGCAGGAGGTTATGCATAAGGAGGCATTTCTCAGCGACAACAAAAAAAAATGGTACATGTACTAGGTATGCCTACGTATTTCACCCATTAGCTCAGCGGTCAGGGATAACTTCGTGTGGAAAGCAGGTTTCGGATAATTTCTAGAACGTACATATAACCATGATCCAATTGATCTGGTTCCCTTGTCAACAGGTAGCGAAGGCCACACTCCCCAAAGAACCCTAAAAACTCAAAATCAACCTCATATCTAATCGCAGAGGCATAACGATCGAGGAACATAACGGGTTCCAGTTAGCAGTCATAATCGCTTGCACAGCACTCTGCATGAGCGCAAGGATTACCTTAGCTCACCCCGCTGCATGTGCAACCGATTATCGGTCTAACGCGGTACATACGTAAATTTTAATGTAGTATCTATAACTCAGTGTTAACTACCCAACGCGATTTCCGATGTAATCGACCATTTTGATCGAAGCACGTAACATCTGGTGCTTCACGGTTCGTCCGCTACGATATAGCTTATCTTATTTATTATAACAAGCAAATTTTGCGCTCGCAATTCTTGGGAAATAGAGCACAGTGCACGGCTAGTCAACATTCACTTACAGATTCTAAAGAAGTAATTAAAGTAACTAGACGCTCGAAAAAATCTTACAATACAGAATGTTAGCAATAAAGAGTATCTATAGGCTGGCCGGATGGCACATTTGGTAGTGACCCTGCACATACGCCATAGGTCATGGGTTCGATCCGCACCCTGGACAAACATTCGTGTGACGATCACTTGTGTCTGTTCAGTGCCTGGGTGTTTATACCTATGTATTTAAGTATTGTATTTGTAATCCTCTGTTGTCTGATATCTGTAACACAAGTGCTTAAGCTACATAGTACAGAGTCAGGTCAATGTATGAGATATTGTGTGAATTTATTTATTTATCTAATGTATCTGTTAACATTAACATCCTTTTACCACATTTAACGTCAACCATTCTGAACAACAATTTGTTCTATGGCTTATGAAAATTCGTATAAGAACGTCCACCTTATCATACAAAGTGACTTGACATGTCCATTTTGTATGGGGACTCGAAAAAATGTTCGACGAATTTTCAAAAGTCGTAGAACAAACGTTGTTCAGAATGGTTCGTAGGAGACGTGGTTAATAGGATGTTCATAGATACATCTGTACGAGTATAATATAAAAAAAATATTTTCTTTGCTACGAAGGGAAAATGCATTAGACCCCTTCCAGTGAGGTCAGGGAACGGGGTGCTTGGAACTACCTCTAGGAAGGGTTTTCCCTCCTTTTAATAAGGAGAGGCCAACACATTTTGACAAAACCAATGCTGTCGAAGTTGGAGCTAAGTCCAATATACATATAGTACGCCATCTAGCGGAAATTCTAGAAGTAATTCGACATAAGACTTTCGAGAGTAAAGAAGAATGCAATGGACTTTAAGTTTGGAAGAGTTTTGCATTCAACTCGACCGTAGAGACATATTTCTAAAATTGTATTTTCCACCCAAAGAGTAGAGGTACATACAGCCATTTACCTAACATCTAAATTATTGGATCACCATGTGTTGTATAGACCATGTTTGATGATGATGAAATTCAACAAACAACACACCATATTCATTATACCGCACAAAGTCACTCCTCGCAACCCATTCCTGGCACATATCTCGCTTGCTGATCACGTCCATCGCGGGTTTTCCATGGGAAAAGCCAACACGTCCGCTCGGCGCGGCGGTGGGAGCGCAACTGAGCGTTGGAGCGGTAAGTGTTATCTAAACCTGCGCTTGCGCTTCCTGGTTATCGGTTCCGTAGGGTTGGTAGTTTAAGGAAAATCGTGAACATACTGAATACATATGTGAGCCCGGTCAAGTGCGAGTCGGACTCGCCCATGAAGGACTAGGCAGTTTAGCAGCAAGTAAGTTTTTATGGTATTGTACAGTCAGCCACACATCAGGTTACCACAACCTGTCAAATTTCCTCAATCGATATTTAACCTAATGTGTGTGACAGTAAGATGAGAGTTGATTGAAGAAATTTGACAGTTTTGTATACTGTATTGATGTGTGGCTGTACGTATATCATTAGTCATTACACGACGTATGTTTTTAGAACTACCTACAATTCTCTTATTTTAGAAGTTAGAGAGGGGGATACATTTTACAATTTTGGAAATGTCTCTCGCGCAAACTATTCAGTTTAGAAAAAAATATATAGAAACCTTAAAATGTTTTTTTCACCCTGTATATCATCTACCATACTAAGTATTTCGTTTATTTGGAGAAGATCAGTTTCTCACACAACCAAACCTTGTACGTAAGAAACTGAAATTAATAAGTATGTTGTGTCTGAAATTAAAACTCTCGTACTAAGCGTTTCGCTTCTTCTTTTTGGTACAACTGCTAAGGAATGGAACAACTTGCCGGCTTCTGTGTTTCCAGAGAGCTACAATTTGGGTGTCTTTAAGTCGAGAGTGAATAGGCTTCTTCTGGAATGCACGCTACATCTAGACCTCATTGTCACTCTCCATCAGGTGAGATGAGGTCAAGTGCAAACCCATCCTATATAAAAAAAAAAAAATCCGATCACTCATTTCCCTATCCCAAAATCCAATTCTGACAATAGCCATGAATCATATTAACGATTTACAGTATCACATGCAATGATTTACAGCTTCACAATGCAATGATTCACAAATTCTCCGAACACAACCCTACATACCTAATGCCTATTAGATGCGCGTTTATTTCACACCTCGTCCGATGTTCTAACTTACACCGAAGTGTGATTCTCACATAATAGCTACATAGCTATTTGGTAATAGATTTCCATTAGGTCTGACTTTCTCAAAGAAGTCTGTATCAGCCCCCATAGTGTTTTTTTTAGAAATCACCTGGAGACCTATTTTTGAATTGTCGTCTCACTAAAAAATGTGTGACTCGCATGATTTTTGACATCCGCATTTTTGAATCGTTCGAAAACGAGCGATTTGCAACGAGTGGTGTAAACCACTCGTTTCCGCCAGGCGAGTGGTCGCATTTACGTCAAATATTAACGAGTTAACACTATAAAGTCCATTTTACGAAAAAAGTCCCTGGAGCGGCGCCACTTGTCATACAAATAGGCTTTCTATCTCTTTCCCACTCATTACGTAGACTGCCATGTCATTTTAGTTCATCAAAAATCCGGGGGCTCTTTTCGTGAAAGGACTATACTTTGACAAGATTGGCGCACACTAAGCGAGTGATTTCAAAAATAGGGTAAATTATGAACGTCAACAATCAATGAGCCATGTTTTATTTCCAATACGTATTCAATTACAAATTTATACGTAAAGAGGTTTTTTTATTCAGAAATAATTATTTGATCAGCGAGAAATTATTAATTGTTCAGCAAAATATCAAATAACAAGTTTGAGAGCCTCTGCCTTAAACTTCAACCTGCTACTCGTATATCCATTAATACAAAGGAATGTGTATCACGCTCGGTTTGGCTTCGAGCATTACCGCCTTTCAGATTACGTGGTTTCAGTGGTAGTCTTCGTGGTAAATTATGAACGTCAACAATCAATGAGCCATGTTTTATTTCCAATACGTATTCAATTACAAATTTATACGTAAAGAGGTTTTTTTATTCAGAAATAATTATTTGATCAGCGAGAAATTATTAATTGTTCAGCAAAATATCAAATTAGTCAGGAAAGGTTTATTAGTACGGAGTCAGGTCAATATATGAGATATTCGGACCCACGGCATCTTCCAATAAGGATGAAGAGGGAGAGTCCCAGGGGTTTTAGTCGGTAAACCCCCACCTCCAGCGGGGGGAGTCCGACATACACTTCCCCCCCGTAGACGAGTATGCGTAAAGCATTTCCCCTATGTCAAAAAAATAGACCAATTATTAATTTTGCTGACCATTCATGGGTTATTTGGGTAGGTTAAGTTAGTTTTTTTTTGCTAACCTGATAAATACTCTTTATTGCGCAAAATATTCAACCTGGCTGAACCAACTTGCGCCCAAGCGCTTAACACGCTTGGGCGTGCCTACAACCCCAAACGCAGCGGCACTCGGTTCATCTGCTGCAAATGTGGACGAGTGGTTCACTCCCGCATAGGACTTTACAGCCACCAGCGCTGCTATAAAGTAACACCGCGTGATGCTGCTTAAATCATTTCGTATTGATGTGAAGGCCTATGATGATGGTACTTAACAACTTACCTGAACTATCCTCCCCTGAGGAGCTGTGATGCGTAGCACTGGTCGACGTGGCCCTCTGCATGGGGTTCACGTACAAGCCGTCTGCAGGCCCGGAGCGAGCCGAGCTGATGGACCCTATGGTGGAGGGGAGGGACCCTCGCCGCTCGGCCGTGGAGGGGCGGCGCTCCCTCTCCGGGGCGTGGAGGTAGAAGGGGGAGCGGGGGCTGCTGGCGTTGATGCAGTTGGGGAGAGCGCACTGGAATTAAAAAAAATCCGATCACCTTGTTTTTCCTTATCCCAAATCCAATTCTGACAATAGCCATGAATCATATTAACGATTTACAGTATCACATGCAATGATTTACAGCTTCACAATGCAATGATTCACAAATTCTCCGAACACAACCCTACATACTAATGCCTATTAGATGCGCGTTTCATTTCACACCTCGTCCGATGTTCTAACTTACACCGAAGTGTGATTCTCACATAATAGCTACATAGCTATTTGGTAATAGATTTCCATTAGGTCTTACTTTCTCAAAGAGCTCTGTATCAGCCCCCATAGAGTGTTTTTTTAGAAATCACCTGTTGATAAGCGATTGCCGCCGCCCATAGACACCTACAACACCAGTAGAGTCACAAGTGCGCTGCCAACCTTTAACCCTATTTCCCCCAATTAGGCCTCCCGTAACTTCACTGGATGAAACACAGCGCAGGAGCTGCTTCACGCTGAACTTCTGTGAAGTCGTGGTATCACTCCGGTCGAGCCGGCCCATTCATGCCGAAGGCTTTTCCACGGTTTTCTGTTTGTTTGATCGCGATAGTCTCGAAAACTACTAAACGGACTGCATTAAAAGTTTTTCTTTGTATGGCTATAAAGCTTGGGCATCATTTAGTGTAAGTACTTATAGGTAATTTAAACACTAGCGTGCACTAGTAATAAATAAACTTATTTTATAGGAAGAAGCCAATACCTTCTGGTTCTTGGTTTCGGGGCTTTTCCGCAATCGCGCGTCAGTTTTTCCCACTTGGCGTGTGGAGGGCGAAGTCGGTTGGTTGTGACTAAGCTAAAACCTTATCAAATAACAAAGTTTGAGAGCCTCTGCCTTAAACTTCAACCTGCTACTCGTATATCCATTAATACAAAGGAATGTGTATCACGCTCGGTTTGGCTTCGAGCATTACCGCCTTTCAGATTACGTGGTTTCAGTGGTAGTCTTCGTGGTAAATTATGAACGTCAACAATCAATGAGCCATGTTTTATTTCCAATACGTATTCAATTACAAATTTATACGTAAAGAGGTTTTTTTATTCAGAATAATTATTTGATCAGCGAGAAATTATTAATTGTTCAGCAAAATATCAAATAGTCAGGAAAGGTTTATTAGTACGGAGTCAGGTCAATATATGAGATATTCGGACCCACGGCATCTTCCAATAAGGATGAAGAGGGAGAGTCCCAGGGGTTTTAGTCGGTAAACCCCCACCTCCAGCGGGGGGAGTCCGACATACACTTCCCCCCCGTGGACGGGTATGCGTAAAGCATTTCCCCTATGTCAAAAAAATAGACCAATTATTAATTTTGCTGACCATTCATGGGTTATTTGGGTAGGTTAAGTTAGTTTTTTTTTTTGCTAACCTGATAAATACTCTTTATTGCGCAAAATATTCAACCTGTCTGAACCAACTTGCGCCCAAGCGCTTAACACGCTTGAGTGTGCCTACAACCCCAAACGCACTCGGTTTGTCTGCTGCAAATGTGGACGAGTGGTTCACTCCCGCATAGGACTTTACAGCCACGAGCGCTGCTATAAATTCACACCGCGTGATGCTGCTTATGTAATCTGTTAAAGATGTGAAGGCCATGATGATGGTACTTAAAAACTCACCTGAACTATCCTCCCCTGAGGAGCTGTGATGCGTAGCACTGGTCGACGTGGCCCTCTGCATGGGGTTCACGTACAAGCCGTCTGCAGGCCCGGAGCGAGCCGAGCTGATGGACCCTATGGTGGAGGGGAGGGACCCTCGCCGCTCGGCCGTGGAGGGGCGGCGCTCCCTCTCCGGGGCGTGGAGGTAGAAGGGGGAGCGGGGGCTGCTGGCGTTGATGCAGTTGGGGAGAGCGCACTGGAAAATAGAAATAGAAGGATTACTTTTCATGGATAAGCCGACTATGAAACTCTTCGATTTCGGTGTTGGCACCGAATCGAAGAGCTTGTGGCCGAACCAAATATAATGTGCGAGACAAAGTCAGCAAGGCTGCGCTGGCTCGGTCACATTGAGAGAATGGAGTAGGATCGTGCTGCCAAGCGAGCTTACCTGGGTCGATCTACCGGGAAAAGCGCCCATGGGGCGTACCAGATATCGGTATGGATATGGGTGGACCAGGACCAAGTCAAGAAGGATCTTGGTCACCTTCAAAGGCCGGATTGGCAAGAGAATAGAGCGGAGTGGCGAATTTTTGTGTCGGAGGCCAAGATCCACTTCGAGTCACTGAGCCAGCGTAGTAAGGAAGTAAATTGGCTATCTTTAGTCCACTATCGATAGTAAAAGAAAAATCCAGTACCCCGATTACTATGGGTGATACAAAATTCTAAAATAAGCATTTATTGTTGCGAAAGAAGTCCAGTAAACTTACCCGTGCATCGCCCGGCGTACATGCGCAAGAGTGGACCGCTTTGTACCCGGCGAGCTGCTTGCTGTCTGCGCCCGCGCCGGCTGCCACCAGCACGTTGAGGCACTGAACAAAGACAAATAAACGTTGATTAGTATTGCATTACAGCGCCTGTGTGCGACCTATGAAGTGCCTAATTTTCTTTATGTTAGCGCCCGGCGGGTAGCGACCCAAAAGCTTGCACTAGGGATGCAATAGCACCTCTGTGCGCCGCACACTTCGCCGGCATTAAAGTAAAACGCACTGCAAACTCCTTAGTTCCTTAGTTCCTGTGCAAAGGACCCGCCTTGTTAGTAACCTTTTACTAACAAGACGGGTCCTTTGTACAGACATATCATTACTGTGTCATTAGGTACCTACATGGGTTGGCGCGCTTTATGGTCACCAAAATTGTAACCCAACCTAAACTATTTTGAAAAATAAAATTAATAAGCCTTTGTTATTTTTCGGAAGTTGATATTCATTTGTTTGGACTGTTTTACGGTGACATACTTACATACAAATATTATAATAGGCTGCGGTTGCAGCTAACCATCAAGCGAACCGCATTTGCTTGGTACCGTAGTTGTATAATATACCTAAGTACTCTTATATATAGCTTGTTGAGATCGGCCACAGTACCCTAAGTAGCTAGTAGAATTTAGCCTGATCACCACATCCCATCAAACTATGCAAAATGGTCGACAAACACATAACCGTAGATATAACTGTGCTGTGCAATATAGTCCGCGACAAATCAGTATATCTAATGTGCTTATACGACATTATTCACACTTGTCCGCTGTTCTGGTTCATTTGGCCGGCAAAGTCATTGCTCCGATTAAGGTCATTGCTATAGGTGATACCTAAGTATATGATACGTCGGTTATGTGCCAATACCTTCTACAAATTAATTAATAGAATATATTATCAACTTTAACGTCATTGACATAAGACAGTAATCTGCCTAAAAAACCTAACCTAACCTAACCTAAGTATCCATACCTAGCAGGTATGGATACTTCGTGGCCCGCCCTCACTTTGTTCGGGGACAGTAGTTCCACTGTCTACAAAAAGATGGCGCTGCGCGTCGATTGCATCGCGCAGGTAATGGACCTTTCCTGTTTTTATAACCATTTTGATATAATAATTGATTGAAAATTAAATCGTGATTCGGGTATGTATAGTCCGAGGCAAGAAAGTGTAGTTATGACCTTGAGTGCGCAGAAACCAATTTTGATAGAAAGTCAAGTTTTCACAAGTGCGCAAAATAACGGTCATCGCTATACTTTCGTGCCTCCAGCTATAACTGATAGCGACGACAACGCACTTTATTCATCAAGTGAATCTTTTGAACATGATTATAAATGTTTTTAAATTCATTTTTGTTTTAATTACTCTTTAATTAATTATGAAGTAGAAATATCTGTTACTTAATGCTTCGGCAATTTTACTGTTGTCCGTCACTAGTGCTGTCATTTTGACATGTGTCAAGTGTCAAATCGGGCTTCTTAGAACTGCCCGACTATAATTAAATCACTTAACAAAAACTAATAAAGCAATCATATTTGCTTAATTACATAGTAGGCACACGAGTTTGTCATTCATACCGAAGTAAACCCACCAGAGTGTGACTAGAGAAACCCTACTTTCCAAACGTGAGCTTTGCTCTATTGTCTATGCCCATGATTACCCTGACCATAGACAACGTGAAAGTGATTGCACCTAGCAATTACAAGCAAGTGATTCACTTACCACGTCTTTTGTTTATGGTCGGCGATTAAGCGACTTCCTAGCAATTATTCGGGGCATAGACGATGAGTTATCAAAATTATGAAACGTGGTTGGATGGAGTTAATGTGTAGGCTTTGGACGTAACAGCGGAATTTAAGGAAGCAGCCGTATTTTTAACCCGATTGAATCAACATTAGAGTTTATAATCAGATGGAGAGGTCGGAATTAGGTACAGCTATTTTACGACGAATTTTCAAAAGTTTAGAACAAATATTACATAAAATGGTTAGTAGAAATCGTGGTTAAAGGGATGTAAATGTTTACAGAATCACCCTATAGATAGGGTGTAATTTATTGTTGCATGCGGAACTCTAAGATACGCGAGCGATGCTGTCCATTAGTTGCTAATAAAAACTCGAAGTACAAATACCACAGTACCACAGACATTAGATTACAATTACGTAAAGACTACACACAAAAAGTCTTACAATACTTATCAAATCAAGTGAAAAGTGCTATCTTCATGCAATAACCATACAAAAAGTGTGAGAGTGTAAGAACTAGCGATGCACTGTAATATCCCGCGTCACAGAGGGCCTAAAACGAACCGGATTGCCAACTTTATATTCGTCACAACCAAATTGGAGATTTTTTTATGTGATGGGTGGCAGACGAGCAGATAGATCACCTGGTAAGCGATAGACACCCTCCACACCAGAAAAGTCATAAGTGCGCTGCCAACCTTTAACCCCCTTTCCCCCCAATTGGGTCTTCGATACCCTCACTCACTCGACGGAACACAGCGCTGGCGCTGCTTCACGCCGGTTTTCTGTAAGGCCGTATCACTCCAGTTGAACTGTATACCTACGTATGAGACGAAAATCCGAGCATACTAGCTCCGGATTTTTTAAATGTTTTTCAAATTTTATATGCGATTTTTTTAATAATAGCTCGGTAGTGAAGGAAAACTGACTTGCGATCGAGTCGGCCCATTCATGCCGAAGCGTGGCTCTCCCCATGGTGAATAAAAAATCTCTTTATGGGTAGCCTTGTTTGTCAAATAACGCACTGTGCATCTCTTTTTTTTATTGCGCCAGGTATATGATCTCATTCGTTTCGGGACAGTTTCGTTATAAGCCTGTTTACAAAACTATAACGATGCTGTGAATTCACGAACTGTGAAGCGAAATTAAATGGCAAATTGGAAATGTTCGCAACTTCTGATGTAATGGGTGGTGGCAATTTTACGGTCAGCAGAAAATTATGCGTTATCGTACCTACTTAAGTCAATAAGTTAAGGTTCATAATTGTATATTTAACTACAGTTAATAATTATAGAAAATAACTTGTTAAAATTGATGAATGACTATTTTGGCTCGTGATGACAGAATTTTGTTAGCAATGTCGAGTTAAGCAATGCTCTCGGCGATCAGGTTTTTAATTTTTTAATAATGAATAGGCGATTGTTCTAGAACAAATAATTTGTAATTAATCACGAAGAAGCATGAATCTTCATTTGCGAAAAGTGAAAATACGCCGTATGTGGAATAACAGTACGAAATCGTGGTGTGTAGGAAAGCGGACTCCGAGTTCCGAAGCGACCGAGCTTGGCATCTTCACCGTCATCTTAGCGTTTTGATATAATATGATTTCAAAGTTTAATGTACAGTGGCCAGCAGATCAAATTACTACAATCTGTCAAATTTCCTCAGTTGATATTGAACCAAACACGTTTGACATAAAAGTGAGGTTCGATTGAAGAAATTTGACAGATCGTAGTAACTTGATGTGCTGGCCACCGTAAATAAAAGTGTCCTATCTTGTGTAAAAATAAAAGTGTATTTTATGATAGGGGGCAGACAAGCAGACGAATCACCCGATGGCAAGCGACTGCCGCCGCCCACAGACACCTAGGTACCCAAAAAGTATGAAACTGAGGAATTGTTCCCACCACAATTTTAATGGGACATAAGTCATCATCATCAAACATTAAGGCTCTGAAAAGTCTATTTTGTCAACATTTGTAAAAATAAAGAAGCACAAAAAAGGGACGGCACCAGTGTCCGTGGAAATTGATATAAACGAATAAAACAAAGTCAAATATTGCTTACCTCTAAGTGATGATTTTCCGCTGCATCGTTGATAGGACTCTTCCCATGTCTGTCCAGGTGCAGCCGAGCCCCGTGCCGCAGCAGCCAGCGGACTGTGGTCAGGTGGCCCCGGGACGCCGCGAAGTGGAGTGGCGTAGCGCCGTCTCCGTCCCTCGCGTTTGGGTCCACACCTCGTTCCACGATCTAGAAGGAGACAAATGCATGTTTCATTGTTTTGTAAATGTATTCTGTGAATATTCAAAGAGTTTTTTACTTTTTAGTAGGCTTAACTAGGGTAAAAAATCTGTTAAAATATTTTGGCCGCGACCATAAAGTTTTATTGAAATTGATGTTTTATTTAACGTTGTGTTAAATAATAAATAAATGCGCTAAACAATCACACCAATCAACCTGGTCTCAAACTAGGGCAACCCCTGTACTATGAGTACAAGATGACGATAATCTGGGGGCGTCAACCCAGAACACCCAGTAGACCCAAGACAACTTAGAAAATGTATTATAATGTGTGTATTATGTATGTTTTTATGGTGTTGCAGGTGTCCATGGGCGGCGGTAATCGCTTACCATCAGGTGATCTGTAGGCTCGTCTGCCACCTAACCATAAAAAAAATATGTCATAGGTGAAGCATGCGGGTCACCTGATGGTAAGCGATTGCCGCCGCCCATAGATACCTGCAACACCAGTAGAGTCACAAGTGTGCTGCTAACCTTTAACCCCCTTTCATCCTAATTGGGCCTCCGGTACCACAACCTACTCGACGAAACACAACGCTGGTGCTGCTTCACGCTGGTCTTCTGTGAGGTCGAGGTATCACTTCAGTCGAGTAAGCCCATTCATGCCGAAGCGTGGCTCTCCCACGAAAAATGATGTGTGATGATTAACTAATAATAAAGCGATGAGTACCAACTCACGCTAGAATTGAACTAAGTTAACAACTATCTAAGTTTCTCCCTAGATTTCTCCGAGCAAACAGGCTAGGATTCTAATTAAATGCCTAGAAACTAGGGTATCTCAATTAACGAGCGGTTTACGGGCCGTGTCGTGATGGACTTAATTCTTAATAAGTACTATACATTACGACTTTTAATTAAGTTAAGTATAGGAACATTAATTATAGCAAATTGTTTCAAGACGCATCCTCCACTTGACTCGTTAGGTATAGCAAAGCATAATTTTGCAAAAAAAGTTTAAAAGTGAAATATTTCTGTTTTGTTATTGTAACTGACATGTTACTTTTTTTTTACTTGAGCGAAACCTTAGCGAAACAACCAAGAGTGTATAGATCGATGTATCCGTAGTCCGAACTATGGAAACCAGAAACAACGAAGATACCAAAAATACACAGATCCAAAATAGGTAGGTAGGGACTTAGGTATGCCAGAATCAATCCCCTAAATCAAGAAAATTTCAAAGAGCTCAATAATGAGGATTTTTGCACATACAAATCCGATAGATGGCGTTACGTTGACTTCAGATCCAACAACGAGTGGATTGGTTACATTTTGACGTAGGTATCATGTCAAAATTATGAAGTTATGTTAAGAAACAACCAATGTCGTCAAAGTTGGACCTGACGTCAACGTAGCGCCATCTATCGGATTTTGCATTTGCAAATACCCTCATTTATTTACATAAAAGCAATATTTTTCATTGCAGGTAGGTTTAAGTATAACTTTAAACAAGGTTTACTGATTAATTTCATCTAAATATTCAATTTCTTACGCAACGCATAATTTACGGATTGATTGCACTATCAAATCGATTTCTTCAATCGACTCGTAACAAAGAGCTACAGCGATTTGTATCGATTGGCTGCGTATGAGAGAAAATCCGCAAGTGAAGTTCACTCACCTCGGATCAATCGTAATCCGAGGAAACGCACACTCATGCGCAGGAGTTCAGGGCTGCCACGACGACGAAAATCAGTTTCATACAAAATGGATCTGAGATCAAAGCAAGGACGCATGTTGTTTCTTCAAAGACCAAAGTATGAAGCAGCAGTTGTTTTTTAGCTTTATTTTAACTTGTCAAGACATTTTGACAGTTTGAATGTCAAAAGGTTGAGAAATTATCGCAGTTAAGACGAGACTTTCCAAATGCTGGATCAAGGTTCCCGGGCTCAAATGCAACAGCTTTGGATCATTTGGATGCAACGGTGATGACAAGCTCAAATAGTGATCTTTTAATATTAAAATAGTTACCGGATAACACATGTAGAAAGAACCGCAGAAAAAATCTATTAAGAGTTAGGTACAATGTAGTGTGAGCCGGACAAAATCAATTGCTTAGAACATCACTAGGCGTACACACATCCCTAGTGTCATCTGCCACCAGTATCACTACCATGAGTTTGAAATACTATCCTCGCTATCGAAAACTATCGCTTTGTCTCTTTCAGTGTGATGCATTTGAAAGAGACAGAGCAATAGTTTACGTTATGTCAGTTTTCGATGTCAACTCATGGTAGCGCTACAGAACTGTCTGTCAATTGTATGAGATATTCGCACGCACTGACGTTATTTAATAATTGTTGCAAGTAAAACAGCTGTATTATTACTTCAAAATGCGTTTCATTGTTAATACTTTGTAGGTATGTAAAGCATTAGTTCGAGCTTCTGTTAACCTCATTACGGCCCACTTGCGAGTGACAGGATTAAGCACTTTTTTAATGTCGAATCATTCGTTAACACGGAACTAAATTTTGTTGTCTTGCGCTAATTCGGATTTGCGCTTGACACCGGGAGTGTTAAATTAGTTAACTATGGGAATAAAAATTACGGAATTAATGAATTAATCTTCAACATCGGCCGCAAGTAGACCTTCAACTTTTAATTGTCTTCCATCTTCTACATAATGAAAATAAGAAAGTCACAATGTATATTATGTTTGGACAACCCTACGCAACGTACCTAAATGGTAAAATCGTGCGCACGCGTCGGCGTTATGTGTAAAAGCTGCGATTTGTCTTCGGATTTCCTCGACCCGCTCTTGTATGATCCAGTAAATGCCATATTGAGTAGTAAAAGTTCTTTATGAACGAAAGTTTATTGGCTAAATAAAGGGAATTTGGCTCGACCAGAGTGATACCACGGGCTCTCAGAAGACCGGTATGGACCATCAATCTGCGCTGTGTTTCTTCGAGTGGGTGAGGGTATCGGAGGATTCGGGCAGTGCACATGTGGTTCGACTGATGTGCCAAGTGTCTTTAGGCGGTGGTAATCGCTTACTAACTTAACCTATCACAAAAAAAAACAAAAACTCAGATGACATATTTTTAGATAAATTTTTGGTCAACCCCGGGCCCCAAGCGCAGTCGCTTTAAAGTGCGACCCACTACCCACTGCGCCAGCATTGTAGTCCAATAAATAACTCACCATCTACTTGACGCAGTCGAGGCAGCCGGTCTGCGCGGCCGCATGCACGGGCAGCATGCCGTCGCGTGTGCGCGCGTCGAGCCGCCCGCCCGCCTCCAGCATAAGGTACTTCAGCACGGCCAGGTGCCTTCCTTGGCGACGACGCAGCCGTCGCTTTAAAGTGCGACCCACTACAGACTAAGCCAACAATATAGTCCAATAAAAACCACTCACCATCCACTTGACGCAGTCGAGGCAGCCGGTCTGCGCGGCCGCATGCACGGGCAGCATGCCGTCGCGTGTGCGCGCGTCGAGCCGCCCGCCCGCCTCCAGCATAAGGTACTTCAGCACGGCCAGGTGCCTTCCTTGGCGACGACGCAGCCGTCGCTTTAAAGTGCGACCCACTACAGACTAAGCCAACAATGTAGTCCAATAAAACCACTCACCATCCACTTGACGCAGTCGAGGCAGCCGGTCTGCGCGGCCGCATGCACGGGCAGCATGCCGTCGCGTGCGCGCGCGTCGAGCCGCCCGCCCGCCTCCAGCACGAGGTACTTCAGCACGGCCAGGTGCCCTTCTTGCGCGGCGAGGTACACCGGCGTGACGTCATTGTCCATCGCTGTGTTGGCGCTGTTGACAAAAAAAAGTCATCAGTTTTTTTTTAAACAGAAAGGACGACGTGCAAACGGGTCAACTAATGGTAAGTGATCAGTGATCGATCACCGTCAACCATAGACATCATTGACACCAGGAGTGCCAGGTGGGCCTTAAGAAGGTGTTTTGTCGATTCGAATATATCGGAACATGTTGGTTAGTTGGGCCTTTGCAACCTTTTGGCAGGGGAATTACTTAGGTCAAATACAAGTTCAATTATACTTGGATATGTACACATGTAAAATCTTAATTGTTTGATAATGTATCCGAAAGATGCAGGTTTGCTCAAGATGTTTTCCATCACCTCCTTGACGTAATGTCAGAAATGAGCACATAATTTGAAAATTACAGAGGTGGATATTCAGATACAAACCTATTGTTCTGTTCAAAAGGCATACAGGATTTAGGTATCTGTGAACATTTGTATACCTTTAATCACCTCTTCTTCCAATCATTCTGAACAACATTTTATAGTATGACTTACGAAAATTTGTCGCATTTTTTCGTCTCCCCATACCATGCAAACGAATTAGTCACGTGACTGACTTGTATGAAATGTTGAATTTTTTTATGTGAATTTCCAATTTAAACGTTCACAGATACACTCTACATGCATTTATCCACTCAGCTCCCATCACTCTATATCTACTTAGTTATGATTTTATGTTTAGGCAATGTCTTTCTGAATCAAGATTATCAAAAAATTAATTATACAGGAAACAGTGTTGTAACTGCGTCAAGTTTCGTTGCGACACAAAGAATTAGTAGGTAATAAAATATGTAAAGTGGAATTTAGGAAACAGCCTTGTGGCGGTAGTGGCAATATCTATTGCATTTCCTGGGAAAGTTACGAAATATGATCATAAACATTTTAATGACCGCAAGTCACTTGTGAATGTTTTTGTTGAAGTTTTTAGCATGTGTGATGAATGCGCAAGAACTATAAAACTATGGAATGAACCATCGTCTGCGGTATTTTCAAACCGATACGACCGGCAAACTTTCAAAAAAAAGAGCGTATTCCTTCTTAAAAGGTTGGCGGCGCTCTTAAAACTCTGGTGTTGCGGTTGTCCCATAGGTGGCGGTAATTGCTAAGCATCAGGTGATACGTCTACTCGTCTGCAAATTGCCGTTGGGGCCAAAAGCCCTCGAGTGGAGGCGCTGCCGTGGCACAAGGTGCACTGACTATTTGGTGAAGGTTGCGGAATTTCCTTGGATGGCGTGTGGATAGTACTGATCTGTGTGGATCACCATATTTTGTATGTAACCACCACCACCTGTCTGGATATAACCAGCTGTGAACTTCTATTTAGCTGAAACCATGATGATCCATGTTTTGAGTTTCTAGCAAGCTATATGAAGTTTATGAGCGCCGAATATGGTCCATAATTTCCCACCAATAAAATGTGGCACTGCAACCTACTTAGGCCATTATGGTAAATTCGCCACTGATATAGACATATTATGTATGTACAGACAAATAGACAAGTCCCTTATATTATGTTGATCCTGCGTGCAATGTAGATGACTTTAGTTCTCTAACGAATCATTTTCCTTACAATCTTTTTAAGGTTCTGACCAACCGGAACATGGCGATTCGCTTAACCATAATTTCTTTATTATGTCGTCCCAAATTGCATTACGAACCATTTCGCAGCCCGACCATTTATTTTGTAATGTCAGTCATTGTGGCGCGAGATCCCACGAGATCTCTATCAGAACATTCGTCTACAAGTCGTTTTAATTGTGATAAGTTTATTAACAACTTAATGTTACGTTCGTTTATGTAACTTGTAATTGAGGCTGTAATATGCTTGTGCTAATTTTGGGGAAATTGTTATTATAAGTAGAAAAGAGTACTATACGTAGCGTAGGTACATAGACTTCTTACCATGGTAGAGCCACGCATGAATGGGGCCGGCCGGATACCACCCCACAAAAGACCAGCGTGAAGCAGCGCTTGCGCTATTTCGACGAGTGAGTGAGGGTACCGGAGGCCCAATTTGGGGGAAAGAGAGTTGTAGGTTGAAAGCGCACTTGTGACTTTACTGGTGTTACAGGCGTCTATGGGCGGCAGCAATCGCTTACCTTCAGGTGATCCGTCTGCTCGTCTGCTACCTATCTCATAAAAAAGGGTACTACTTAAACGAACATAGACTTTTATAAACGGCCTCACTTTGCCGACTGGCCTAAGACAAGCCAAAAATAGGGAACGATGGAAAGACCTGGTCGCCACCTCAACACAGGTATTTGAAGAAAGATATGACTTGCAGCAACGACGATGAAGAAGACACATCTTGACAAGAATTGCTAGTATTTACTTAGAATGATACAAAGTAGGTATCTAACTGCCGCACACAAAGACGTAAATTTACCTTAACGTTCATTATCTTAATTGTAAAATTCATACAATGATCTCTTACATTGAACTGACTTCGTACCTAGTAGCTTTTTTTTATTAGATAGCAGAGAATTCATCACACGATTCTTTGCCCAGAGTTGAAATCAAACCCACAAACTTTAACGTATAAGGCAGAGTCACTACTAAATGCACCATTGAGACTAGGCTGTCAAAAAATAAAAGAAAGTCAAAACAAGAAAGTGTAGCCAATGACTGGTAACTATATGTGAATATCAGTGGAAAATTGTTAGTTAATTCATCTCAAAATATGAGTTAAGTACTTGTTAATTCATAATAGGCACGATTAGAGCATAAATAACTTACATTTATCATTCAACAACATTTATGAATCAACGCTTGTCAATTGTTTTTCGTTATTTCTTTCGTAACTTCTATTTTTGTTTGAAACGAATATACGGCCTCTATTAAAACGTCACCATTCATAAAAGAAAATACGTAAACCGCGAGTAATGAGACACGAATAGCAAAGCATCGATAATGTATCGATGTGGCCGATCTCTCGTTATCTTTTCACTTTTATCCGCTCTCACCGAGTCTCGTAAATAGCGACTTTACACGGATACGATGTGGCAATCGACTCGAGAAGAGGAAAAGTAATTTAAATTACGATATTTTCCTTTTGAATTTTAGAAATTGGATGCGTAAGTAGGTATATAGAAATTAAACTTCTCAACTGGGGGAAAGTCATTTTGATAATTTTCCTTGCGAATGTTAGAAATCATTTCCGAATCCTAACATACGCGTATGTTCATGACAAACAAGTTTTTTTTTGCTATAATTGCCATTCCCCTTGCTCCTCGTGGATTCCACCACGCTGACAATTATCGTTGACATTATGTAGAGTGAAAATGGTCACTCTACATCACAGAACAGTTGAAAGCGACAGGTGAAATTTGTATACTTCAACATATTTTCTTTAGAAATACCTACAAAAAATATGAATGGCATTTTACAATAGTAAGTTTTTTTATGTGATGCATATAAGGGGCTATCCATAAAGTACGTCACACGTAAAGTGGGGGAGGGGAACAATAAAGAGTGACATAGTGTGACGAGGGGGGGGGGGTCCTAAGTTTTGTGATATCACATTTCAAAATCTCACTTCGTTTCGTGTCTTAGTTTCGCTATTACTTCCAATAGATGGTGCTGGACATCGCGAAAGAGCGTTTCGTTTTTCCGGCTTATAAGCCTTATGGTTGTTTATAGATGCTATCTCTTTCTCTTTATAAATAGCATAGATGTAGATATTGTGCCTTAAAAAAAGAATAAAGTTTCCTATTTGCTGAGCTACGACCCTCGCATAATGTAAACGCCACTATTCTGTATGACGTCAGGCCCATGCCACAAGTTCAACCCGCTAACGACCTCTAACACCATTCACGGTACAGCGATCTCGCCTATGACTTAATGCGGATAATATTTTATTGTGCTATTCACAAAAATTATGTTACCGCATTCTCCAGCCAACTTTCTTGGACAATTATTTCTTTATTGCACATAAAACAATGGCGGCGAAGTAGGAGCGACAATGGTACGTGTTAGTTGTCTAGAAAAACATTAAAGTTCTATTGTAAATGTTGAATGGGTCGCAAGTGGAGCAGGCTGTAAACGTTATACAAAATTAAATAATTGCGGTTATGTGGATTGATTACCTCATAGTTATAAAAGGTACTTGGTTATTAAGTCGTAAATCTTAGCAACCTCTTAAGATTCTGGGTCAATCCAAGCTTCTGGATTTAACCGGTACTTGTATACTTAGTTGTAATAAACAATTTAGAAATCAAGTTAAACTTTAAAGTTATGTTTATAACCTACTGTGTCCGTTGCACTCACTCAGCAGGTCTCACTGAAAACCAGCTTACAGCCCTCTTTCAGGGCCATTGGCATAAGCTGTGAGAGGGCCATTTACGTTGGACATCACGGCACAAAAAAATATAATATATGCTGGTCCATTCAAGATGCCTAAGGGTGGATCTCCCATGGTTAATTTTTCTTCTCACAAAGTAGATTTGTCGTAACACAAAAAAATTTTTCGTGACAATGTATAACGTAATCTCTGCCATCTATTTGTATTTAGAGAAACGTAATGATCGGACGATGATACGCGTGAGTTAAGAAATAAAACAAGTTTGTTGCAACCTAATGGACGAATGTGAAATCCAATGTAAATCGGTTGTTTTAATATTCTATCTACAGCGGTTTGCAAATGTCAAGTTGCAAAATGCGGAATATTCAATACTTATAATAAGTATTGAATGCTTAGTTTTAGCTCAAATATTTATAATAATTATAAATATTTGAGCTAAAACTAAGCATCTATTTGTTCTCAATAAGAACTACAATTAAGGAAGCACGAATAAAATTAGTTAATAACCACTTAAAGTGTATATTTTGTGACAGTTACGTGGTGGTCTAATCCCATCATAGTAACGGTGACTTGATTTCTATGATGGCGGCCTTTGCCCTGCAGTGGGACAGTATATAGGCTGATACTATAATTTTTCTTTTTATTCATTCTACGAGTAATATTATAAATGATAAAATGTGTCTGTCTGTCTGTATGTTTGTCTTTCTTTCACGGTAAAACGGAGAGACGAATTGACGTGATTTTTTTAGTGGAGAGAGATGAAGGAATGGCGAATAACATAGGCTACTTTTTGCCCTCCGTGCTACCGCGAATTTAAGCGCCGCGGGCAAAAGCTAGTTTATTATAGTTAAGTGGCCCACCTTTACTTCGTTTCAGGACGTAATTTTGCTATTTAGTTCTATACCACACCAACAGATGGCGTTAAATTTCAGATTACATCGCGCTAGCATTTTGCTTTTATGGTTAGTAGGTATAAGCTTTGTCGATGTCTATCGAATTTATATCTTTACTATGTAAGTGATATGATTATTTTCATGTAAATGCAACTTTATTACCGTTCTCTTCCAGCGTATGTCCCAGACTTCATTTTGGCATACTTTTTATTCTTCTTGCTCTTCTTCCCGAAGAACTTGCTCGTCACTCGGTTGTACGGCGGGTGCGTGTTGTTCAACGTCATTTTCAACAATCCAATGTTTTTACAGTCCGAAAACACTATTGTTCCTTGCACTTAGAGTTCATATTCGCTTTAGCGGAGAAAGGAAAACTTCTTGCACCACTTATTGATCTTTAAATCACGTTACGATATTGATCACTTATTGACTTATTTCAATCGAAACCTTCATAACGTAATACAATGTTATCAATGAATGCTAAATAAAGTAGCCATAAAAAATATGTTAGCCATCAAGCGGTCAAAATATCTTTAAAGAAAATTTCTTTATATCTCGCTATTTATAGCCATTAAACAAATTATTTAGTTACCAATCTTTATTTTGTTAAAACTTGGTTACCATAATTTCAGATGTGTTATCTTTAACCAAATGCATTTTTAATAATATGTAATCATTTGATTTTATCATCCTTATGTAAGTATAGAAATCTATACTTATGTAAATGGTTATGCTAATTCATATATCACTAATGATGTTTGATATAAATCTTATAATTAACGGCTAACCTATTTTCTCATTTTACAGTGTGATTCCAAGTTGCGACCATTGGTTGATATTGGAGTTAGGGTACACTTAGACCAAGATTCAAGGTTAGGAGGGAGTCTGAAAATCACGCTGAAGCGACTGCAAAGTCTGACCTTCGCAACCTAAAGGGTTACAGGGTAACAGGGGAACCAGACCAACTGAATCATGGTTACACGTATCAGAAAATATCCGAAAGGTTCCATTACGATGTTTTCGATTCACCATCAAGCTAATGTTAGAAAAATAAATAGAATTCGCACAACATCTCATATATTGACCTGACTCCGTACTACGTAGCTCAAGCACTTGTGTTACAAATATCAGACAACAGATGATCACAAATATAATACTTAAATACATATATAACACCCAGACACTGAAACACAAGTGTTCATCACACGAATGTACGAATGTGTGTGTGAAATGAACGAAAATTTGAAAACTCCATATGTGTTTGCTCGGATTCAAATCACTACCCCCGTATGGAAGGCGTTTTCTTATCGACTGCTCTACCATTGCTAGTAACGGCTACCCTATTAATACTAGTAATTAGTGAATTTTTAAACAGACTACGTAATAGACAATCGATAGAGGAGAAATCTTCTGAAATAATGTTTTGCAGAACTTTCCTTGCGAGTGAACGGTGAAATTGTGCTCATGATGAATGGCAATAAATTCATTCATTTATGTTAAGTGAATAATGAAAATACTGTCACTGATTTATTGATAAGATTAGGATGTGTTCGTAAATAGAACTATACAATATCGGCGGTTATGTGCCAATACCTCCTAAGCCCTATCTAACGAACTACTTAATTAACATAAGAAATCAACCTTAGAGCCATTTAACAAAGTATTTTTTTTTCAAAAAACTGTTCATGTTTTAATCCAGCAATTCAACATTTAGGAGAGCTCAAAAGAGATTTTGAGGTTTTCATAAGTTAATAGTTATATTAGTTACTTAGTTAGATACACCATTTTATGTGTTACTACTAATTTATTTTATATATTAGTCTTAAAAGAGATTTAAAAGGTAATTTTAACAACTCAAATTGACCTTACTCAACAATTATAAAAAATAAAGCAAAGAAAAAATTAATGTATTCTGAAATGTTATTTAAGACAATAAATCAATCAATCTTAAATTAAATGGGTTTACTGGTGCGCAATTCATTATCTAGTATGTAATTAGTACTTTATAGCCACGTAAACAACTTATAAATTGAAAACGTCAATATTTGTAAATGATATTATAGTAAAAATGAAAGTTCGCTTCTAACGAGAAAGCTTTATACGATAAACGCTAGTAGTAAAGTACTAGCACTGCATTTTAGTAATATTTTTGTTACATTGAAACACTAAATACAAAAAAGTTGACTAGAACATTATGTTCTTTAACACACACTGATAATATAAAACAAACACAGCACTTTAATACACATACAATATAACTAAACGCTCAGTTAAAAATCAGAAACATTATTAAGTAACTCTCAAACTCAGAAAAAGCATTAAAACTCTCAAAATTTGATAATTTTTGCGAGACTTAAATCTCATAATCCCATTTGGTGTTATCTCCAAAATATTTAACGTTTAAAAACAAACAATATCTTAAGATATTTGACCAAAAAGACCAAATTAATAATAATATAAAACTATTATGCTCAATGACCGTAAGCCCGCTTGCACTTTCGCGCGTCAAAGTTCGCTCGACCTGCGCGAGCGCCGATCTCGGTGCAACTGGCGAGCTTAAGGCTGGCCCGTGATTTCCTCGAGAAAACGCGGCGAAAGTGATCTTTGTCCGTCTGTTTTCCCGGGGCGGTTTAATGACTTGTGTTTATTTTTAACTAAGGATTGTCAATGGTTATGTATTAATTGTGTTTTGTTATTATTGTCAATATATTTATTACATTAACTAATATGTTTATTACTCGTATATTGAATATTGTAACGTTAAATTAATATTCCGAGTTTTGCTCATGGTAGGTTGGTTAAAGGAAAATTCGAGAAACAAACCTGCCAATATGACAATTAAATTGTTTGTATTTTTTTCATACACATTTTAAAATAAAAATCTTAGATTCTAATGTTAGGGGGTAAGGACACGGTAGGGTCGGTAGGTTTGAATTTCTTATTACTTTTTACCTATTGAACTGAAAAAGTTTGATTGCCATCTGTCACTCGTTAATTTGCATAAAGTGCCCCATATGAGTTCGATAACATTACACAATATTACATAATTATATTGCATAAAACAGTCACACATCAATGTAACTTCTTCATTAGAATCTCAACTTAAAGTCAAACAGGTTCGGTTCAATATGCATTGAGAATTATGTGTGCCTATATCTACAGGATTATAAGATATTATCTACTTTTAAGTTACAAAGTAGGTATTACATTTTAAGTACATTGTATTTACTTACTGATTGACGTTAATTCCCGTTTTAATAATTTATAGTTATAATGCAACGCGAAAATCTAAAAACCTATTTTAAGTTATTTTGGAATCAAAAAAAGGTATTGAATATCATTAAATGTATGTGGGGCGCCAAAGTAAGATCTACAAAGATCTTACTTATGTGTGGTCATAGATCTTAAATAGGGAAGTGTAGTTTTAAAAAGTTCAAAACAATTTATTTTTCTAAAATGAAACAACAAAAATTGTGGTATTAAAAGTGTGGGTTAAGTGAAATGCGGAGAGCGTTCAGGTACAAACTCTGTGTTCAATACATACAGTGCCATAACATGAATAAAAGTAGTACTTTTAAGTACCTAATTATCGTTGTGCCATACCTAAATGTTTCTGTGCAATAAAGAATATCAACCTATACAACTAAAAATAGAGACGAGAGCAGTAATCTATCTTGCCTGCCTGCTGGCAAGGCCTAGGGCACACATTTCAAATCTAACCTAGCCTTTAAATAAAAAACCTACCTAACCCTTAAATAAATATAAAAAAGCTGTCCCTATGGAATTAATATATTTATCTCAAAATAACTGTGGGCGACCAAACACATGAATCAGTCATCTTTTTAATTTTTGTGTCTTTTAATTTGCGCCAATTTCGAAAACTACTGATCGGATTTCTTTTTTCGGATTTTTTCAGTGATTTGTTTGAGAGGCCTGGGTAACTTATATTAGAGTATAATTTATTTTAAAATATCTTGTAGTGGCAAACCGGACTCTATGCGAGTAGAGCTGCGGGCGTTCCCTATATCTAACTACGACATTTCATGCCTTATATGTTTTTTTTTAATTTTCGTGTTACATTAAGTACTTGATATAATTGGGACTAAATGCTAGGGTGTTTAAATTTAAGTACATTATAGTGCTTGCTGCTTGACCGCATTATAACACCCGTGGTCACAAGCGGAGAATCCGCTTTATCATATTCACCGTGTGTGTTTAACATCCTTGCATGTAGTCCCGTTTATATCAAGTATCTTGTGCCTTGTCCCACACATTTCGTTTCACTCTATCGTCATTATAACGCTATCCGCCGCGCGAGATGACGCGCCGTTTTGTCGAACACTTTCGCTGCGACTTTCGTACTGCGCCCGCGGCTCCAATGCTTCCAAATATGTGGAATAACGATTGGATAATAAGTGGTAGGGCGACGAAATGACTATCAAAATCATAGGAATAATAAAAAGAAATGAAAATCTATATTGATACACTTTTTTGCGGAGGTACTTACATGAAAAGATGGTAAATGAAACTTCAGTCAAAAAATCTTTCTTGAAAAATTTGTGACGTTAGGTTAGAACAACCAGCCTAAAAATCTTGAAATCTTGAAATTTTGGGCTACCAAGCCGTAGATGATTGTGGGATTGGGAGGCCACTTGTCCCAGGATTTACCTAACCTAACCAATGTTTTTGAGATGATAATATTTACTAATCTCTTCAACGAAAAAACATCGGTGACGTTAGGTTAGAACAGTGACCAGTAAAAGGATCTTGAATTTCTGGGACGAGGTTTTTAGGGCGAGTTGCCCCAAACCCCTCATTTTGACGTCAAAATGGCGGGACCACGTAATTTTTTCTGTAGAAAAAAAAACCTTTTTTCATCCGCGAAAGTTTTAATCAATTCAACACTTGTTATCAGAACTTTTTCCAACCACTCAATCAACAAAGTAAACACCCAGCTGTTCACAAAGACTATCAATAGGATCTCATCGGTACGCAAAGAAAACAATGAGCCAAGGTCACCCACACCGATTACTAATTACCTCTAATATCAAGAAGAGAAAATCCAGAACAATGTACGCGTTTTTCTAAGATTTCCCAGACTTTTCTATTTGTCGCCGCAAGGGGGCGCTGCAAGAAAAGACTCGGTTTGGACTGAATAAATGAGTAATGAAAACAAAAGAAACGAATGGAAATAGGAATTGGTTTTTGTTAACAAATATACAAGTGGTAAGTTCTTGTATTACTTATTGTATTTAAAAAGAAAGTTAGTTCAGTTAATTATTTCACTGAAAAACATGTATTTAACTGTGAACATGTAGATACCTACATCCCTTTAACCACATGTTCTACCAACCATTCTGAATATTTTTTCAACGACATGGTTTAAAGGGATGTAAATGTTCACAGATACATCCTGTATAGTATTCAAGAACTTTTAAAAAAATTATGTAGGTACGTACAGCCACACATCAAGTAGCCAAAATAGTATACAAAAAAGTATACAACATGATGGGTTGAATATCAAGTGAGGAAATTTGACAGGTTGTGGAAATCTGATGTGTGGCTGACTGTACTCGTATGTCTAAGACAAAAAGTCTAATCACATAATAAACAGACGCTACAACATAACAACTTCAAACGAAGAAAATTATATACATATTAAATTACCTCACACATCATCACAGGTGCATAAATTACACCCAACACAGGAACTGCATCCGTCAGTATGTCATCAGTGCATCAGAGATAATTCGTCTTCCTCATTTCTGATTGCATCAGGTTACGATGCAGCCTTCCTCCAGTTCCTCATTATAATGAGGAGACATTATGACATTCGACTTGATAACAGATTATTATATCAGACTGGGCAGAGATATCTTTCCTTAAGGTGCAGGGTATGAGGTGCACTCTGAGTGCTAGGGCATAGATTATAATTAATAATAATGAATTCTAAAACCGATATTCGGCTACAGCGTTCAATATTAATCCTAACTAATCCTAACTAATATTATAAATGCGAAAGTAACTCTGTCTGTCTGTCTGTCTGTTACTCTTTTACGCCAAAACTACTGAACGGATTTAAATGAAGTTTGGTTTGATGATCTAGACCCTGAGAAAGAACATAGGCTACTTTTTTTTGCGAAAAGGGGGTTGTAAAGGGTTAAAAGGGGGGTAAAAAGTTACTTTTCCGCGCGGACGAAGTCGCGGGCGGCCGCTAGTCTATACATAATTAATAATAATGAATCTTAAAACCGATATTCGGCTACAGCGTGCAATATTAATATAATATGTATTTTAGTGCTCAAGTGTTTGCGCAAACACAGGTGCACTCTCTATTCACTTATCCTCTTAATTCGACGGGACACCAGTGAGACACAACTGAAGAGATTGAGTGCAGGAGCTTGCCGAGGGTACAAGACCGCCATCTTCCAGACTTCAAGCTGACACTGAGAATTTCTGAACAGAAAAACTCGGGTATAAATGTACCTGAGTATAAACGAAAACCGAAACCGGGACCTCAAAGTGTAGCCGTCGCTTTAAAGCGCGAACTAAACCAAACCAAGAACCCACTGCGCAAATCTCAAATCTATACTATTTATAAAGAAATAACTTCTATAGACAACGGCAAGGCTTATAGGTAAACCGAAAACACAGCGCCATCTATTGGTTCATTTCTGAATTACGGTCCCGAAGCGAAGTGAGGGCGGGCCACTAGTTAGATATTAAACTCGTAACTAACCTAGGGTATTAAAATTATCTTTAGTGTATTTACCTACTGTCTCGCAACGCCTACATAATGTGTGTTGTGCACTATGGAGCATTTTCTACCTATCTATCAACAGGTATGTAGCAAAAACTTTCAAGAGTCTAATAATAAAGAGTGTAAATAACAGACACCTCATCAGCTCGATACCTCACGCGTTGAAGTCGAGATAAGAGAGAGATACGAAAAACGCGACGCGTGCCTTTCAGATCGGAACGGGACAAGATCTCTGCTGCATAAAGGAAAAGCAATACTCGTACAGTCATGTAACCAAGGACGTCTTGACAAATTTTCAGCCTTCTCGAGAGCACAAAATAATTACACACAGATGTTAGACTTTAACCTGATTTTGAATTTAGAAGAGTTCGTTGACATATGCAAAGTTGTTGCCCGGCATGAGTACATAATCGCGCGGCCTCTACCATAGACCTCGACAGTTTGACAATCTTATGTCATAAGTTCAGGATATAATGTGGTCGAAAAGGCGTTTTTGCCCTTTAGTTGCGCATGCGTGAGTACATGACATATTTTTAGCTCTTAGTGGGCAGTCAGCCCTTCTGTGTCAATATGTATTTTGTGTCGAGAGTAAGTTTAGGGTTGGTACAGTCAACAGCAAAAGTATATGATCAAAATCGATGGCGCGCAGTGGCTAAGGTCTAAGAAAGCGCGGAAGACCCCGAGCGAGTTCGATTCCCGGTCAGGTCAATTTAGAAAACTATATTTTCTGAGTTCTCTGGGGTCTGGGTGTTCTGGGTTGACGCCCCCAGTTAATTATCGTAATCTGGTACTGATAGTACAGGGGTTGCCCTAGTTTGAGACCAGGTTGATTGGTGTGATTGTCTGGCGCATTATTATTATTATGTATGTATAGATCTCTCCTGTGGGAAAATCACGGCACGGAGGCCGGTCCTTTTGGAAGGCGTGCGTGGGGATACAGATCCAACACGTAGAGGCCCCTTTGAGACACATTAATGAAAGTGGGGATGTGTTATTATTATTATTAAAATCAAAAACTCTATACTCACTATTGAGCGGAGTTCGCGTCAGACCTATTTGAATTTAATACCATACAGTTTAACATATTTGTATACTCTGGCTTTCCTTAGTTCGGTCTTTGTCATGAAATAGAAACAGAAAAAATCTTTATTCAAGTTAGGCCATACAGAACACCTAAGTAAGAATGTCAAAACGTAATACCTATAATCTACCACTGGTTCGGAACGCCGATTTTTACTGAGAAGACACCAGCAAGGAACTCAGTCTTTGCTCTTTTCAAATAATATAAGTTACAGAGTTTCATTTGCATCGATCTATCTCCACCCACTCATAAAATTTGTAAACTGTCAAAAGTTTGTTTCTGGTTGATTGGTTTTGGTGTAACAACTAACGTCACCAGCTCGATACCTCACATGTTGAGGCCGAGATAAGAATAAGAGAGAGATAAAAAACGCGACGCGTGCGTTTCAGATCGGAACGAGCTCCGCTGCATCGCTGCGCTCGCTGTGCGCGTGCGCATCCTAACGTTTTAGAGACGGGAAAAAAATATGAGTCGACTAGCTGTTGCCCGCGGCTTCGGTCGCGCCCCCCACTTCCCTAAAATGGGGGGTTAGAAAGGGGCAAAAAGTAGCCTATGTTACTCTCCATCCCTTTAACTACTTATATCCACTTAAAAAATTACGTCAATCTGTCGCTCCGTTTTGCCGTGAAAGAAAGACAAACATACAGACAGACAGGCAGACAGAGAGACACATTTTCCCATTTATAATATTAGTGTTGATGGATACATCGAATCGGTAAGTTAATAAGAAGGCTCCTTCAATACGGGAAGTCGTAATATGAATCCGAGCAAATTCTTCAAATCTATGTGCGTATTTCCTGACATTGTTTAACTCCATAACAATAGATGGCGCTAGGCGTCGAATGTTGTCGCGCTATTATTTCGATTTTTCTAGTACAATATAAGATTTGTCGATGTCTATAGAATTGATCTGTATATAATTAGTATAGATATCGATATGTCTGCTATTATGTGAGATATAACATAGCGTTGTACCACGGGATCATATCGATACGTAAGTATGGTTCGTTTTCACAATCTTCACAGATGAAAGAATCTGTGTTCATCTTCATACATTTTACAGTATGGCTACTCATCTGTAATAATTGGTAGTAATTATGAAAGCCGATTTAGTTTTATAATTAGTGGAGAAGTAACGTAAGACTATTATGCCATAAAATGGGAAAATGTTCACCGTTTCACGGAAAAGGAATACTTAACGGGTTTCATTAGTTTAAGTGTTAGTGGTGCTTAATATTTCTATTTAATCATTTATGATTAATCTACAAGAATATTAACGAAATAGTTTTCTAGAAACCGAAGAGTTTATGCACGCACGTTGAAAATGTTAGTAAGTATACATTATTTGGGAGAGTTAATTAGCCAATTCTACATCTAAAAGGGCGTTAACCGCAGTTGGTTGGTTTTGAGTTTTCAACCTTGTAATTATTAATTTAAGATTGAAAATACAAAATCGACCAAATGCGGCTTAACAGGCTTTTAGATATAACACGGCAACTAGGACTTTCCACTCACTCATAAGAACTAAAATTCATCAAAGTAGATTGGCAATTATAGACTACTGGCCCGTGTTAAAAAAAAGATGGGTCATTTGAACCACCAGATGACCTATGTAGAACGATATAAGAGCATAAAATAATAAGATTCAGCATTATGCCGTCACTTGTAAGCTGTCCAACTGAGTGCAGGTGAGAATTCAAAAGTACAGGTAGAGTACGGCATCAGCTTCATACTATTTCAGTACTGCTTCTAATACATTATTCCGCAACGCCGTACAAAAATCATGCGACAAGGGGAAAATACCAAGGGTTGCAACCCCCTCTCTTTCTGTGGTCCACGGGGGTGATTTGACACAACATCAAATTAATTTATTTCGAAAGTGTTGAGGCCGAGATAAGAATAAGAGAGAGATAAAAAAACGCGACGCGTGCCTTTCAGATCGGAACGGGACAAGATCTCTGCTGCATAAAGGAAAAGCAATACTCGTACAGTCATGTAACCAGGGCCTCTCGGCGAATTTGTAGCCTTGAATATATATTGCTCTTTTCAAATACAAGACATAACTTAACTTACTTAAGTTACAGAGTTTCATTTGCATGCAAGCTGTCTCCACCCACTGATTAAATTTTGTAAACTGTCAAAAGTTTGTTTCTGGTTGATGGACCACCAGCTCGATACCTCACGTGTTGAGGCCGAGATAAGAATAAGAGAGAGATAAAAAAACGCGACGCGTGCGTTTCAGATCGGAACGAGCTCCGCTGCATCGCTGCGCTCACCGTGCGCGTGCGCATCCTAACGTTTTAGAGACGGGAAAAAAATATGAGTCGACTAGCTTTTGCCCGCGGCTTCGGTCGCGCCCCCCACTTCCCTAAAATGGGGGGTTAGAAAGGGGCAAAAAGTAGCCTATGTTACTCTCCATCCCTTTAACTATATCCATTTAAAAAATTACGTCAATCTGTCGCTCCGTTTTGCCGTGAAAGAAAGACAAACATACAGACAGACAGACACATTTTCCCATTTATAATCTTAGTATTGATACGGATACATCGAATCGGTAAGTTAATAAGAAGGCTCCTTCAATACGGGAAGTCGTAATATGAATCCGAGCAAATTCTTCAAATCTATGTGCGTATTTCCTGACATTGTTTCACTCCGTAACAATAGATGGCGCTAGGCGTCGAATGTGTCGCGCTAGTATTTCGATTTTTCTATTAGTATATAAGATTTGTCGATGTCTATAGAATTTATCTGTTTATAAATAGTATAGATATCGATATGTCTGCTATTATGTGAGATATAACGTAGCGTTGCACCACGGGATCATATCGAAACGTAAGTATTGTTCGTTTTCACAATCTTCACAGATGAAAGAATCTGTGTTCATCTTCATACATTTTACAGTATGGCTACTCATCTGTAATAATTGGTAGCAATTATGGAAGCCGATTTAGTTTTATAGTTAGTGGAGAATTAACGTAAGACTATTATGCCATAAAATGGGAAAATGTTCACCGTTTCACGGAAAAGGAATACATAACGGGTTTCATTAGTTTAAGTGTTAGTGGTGCTTAATATTTCTATTTAATCATTTATGATTAATCTACAAGAATATTAACGAAATAGTTTCCTAGAGACCGAAGAGTTTATGCACGCACGTTGAAAATGTTAGTAAGTATACATTATTTGGGAGAGTTAATTAGCCAATTCTACATCTAAAAGGGCGTTAACCGCAGTTGGTTGGTTTTGAGTTTTCAACCTTGTAATTATTATTTAAGATTGAAAATACAAAATCGACCAAATGCGTCTTAAGCCTTTAAAGATAACACGGCAACTGAAAACTTTCCACTCACTCATAAGACTTAAAATTCATTAAATAAGATTGATAATCATGGTTTCCTAGATACGAGGTATGTTATTACCGGAAAATGTCGACATTTGAATATTCAATGTTAAATTGAAAGTAAACAGACTTAATACTATCGTAAAAGATAAACCTAAATTTTCAACTAAATTTCAACAAAGGAAATGTCAAATTCGCACCCTTAGAGTACTCAAAATGTTCTTGTACCGTATATGATTTGGGAGCTAGATGAGCGAGCCTAATATCATCGGAAAAATTACTTGGACGGTTAACGGACCTGTTGACTGCCCAAGATACAGCTGATAGAGATGGGGTTAAAAAGGATTTGCTACTCCAGGCGGATAGCTGGCAAAAGGTGGTGCAGGACCGACCTAGATGGAAGCTCTCATTATCGGAGATTAAGGCTCGATTGGGTCGATACGCCGGCCAAGTTAAGTTATGAAGCAAGTAGTACTCTATAACTCAGCTAAGTACTATTTTAGAATTCAAGGTTATAACCATATTATAATCATTACCTACATACTCTATTCAATCGCAGAAAACCGGACATCAATAGAACATGGTTACGAGATCAACACACTTTACGCTACACTCGCCAGAACCTAACACTTCCAAGTTTTTCATACGCTGCGTACGCGCACCGCATACATATGTAATTAGACTGATTGCACACCAAAGCTGTAGTTAGTCTTATTACATACTAATCGATAGGTGTAATCGGTACATAGTATAGAGAGACTAGCCGAGTGGAAACAATACACGGTAAGTTGACTAACTTCATCATTTATCAGTGTGACATTCCAGAATATCCAAACAAAAGAGATGCACAAAGTGTGTGAATCGGACGGGGATAAAAATTCGGTGGTAAGTAGAGTATCAGCTTATATACTTTAACGCCATCTGTTGGTGTGGTATAGAACTAAATAGCAAAATTACGGCCCGAAACCAAGTGAGGGTGGCCACTTAACTATAATAAATAAATAAAAATATCAGCCTGTATACTGTCCCACTGCAGGGCAAAGATCTCCATCACAGAAATCAGTCATCGCTGCTATGATGGGATTAGGCTTAACCACCACGCTTACCTAATGCGGATTGGTGATCACAAACCAAAGGTTCGAAAAATTCGAAACATACTCTTTACACGACCCAGGACCCCGAGATCACGGCCTGGTACTTAAACCACTAGGCCAACGGGGCGTTATGGTCAAGGTGTTTTTATTAAGTCAAATTATTAGAGGCGCACAGCTTTAAGAATACTACGTAAATGAGAGTAAGACAGTAGCGCTACCATGAGTTGACATCTAAAACTGACATAACGTAAACTATTGCTCTGTCTCTTTCAAATGCAATTCTGCTATTTCAAATGAAAGAGACAAAGCGATAGTTTTCGATAGCGAGGATAGTATTTCAAACTCATGGTAAGGCTACTGAAAGCTTAGTCTTTCTTTGATTCCTTCTTCTCCAGTGTTACCTTGAATATCTGTAAAAACATGTTTCACTCTATTTATCAACAAGCCGGTAGAGGTATTGTGATAAGTAAATAATGAACTGTTTGAGTCTCAAAATAAAGTGTATTTTTAACCTTCATACATTGACAATGATTGCGAAGATGACCTCTTCTTTTCAAAAGTGATATTCATTAAGACATATATAGATGAATGGCAACGATAATCTGAAACAGAATTCATTTAACCTTAACGTTCATTATCTTATATTTATTTATCTTGCACCGTATATCTTAAGAAAATCAGGGATAGTCACTGTTATAGGTAGGAAATGGTATTTGGATCCGTACTTACAACACTGAATATCCATTTAAAATTTATTTCTAACTTTTGAGCTCGCGAAAATACCTTCATATTATTGACAGTAGTTATTACAATGGGCCGCTTAAGAAGGCTCAAAGTCACTCAGAGGGCAATGGAGAGGGCTATGCTCAGAATCATCTTGCGTGATCGTGTCAGAAATGATGAGATCCGCAGGAGATCTAAGGTCACGGACATAGCCCAAAGCTGGCTGAAGTGGCAATGGCCAGGGCACATTGCGTGGAGAACAGACGGCCGTTGGGGTGGAAAGGTCCTTGAGTGGAGGCCACGCGCAGGAGGCCGCAGCCGTGGCAGGCCTCCCACCAGGTGGACCGACGATCTGGTGAAGGTCGCGGGAGTCCATTGGATGCGGGTGGCACAGGACCGATCTGTGTGGAGAACTTTGGGGGAGGCCTATGTCTATTGGCTGAAATGATGATGATGATTGATGATTGACAGTAGGATTATTTTTTAAATATTTCTTTTCGTCGTAAGGCCCAGACTCCGACAACTGGCAAACGCTGAAAGAATAGAGCGCAGTGGAGACTATTAAATAATAAATAAATTCACACAACATCTCATACATTGACCTGACTCCGTACTAAGTACTTAACCACCACGCTTACCTAATGCGGATTGGTGATCACAAACCAAAGGTTCGAAAAATTCGAAACATATCTTTACACGACCCAGGACCCAGAGATCACGCCCTGGTACTTAAACCACTAGGCCAACGGGGCGTTATGGGCAAGGTGTTTTATTAAGTCAAATTATTAGAGGCGCACAGTTTTAAGAATACTACGTAAATGAGAGTAAGACAAGTAGCGCTACCATGAGTTGACATCTAAAACTGACATAACGTAAACTATTGCTCTGTCTCTTTCAAATGCAATTCTGCTATTTCAATGAAGAGACAAAGCGATAGTTTTCGATAGCGAGGATAGTATTTCAAACTCATGGTAAGGCTACTGAAGCTTAGTCCTTCTTTGATTCCTTCTCCAGTGTTACCTTGAATATCTGTACAAACATCAAACATGTTTCACTCTATTTATCAACAAGCCGGTAGAGGTTTGTGATAATAAAATAATGAACTGTTTGAGTCTCAAAATTAAGTGTATTTTTAACCTTCATACATTGACAATAATTGCGAAGACCTCTTCTTTTCAAAAGAGTTAATCATTATAGTCAGCCGTTGTATCATGCCCGATTTGACAATACCTTTTTTTAAATTTTGCACTTATCCTTGTTATGAGGAACACATTTCGCGAATCATAAAGAACTACTTTTAAATCATAAAGTTCTTTATGATTCGCGAAATGTGTTCCTCATAACAAGGATAAGTGCAAAATTGAAAAAAAAGGTATTGTCAAATCGGGCATGATACAACGGCCCGACTATAGGACCTAAATAGATCAATGACAAAGATAATCTGAAACAGAATTCATTTACTTTAACGTTAATTATCTTATATTTATTTATTTTGCTCTTTTATAGTATTATAATACCGTAGTAAGACTTGTCCCTACTGCTAAGTGTTTTTATTTTTTTGCTTTAGCATAAAATATGGTTACTTGCTATATGTGTTGTAAAGAGCAATAATGCATTTTATTATTATTATTAATATTTATAACTGTATATCTTAAGAAAATCAGGAAGTAATTGTTATAAATAGGAGATGGTAATTAAATCCGTACTTATAACACCCTCGACCGCAAACACAGAATATTGGAAATTAAAATGAAGTTTTAGGGACACCTAATATTTTCAATTATCCTTCATCTACTGGCAAACGTTGGCAAATGGAGCGTAGTGAAGGCTATTAGGGGAGGCCTTTGCCCAGCAGTGGGACAATACGACCTAAAAAAAGGTCCAGACAGAAGACACCTCGACTTGTGCCTCGACACGGAAATCAACTTTTAAAGGGCTTTTGGATCGTATCGGATTGACGTTTCTAAGTGTGGCAGTCAGAGGCGACCCACGGCCTCGCGGTACAAGGGGCCTCGCGCCTCAAAAAATATTAGCGACTTTATCGGTCATCATCGTCGTAAAATCGACAAAAAAGGAAAGTCTTGCCCACATCAAAATTAGATCTTGCCCCACCACTGGGCAGTAAGTACGAGTAATTTTGATTACGCTATGATCTACAGAACCCAAAGAATTCATAACACTGTATCCTCATCTGCAGTTACAGTTACGGGCAGAAAAAGTTTCCACATAATTAAAGTATAGCACGAGCTATCTCCACGGCCGAGTACCCGCCAAGTTTACTTTATGTAACGCGGACGGTTTCAAGGTAAACTGTTCTCTAATTGCCCCTAGATCGTAACGGTACAATAAAAAAGTTTTTTTATTTGACAGCTAGGTGACCTAATTTTTAGAACAATTATTTTTGCTAATCTCGAGTTGGAAAATTGATAGCTAAATTTAAAAATTGGCCTTCAGTTGAGAGAGCAAAGAAACGATTTTGCATGAATCGACCGGAGTGATACCTCGGCTAGACAGAAGATTTGCGTGAAGCAGCGCCTGTGCTGCGTAGGCTGGTAGCGTACTTTTGACTCTACTAGTGCGTGTGTCTATGCTGTCTTTCTACATCCTTGTAAAGTGAAATAAAACAATCTTATTGATACCTATGCTTTTAAGGTATTTTTTTTCACTTCGTAAAATTTTATTGCCTTTATAACTAGAAGGGCAGTATGGGCGGCGACATCCGCTCATCTTGCTTGGTGTCGGAGTATTCCTCCTAAAGGAGGGTATAAGCCATATTAAAAAAAAATACTTCGAATCCCACTCTGGACTAACATTGGTGTGATCAAACACTTATTATTACTTATTATGTTCTGTGTCTGAGTGACTTTTGTATAAAATTATTGTTGTTAAGTGAATTCTTTATTGGTAACAAATACTAAATCATGTCAACGTATGAAACGTTGAGTGATTTTTTGTTCAGTTAATTTAATGTCTACAGCTAATAAAATTGTTGATGCAATAAATCATATCACACATTACATATTGTCATTACATTTTTATTACATTTGGAATGAACTATTTCAAGGTGAGAATTCGTCTAATTACCGATGCATTGCTGCAACGCTATCAAAACGTGCTTATCGGTGGGTGAATCTCCAACTGTCATTTTTGTTGCGAAATATTCTGATAGTGAGAGAATAACTCGGCCAAGGTACTGGCTTTGTGATATCTAGAAAGTTCTACTACGACATCTTACAAAGTCTCTGACTATGGATAGGTATAATCGTAGGCATTTTGAAGAAATTCACCTACATCATTTAACTAGTTTGTTAAGTTATGTTTCCATATATTTTAAAATGGAATAAATTGAGACATCACATACATTGTCCCCGTCCCAAACTTAGTTCCCTATGACTACAGCAACTCAGACCCAATGACTCGAATCACTCAGAACTAAAATTATGTCATTTTCATCAAGAAACGTTTTTGTTGATGCGGGAACCGAACCCGTGACCCTTGCATCTCAATTGGCTCTCAACATTCATTTGTCATTTTTATATTTAGCATCTGTCAGAAGTGGTCGAAATGTATTGGCATTGGCTAAACTAAGAGACTGACATCTGTCAGTTTAGTGCACATAATTTAAAACACTGCTACATTAAAAAAAAACAATACCTGATGACACTGGCCGGCACCGTCTTAGAGTACTTCAGTCTCGCCGAAGCCGACCTCGACGGTCGCGGCCGAGGGCACGTCGCCATCTTGATTCACTTGTCACTGTCACTCGAAACGTCAGTCGTTACACTTGCGTCATTTCAATCATCAATCAACGTGCAATTCGTTATCTTTGAAGATTTTAAGACTTGCGCTTGGAATTAGTATGGAGTGTAGACCTACTAATATTATAAATGTGATATTTTGTAGGTATAAAAGTAAGTAGGTTATGTTTGTTGGTTTTTCACGTAAAAACTACTGAATGGATTTTGACGTAACTTCAAAATAGATCCAGCTAAAATATCATAATAACAAAAAGGTTACAATTTCTTAGATATTTCTCAAAAATCTCCAATTTTTATTCTATTTCCCTTTAATTGAGCCTTTCCGGTACCTCACTCACTCGGCGAAAAACCGTGCAGGCGCTGCTTGACGCTGGTTCCTGAAACTATGGTATCACTCCGGTCATGTCAGAGTTCATGCCGAAGCGTGGCTCTCCCACTGTTAAGTGGTTGTATTTATCAAAGAAATTTTCTAAGTAGAAAATTTATTAAAACCAGTTTGATGTTATTTTTAATTTAATTTTTACTAAGCTGTAAACTTTATGAACGATAATTGGATGGAAGTTATTTATAGACCTTCTCATGTGAAAAATTGATCGATAATATTGCGGAATAACTAATTTTATGGCAGAATCTAAATTAAATTTTTATTCTTGTACAGGAAATCGTTGCAAAATTATAGTAATTTAGATTATTAACTTGCGTCCTGATGCTAGTATTGTCATAAATACCTATATTGAAAACATATTTTTCAAGAAATGTATTACTTATGTGATCTTCATATTACCAGACAGGACCTTGTGCATCGACTTTTAATGCAAGAGTACCTAGTACTTATCTTGAACAAACAGTCGTATGATGAATACTTGTGTTTGTTCACAGCATACTTATTATCTAGTATTTTATGGTAGGTGGCAGACGAGCAGACGGATCCACAGATCAATATAATATATTTACTCAAGCAAGAAAGAAATCTTGTCTTTTCTGCATGACCCTAAGGTTAACTGGTAGAGAATGCCCCTGGCCATTAAGTTCGACTATACAAATTTTGTGCAATAAAGTTTAAATCCATACTAATATTATAAATGCGAAAGTAACTCTGTCTGTCTGTCTGTCTGCTACTCTTTCACGGCAAAACTACTCAACGGATTTAAATGAAATTTGGTATACAGATAATCTAGACCCTGAGAAAGGACATAGGCTACTTTTTATTGCGAAAAGGGGGTTGTAAGGGGTTGAAAGGGGGTAAAAAGTTACTTTTCCACGCGGACGGAGTCGCGGGCGGCCGCTAGTCTAAATTAAAATTATATTCTTGTACAGGAAATCGTTGCAAAATTATAGCAATTTAGATAATTAACTTGTGTCCTGATAAAAGTATTGTCATAAATACCTATAGGTTGAAAACATATTTTTCAAGAAATGTATACTTATGTGATCTTATTACCAGACAGGACCTAGTAAACTTATATTGAACAAACATTCGTATGATGAAAACTTGTGTTAGTTCACAACATAATAGTATTTTTATGATAAGTGGCAGACGAGCACACGGATCCAGATCTAGTTTTAAGTTTGTATAACTGTTTAATAAAAGTATGTTCGTTCATTAATTCGGATAATAATATAATCATGGTATCAGATTCAATAAATTATACTCAAGCTAGAAACAAGCGAACGGGAACCATTAAAAAAGCCACAGTTTTGTGATTTTTTTTCCATCTAAATCATTTCAAAACTCAATGAAAGAAATAAGTGTGAGCACGAAATGTTAATTGACGATTAATTACTCTATTTTCAAATGCATTAATTTGGCAATAAAATTGAGCTATAACTACTTAATTATGAAACAAAATTTCGATCACGATGCTACAGAGAAATGAGCGAAGGCGCCAATTCTTGGCTCTCTAGAAAAGTTTCAACACATAGCTGTTTTTTCCTCTTCTGGAGATAATCCGAGGAATGCTTGGCTCCACACGCGATGTGTTTGATGTCGCATTTGACATTATCATAGACGATTTAATACTAGCCAATGAGAAACTAACCTTCTACGGTGGAAATAGAACTAACAGACTTGCATAGGATTTACTTTTGGATGGCTTTGGATGGATGGCGATGTTGGATGGCTTTGGATGAATGGCGATTTTGGATGGCTTTGGATGAATAGCAATTTTGGATGGCTTTGGATGGATGGCGATTTTGGATGGCTTTGGATGGATGGCGATGGATTATACAAATAAAAATGAGTTAATTAATGTTAACGGGACTGAACGTGATGCAGTAGGTATGTGCTGAAAGAGAAGCGATAATAGGGTTTTAAAAATAATTGCCACCCGATATATAAATTAATAATAAATAAATAAATTGAGACAACATCACATACATTGTCCTGGTCCCAAACTAAGGTTTTCCCTTGTACTATGGAAACCAGAAACAACGAAGGAACCACAAACACCCAGACCCAACACAAATATCTGTTTCATCAACAAACATTTGTGTTGGTGCGGGAATTGAAGCCGCAACCCTTACGTCTCACCATTGCGCAAAACGGATCGTCATATATTTTTTAAGAACTGTTAATACTTTCTGTATTTAAACTTCAGCCCCATAAGACAGGATTACCTAGTTTGGGTGCTATTGTTATTTGTTTTGTTATGTTACATTATTGGTCACAAACTTTTTTATGTTATGTTATTTTTATGTTAAAAAATTATCAAGTTCCAGCCAGTGTTTTTTATTAAATGAAAATATGCACCAGACCTTTCTTATTTAGAATCAGATAATGGTTTTAGTAGTATTCTATTACTTACTAGACGGAAAAATTGGCGATAGAACACTTCTTAAGACTAGTATAAACACTCTGATTGCCTCCATAAAGTACTTACTCGTAACACAAACGTTACTCGCTCAAACTTAAAGAGTTTCACTTTCTTTAAGAATTAAAAGTTAAAAAGTATTTTATGGTAATGTAGTCCACATTTGAACTCTTGAATTTAATTAACTACGGTCAGTTAAACATTTTACTTTGGTTTTAGAAAGAAAAGTGATATCATTGTTTGTATGTTTATTATGCCAAGTGGAAGATTACCTCAAAGTAATGGATACAAAAATATTGAATAGGTGCTTGTGGACCTCATATAGTTTTAGACCTACCTAAGTAATTTGCAGTTATTCCACTGTTCTTTCATTAAATGCAGTTATATTTTAATAACTCGAATCCATCGATTTCTAAAACGACTTAGATAGGTATTGGCCTGGGCGTATGGCGTAAGAGTTTCGTATCATCCAATTTTTTGTATGTGATTGCATTTGATCGGACATACTTGGCTTCCTTCGTGCATTTTAACCTTTCCATACGTAACTGCTAATTGCCTTGTTATGTAAATGTTTATACTTAATGACTTTAGGACAAGACACCTTAATATTTAATTTATAGTCTAAGCTAGTAGAGGTAAAGGTTAGTGGCTGCCTGTCAGTTGTAAATTAAGTTGTTTTAAACCTAAACATATTTTTAATAATAGTTTACTTATCTGTGTTTTATGTATGACTGGCCAGTAATAATATTTATCTACACTCATGTCATAATCTTCGAATTTAGAACTCAAAAGTAAAAAAAAGCATAAACAAAGAATCTTTTATTTTTAAACTTACTTGAACTCATTTGAACATTTTGTAAGACGGTATTCATTTGTAACAAGTATTTCCGAAACATTCTTAGCCTTGTGATTCTCCAAGGCAAAAGTAATTTATTTATAGATCCGTTCAAAAATTAAATTTACATAGATACACTTTTAGAACGTGTTTAAAAAATAGATAGAAACTCTTTATTGCACAAAGTTTACTAATCTTAAATTATGGTCATATTCTATTACAATGTAGGTGGTCTTATCGCTAGTAAAGATCTCTTTCAGACAACCTCGTAATGTACCTACTTGTAGGTATGTACTATTAAAACAGAGCACCTGAAAAACGTATAATTTGTAGGTGTAAAGGACTTATTCTGTAATGGAGGTCGCGCTAAAATGACAGCTTAATTGCAAAATTTAACAACCACATTTGTAATACAGCTTTGCTTTTTTTTTCATGATAACATACTTCTAAAATGCATTATAAGAACGCTATTTTATATTAAACTTTACATTTTTCGACAAGGCAACATCACAAAGTGCATCAGACAATGTAAATTAATTGTAATTTAAAAGCAATCAACATCAATTTTATTGAATGTTAATCTATATCCATGGACACAGAATTATATCCTAAGTTTGACATGATACCTTGGGCATAATAGCTCTGTATCGGATTAAAAGTTCTCATGTGTAAATAATATGCAGCCACACATCGGATTTGTCAAATTTTTACTTAAGTTAACGAGGAATTGGGCCCCTTTCTGATAAATGATCATTGACAACCCTGCGTAAAAGAAGTCAGGTGTTCCGTACAAAATATCCAGCTAGCAATCAAATAATGCATGAAACAACTTTTTTTTTCGCTCCTTGGATGATCACATTTTGGAAGTGAAGCCTTACACGGTATATGTTTACACCGTTAAGTGTTATTGCATTTTTTTTACACATTGAATATCTTTCGGCATCTAATACACCTACATTTAGTTGTGGTTTTAGTTGAGAGAGCTGGTTTTTGTGACGCCCCACGACATGACTTAATTTATCTTTTGCCCGGCTAACAGCAATTATTTGTATTTTTCTTCGATTTTTTATGTTTATGTCATTTTTTTAGTTTTAATTTTATGTTCTTGTTGTCCAGCCTGTTTGTATATTGTCTATTTGTGTAGTGTGTATATAACAAATAAATGTTTTTCTATCTTTATCTTTAATAAAGATACAATTACAAAACCATAAAATATCTCAATAACATTATCGCTCATGGTGATACACTATACAAAATCGAGCAAAGAGGCCAAGTGCGCCACAACAATGGCGGATCCACGGCTGCACAATAAACAATACTAATGCATTTGTTGCACCTTTGACACACATTATTCAACAATACATATACCCGTATAGTATATCAATCAGGTCAGAGTTTGTAGGTCAAGACGGATTCAAAACATTTCTATATGCTGACTTTTTAAATTACTTTATCTACACCCATGTCATCTTAAAATTAAGAACTCAATGGTAAATACGTTTAAATTTTGACAAGCTTAATTTTTTAACAAACGGCTTTAAAGTAATTTTAAAAAAAGTAGTGTGGTAATGACCATTAAAGGTCATAAGGTAGCCACATAAACTACTAATTAGGTCTCTGCTCGTCTGCCACTTATCACATATAAGAAGGTCACGAAATGATCGGCCTTTCAACAACATATCTATGATCTAGGCTTGTGCTTTCTAGGTCCTAGCATGTTAACGTCGTAAGACTCAAAAGCCTTTTAAAAGCCATAAAACAATTGATTTTCTGTCTGGTCTGGACCAAAATTAAAATTAAATTAAATTAAATACAAAAAAAGAATTGAATGTCCTTGGGCCGGCTCTAACATTACAAGATAATATTATCATTGTTGATTGTCTGATAATACATCTATTAATTTTGTCCCTCCAGTAGTCTTTACTTATTATAATTTAATATTTATCTATTCTACATAAAATACAAAATGTAATAAGGCTGTGTCCTTACATTGAATATATTTGAATTGAATATAATGAATATGTATATCTCAGAAAACGATCATATTTTTTAAGTAGCCCATTAATATAATATAATAAGAAAATTCTAAATAAATTGTTATTGTTATAGTAGATAAATAACCACTTGACTAGAGTAAGCAAACCACCTGGTAGAGTCACCTATCTTACAAAAATAAATCACTACTATAATTCTGAGAACTTTTAACCTTTAAGACTAGATCTAAAGTAAATCAAAGATTGTCTTGACTGGGACAAAAATGTGATGGCTTTTACAATAAAGATGGACAGGATATGTTCAAGTTTAAGTATTTCAATACAAACTATGTGTTTACAAGATCTCATAACTCATCACCCTTTGCTAAGTATCGCAAATACTCTCTGTCTAAGCAACAAAGGTCACACAGCATGAAAAACTTCACACAAGCCAGAAAACCCACAAAAATCCAAAGCACGAACTGCACTAAACAAGCCGTGACGTCACGATCAACTCTCGCGCACTGCACTCGCACGAGCGCCCGCAGAGCTACATCACACACGACTAGTGCAATACTGGGGTTGCGCTTACTGGAGCATTTCTTCAGAGAGGACACAGAGCGGGCGGAGGCGATTTCAATAGTGAACACAGAGCGAGCGAAGGCGATTTCAATAGTGAACACAGAGCGAGCGGAGGCGGTCTCAAGGGTGGACACATAGAGCGAACTGGGGCGATTTCAAGAGTGGACTGGACACATATAACGAACGGGGGCGATTTCAAAGGTGGACACATATATCGAACAGGGGCAATTTCAAGAGTGATGACATATAACGGACGGGGGCGATTTCAAGAGTGGACTGGACACATAGAGCGAACGGGGGCGATTTCAAGAGTGGACACATATAACGAATAGGGGCGATTTCAAGAGTAGACACAGAGCGGGTGGAGGAGAGTGAAGACAGGACACACAGAGCAAACGGAGGTAATTTCAAGACTGGACGGACACAAAGAGCGAACGGGGGCGATTTGAATAGTGGACACATAGAGCGAACGGGGGCGATTTAAACAGTTGAGACACAGAGTGGGCGGAGGCGATTTCAGTAGTGGACACATAGAGCGAACGGGGGTAATTTCAAGAGCAGACACAGAGCAATGCTGAGCCGATTTCAAAAGTGGGGCGTATTTCCGAGTCTCTCCCCCATGGGCTTGAAGTCGAAAAACGCTTTTTTTACAAGATATTCCCTCTGTGTCTAGCAAAATACATCAAACACTTCATATGGAATGAAAACGCGGTAGGCAGCAAAGCAAGAGCGGAGCGATTTCAAGTCCGATCAAAGCGTATTGCTTTTTATGTAATAGATGGCAAACGAACAGATTTCCGCCACCCTACAACCCACAACAGCAGTGGAGGAACCACCAAACTACTACACTCAGCGAAACACAGCGCAGGGGCTGCTTGAGGCTGGTTATTAAACTCTAAACAAAGATTGCACTGTATCGTTTTATGCTGCTACCGTGCTACCAACCTTACCAACCAAGCATTCGAGTCGCTGCCTACTTATTCGCTTTCTTTGTCATACATTATTGTTTTTTTTTTCTTATTTCCATCATGTATCAATTTCCGCGAGATGTTAATGGCAGCGGAATGATAAAAATTGCGTTTTTATTCGCCATGTTACATTGTAACTACGAATTAGCATGTTATGCTTGTAAATAGCCGAAATTATAAGGTATTATAAATATGTTGGTTTTTGGTTACGTATACCTTGATAGAGATTTCTGTTTTATGACGAAGTGGTTCCAGTTAGACTTTTTTTCTTTCATCTTACCGTGTAATTCTAGGTTGCGTCCAAAGCGGTATGCTGAGACCATGATTCAGGATTTGGGAAGTCTGGTAATTACATGAAGCGACTGCTGTCTGACCTTCACAACCCGTTAACTGGGGAACCAGACCAACTGAATCATGTTAACACGTTTCAGAAACTTTCCGAAACGTGCTTTCCTCAAGATATCTTCCCTCACCGCCGAGCTAATGGTAGAAATACGCACGTAAATTTAATAAAATACATAGGTGCAAGCTCGGATTCGAACCACGAGCCCCAGCATGGGAGGCACGTTCTTATCCACTGAGCTATTATCAATGCATCTAGTTACATTGTTAGCTAAGTATACGAAGTAATTAGTATTTTTTTTGTATATTATTTTTACTTAAGTAAGCCTAAGTTCGACTCTGCTAAAAAAACCAACAACACTACATACTGCTTATTTCAAAGATGATGACGTACCGGTGATATCGGCGTGTCAACAATTCATCATCACATTCGACGGGTGAAATTTGTCAAATCTTATAGTAGGTATGTAAAATAATAGCAATACTTATTTTTGCATAATATGCCAATTGGATAAACATCTGAGTGGCTGTGATGTGACTAAAAGAATCCAAGTATGTACACTACGTACTCACGCGTTCCGGTTTTGGTAGCGCCTACCGAATGACATTATTCATCTTGTACATTCTAATTTTAAGTTTGATTTTTAAAAGTGCATTTGTCAGAGTAACTGCCATTAACACTTGGCCTTTTCACTTACCATCATAGCTTACCTGTTGAAATCCAAGCGACCATACCACAAGCTATACAGTCACATTTCACAATTCGCAACGGTCCGTTAATTTCAAACTATTCACTTGCCCAACGCGTCGCTAGGGGGCGCTGATAATTGCGAGGTATTAAAATGCCTTAGTATATGTGACCGTCTTGTTTAATTAGATAAATTTACGAGTAAAGCGTCTGTGGGGAAATTGGCTGGGTTACAGTAGTCTATGGGGAAATTGATTGTGGGTCAAAGGTCAGTTGATTATTTCAAGAGAAAGGATGGTAGAGCTGACTACATTACTAGTTATTAGTGCGCTACTATATCTGTTGGTGGTTTTCGAGATATCAAAAACTTTCATAAGTGTACATCAATTTGTTCTTCAAAAAGGAGGGTATTAATCATATGGCTGACGCATTACCTCGTACTTGTGACCAGCCGCCTTTGGAGACTGGTTTGCTCCGGTATACTTAATCCTAATCCGAAGTGTAAGTTGATCAATTTACAAAGAAGTTAATCAACATTCGAAAAATAACAAGTGGACGTTCTGTGACTGCGATTTTGTTTTTATTTTAATTATTTTCTACACATTTGTACATAAGAGTAGCTATGTATTGTTAACTATAGAACGGTGCTATCATGAATCTACAAATACAATATTTACTGTGGGAGAGCCACGTTTCGGAATGAATGGGCCGGCTCGACCGGAGTGATACCACGGCCTCGTCATCGTCATACCATGTTTCGTCGAGTGAGTGAGGGCCAACTGGGGAGGAAGGGGGTTAAAAGTTGGCACACACGCAAAGCGCACTTGTGACTCTACTGATGTTGCAGGTGTCTATGGCACGGCGGCCATCGCTTACCATCAGGTGATCCGTCTGCTCGTCTGCCACCTATTACATTAAAAAAAATCAAGACCATCACAATTAGCCATTCTCTAGCACGCAGTAGCGATGGCAGATCGGAGCGGCGCGGAGTGTGAAGATGGCCGATGCGCAAGCGCCGATGTCGGATAAGCGCAATTAATTCGGTAACGCTTTCTCCGCGTTTCATTGTAATGTTTAGCACCTACTGACAGGGATGTGCAAAAATGAGCAAGTGATCTCCTTTTTAACTGGGTTCAAAAGAGAAGGAGGTTCGAATCATACCTTTAATTCATATTTTAGATAATACATTTTGGTAGTGACCCTAAAGCTCCAATCATCATCATCCTTTCAGCGGTAGATCATGAGGTTATCCTTTATGTGATAGGTGGCAGACGAGCAGTTGGGTCAACTGATAGTAAGCCCATTCTCAATAGGGATCTCCCACAGTAAGATATTTTCCAGGGCAGAAACAATTTCACGACTAGATATCGGCTTTCCTCATAGTTTTCCAGACTGATCGCAAGCGGACAGCAAGATCCTCTGATCATACCCGCGATTTTGGTGTATTTTTTATTACTATCTAAAAACGTTGGCTAGTGGACTGACACCAGACAGTGCACATGACCCAAAATCCCACGTTGTTACATACCCTTGCACCCAAAACTGTCTCTTTGACGCTCGGGATCACCCTGATACATATTTTGTGTTTTGAAAAATTGCTTTTTCTGCCGATTCTTTTCTCAAACATCCGAACCCCTTACTATGCCGACGAATTTCGTAAGTGCTTAACTCGCCATGAGTGAGTAAGGAGTTCGGATGGTGTAAAATGGATAGCATATCTGCCCGGTCTGTGGAAGGTTGTGGGTTCGAGTCCCACCTGAACCCTCCGAGGATATTTTTTAAGTGCAATATTTACTTAAGATAATATGTTCATCCCTACCTACTAATGTTGTTTAAATAGGTATCTAATTCGAGTAGTTTGCTAATTCTATTGTTTTCAAGTTTGATGGTTTTTGATGGGGAATGTATACATGCCTACTTTGTTCCTTGCATAGTTGGTTGGTTATCAGAAAACAAATCTGTGTTAATGAAATGCAAGAGCAGGTTCTTACTTGGCTTTGATTTTTTTGTGGAGCAATAATGCTTTATTAGACACTAGCGGCCGCTCGCGACTCCGTCCGCGTGAAAAGTAACTTTTTACCCCCCTTTTAACCCCTTACAACCCCCTTTTCGCAATAAAAAGTATCCTATGTTTCTTTCTAAGGGTCTAGATCATCTGTACACAAATTTCATTTAAATCCGTTTAGTAGTTTTGGCGTGAAAGAGTAACAGACAGACAGACAGACAGAGTTACTTTCGCATCTATAATATTAGTTAGGATAGTTAGGATGTTAAGTCCTCGAGAGTATGGACAAAGATCGTTCGGCAAAAAGAGCATACCTGAGACGGCCTAATGGTCCAAGACCAGTTGGACGTCGAAGGTAGCGCTCGAGGGACGAAGTGGCTAAAGATTTGCGTGGACTCCAGGCTGGTGACTGGTGTCCCCGCAAATCTGGTGACTACAGGCAGGCGTTCTAGAAGGAGACTCTTACTATCGGTGGCCATGGCTCCGCAGCCTATTGACGTTTGCAACTCCAGAGGACCTGCCTGTATTACCAACTTACTGACCACTCAAGAACCTTAACACAATTTTTTTTAAGAATCTCATATAGTCCCTCGGAAAACTTCGGAAATATGGAAATTAACATACGATTAAATGGGATTGCACTTGACCTCATCACACCTAATGGAGAGTGACAATGAGGTCTAAGCTTTCGGATTCAATCTGCTTTTTTCATTTGTATTTGTTTTTATTTGACGGCCTCGATGCGCATAGTAGCTAAGGTGTTTGCCCGAAGCGCGAAAGGCCCCGGTTCGATTCCCGGTCAAGTCAATTAAGGTAACTACATTTTTCAAGTTTTCATGGGTCTGTCTGTTCTAGGTTGACGCCGCAGTTAATTAACGTCATCTGGTACTCATAGTAGGTACAGGGGTTTCCCTAGTTTGAGGCTGATTGGTGTGATTGTCTGGCGCATTTACTTATATTTTTTTATATATTTATTAGTGTAGTATTTTTTACCTGCGATTAGTTACAAGTCGCTATCTTTTCAGCTACCATAGCTCTGAACAGTATTTCTCATGTAGTAGTGTACGATCGTAAAAAATCGCATAAAAGAACTCATGCGTCTACTTGTTTATTGATACTTGGAAGATCAATCCATCTCAGTTAACGTTGCGCAGACGACAGTTTCTCTGTAGAAATTTGTTAACGCTGTTACGCTTCTGTCTTATAATTTCTTTGGACGAATTCCTGAAATGCGTGCTACTTAGCTATTACACGGCTATGACATACTGCCGCTTAGTGTTGCCAACTAACACATAGAAGTAACGTTTTTTTTAATTAAAGGTGCTATCTGGAGGCACGGCAGTGCCCCCGCCAAGTCGAGCTAACTATTTGCTATTTAAAACTAACTTAACCTACTTACCCAACAAATGATTGAAATGCAAAATATGCAATAATATTTTCCCATAAACTAATATACATAAACGCCCCGTTGGTCAAGTGGTTTAAGCACCGGGCCATGATCTTGGGGTCCCGGGTTCGATACCCGGGTCTAGCAAAAGTATGATATATATGATTATATATATATATGATATCAATTTTTTTTAACATAGCTCGGGTCTTTGATCAATCCGCATTGGGCAAGCGTGGTCATTAAGCCTATCCCATCATAGTAGCGATGACTTGATTTCTATGATGGAGGCCTTTGCTCTGCTATGGGACAGTCTATAGTCTGATACTTTACTTTTTTTCCTTTAAAGACATTTTGTATTGAATACAGTGTTAATTTGCAGCCTGAAATAAATTGCTAGGTATTTATTTCTTGAACAAGCTGGCCACATTGCTCGCATTATAAGTTTAACGATCTTCGCATTATCTCCGTAATAAATATGATATAGAACGCGACGTTTATAGAAACTATGGAAAAGAAGAAGCGGATATTATATTAACGGCTAATTGGTGCAACAATAATACTATTAGTGCGTTTAAAAAACGCTATTTGTACACCAAAGCATAGCATTTGGTGCAGGTATTAATTTTGGTGTGAAATTGGTAATTGTGATGGGTGGGTATTATGTGTTCCGAACTAGTCCAAACAAAGTTATGTAGTCAAAAATTGTGTTTCCAATGATTTTCTTCTACGCCTTATTTTGAGCATAAATTGCCTGATCCAGTCCATAAATAAACAAATGCAAATTATACTAAGCTAAGCTGCTAAGAAATGGAACAACTTGCCGGCTTCTGTATTCCCAAAGAGCTACAATTTGGGTGTCTTTAAGTCAAGAGTGAATAGGCTTCTTTTGGGAAAGCACGCCACATTTAAGATCTTATTGTCACTCTCCATCAGGGGACATGAGGTCAAGTGCCAACCTGTTTAACGTTGTAAGACAGCAGATACAATGCAAAATCAATTGTTTTGGGTCTTACGACGTTGATATAAAAAAAACTACGTAGGTACCTATATCAATTCGAATCCAAAAGGGTTCTGATTTTTCCATTTAGCTACGGAACCCTAAAACAATATAAGCTCAATAAAATTCACCGATAACTTGGCCTTTCACTTCAATCATTAACTATGAGATAACAAATATTCATTTATCAAAAAATATGCCTTTTACATTTACATACTTGACAGAGTAAATTAGATGTGATGAATCGGAGCTTCGTTCTCACGGCGTTGTATTCATTTGCGTAATCCGAATTACGATTATACAGGGTGTGTCAACCGAACATTTACATCCCTTAACCACGTTCTTAAAAAGCATTCTGAAAAATTTCTACGACTTTTGGAAATTCGCATTAAAAAAAATAACTTTTCATACAAAGTCAGATACTTAAGAATCTTCATGAAAAGTTGTTCAGAATGGTCACCGAGCTATTGGTTGAAATATGCACATACATTTAAAAATTTCAGAGCTGCATACGGACCAACAAACAAAATGTTTTTAAAAGATAAATGTTTATGGAAAAATCCTTACTTTAGTTTATAATCGGTACACCTTTAAGTCAATTTCGAAGGGATTAAAAAACTGCCACGAAAGTTAGCTCTCGAAGAATGCCCCAATCTATGCCATCATAAACAAACATTTGATCGCACCAAGATCATAAACTATCATAAACAATATCCAGTGCGGCCACTATGCAAGTCGGGCTAATCTGCAACGGTACAGCCCGTTACGTATCGTGCATGGACAGTTACGTCCAGAAAGATGGATGGGCGAGCAAAAACAGACGCAGTGTAGGGTTGACCGTGCATCCTAGTGTTGGAACGGTTATTCGTTGGAATATACCAGCGCCATTAAAAGTGTCGGGGAAACCTAGAAATGGTTGATTTTGGAGGTAGGGCCTAAACTATTAAAAACGCCGCTATGATAATAAAACATATTTTTTTTATATGTGATAGATAGGTGGCAGGACGGATAACTTGATGGTTTCCGCTCCCCATAGACACTAGCAACCAGCAGCATCAAGTGCGCTGCCAACCTTTAACCTCCTTTCGCCAAGTCATTCACCAACTCCCATCACCGTATATTTCAACAATAAACGTGTATCTTTAATCACTTGACATTGGCAAAGTTGTGACACACCCAAGACAAAAAGCCCAAAAAAAGTTAGAGTCACCTTAACTATTGTGCATGGACAGTCAAATTACAGGTTAAACCCTGGAAAAATAACGGATAAACTATATATTTATAACCCTATGAATATAGTAAAGTTCATAGGTTTTAATGTTTTTAATAACATTTCCATAACGTCATTTGACGAAAAACAGTTAACTAACAATTTGCGTCGTACGTACGCATAAACCGAAACAACCCTGCTCTTTATTGCAAAATATAGTTGCTGGTCCATTGGACCGACCAATGGTGTGAAACGGTTAACCAACAAAATTTGCGCCAAATGCACGAGTACAAACCAAATTATTAGAAGATAATTCAAATGATGCCTTCGTAATGTAACCCTCAGCGGTGTTGTAATACGGGTGCTGGTCGATCGGACCGCCTAGTGGTGTGTGACGGTTAACCAACAATTTGCGCCGAATGCATAAAACAAATAATAGTTAGGTACTTATGCGCGCGCGCTCTAGAATAGCACACGAATGCGCAATAAGGGGAAGAGGTGTGGATAGCGGAATAAGATAGGTATTCCTTATTCACATGTTAAGTCATTAAGTACTTAAATCTGTATTTTTTTTGCCGGCTTCTCATTTAGAGAAGTTTCACCAGAGGAGAGCACATGGCCCTCTCCCGGTGGCTGGGTATTAGGGTGTCCCTTATTTTTCAAAGTTTTATTTTTGTAACGCAAATCCTAAAATTGTATTTATTTCACTATAAAATACCTACGTAAATAAACTTTTTAGCTCAATCAAACCACTACAAACGTATACGTTTATTTTGTGCATAAGGGACGAACCCACAAGTTGAATCGCTCGCGCCACGCGTATGCACGGTATGGGTATGCATACATAAGGTAGTTAGGTCGGCAGCATTCCCCCTTACTTTCTTACTCCACTGCCTCAGCGACCCGAAACGAGTCTTGGCCTCCGAAATAAGAGAACGCCACTTAGGTCGATCCTGCACTGCTTGTTGCCAGTCCTTGGCCTGAAGTTCTCACAGGATCACTATCGACGACGTCTTTCCAGCGATACCTAGGTCGCCTACCTGGCGTCGGCCTATCGGCAAATGCCAAAATAGAGAGGATTGTGGACACGAGGATCATCGGCGAGACCAAGGCGCATCGTCTTCGCTGGCTTGGCCACCTCGAGAGACTGGACGAGGATCGTCTCGTTAAGAAAGCATACCAGAGCATTCCCCTTGCGAAAATAGAAGAAGGCCTGGCAGTGAAGGCGAGTACTCATGAGTTGTTGGCGCGCCCCGCCAGCCCTGACCGCTGCAGGAGGCCTGGCAGTGAGGCGTGTACTCACGAGACGTCCGGCGTGGTGTTGGCGAGCAGCCGCACGCAGTCGAGGCAGCCGCGCGCGGCCGCGTAGTGCAGCGCCAGGGCGCCGTTGTTGGCGCGCCCCGCCAGCCCTGACCGCTGCAGGAGGCCTGGCAGTGAGGCGTGTACTCACGAGACGTCCGGCGTGGTGTTGGCGAGCAGCCGCACGCAGTCGAGGCAGCCGCGCGCGGCCCGCGTAGTGCAGCGCCAGGGCGCCGTTGTTGGCGCGCCCCGCCAGCCCTGACCGCTGCAGGAGGCCTGGCAGTGAGGCGTGTACTCACGAGACGTCCGGCGTGGTGTTGGCGAGCAGCCGCACGCAGTCGAGGCAGCCGCGCGCGGCCGCGTAGTGCAGCGCCAGGGCGCCGTTGTTGGCGCGCCCCGCCAGCCCTGACCGCTGCAGGAGGCCTGGCAGTGAGGCGTGTACTCACGAGACGTCCGGCGTGGTGTTGGCGAGCAGCCGCACGCAGTCGAGGCAGCCGCGCGCGGCCGCGTAGTGCAGCGCCAGGGCGCCGTTGTTGGCGCGCCCCGCCAGCCCTGACCGCTGCAGGAGGCCTGGCAGTGAGGCGTGTACTCACGAGACGTCCGGCGTGGTGTTGGCGAGCAGCCGCACGCAGTCGAGGCAGCCGCGCGCGGCCGCGTAGTGCAGCGCCAGGGCGCCGTTGTTGGCGCGCCCCGCCAGCCCTGACCGCTGCAGGAGGCCTGGCAGTGAGGCGTGTACTCACGAGACGTCCGGCGTGGTGTTGGCGAGCAGCCGCACGCAGTCGAGGCAGCCGCGCGCGGCCGCGTAGTGCAGCGCCAGGGCGCCGTTGTTGGCGCGCCCCGCCCCCGCCGGCATCGCGCGCCCGCACCACCAGCCCTCGACCGCTAGCCGACCGCTCCTGGAACAATCACACAATATATAAATATAAAGTATCAGCCCATATACATAATATACATCGGGGCAGTGGGAGGCAAAAGCCTCCATCTTAGATATCACGTCAGCGAGAAGTATGTTTCGAATTTTTCAAACACAGCTCGGGTTGGTGATCACCAATCCGCATTAGGCAAGCGTGGTGATTAATCCTAATCCATCATAATAGCGATGACACAATATTCAGATTTGATTATGTGATACGTGGCAGACGAGCAGAGGGATCACCGGATAGTACCTACCTAAGCGATTGCCGCCGCCCATAGACATCGACAACACCACTAGAGTAACAAGTGCGCTGCCTTTAACCCCCTTTCCCGCCAAACTGGCCTCTGGTACCTACCCTCACTCATTAACACAGCGGCTGCTTCCACGCCGATATTTTAAAGAAATACTGCTGTCCGGGTCCTTTTAAGGATCTGTCAACGAGGACTCTCTTTGACTTCATATTTCGATGGGATAACAGCGTGAAACTATCCAAGATGGGTTGGACCAGAAACCAACGGCTTTACGAGTTTTCTAGGTGTACCCTCGAAATGATTTTCTGGCCGGGAAAAGTCAGTTACAAATTATTATGGAACAACTCGGGGATCGAGCGCGACCAAAAGTCCTAAAGAAAAAGGCGCCATTAGCTCAAATAGTCACACATCAAAATATCACTCAGAAATGCTTGTAACACTACCAAACAAACATATTACGAATAAAAACTCCTATCCAAAAGTTTTCCTTCAAGAAAAATATTCATAAAGTAGCAACTCGAGCTTTTCTTACTAAAGACATCAACGCACGACTCGTAGCAAGAACAGTAAATATTGTCGAACAGCGCCATCTATCGCTTCAACATTGAACTACGACGCCAAGAGCCAGCGCATGCGCTTGCTTTCACTGTACGATCTTGATCGCATGCGCCTTTGTTGTAAATCCATCTTAGTTAACTAGATGGCGTTGGTAAGACATTATTTGAACAGCAATTTCGTTAATATATTTAGTTTAGCGACCCACCCTGGCTTCGTACGGGTGCAGTATTGAGCATATATTATAACATATTTTTATATATATCTTCGTCTTAAATCACTATACATATAAAAAATCGCATGAAAACACAAATTTTCCATTAAAAAATAATTTCCAAATAATGCAAATACTTACAATACTTAATGCAAAAATTATTCCAAATAATGGCTCAAAAAGTGTTTATAAGATTTTAAAGTAAATCTTATAATCTGATTTACTACCAATCCATCCTGTATAGAGGTTGAAACATGTTAATAAACAACAGAAATAAAATTAATTTACAATTCATCAATTTGACAAGGTGGATAGGTATTTATTTGATATGGCATCATTTAATAAATAGGTAGTATATTAGTATCACGCATTTAGAGTAAACTTGAATTCCTGACATTTTGCGTCTATATAATGTCTTTGTCCTTTTAGGTTTCTTGTGTATTATGATTTTTATAGAGACATTGATAGTTATTAATAAATCGAATATTTCAAGTTTATTTTTCCGTTTAAAGCATTTAGTATACTCGGTTCCGTATTGCGGTTAATGATTGTATTGTGTAATTATACATTTTTCCCTTTGTTAACAACATGTTCTTTTTCTTTTTCTTCAAGAAACTGGTGGAATACCTATATTCTTTAAAAGAAAGATATTTCTTTCTCAACAGCCGCGCGGCCGAAGTAATAAAAATTTAAAAAAAATCTACTTTCCAGATTCTGAAATGATATACTGCCGCACTAAGAGACGTAAATGAAAATTTGACCCTTATATCATTACGCATAAAAACTGTCCATAATTAAATTAATTAACATTAAGGTTAATCGACGTCTCTCGTGCGGTAGGAGTGATTTCTTGAGAAGATTTTAATTGAAAATTGGGTATTAATACAAACTATTTACTTAATTACCGTTAATCAAGGGAAACGTTTTGGTTTCTGTAGGACTACTATGAAGAGCATGTGGTGTTAATTGAAATTTCTCTGTATTTTCATACCAAATATGAACACTTCCCAACTTTAGTTAGCTATCATAAGTTTTTATAACTACTTATAGCATCCCAGTTTTGTTTCGTCCACTAGTTCTGTATCGCTTACACTAATACTTACTTTTCCTTAATATTACTTATTCAGCGCATCCAAAAAAGATAATTACGCAAACATGGTAGGCCTAATGTCTTCCGCTTGCGCCTACGCATGTAGGTAGCTGTATTTATATATGTAGCTGTATAATTACGTAAATAACTTAACCGGTCTGAAAAACGGGACCGAATTGTCGCCGTCACTCAGTTACGGGTTCATTTTGCGGTGCTGAAGTAAATTCAACTTTATCTCCAAGAAGGAAAAGCTAGAATAATTAAGGGGATAGTTAAGCGTAAAGCTACTGTATATGGCCTAGAATGTTATCTGCAAATACTGTAACTGTGTGCAATGGTTGCAATTAACTGCTGGAAAAGTGCGATAAGAAAACTTATCATGCATTTTCCAATCGCTTTAATACATACAAGTTTAAAGACCAATTTTGAAGGAGTACCAACATGCTTAGCGCAGTGGTTTGAGCGCCGGTTGAGACGCAAAGATCGCGGATTCAATTCCCGGACCAACACAAATGTTTATTGATGAAACAGATATTTGTGTTGCGTCTGGGTGTTTGTGGTTCCTTCGTTGTTTTTGGTTTCTATAGCACGAGGTAAAACCAGGACAATGTACCTATGTGAAGTTGTCTCAATTTATTTATTTATTATAAGCCTATACCTATGTATACTGTCCCACTGCAGGACAAAGGCCTCCATCATAGACATCAAGGTCATCGCTGTACTATGATGGGATAGATGAGCCTTAATCACCACGCTTGCCTAATGCGGATTGGCGACAACAAACCCGAGATATGATAGAAAAATTCGAAACATACTTTTGCTCGATCGCGGGAATCAACTTGGGACCCCGAGATCACGGCCTGGTACAGTCAACAGCAAAAGTATATGATCGAAATCAAAAACTCTACACTCACTATTGCGTGGAGTTCGCGTCAAAACTGTATGGTGTCAAATTCACACAGTTCTGACGCAAACTCCGCATAAGTCAAAGTCAAATATTCTTTATTTGCATAGGCTTGTACACAGCACTTACAAATCGTCATACATAAAGAAAATATTTAAAACTATTTAAAGATAATGTATATGATTTAAATGAAATTAAATATATATCTTGATACATAAGATATACTAAAAAATAAATAGACATAATGCGATTCTACCACCGGTATCGGAAAGTTGATTCTGACGAGAAGATCCGGCCTCAAAGTGATTCATAATAGTTCTGACTCCGCTCAATAGTGAGTATAGAGTTTTTGATTTTGATCATCTACTTTTGCTGTTGACTGTACTTAAACCACTAGATCAACGGGGCGTTATATAATTATTCGATAGCGATTACCAATTATGATAACATTTGATGAGTCACTTTCATAGCCTCTATCTATAACACTTGTCTATGGCGGTGTCGTCGAACCGCAACATCGGTTGCGCAAGCGCGGCCTTGAGAGAGAGAGAGGTCAAGCGCTCTTGATAGTGAAAAGTATACCTTTGCGAGATTAAGCACGAACAAGTGGTGTACAGGCGATGTAACCTGATGAATAGGCGTTTAGTTCCGGGTAGGTTTTAGATAACCAACCGGAACCGTCAAGGGTTAAACATCAGGGTCTTCGTCGTTTCCGTGGGAGAGCCAAGCTTCGGCGTGGATAGGCCGGCTCGACCGGAGGGATACCTACCACGCCTCAAAAAAGACCGACGTAAAGCAGTGCCTGCGGTGTATTGAGTCAGACTCAGGATCCACTCGACGGTACCCTAGTACTGGAGGTCCAATTGAGGGGAAAGGGGGTTAAAGGTTGGCAACGCACTTGTGACTCTACAGGTGTTACAAGTATCTATGGGCGGCGGCAATGGCTTACTATTAGGTGACATAGGTCTCCCCTAATGCACGCCACCGCTCCCGATTTTCGGCCACTCTCATCCAGCTCACTCCAGCCAGCCTTCGAATGTCGTCATCCCATCTTGTAGCAGGGCGTCCAACACTACGTTTGCCGAGTCGCGGTCTCCACTCAAGGACCTTATGGCTCCAACGGTTGTCAGTTCTGCGGCTAATGTGACCAGCCCACTGCCACTTCAGTTTGCTAATTCGGTGGGCTATGTCGGTGACTCTGGTTTTTTGTCGGATTACATCATTTCTGATGTGGTCCTTCAAAGATACTCGTGTTGTTCTTCAAGAAAGGCGACAACCGCAAATATAAAATTGTAATGCTATGTATTTGTACTGGATTACCAAGTTATTTGTGCGGTCGTGTTTATTTTCTACATCGCGATGACGAGATTTTTTTCCAAACAATGACTACCAATTTGTGAATAATACTTGAGTCATGGATTCTTTATTGCAATCGTGACTGTTGTGGAGCGTCACTCGGGGACGTCTGCCACTGCGCCCTGCTTGGGAAAGTGTGTGGAACTGAGACAAGGTTTTTTTATATGATAGGTAGCAGACGAGCAGGCGGATCACCTGGTGGTAAGCAATTGCCGCCGTCCATGATGAACACATGCAACAAGTGCGCTGCTAACCTTTTATCCCCTTCCCCCCCGATTGGCCTCCAAACTTTGTTATGTCAAACTTGCATACACTTTATAGAATAATTTTCTAGCAAGTTTGTTGCTTCGGAACTAGAAAGTTTGATTTAACCTCGCCTCAAGTTTATACACTTGCCACGGCAAATTTGAGACAAAGCTTCATGTTTGAGACATCAAAACCTATCGCAAGTCAGTTTCAAGTTAAAATGTTATCTGGGATGTGTCTCAAAGGGGCCTCTACGTGTTGGATCTGTATCAACGCCACGCCTTCCAAAAGGACCGGCCTCGTGCCGTGTTTCCAACAGGAGAGATACATAATATAATAAATTGTTATTTAGATAATGAGGGCAGATAATTACAATACATAAGACTTAACAATATAGTAAAACCAGAGTTTTTTTTTTGTGAGCTAGGTGAACCATTGTTTCAGGCTATACAAATCATATAATAATAAAGTTCACTTATTAATTAACAGGTATCAAGAAATTTAAAAAAGACACAAAGAGAGAAATAGGGATGTAAATATACAATAATTATAATGTAAAAAAAAAACTAAAACTTATTGAAAAACTAATCTTATTTACAAACTGCAAGTAGAAGTTCGATCGAAATGAGATCGAGATGATCGAAATGAAAATCTCTACACTCACTATTGCGTGGAGTTCGCGTCAAAACTGTATGGTGTCAAATTCACACAGTTCTGACGCAAACTCCGCATAGCCTCAAAGTATTCATAATTCATAATAGTTCTGACTCCGCTCAATAGTGAATATAGAGTTTTTGATTTTGATCATCTACTTTGCTGTTGACTGTACTTAAACCACTAGATCAACGGGGCGTTAGGTATATAATTATTCGATAGCGATTACCAATTATGATAACATTTGATGAGTCACTTTCATAGCCTCTATCTATAACACTTGTCTATGGCGGTGTCGTCGAACCGCAACATCGGTTGCGCAAGCGCGGCCTTGAGAGAGAGAGGTCAAGCGCTCTTGATAGTGAAAAGTATACCTTTGCGAGATTAAGCACGAACAAGTGGTGTACAGGCGATGTAACCTGATGAATAGGCGTTTTAGTTCCGGGTAGGTTTTAGATAACTATCTGGAACCGTCAAGGGTTGAAACATTCCGTGGGAGAGCCACGCTTCGGCATGAATGGGCCGGCTCAACCTGTATCCTCGAGTGATACCACGGCCTCACAAAAGACCGGCGTAAAGCTGCGCCTGCGCTGTATTCCGTCGAGTGGGTTAGGGTACTGGAAACCCGATTGAGGGGACACTTGTGACTCTACTGCTATCACAGTAATAGGCGGCAACAATCGCTTATCAGGTGATCCGTCAGCTCGTCTGCCACCTATCACAAAATAAATCTAGGTTGACGTGTTCCTGAATATGTGAGTACTAAAGGAACATTAATAACCTAATTAAGAAGGTGACCGTTCTTTATTTGTCAAAATCTTAAGTGATTACAGTTAATAAATTAATACTTTTTTTTGTAATAGGTAGCAGACGAGCAGGCGGATCACCTGATGGTAAGCAATTGCTGCCGCCCATGAACACATGCTACAAGTGCGCTGCTAAACTTTTATCCGCTTCCCCCGATGGGCCTCCGGTACCCTTACTCACTCGGCGAAACACAGAACAGGCTGGAGCTGCTTCACGCCGGTTTTCTGTGAGGCAGTGGTATCACTCCGGTCGAGCCGGCCCATTTATGCCGAAGCATGGCTCTCCCACAATTATTACTTATTTTGATTACTATTTTCGTTCATTTACTTTAAATTAACTCATGTTCTGTAAATACTACGAGTATTACTTAGATAGAACTGCCAACGTTAATGAAGTCTTTGATTTAAACTTCAATGTAAATAATCGTTTAATCGTAGAATGCCATGCAAATGAATTGATCAACATGTGAAATACGGAAGTTGCTACATTCCATTAACTCTGTCGTGTCTTGGGTTAAATAGTGTTATTTCTTTTACTCGTCATGAATTAGAATGAAGAAGCTTTATTAGCTCTACTAGTCAACCAATGGGCGAGGCAGAAATATCAATGGCGGCTTAATACATAAGTATATGAAAAAAAAAATATAATGAAAGTAATATGTACCTACATATGACTAGATATACATCATGGACCTATTATTGCCCACATACTAAATTCATCATATACATACATATCATTATATGACATTAGACAATTCAGTAGTTTAAAGTGGTAACTTTGAGCCGGTTTTTTGATCCGTAGTTAAACTGAACAAATGTTTTAAAATTTTACCAATGATCAAATATCGTCAAAAAATTTATTGAATTTGGTCATTAGTATTAATTATGTAATGTAATATGTTTCAAAGTAAACGGTCATTTATATTTGAAAAAAAACAATGGATTAAATAGTCTCGTTGAAAATACAACTATAACCGTAAATCGTCTCTCCAGTACAATTTAGATGTTTCGATTACCGACTGATTGAGGCGTCGAGTTGCTCAAAATGGTAAAAACTACATTCTCTCTCTGTATCTAAGTGGGCTAATTTTTACACATAATAAAATTAAAATACACCCACCGATCATAAAAGGCAAAAGATAAGAAAATAAAATACCATACCGACTCGTATGTGCGTGATACAATTTAAATTCATACAAAAAGTTTCTAACTGTGAAGAATAGAAATAAATCAAACAGTTAGTCTCCCTTATACAATAAATCCAATTAGTCTGTAATAAGCCCCGTTATTCTAGAATTCCGTTTCTAAATGGGCTACGCTTGGCAACCACTGGAAAAATCATGGGAGAGCCACGCTTCGGCATGAATGGGCTGTCTCGATCGGAGTAAATACCACTTCCTCAAAGGAGACGTGCGTAAAGCAACACTTGCGCTGTGTTTCGTCGAGTGAGTGAGGGTAACGGAGCCCCAAAGGTTGGCAACGCACTTGTGACTGTACTGGTATTGCGGGCGGCAGCAATCACTTCCTATCATCTACTCGTCTGCCACCTATCACGTATAAAAGTATCTAATACATTTTTGAAGGAATACTACGATACGTACGATACTTCAACGAAGGTGCAGTCTCTGCACTAATAGATGGCGCTAGGCGTCGAAAGCATCGCTCTACTGTTTCTTGTCCAAAATATGACGGTAAGTGTCAATAACAGGGGTAGAAGATATTCCTCATTGTTTTTCCTGCTTCTGTCCTAGTCACAAAGAGGTCATAGAGGCCAAAAGCATATTAATGATGGGCATAACGCGTGGGGGAGCACAATGGCGTCACGGTTGGAGGCCTAGCTTCCGGAGGTGACAACGCTCCATATACAGGGTGTCAGGGTGTCATACCAATGTACTACTCGTTTGGCTCAGAAATTGAATCTAGCGTCAACGCCTAGCACGGCCTTTTCATAAAATCTTAACGATAATGTATCATGACCACGCTAGGATTACTACCCAGCGCGAAGCATTTTCGATGACGTATTGTATCGTACTATTTCTTTTATAAATGTACTAGTGGCCCGCCCTCACTTCGCTTGGGACCGGAATTCCGAATGAACCAATAGATTGGCGCTGTGTTTAATTACATCGCGCAAGCGTTTCGTGTGGTTTGTCTCTTTCATTGTGATGCATTTGAAGAGACATAGCAATAGTTTACGTTATGTCAGTTTTATGTCAACTCATGGTAGCGCTACCTACTGTTCTCGTTCTTCTAAGCGTTATCACCACATTCACAGGAGATGCTTGCTTTAGGTATACTTATAATCATTCTGTACCTACATAGTTTAGAGTTGCATTCTAGATAGTAACAAATTCATTTTCACTTTGTAATTGCTTATTATGATTGTGAGCCATAGATAAATAAATAAAAAATGGCCACTTCCATTCTGCCTAACAATATCTAGCCAGCTGTTTTTGAAAGTAGGAACACTAGTTCGAAGATACCTACTTAGATAATTATAATTCTTTATTACAAAAGAGATTGGTATAGTAAAAATAGTAGGTTCTACAAGAACTGCAAGCATTTTACTACCACATACTTGCCACATAAAATTTCAATGAGGTACCTACAATAATTATGTACATGAAAATGATACATTAAGTGTGTAGTTACTTGGTGTAAGAAAACATCAAGGTAGGTATGTAACAGAATAATAAAAATTGTAATGAACGGACGAAATACCTTCTAGTGCATCACGGTTACGAGATTTGGCCCAGTTTCTGCATTACAACTTTATTGAAATCTCAGGTAACAAATTTAATTATTTAGTACTAAAAATAATCTACATTTTTATGGTATGTGGCAGGCGAGCCAACGGATCACCTGATGGTGAGCGATTACCGCGCCGCCGCAACACCAGTGGCGTCACAAGTGCGCATACATCTGTTTTCTATTTAATTTTTTCATTCTTTTCATACTTTATGTTATGATACCATTTACTTTAATTCTTAAGTTTTTCATAGCATATGATCCTACTGCTCGACGGTAAAAGTAAGTAATAGGTAGGTACTTAATAAGTAACTTAAAAGTAGGTAATTACAACATTGAGCTAAATACGCATAACGTGTGACATTTTTGGAAAAAAGGCGTTTACAAACATGTCAACCTTATTGCGGTAAAAGTGAAAAGTAGACTTTTTGTAATATCCACTTGAGAATATTACACAATGTTCCCTACGATTAATTGGTGCCTTTGCAAAACTCTGACCCGTACTAAAAAGGGTCACATATCAAAACTAGTTCAGTATTTACAAAATTATGAACAAATAAACATGTTATACAAATATGGAAAACATAATTAATCTTAATCAACTAGCCCAAACCATGTTTAATATAATTATGTCAACTGGACTGACTACCTGTAATAATCAGATTGTCCTGAAATCAATTTGGATATGACGGCCAATCTCAACCACCAGTCACGTACGCACTAATAAATTGCACAAGTGTGTGCGTAAACACAAGAGCACTATTCTCTGGTACAAAATTTGGCTTAACCCGGGGTTCGAACTTGGGGCTGTGACATTATAATGCGACTGAGGTAGCTACAGACAGACAGACACCCTGTATACATTGTTGAAACCAATGACCTTATGCGAATTGTGAATCGATGGAAATATTAGTGAAATAATCGGTATGACCCACTTACGCTTTTTGTTCTGTTCATGAAATGATGTATGGAAAAAGCGATGTATGACTACATGTAAGTATATGTCTTTTTTACCGAAAATGAAATAGGTAATTTAACAACCTCTGAGTATTAATTATTACAATATGGTCATAATAGATTGTATGGACCTATTTAATATGTAATACGCTATGTATTTTAAAGAAAAAATAAATATAAAAAAAGCCGCATGTCTTGGTCATATCTAAGAAAAAAAATTAAACATTCAAGACCAAACTTAATGTTTGTAAGAAATTACTCATTAGCTTGAGTTGTAAAAGCAAATTGGACATCAAAAGTTATCTCTGTTTCATTGTCCATTCATATCAAAAACAATAAAGGTAAGAATAAAAGTAATCAACTCTCAGAACAATTAACTTGAAACGTGCCAGTAACATTATTTGATGTCACGTTTTTGAATGTTTGGGGCTATTCGACTCCATACAAAATAATAACTCAATATAGGTAATCTCACTTAAAGAATCATGCAAATGCTATATGGCTCGCACTATAAAGACAATTTTCAGAATCTTAATATGTAGAACCAAGTTTCTTACTCTAGAAGTCTTAAAAATTCTATACCTTCTTAGACACTGGCGGTATTGGGCTTGAGGGGGGGTGATTTTTATCGAGAAATGCGTAGTATATAAATTATTCATATTCCTGTCAAATTGATTTAAGCATCCATCCTACTACTATTATAAAGGCGAAAGTTTGTAAGGATGTATGGATGTATGGATGTATGTTACTCTTTCACGTAAAAACTACTGAATGGATTTGAATGAAACTTTACCACAATATAGCTTATACATCAGAATAACACATAGGCTACAATTTATAAAAATATATTGTGTGGATTGTCCAAAATATGACGGTAAGTGTCAATAATTAACTCCACGCGTACGAAGTCGCGGGCGGCCGCTAGTTTTTAATAAAAGAGGCATAAGCTTCTTAAAATTTTGATTGAAAATTTTGACATGACGATTCATACTCCAGGCTTTCCTCATCGCATAAGGGGTAAGGTAACTTCTGATCCGGTCCTGCTTTAATATTAATGTATCCCATACGAAATATTTCCGTTACCATTATAAAGATTTCTATTCGGATCGGACTTGGATCGGATATGTGCAAAACCACTCTTACTCTTCATCTAAGGCCCTGCTCATTAAACCAATTTTATTAACATAACTAAGTGTTTTCATTTTTAAAAACTTAATTTAACAGATATTAGATACGTAGATAAACAAGCCAATTTACTGCGAACGTCCGGTCCATAAAAACTAAAATTCTAGTTCCAAAAGTGAAAATATTTACCTAAAATTGCCGGCGCGTAAAGCAATCTCTAGCGTGTCGAGGTCCTCTTCGTAATCGTGGCACAACTCCAGCGTGGAATTCCTTGCTTCATGCACGTCGAACAGCACGGCTCCGTCCCCGAGCTTGTCCGTCATCACGCTCCTGTACGACCTGGTCCCGAAACTGGAGTTTATGGAACTCCCTCTTGGAAATCTCCTCGGAGGCACGTTCACATTCTGAGCCAGCACCAGCGGCTTTCTCAACCTCCTCTTCATATACCTCCGCATCCTCAACGACAGCATCACCCGTATCCTTATATGCCGCTTTATATTCCTATCGTAACGGAGCTGCTCCTTCGTCTTCTTATCACGTTTCCTTTTGCGAGGGATCTCGTCTATTCTTTCCAGCTGGGTATACGCTCGGTCTACTAACCGCTCGGAATCTAATAGAGGAGAGCGGTGGAAGAAGTCGCTATTGTTATTCTTCCAAGCTTTGCTTAGGGACCAGTTTTCCTCCGCACGAGGAGTTTTTGATTGTAGTGTACTGAATAGGTTTCTCGTAGATGTCTTCTTCGAGCGCAAACATTCTTCTGGATAAAAGAAAATTGTCAATGTTTCGTCTTAAAGTGCTGCTGTCGGAACTTATTGTTGTGTTAATAAGGTTGGAAGTAAGAGTTTCAGATTTCTTCTCAAGAGCATTGTCGTAGTTGAGTTTGCTCGGCTCCTCGACTTCTTTGGTCTTCCGCTTGGCGATGGTCATGATGCGGCGTCTCATGGCGGACATGTTGGTCAGCTCGCTCTTGAGGAGGGGGTCTTTGCGCCTCTCCGGGGTCATGTCCGGCGACCAGGCGCCGTTCTCCGAGCAGCTGCAGAAGTCCTTGATGAGCCGAGCTATCGCGTTACAGCTGTCATCCCGGGAGCGTGCCTTAGGCATTTTCCTTAGGGCTCATCTCTCGTCGTTCGTTACTTAACTGTCACTACTAAGAAAGAGTACAGAAAATCAGTCCGCTGGAATGTGTAAGTTTCAGTTAGAGACAAGCAGTTCCGTTATCAAATTAGGCGATATGACCGTGTCTTGAGAACCATCGCTAAATGCTATCATACGGGATATGGTACTACTAACTTTATCAATGAAACGGATTTACCATTGAATCGGTTTATCGGTTACGGAATAAAAGCGAAAACCGTACCGCTATAGTGACTCGTAAAAAGTTATATAATTCCATTATTAGTAAGTAAATTCGTGCATTATGTAGAATCTTACTCAATGCCAAAATTAAAAACCGCACTAATGTTGCCATATTTCGGTCAATTGGAAATTATAGCAAAAAGTATAAAGGCGACCTACTTTCCTGAATAAATTTTGAGGAAACGATATACATGCACAGTGCACACGCACTATTTACTTTTTTGTATTTTAATGTAGGTACCTAAGTACTTAGGTATACACATACTTTAGTAATTTCATACTAAAATAAAAAATATAAAGCTCTACAAATTGCTTTACCGTTTTTTAATAGTAAAACCTACTTCACCCCATTAGTACTTAATTTATATACTAGCTGTTCCATATAAGTAAGCTACAAAACTACATTTGACAACTTTATTGATTGAAGATCGCACAAGTGTTTCAACTTTCCGGTTTACCTAAAGTCTAGTCTTGTCTATAGAAGTTACCTCTTTATAGATAGTGATATAGATTAGATGGGCGGTTATCGCCTAGTACTTTTAAGTAAAAAACTACATGCAGGAAGTTTACAACTGGCTATTACTTAAACAAGTTAATAAAAAAGAAACCGTTTTCCCTGCCATAGACACGTGCCCATCCAGTTATCAAACATATCAGCTGCTCGTTTATGGTCGCTTATCTATGATCTGTGCACTCCCCGCGATTACACTGTCATTTGCATGCATGCATAGAAAGTGTTTCTGCACACCACTTCACGTAGAGACGCAACGTGAAAACGATTTATCGATCGTTAAGAATTGATTTTCCAAAATCGATAAACGTTTCGATAAAATTCTAAAAAATTATACATAGTAATAAAAATTAAAACAACTATTTGTCAAATTTAATGCTATTTAATTTGTACAGAAACTTATGAAATGGTTTCTACTTTTTTAAAGTCACAAAGCAAAAACTGATTTAATAGAACCACTGCAGAGCAAGGGAGGAAAAATTTGGAACTATTGTATATTACACCTATTACACAGAAAGAATCCAGCCACTTCAGTTCCAATAATATACCTAAGAGTGAATAAAAAACTGTCCGCATGTAAGATAAAAAAAAGACTTATACCACTCTAGAATGACACTAAACTCAACCTACAAACAATAACCATGCATGACTGATCTTTAAATTAAATTTTAATAGCGGAGCAAATTTATAATTTAAAACAATAATATAAACAAGCACAAAAAAGGCACGGAACCAGGGACCGTGGAAAAAGTTGTCAAAGTAAAAAAAAAGATTAACCGTATTTTTCATGTAGAACATGACATTTTTACTTTTCACTCACGAACATCACTAGTCGCAATTAATAAATTAAACGGTTATTGATAAAAAGTGTCGTAGAAAGGTTTTTGCGATAACGTTAATGGTTTTACAACGACTATGTAATGTGTTGCAAGAGTCGTGTTAACAGGCTTGAGAATTAATGTGGTGAATGACTTAACAAGGCAGGTAGATAGGTGCTTTTAATTGCAAGGTTACAGACCTGAAAACTATAACTACTATTATTATAGACGGGAATTAACGCGACGTTTATTATTAAGCACATCATTTTGAGTCCGCTTGTGACCACGGCTGCTGTAACGCAGCCGAAACGTCAAGCAGTAAGTACAGTCAGCCACACAACAGGTTACCACAACCTGTCCAATTTCCTGAATTGATATTCAACCTTATGTGTATGACAGTAAGATGAGAGTCAATTGAAGAAATTGGTCAAGCGTTGGCCTATTAGTCCAATAAAAAAAACTTCACAAAACAACGAAAAGGGACTATTTCTAGTGTTTACATCAATTACAGAAACTAAACATCATGTCTAAACTGTCATGACTGTTTTACTGTGGGAGATCCACGCTTCGACATGAATGGGCTAGCTGGAACGGAATGATACCGGCCTCGGCCGGTGAAGCAGCGCTCGCGATGTGTTTCGCCGAGTGAGTGAGGGTACCTAAACCCAATAGATTTAGATTTGCTTTGCTATTAATCTTTGTCAATAGATGCCGCTGCGCGATTACATCCCGCAAGCGTTTTGTCATTTCGATTCACATAAAAACCTTATCGCTGTCAGTACACTGTACCTTTTATAAATCGTATTGATACTCATATTCTCATTCGTTTTGTGCAATAAAATGTGTCCACCCATTCATTAAGACCGCCAATCTTTACCTATCTTCAATCTTGCGTGTGCGCCGGGTTCCAAACTAATTACAAGGAATGGACCTAATTCATTTCTTACTTATTACCACCACCGCCGCAATGACGGAAAGTGCAGTTTTTCACTGCGCACTGCTCGTGTGGCCGAACAATTAAACTGACGACATGCACTCGACAAATGCTCATTATAACGAGGAAAAATTGTTTTCGGCGTTCAAAAACTCGATTTTATATTACTATTCGATTAATAACATTGAAAAGTTAAAATTCTTAAACTAATTTAAGTATACAATCTATATATACTATTTATAAAGAGGTAAATTCCATTGACAACGACAAGGCTTACAGGGTACCACAGGGTGGCGTATAGGCTTACAGGGAAACGACAAAAACAAAACACTTGCGAGATGGAATCAACGCTAAGCGCCATCCATTAGCACAGATTGAAACTAATGTCTCTAAACGAAGTAAGCGTCCTTGCGCTGCTGTGTGGCTGTATGTATAAGTCAGATAACATGAATGAATGATGATTGTATACTGTTAAGTATGAATTTTAGAATAGGTTATCTCTTTTTGACGTATTGATGGACGATAAAGGAACATACTAGAGTGAAGTGGTCACTAGTCACTGGAGGAGACCTAGTATAGGACATCCTGTGGCTGATTGAAGTGGGCTCTGACTTTGTTTCATCATCATTATATCAGCCCACTTCCATCCACTACTGAGTTTAAGCCCTATATTTAAGTATCTTTTTTATCACGCCCACTCCCTACGGTCCCATGCATCCCTATGGTCTTTTTGTTTACTATCAGGCTAAGGTGAGCCCTTTTACTGTGTCACTATAAAAAAGACTTCTGGTGTGAGTTGGATACCTACTATATTGCAATGCCCTTACAGGGTACTACATTGTATTCTTTAACACCTAAACGTAAGTGCAAGCCTACTACTTATAATATTTTTTAAAAATCTATACTCCAATGCATGCCACATTGGATTGGATTGAATAAACGATTATGATTATGATTCAGGGTCTAGTTGATTGGCAATCTTTAGGGGAGGCCCTGCGACAAGATGGGATGATGATATTCGAAGGCTGGCTGGTGTGGGTTGAATTAGAGTGGCCAAAATCGGGAGCGGTGGCGTGCATTAGGGGAGACCTATGTCCAGCAATGGACGAGTGTGGGTTGCTGTTGATGAGGGGAGGCTAGTTGATTGATCTGTCAGGTGCAATGCTGGCTGGCAGCAATTAAATCCCAATAATGACGAGTAATTTTTTTTTTAAATGTCTTCTTTTCTACCAGTGTTAACGTATGCACTGACCATGACTATCCGTAGTTATATGTAAATAAAGTAAAAGCCGACAAAGTAAACACAAAAGCGTTAAACGGTTGAAAGGCAATAATTACCACACATGCGAGATGTTCCCAACTTTTTCCGAGAAGTTTCTACTCGATGACTATAGGCTATTTTCCCAAGATTCGCCATTGTACAATGGCGGGTTTCCGCAAAAAAAAAACAACAGCTTTTTCATTGAACTCAATTTGCGTAGAGATATGGAAATTATTCAGCCAATATCTTGTAAAATGAGTTCATTGATATTGGTCCATATTTGACTTTCTTGTTTCCCAGTCTCATTTGTTTATCAAACCAGGACACAAGGTAATGAAAATGTCATGAGTGAACATCAAAAAATAATTTACTTCGTCCACTTAAATATTAAATAACGCGATGTGATTATATTGGTGGCAACACGCAGGTCTATTTCAATTTCCTTATTTATAAAATTACGCACGTAAATGTCACAATACACAGAGTATTACGTCCAAACTATGATTAAACTACCATAACTCCTATAAGAAGCATGTAGGCATTTCAATGGTTCCAAGACACGATCATAAATCACATTCCGTTATATCACACATAATCATAGCGTACCAAATTAGAAGATATAGGTACACAATCGAAGTTACAAATATCCATCATCAACACAACAACACCGAAGAATTTTGCGCTTACGCAATAACCGTTTCACATTCACTCTCACGACACGTTACTAAAATGTTAATTCACTTTCTTACACGAAACTTGTTCCGATAATTCATTCATAATCTGTGGTTGAAAAAAAGTTGAGCTGTCAAAACGCGCGCCAAAAGTTTGACGTTTATTTTCGCGCGCGAAGCTAGGGCGCGGGCGGTTTTGAGCTCGGTATATCACGTGTAATTATGTGGAGTTGACCATGTCGAATTGAGCGCGTGGAGCGACTGACTGCGGCCAGCGGCCTCGCTCTTTCTCCCATTCCACATAAGTGATATGATGATACAGTCTGTTGATGGAAATTAACATTCGCAGTCGCACGACGCATTGTTCAGTTGACAGCTGTTCATTGCACCATAGAGAGCGCACGTGGCTCCGAACCGGTTCCTGTTGTATTCAAACAAACTTGGCGCTTAGCATTAATTTATTCATCTGATTTACAAGTGAAAATTATTCGAAATTATAAGGAAAGTACCTACCTACTTCATAGATGGTCAATATTTGTATTAATGAAAATTTAGGTAAGAAGACAAGTAAGTATCCGAAAGTTTGAGTTAAAAACGGTACTTTAAATGCTATTTTAAGTTTCTATTGACCTCTTGTTTTTCATTGTTAATAAACCTTAGCCATAAAACCATTAAGTAAATAAGGGTAATTGTAACGTATTGTTAAAAATGATCGTATTCATTTCAAAACACTATTACAAATATTATCAAGTTTGTAAGTTCACAGACAGCCTGACATCAGGTTATCATAATCTGTCAAATTTCTGCAATAAAATTGATGAACAAACCATTTTATGTGATGTTGTCTCAATTTATTTATTTATTTTCCACATTGTATTGTATTTGATGTATAAGTAGTTGTCCGTACATGATTAAAGATCTAATCGTTTTTATAAAAACGGATGGTAGAGAGTGTGGTTTCATTGTAAGTAGTTTTTTCAGCCTACGCCCGATCAAATAAAAAAGTTACATAACGACTAACAATGCACTTTACTTCGATTTTTTAACATTGCTTGGTCTTACAAACATGTAGAATCATTAATCATTATAAATCACAAAGCATCTAAATAATAATACACAAACAATATCAGAATATATTTAGGTATTTTTTATAAATAACTGATGATGACGACCCGTTTAGCGCAATGGTTTGAGCGCCGGTTGAGACGTAAGGGTCGCGGGTTCGATTCCCGCACTAACACAAATGTTTGTTAATGAAACAGATATTTGTGTTGGGTCTGGGTGTTTGTGGTTCCTCCGTTGTTTCTGGTTTCCATAGTACAAGGGAAAACCTTAGTTTGGGACCAGGACAATGTATGTGATGTTGTCTCAATTTATTTATTTATTATTTATTTTAATTAACTTATTTTGCACACCTTATGCGGCCTCCTATATGCGGTTCCTTCACAAATGTCAACCAAATTTATTCAATCTGTGCTTCGACACAGATAAAAAAGTATTCTTTATTTTGGCGCGAAATTACGTTCCATTTTACGACGGGTGGTCTAATTTGATTACCGCAAATTGTTATTTAGACAATGAATACGGAATAATACAATGCGATTCACACGGTTTCGTCTACATTTTAAGAGGACGGTACCCTAAAGCCTAATTGAAAGTACGAACACGTAACGTTTGCATCTCTAGTGTTGCAACGATGTCGTAAGTGAGATTTTTAACTCGTTAATGATATAATTATGCAAAACGTAACAAGAGTTTTGGAGCGGAAACTGAAACACGGGAGGAAAACTACTAATATAGTTGTTGTGTAATAATTATCACTAGTGCCCAAGAGGGGGGAGTAATCAATGCAAATATTATTTAATTGCAAATTTAATTCAGCACGTAATTGCTTTTCAGCAAACGCGATGATCAACTTGGACTTTTTAATGCGTAAGTTATATTTTTGTTAACTTCTGAGAAAGTACTTATCAATATTGTACATTAAATAAACATTATTAGACATCAGAATACATCTCTACCTGACCCTAAAATAGCAAAAGTTCTAATCAACAAAGGCACGGAGGAAGGAGAAAAGCATATCAAAAAACGATATACGAGTATGCTGTCCCACTGCAGGACAAAGGCCTCCAACATAGAAATCAAGTCATCGCTATTTGATGGGATGAGGCTTCCTAATCACCACGCTTGTCTAATGCAGATTATGTCTCCAACATTCACATAAAAAAATCTATGGTATTTTTCTCAGCGAAACATTTCTGGTTGCTTCCAAAACTGTCCCTTCGAAGTGGGACAGTATATAGGCTGATATACTGTTGCACCTGATGTGATGTTGGCTGATGTACTTTTATTTCGCAGACGGATCACCTGATGTTCATCGACTACCGCCGCCCTTATTATTATACTATTCTAGGGTAGTGTTTTTATGACTCATATATTTTCAATTTTTTATAATTCTCTCAACATCTCATAACAATGACCTGACTACACTTCCTCCTGACTCTCTTTTACACCATAACTCTGCACCTTTCCTTTGTTACACCAGAAAATTATCTTCCAATCGTAAAATCATATTGCACTATACGATAGCTTTCAGATACTCCACTCAAATAGAAAACCAGAAGTGTGGTCGATTACGTACCAACCGCAAGTTCACCGGTTCCTCGAACGATGTCAATCTAACCGTGACTCTAATTGGGCGTACTTCACCATATGCGCTTCGCGCATCGAAGGTGCAATGGTTTGCACGGAAAAGATCTAAGCCTGATATTGTATCTTATCGCGAATGAAAAAATTTGCCATGAATATTGAACCCTATCGCCTGTCCGGTAAGGTCCGAAACACGTATATTTATATTTTATACTAACCGCCTTGAAGGGCCGTAAGCAAAATCTATGTTTAGTTGAATATTTCGTCAGGGTTGTAAATACATAGGGCCGAGTTAAGTCATCGCCAGGTAGTCTCCAGGAGATCTTCAGCAGCGGGAAAGCACTTGCAGGTTTTATAAAAGAACCTGGCTGGTTGGAGTGAAGACCGGTCAAAATCACCCTCCGCACGCGAAATGGGCACAGCTGGAGCCTAGTTGCGACAAAGCCTGTACGGAAGAAGAAGAAGTCATCGCCTACACAGGCGTAGATCCAAACCTTTAAAAAGGTTATGACCATTGTAAGGGGTAAGGTTTTAAAGACCTGACGGTAATGACATCTTGATGAGAATGATCAATCTAGCCAAGATATAGTTGAGGAAATTATGCCGGCCTTGTTTAATGGCAGTAATTTGATTTCTAAGTCAATTTAATAGCGAAACAGCGGTATCAAACATAAAACATGAGAGCAGGTGAGATAGCGATCGCGAGGCACGCCAGGCGACACGTGTATATGCTAATACCGCGTCTCCGCTCGGCCACACAACAATAAGTCACACTTGAGTTGTTTTCCACGAACGGTGGGGACTCCATGCTGGCTGAATTTTCTGAGACTTTCCTGGAAATCTAATCAAAATCAAGCATGATCGAAATCAACCACAGTACTAAACTAACATACCCCTAGTTGTAATGTTTCAAGAGCATCTAAAAATTATTTATTTTTATCACATCTTCTCACTCCAGTTGGATCCAAAGCAGTCGCTTGGGGCCGTCGAGAACTCCTACAGCAGGATCCAGGAGGAGGAGGAGAAATTTAGTTATAAATTAAACGTCTTCCGTCTGACCTACGCAACCCTAAGAAATTATTTGAGTAAATAATTTGAGACAACATCACATACTTTTTCTCAGTTCCAAACTAAGGCTTTTAAATACCTTTATACCCTTTTAAATACCTCTGTTTCTTCAATAAACATTTGTGTATACTATGGGAATACAACCCTTGCTTTCAACCGGCGCAGCAACAGAAAATACTAGATCAACTGGATCACGATTACAAATTCAAAATTATCATCTTAACAATCTTAGCTATCTATACTTTAGATAGCTACGATTGTATAGTTAGGAAAAAGTATTCGAAACTTGCAGATTTCGTCACAATGTTTTCCCTTGAGCTAAATCGTAAAAATAAGCATGTACTTAAATTTGACGCATTCAGAGGGCCTAATCGTAATTCAACCTTCGCCCACCCGTTTCGTCAGTCTTGTGTTATCTATTTAGCTATCGTCCGCCTATTTTAGTTCTTTCTTTCTTTTCTGTATATCCCAACTAATTCCATCAACTTCGCCACCCCACCGAACGCCGACTGTACGATAATTAATTTACATTGCGCAGACGCGCCACAAAAACCGCCAATTATTTGTAATCACTCAAAGCAAATCTATCTCGTGAAAGCAGAGCAAAAAGTAAACCTTAAAATTTGTCCGGTAAAAGCCGTTAGTTACTAAGCCAGCGAGCCAAAACACCGCAGGTGGATATCATTTTACAAGTAGAATTTCTTGTTATTTTAGCAAAATGAGTGAGGGTGCAGACCCAATTGGGGGGAAAGGGTACAGTACAGTAATAACCCGGACTAAGTCGATAGATCCTAACTATACAGCAGCCTTACCATGAGTTTGAAATACTATCCTCGCTATCGAAAACTATCGCACTGTCTCTTTCATAGTCATGCATTTGAAAGAGACAGAGCAATAGTTTACGTTATGTCAGTTTTAGATGTCAACTCATGGTAGCGCTACAGAGCCCTTCTGGTAGGATTAAATCAGTTTTTTTATGTTTTAATCATCGCTTCTCTATCGTGCTGTGGTTTGAGCGCCGGTTGAGACGCAAGGGTCGTGGGTTCTATTGAAGAGGGATCGGAATCAACGGTTTAACGTACTATAACGTGAAAAACAGTGGTTTGCTCGTCGAGTAGACATCTCGCTGAGCCATTGCCATTTAGCATCACTGCTGCACACATGCTTCATTATTATTATAAACTCCTTTGGGTTTTTGTATGTACCTACTAGCTTTTGCCCGCGGCTTCGCTCGCGCCCCCTACTTCCCTGAAATGGGGGGATAGAAAGGGGCAAAAAGTAACCTATGTTACTCTCCATCCCTTTAACTATCTCCACTTAAAAAATCACGTCAATTGGTCGCTCCGTTTTTCCGTGAAAGAGATACAAACATACAGACAGACAGTCACACTTTCCCATTTATAATATTAGTATAGTATGGATGCTTGTCTATGCTGCTCTGTACGTGTGTGTGTGTTTTTGATGCGAATAAATGCTTTATCTATCTCTATCTTTAGGCATGGGGGTCAATGACCGCCAACTTTAAGACTTCGAGTTGACACTGAGAATTTTTTTAAAGAAAATGTCAAGTATCTAAAAAAGGGGTGTCTCGAGCTGATGATCGCACCCGGGGCCCTAATCGCATCCGTCGTATCCAAGTGCACCGCACTAATCTCTGCGTCACCGTAGCAAGTCACTTCTAGACTGGACTCTCTCTTTAGAGGATTTGAAATATAAAAAAAAGTTTTTAAAAACGCTGTGCGTAATTATTACACCTAATTGGTTTGATTTACGAGACAGGCCACTTTCGCAACGTACGTGTTACTCGGACAACTTGGAAATGATAAATCACTTGTTTGATCCGCCTGAAGACACCTACAAAACTAAAAAATTGCCAAATAGGTTTTATGTAGGGGATAGAGGAGATAGATATCACCATACAGGATGTACCTATCTGTAAACATTTACAACACTTTAACCATGCCTTGAACTGACCCTTCTGATCAACATTTGTTCTACGATATTTGAAAATCCGTCGAAAAATATTTCGACTCCCTATACAAAATGAACAAGTCACGTGACTTTGTATGAGAAGTTTTTTTTTTATGCGAATGCCCAAAAGTCATAAAACAAATGTTGTTAAAAATGGTTGGTAGACGCGGGTAAAGGGATTTAAATGCTCACAACCTGTATACTTAATAACCCGAATCGTTTGTTGATCAATTTCCTAGAAGTTGATCAACTTTTATAAAATAACAAACTGCAGTTAAAATTAATTATTTAAACGGTTAAGTAACTCAATTTTTTTCAAATATGTAAGGTTAGAACTAATGACTCCACATTGGCTGGCGCGCTGTAGGGTCACCCTTTTTTTCCTTCACCTTGTCACTTGTAGAGGACAAGGTGGTGTGTGGGACTCTAACCCTAACCAAAACCCCTGGGGTATCCATCCCGCGAAATCGTGATCAGATACCCCACAGCCGGGCCTATACCGCTAAATTGCACTCGCCATTTTACGCCCTTCTGATAGCAGTAATGCAGCCCTTCTGACAGCAGTAATGCAGCCCTTCTTATAGAAGTAATGCAGCCCTTCTGATAGCATAATGCAGCCCTTCTGATAGCAGTAATGCAGCCCTTCTGATAGCTCGACCTCCCTACCCTCACTCACTCACACGAAACTTAGCGCAGTCGCTGCTTCACGCCAGTTTTCTGTGAGGCTGTGGTATCACGCTGACCGAGCTGGCCCATTCATGCCGAAGCTTGGCTCTCCCACGCCAATTCCAAATTAATTCTTTTAGAGAAGTGGTTCTTTACCGGTGGTCCGCGGACCACTGGTGGTCCCTGGAGGCATTCCAAGTGGTCCGCGAAGACATCGTAATAAGCAACTGACGTGACGTGATGAGTACGGCGCCGCGACGCATGTCCGAAGTGTGTGGTCCCTGACACGACAGAATTTTGGTAAAATGGTCCCTCATGACTTAAAGTTTAAGAACCACTGTTTTAGAGCTTGAAACTTCTAATCCCATCATAGCAGCGGCAACTTGATTTCTTTGATGGAGGCCTTGCCCTGCAGTGGGACAATAAATAGGGCTGACACTTTACTTTATAACTTCTATTTAGCATCTCTTTAAGGCATCTACATAACTAATTAAATTAACATGATTGTTATGAGGCAGTTTTGCACTAAAAATCTTGTGAATTATAATTTCATGCAAAATGCTCTTTCTTCCTAGAGTTAATTTTGTCTATAAATAACACTTTCACGCTAGCAAAATATTAAATCCACACCACACAAATCCACATTTAAAAAATAACAATCTGTAGTGCCTACAGTGACGTCAGTGACTTGACTTACCCCTACCACACGTTGTGATATTGCAATTGGGTATTTGACTAATCTCGATATAGTAAAAAATATTGAGACTCTATAAATATTGGTAAATAAGAACCAATGGCCAACATTTTCAGTTAATAATATAACGTCTAGCTGGTTTTAGGAGCATTCAAAGTTTCATGGGCAAGTCCATTTTTAAAGTATAAAATTAAAAAAATAATATATCATTGAACTACGCGTACATTTTCCACCAACTTTTATTATAAAACCATTTACTTAAACGAAACATTTGATATAGCTACCAAACAAAATTTACTAGACGCGCATACAGAAGTTTGAGTTGTGACGTCAAAATTCAATAGCCATTTGTATAGACCGTTTTTAGGCTTGCCCAAAATATGTGCTCTTAAAGTTGTGATATCTCAGGTAATTTAAATAAGAATCAAGTGATTCTTTCAACGATGTTTCTTAAGATTGAGGCGTCTTTTGATCAAACACATAAAAAATTAGTCAAATACCTACCCAATTGGTAGCTCAGTGAATAAAAACGCGCCTTACATACCTTCTATACAGGAGGTTGTGGTTCGAGTCCGAGCATCGGATTGGATTGGCCAAACCTATGTGCGTATAATTGTACCAATTATTTTCTTCCCTGTCTTCTGTTCCCTACGCTTTGTGGGTGTTTAGCAGGGCTACAACCCAAGTATATGAGGTCTAAAGAATTTTGTATACCTACTTATATTAAGTATTTGATCTCTCAATTGTTACACGTACCAATTCAAAACGCTAAACTGTCAAGTTCCGCTCTATTAATTACTGAGTGAATCTACCATCTCCTTTTTATCACATGTTTTATAAACACTATAACTGTATCACATCCGCAATAAGTGGCCAATACTGTCTCTTTTTGTCATGTTTTAACAGGCTTCAAAAGAGAGAGATAGCATTGAGTTTAATAGCAGTGTTTGCAATAATAGACCTAGTTTATATCCTAAATCGCAGTTTTGTAAACAGCCAAATGCGGTAGTAAACAATAATCGTATATTACGTAGACACGTCACAGATACGTCACAAATGAATAGAAACTTTAAACGGTCATACATTGAGTTCGCAATCGCTTGAAAGCCACAGCCCAATATTAAAGTGAAATACGTACATTTGAACGCATGCGTGCGACATTTGCGCATGCGCCGGCGTTGTCTTCCGGCGGAAGCTCTCCAGCAGCCATAACAAAAACAATGTCACAACAAAATACCACATAGCTATCACCAATCTTTAGTCAAAAACCGCACAGAGTAGCCCATGAATACAGAAGTAAAGTCACTTTTTGGTAAAATCTCTGTTAAAGTCGAAACATAATTATGGCATTAGATCTGAACTGTGCTAGATCTCTAAGACGAACTGAGAACTAAACAAAACAATAAATGTATCGACGTACATGCGTGTATGTGAAAGCACGTTGTGTTGATACTGTGCGCAAGAGTGCTTTGTATCGATACTGGTTGATATTCGAATGATAATCGTGGTGAGCAGCGAACAGTACAGCGTAGACGCAGTGAGAACTTTCTTGTGGAACAAAAAGGTGTATTTCTAACATATCCGACTATTTGTACAGTAGGGGTCTTAAAACAATAGGGAATTCGCACTTGAAACAGATATAAGTAAGTAGATACTTTTTTGATACTACATTGAATTCATTATGTCTCCATCAATAATTTCTAATGTTATTCTTTTTCGATGTGAAAATTATTACATATTGAAAAGTGCAAAATATAATGGGAAATTCCAACCGATCGAAACGGAGCGTGATTGGTCATACGATTTGACCAATCAAATGGCGTTCGTTGAGTGTGACGTCAAAGTCTATGATATCCGTGGTGTTTGCAAAACCCAAGAAAAATCAACTGAACAATTAGTAATTTTTTTATTCCATGACTTAGTGCAGAAAGTCAAAAATCTTTATCCACTTAGTAACTAACTTGGTCAAGTTTATAACATGATGGTAGGCTTACCTCCATTTAAGCAATAGATGTGCTTGTGTTAGGAAACACCACTTCTTCTCAACAATAAGTATCTAAGTTCATTTCACAAAACGGGTCAATTTACGTCTCAGCGCTTTGTTTCAACGGGACTGGTGACCGAAATACGGGACCACCCCGTTCAAAACGTGACGTTAGGTTTGACTAAAAAATATCATTAAGTTAGTTTCGAACTATATTCAATAGAAGGCGCTGGGTGTCTACTACGTCGCGGCAGTGTTTGGAGTTTCTAGTTACCGGTATCGCTGTCTTAAGAAATTACTACTTTATGCTTTGCTTTTTTTATAAATATAGGAAGGCAAACAAGCAAGTGGGTCACCTGATGGTAAGTGAACACTGCCGCCCATGGATATCAGCTAGACCAAAAGGAGTGCGGACGCGTTGCCGGCCTTTTAGGAAGGTATAGGCTCGTTTCTTGAAGATTTGAAAGTCGTACCGGTTATAAGAGTTGTTATAGAATTTGAAATAATAGTATCTACGAGTTTTACTGGATATTGTGATTCTATTATGCACAAACGTAGACGCTATGGCAGCAGCCTCTATCTTTTTGTGTTTGTTCACACATTATAAAGAACATCTCTACTTTGAACCTTATTTTGTAAACCATAAACATCCGAACGTGCGGATATTTTTGATACAATCAGCGCTCAAAGAAGTCAAAGATGCCGCGATATGAGTATACATGAATAATAAACTATCGGATTGTCTGATGGCAGAGATAACTGCGAAATGTAGGGCAATTAACTTTCAACAAAGGATAATAAAAGCAATTTTCTATGTACACCGACATAAATAATGCCCCGATGGTCTAGTGGCTTACCGGCCCGTGATCTGGGGGTCTAATTTGTGCCCTAACAACCCCTAGTTATACAGGGTGTATCTGTGAACATTTACATCCCTCTAACTACGTGTTCTATCAACCATTCTGAAAAACATTTGATCAACAATTTTCCGAAATTCATTGAACATTTGTCATTCAAGTATGGAGAGTCGAAACACTCTCCATACTTGAATGACTAAGTCACGTCTTAATATATGGAGGGATGAAAATTTTTTATGCGAATTTACAAAAGTCATAGAACAAATGTTGTTCAGAATAACAGATCTGCACTGCCATTACCCCTTGTTAATTCGCTGCATTATTTCTATACCCAAAGGTTGTCTGGAAGAGATTTCGGCCTTATCGCTATTAGCGATAAGGCCGCCGATATTGTATTTGGAAATTACTATTAGCATTAAGTTCTGTAATGTGTTGTGCAATAAAGAGTATCTATCAAATGATTTTAAGAAGAAGCGGTTGAAAGGATGTAAATGTTCACAGACACTCCCTGTATAATAAAACTATACGACATTAATGATTTGAAACTTTCGCAAAGTAATAAGTCCAAAAATGTTGTCCCGGTTTTCATCTTATCTATTATTAGATTTACGACAGTTGAATTAAGTACTTACTCGTTTTCTAAACAAGATAATTTTATCACCCTCTCTATCACTAGACTTACTCTACGCACTACGAAGCAGCGGTGCGTACGCGCACAAACCGTATACATAATTTTGAGTTACACTTGCACTAAATATGGAACGTATTTACAAGAGAATAAAGCAGAAATTTGAAAGTAAAAGTCGATAACTGTATCCAGTAATTTACCCATTTACTTTCTTTGAAATGCACACTTATTCATTTTTGCACAGGTGGGACGGCGTTTAGACATGCAGATTTGTATTCAAATTGAATTAGCTTGAAGAACAATTTGAGTGGTAATTAATGGAAATGTTTTCAATTCGATTTTATTTATGACACTTTCTGGATAATTTGCGCTGCTTGGTTACCATTTCCCTCTTCAGTTTGCTACTCGTACCTAATTTATAAACTACAATGGCTTGTCCTCACTTCGTTTCGCGACCGAACTCACACTAGTACCAATAGATGGCGCGGGGAGTCAATTACATCGCGCATGTGTTTTTCTTTTTCGGTTTACATTTATACGCTTTGGCATTGACCAAACAAAGTTCAAAAATGTTTATTACAATACCTACCTTAGTCCAGTATTTTGTGCATACATTATTTTGTGTTTGATGCTCCCTTTCAAGCTTATTTACTTGTGATAGGCAACATCGCTCTACGTCTAAGTATAGATACAAAATAGATAGATTAAATATGTATTAACTCCACGAAACAACATGGGCAGCTCAATCAATAAGAGCGATGTGCCTTCCAAGACGAGAGTTCGTAGATTTGAATCCAAGTATGCACCTTAGGATTTTTCAAAGCTATTTGTGAATTTTCACCTTTAAATAGCTGAATACGTGAGGAAACATGCATGATTCGGATAATGCCGTCACCTTGGACACAACAATTTCAATAGAATCACAAGTGCGCTACCAACATTTTAAATGTCATTTGATAGAAACTTTTTAATGTAATCTTAGGTGAATATGCAAATGAAAAAAATCTCTATTAGGCCTACTTCCGGATAAATAACATATTAGTTATATTTATTCGTTTTTCTTATAGGTATATATTATATACATTAGATAATATTTGAAATGTAATTTCGGAAACGGGTTGTACAGTTTGCACTTTCTCACCAACTTTTACTTTTACGTTTTGTGCAAAATGTTAACGTTATTACAGGTTTAATGGCTTAAACCTTCCGATATTTTAATATTCCCAAACTTGTTTTATCGGCGAATCCGGTTCTGTGAGATACAATGTCTTTCATCACAGAGTTAAAATACTGCAAACAACTTTCATTAAAGCAAAGATGGTTATCCAACTTATTTAACTTTATGTTTGCTGGTAACTAAATAAACTGACTTGGTGGTGTACCGAATTGTCAAGAGCGATAGATAATTATACCTCTATAAATTATGTCTTATGTCTTTACGCAGCCCCAATTTTCGTGAATATGATCGACGGATCGATATGAAAAAAATACGTCGGATATCACGCGAAAACTGGAAATAAACGAATATCACAGGGGGCCAGAATTCTGCTAGTAAAGGTCGCTCCCAGCAACTAGACTGCCTAGATTGTAGACTGAATCCCTGCAATTGATTATTGTGTGCTATAAATAAATAACTAAAAATACTTTTTTGATCAAAATATGATCCAGTAGTAATCAGTGAAGTAATAAAGAACTAAGCGTTACAGACACTTAAAAAATAAATTGAAATCGGTTCATTCGTTCGGAAGCTATGATGCCACAGACAGACACGTGAAACTTATAACACCCCTCTTTTTTCGTCGGGGGTTAAAAAGAGTAAGACGGTCGTCTTGCTAAAATTCTACCAAATCACCCACGCCACCCACCAGCGATCTGTCTAAGTTAAATCGTACAACAACTAGCGCCACCGAGCGGCGCAGCGCGCACTCATTACACGGATCGCAAACAATTGCGCATGCGCTCTATTATGTATGCGCACGAGTCTATTGTTATAGAGCGGCGAACAATTGCCTTCTAACTGCGGTAGATGGAGCTAGCCAGCATAAATTAATGAAAGCCTTCAAGCTGGCAATACACAAAGTGGCTGGCAAGTGTCCATGGGGGGCGGCAATTGCTTACCATCAGGTGATCCGCCTGCTCGCCTGCTACTTATCACATAAAAAAACACGGTCAGTTTTTTCCAAAAGTGTAAAACTGAAAGGAATACTTAGGTACTTTTATACGCCAATGTTTGTGGCTGCTATATCTCGCATAGTTATAATAAATAGAACTTGGTTAAGGCCCGTGCTATCCTGATACTTACTTCAACAGAACCTACACACTGATTCAGGAACAAAGCCATTGTTAATCCAGAACACTATGACGCAACACCACACTTATGGATTATGTATCAAGAATGTTCCCTTTTTTTATGCTTCAATTTTTTTTTATTTTCATTGTACCAAAAATCTTCTCTTTTCTTCTCAGTCACCCAGATATAAATAAGTGATTCAAACAATCTGCGATTGTTTCAAGGCCAATTCAGCCGGATATCAACAGGTAACATTAAGACATTAAGAACACAATACACTATTCAAGACAATTTCTTTCACCCCATTACGTAAAAAAACTAGGTTAATCGATAACAGATAGAGATGGATGGATTTGTTAAAAAAAGTACTTATCTGGATCATATATCAATCTTGTAGAAACAGGCCTATTAGAATGAGACAAAGCGGTGACAAGAAAACGGTAAGAAAGCCTGCGATTTCTGTCAATTAAAGTTATTATCTCGCTAACGTAAGGCTCTTGTTCCACTGTCATTCATTGAAGCTATCAATGCGACTTTTAAAACTTTTTTTATTAGTTAGAGAGATAAACTAGCAAGCGGGTTGCCCGATGGTAAGTAATCACTGCTGCCCATGGAAATCAGCTACCTAATTACACCAGAAGTATGCAGCGCTTTGCCGGAGATGCAGATATGGGAATTTATCGCAGCGGAAAATTAACAAATTAGTTTGTTTATTCCAATGAAAAAAAGGAGAAATAATGTTTTGTACGAGTGACCATGTAGGTATAATTGTACTTTTTTGATCTCATTAACTGATTTAGATACATAGATGTAAAGACTATATTAAGAAGAATCTAAATTGAAAGATCTTTTTACCTACTATATACAGGGGCGTCTTTCCCTTAGGTGCAGGGTGTGCGTTGCACACGGGCGCCGCGGTCCTAGGGGCGCCGGGCGCCCCGGTCCTAGGGGAGCCGCGCGCCCCGGTCCTAGGGGAGCCGCGCGCCCCGGTCCTAGGGGAGCAGCGCGCCCCGGTCCTAGGGGAGCCGCGCGCCCCGGTCCTAGGGGAGCCGCGCGCCCCGGTCCTAGGGGAGCCGCGCGCCCCGGTCCTAGGGGAGCCGCGCGCCCCGGTCCTAGGGGAGCCGCGCGCCCCGGTCCTAGGGGAGCCGCGCGCCCCGGTCCTAGGGGAGCCGCGCGCCCCGGTCCTAGGGGCGCCGGGCGCCGCTCGCAACTGAGCCCCACTCGGCGCGCGCCCGCGCTAGCCGGCCTCCGCGCTTTGATAACCAACGTAAAAAGAACTCCAGTTTGCATACATTTTCTATAGCACCTGGAGCTCTTCTTATATTTGTCGTATTACAGCAAAGCAAGGCGCGCCACGTGTAAATCCGGGGGATCACCACGATATCACTGGTCGGGGTCAGTCCCCACTTTACTTTACGTGGAGTCTCCGAACCGCAAAACCACGGGACTTCCCACGAAAGTGGGTCGCTCCCTGTTTGCTTAGGGTCCTTAACGGAGACTTTTTTCTCCCCCCTTTACATGGGGCGCCTCTGGGCGCTGCCCTCACATTACATGTGGGGGACTTTTGCGCAGATCGCGCCAAGTCCCGCAATCCAGCGGTAAGCGGCAGCTTCCTGCCTCCCTGTCTTCCCCCTGCCTCCGCATCCAGCGGAGGAGCTCGTGTGGCTGCGATTTCAGGAGCTTAAGATAAGCCTGCGGGCTCTCTTTCCCTTCCCTGTCCTGCAAACAGCAGGGTACGGGTCTGCGAGGGAGCCCTGCAGGGATCTGCTGGTAGCGCCTGCGTCGCAACCCAGTGGCGTGGGCGTACCCATCCGGGGGGATTTTCGGAAGGCCGTGGGAGCGGCCCTGGGGGCGTATACGCCCCGTAGTTGGGGAGGTGGTTCGCCCTTTCACGTATTCCGCCACCGTGCCTGGATCTGCCGGGAAAAGTCGGAGAGGTTTTAGTGGGTATGCCTCTGGACGGTCTCTGATTAGCAGAGACCCAACCCAAAGGAGAGGCCCACACTACTCGTCAGTCTCCCAACCGACGGGTGTGCATAAGGCGGCGCCGACCACCGGCGCCGACGTCTGCCCATTGCACATCGGGCAGGCGGCATTTCCTCTTCGTGACCAAAAAAAAGAGCACTTCAAAACTAAGCTTTAGCCAGTTACTTTGACATAGTACTAAAGTGTTAAGCGACTTTCGAAGCTGACTAACTTCTTCTGCTTCTTCAGCAGCATGTATTTGCCCACTGCAAAGCATATGCCTCTCCAATTTCCCTCCACTTCCTTCTGTTGTGGGTCTTCCTGGACTATGCTGCCCCAGCTTGAGCCTTGATGTCGTCGGACCATCTGGCAGTTGGTCGGCCAACACTCCTCTTTACGTCTCTTGGTCTTCATTCAAGAACATCCTTGCTCCACCTCCCAACTCCCCTTCTGCATACATGGCCTGCCCATGCCCACTTTAGTTTAGCGGCTCGGTACCCTACATCTACCTATTTTGTGCGTTCCCGGATGATGGTGTTGCGCACTTTGTCCCGTAAGGATATACCGAGCGTGATACGTTCCATGGCTCTCTGTGTTACTTTGAGTCTACGTATCAGCGTAGCGGTGAGCAGCCAGGTTTCGCAAGCATATGTCATTGTCGGCAGCACACATTGGTTTTGTGGTAGTGTCTTTGATTTGAATACACTGCCCAGAAAGCCGCCCGTGACAATTGAACCCGACGGGTGATCTCTGTTTTGAATGGGTTCTTTCCCAGCGTTATCCGTTGTCCCAGGTACACATATTCATTCACTATCTCAAGTTCGTGGCCTTCTAATGCTATGGAAGTTGGTATAATTTAACCTTGGTCTTGTCCATATACATTTTTAGGCCTACTTTGAGAGACGCATGATATAGCTGCTCCATCATTGTCTGCAGTTCTGACGGCGATTCGGACAGATTCACTATATCGTCCGCGTATCGGAGGTGATTAAGGTACATGCCGTTGATGTTGATTCCCGCCCCAGTCCGGTGTCTTAAAGACATCTTCCAGCGCACTGTTAAAGAGTTTAGGCGAAATGACATCCCCTTGTCGGACACCTTTCTGGATCGGGATTGGATTCGTGTTTTCCCTCAGCTGGATGGTCATCGTGGCTGACTTATAAAGATTTTTCAGGATGTGGATGTTTCGTCTATTCGACATCTTTTCAGCGAGGCAGTAACCGCCCAATGTTCTACCGAATCGAACGCTTTCTCGTAATCAACATAATGCCAGATATAATGGTTTGTTGTATTCATGGGCCTTCTGTCTGTGTTATCGGTTGTTCCAAACCCCTTGCGGAAATCGGCTTGTTCTCTGGGTTAATATTGGTCGAGCCTACCGCTTAGTCTTGTTGTGATCACTCTAGAGAAGACTTTGTATACTTGGCTTAGCAGTGATATAGGGCGATAGTTTTTCAACAAGGTATTGTCACCCCTTTTATGAAAAAGTACTACTAAGCTTCGTGTCCATTCCGTGGGAACTACTTCAGTAAATAAAACCTCATTGAACAACAGTCTCACTTCTTTAATGACCACCGAGCCACCGGCCTTCAGCAACTCTACTGCTATACCATCTTCTCCTGGGGCTTTGTTCTTTTTGAGCCTTTTCAGAGCCTGACGTATCTCATAATTGTTGAATTCCGGTATGTTCGTAGTGGGGCCCATTGCTCTCGAGGATCACCAGTCAATGGCTTGGGGAGTTTAGATTGGTATAGATTACCATAACATTCTTCCGTAATCTCTCTCATATCATTGATATTCGAGGTTGCAGGTCGTTGAGTGGTTCGTCTCAGCTTATTAGGCAGGTTAGTCGCGGATGTTCTTTGAAAAACCTTAAATCCTTTGTTGTTTTCTATAATATTTTGGATTTCCTTTAATGTCTTCTTGCGCTGGTCCCGCTTTAGCTCTTTACCGATCTTTTTGTTGAGTTCGCGATGTTTTGTAGTATGAAACTCCTCGTCCTTAATATTTCGGCGCTGGACCATTAAAGATTTTATATGATCTGGTAGATCAGACTATAGTTTTGGGACTTTTGAGAATCCTTTGGCTGCGGTTTCAGTGATGATGTTAACGAACTGGGTGTACTTCGTCTGGACATCGTTTTCGAAGTTTTGACCGCGCGCTTGCTAGGGGGCGCTAGGGCAATGTTTGCACACGGGCGCCACATGAGCTAGAGACGGCCCTGACTATATACCTAGAAATACTTGGGATTATGTACTTATATTATACGCTCTCTAGATCATAAACACTTAAGGAAGAGAAATGCACCTTATATCTGCAGTATTTGCATATCAGTCATTAGCGCAGAATAGCACTACAATGCAAATAAATATTGACTCGAGTATAGATATCGCACCGCCCGCTAATGGAAAGAAAGCCTTCTGCCAACTGACCTACAAACTATTGCTATTATTACGAGTAGATCCATCGCTATTGTAGCTTAATCGGAAGCAGATTTGTATGATATCTGTCAAGCTTTAAGAAGTATTCATAATTTAGACACGATAACTGCTCCCTATCAAATATTTTTTGCAAGAGAAAGAAAAAAAATTAATAACAAATTCTTGAATCTTCATTTACTTTCATGTTTTTATTTTTAAATATTAAACGAATAAATATAAAGAGAAAGCTCAAAAGTCGTGCTAGCATACCAACTTATATAAATTTTCTACCTGATTAAAAATGATATTGACAAGGAATACCAAATTATCCGTATTGAGTAAAAATATGTCAATAAAATTCAAACATAATTTACTGAAGTAACTGTTGCGCATAAACTACCTGTAATAATTATCGTTAGCAAATTCAATACCGTTTATTACAGATCTAGAAACATTAAACTTCACACTCAGTGATTTTACAGCTCGAATAATAATAAATACCGTATGTAATTATCATACTAACTTACGCTGTCGCAAGCAAAGATACACACTATTTATATACGAAAATGGGTTTCTGTACGGCTTGCGACTGTGTAATTTGCCTGTGATGGGCAACCATATCAAAGTAACGGCGTTCCTAATAATGCTATCGAACCCGTAACTAGCGTAATTTATACACTCAAAAGTATTACGCAGGCGTAGAGTGCAACAGATGGAAGATTACACATACTAATCATAATAATAGGCGTCCCTCAGGGTGCAATTATTGGTCCCATTTTATTTAAAATTTACAAACGTGCAATAAAGAGACTTAATAGTAAATTGACCTAAATTGTTTTACAATACTTCTTAAAGTTAGCAATATTTGGATTATTACATTTATAATCATAGTTATAATCTTCTACAGAAGTGTCAGAGTTGTAATAATTATGGCAATGACTGAATAAGTTCATCAATGAAAGCATGTCCTCTGTCTTTCTTTACAAAGTTTTTTGGTTTATACTATTTTATATACGATTTGAATTATATCTCCTTGAATGTCGCTACCTTATACACTTGTTTCTTATTAAGTACAAAATATTTCTCAATATCATTGAGAGTTTTCTAACTATGTATCTACGGAGACTGCTGAATAGTATCTTGAATAATATATGATTGGACAGGTTAGAACCCCATGAATATGAAAGTTGATAAATTTCAAAATTGTGGTTAATGCTATGTTACAAAATTCAACATTATGTAAATATATGTGCGTGCAATGAGTATATAAAATATATTTGATATTTTGCATTCCATACTTTACAATAATCACTGTTCCACGATTTTCACACGTCACGTAACAATGCCATCGGCATTTCTATCAAAATGATATTTATTTACACATACAAAAAGCGCTTTGATGATATTTAATTATCTTGGCCGCATCATCTTCACACTTTCATTGAGCTGGGGATCATCATCATTTGGAATATTGCGCAATGATTTAATAACACTTGATGATTTGCTAACTATTATGTACATATTCATATACCACAAGTTATAAATACTCATAAATCATACCAGAACATTTTCTATTTTTGGCTATGACTGTAACTATTAAGTAGTTGTTAGGCTTCTTAAGGCTAGTTACCTCAGCCTTAAGTCAAAAAACTAAGTATCATGTTCATAATCTTGATAACGCTATGTCATTGAATACTAATAACGAGTTCCGTACAATTTAGCTTACAATCCAACAAAGTCATATTACTACACAAAAACGCAATCATCGCAAACTAAATTTCAACAACTTCATCCCCCATACTTCGGTGTGCGCCTGCGCCGAGCAGACGTAAGAACGTACAAAATGCTGAAACACTCTGTGTGTTAAGCCGGTACATATTTTTCGGTATGTATGCTTAAATATTCCTCTGTATTTATCGGTTAGCCTTGTGTTGTACAGACCTCGCAGTAGACCAACTTGGCGTATCAGCCCGGAGTCGTCTAGAACGTGCGTGATAAATTTTCCAAACATCTTTCGCACTCTTTGCTTCTTGGATATGCACGAAATTGACCGGATCAACCAGAATAATAAGCTTTCTTTGCTTTGATGTCGACCTTCGGTTCTGGTGATGAGTCGTCATTTGTTTCGATGCATTCCCACAATCATTCGTGTTGCAAATATGCTTTTATTGAAAAGCGTCTTGTGGCATAATTATCGGCGACCGGTTAATCTTTCAATTAATATCGTTTGCCACTATTTGCCATATTTTCACGAATTTTTCACATTTTTGTCAAGAAGCAATTCGGCGTTGTTTTGTTTCCAGCGTCTTTCATTTTGACGGGAAAATTTTCACATTTTCGTTTTCGATATTTTATATTTTACGTAAATACTATTCGCGACAGGTAGGGTTCTTCTGGGCCCATAACCTGATATAATTAAACGAGGAATATACGAGTAAAATATATTTATAAAGAAATACATGTACACACACCAGAGGCTAATAGCAGAGAGTAATGTCAAAGAACATAGAGGTGCCACAGATATTATAGAAATATACAATAGATCAAAATAGGTTAGGCTCACAAATTAAATATTCCAACAGCCACACATCAAAGTATACAAAACTGTCAAATATTTTCAATCGATTCTCATCTTACTGTCATATACATTAGGTTGAATATCACTTAAAGAAATTTGACACGTTGTGGTAACCTGATGTGTGGCTGACTGTACTTGCTTATGCGCAAAAAGTAGTAGGTAGTATAACTCGTCTCTCACATTAAAAGAAGATACCACAAAAAGTTTCTAACCTTAGGGTTATTAGATTTATTAACTTTAGGGTTTGGGTCCCGGGACGTCTCGTGTCTCGAAGTCCCGGGACTTTTTGTAAATTTCGTTGTCTCGTGTCCCGGGACTTTTGGGTCGAGACTCGAGACCAGACACTAAAGCTACTTTATAAAGCCTTAAACTCAATTAAACCGACTTCTGTTGAAAATGAGAGAGTGTTTTCCTTGTCCGGTGGCGTTATTACAAAAATCAGAAGCAGATTGTCGGACAAAGCTGTTAATGCTGATTTTTTTAAAAGCCTATTTATAAAATCAAAGTAATTTTATTTTTTTAACTGATTAATAATTTGAAAGACTGATTCAAAAGTCTGTTTTACAGATAAGGAAACAAATCTGTGATTATAAAAATTACCAAATTATGATTAATATGATTATGACATGATATTAAAGTTGTATGATTGTTACTAAGTTTCTTTTATTATAATAATATTTAATAATTCTTTTAAATTAAAAGTTAATCTGTGATTATAGGAATAAACATACCAATTATTTGACATATTAAAGTTAAAACTATTGTGATTATATTTTATGTTTAAAAAATTTTGATTTAACCGATAATTAATGTTGATTTAAAAAAAATCCCTTTTTATTAATACGTTTCACCAGAAATCAAAGTTCAAATTTTATAATTAAAAAAAGTCTCGAAGTCCCGGGAAGTCCCGGGACTTTGATCGTAGCCTGTCTCGTGTCCCGGGACGTTGAAATTGTCGAGAATTCCCAAACCCTAATTAACTTTTATTAGATATTTGTGACTCTACTCAGACACCTGCAAGGTGTCTGTCTATGGGCGGCCTCAATCGCTTACCATCAGGTGATCCGTCTGCTCGTCTGCCACCAATTACCTACATTAAAAAAAATGCAAAATCCATTTTGTTTCGAGTCATGTTAACTCGTTTTAACTTTTACATGATTTGAGTGATGTCTAGATTACGATAAGTTACCTACAGGTCAAACACTACCTACTCCACCAATCATTCAAAGCAATTCTTTAAATGCTTATTAAAAACCATTTACTATGTTTTTGGCAATTTATCAGCTGCCACTACGTTGAAATATATGGATGTACGGACAGCCGCACATCAGGTTACTACAATCTGTCAAATTTCCTCAGTTGATATTGAACCAAACACGTTTGACATAAAGGTGAGGTTCGATTGAAGAAATTTGACAGATTGTAGTAACCTGATGTGCGGCTGTCTGTACCTACAGCAGGCTACATACTGATTTATGCCTATAATTATCGTAACTTTTATACTTTTGCTATTGTTAATTCATTAAAGAAAGTATTGGCATCTTAAGTGAATATGCAATATGGAAGTAAAAGTGAGGCCTGAGGCTTCTGACTGTTTTCTTCTTTGTATTACTACTGATCATGTCAGCGAGCCATTCTTGATTGCGTCCAATCCACTGAGTTTCCATCATACGTTTTTTATTATATAGGTTATTTAGGTGTTATATAGGTAACAGGAAACAGGTTAAATGGGTGAATTTCAACAAACCTAATTACGGTGGCGAATTTTTAAAACCACTTTACATACATTTTCGCCACCGGGATTGCACCACCGGACTTAGAAACAGTAACAAAATTGGCATTATAAAAAAATATATTATTCCACCACTAACTTACAGTCTATAAATATGACAGTTAACTTAATCTCAATAAGCTATAAAACTGGTTTTTATGTAAAGGAGAAAAGACAGCTCAAAATACATGCCACCGGTATTGATACGGTACTTGGGAAAATCACCCAAATAAGGAAATTGAGACAACATGACATAACATAGTTTGATTGTTCTGATCTCAAACTAAGGTTTGTCCTTGTAGAGGAAAGGGGATATCATCAGGCGTTTATCACGAAAGCGTAGAATCAATCAGTCATAATCTCGATCAAAATTTCCAAGGCATTATTAGCTGCCCTTACAGGATAGGTCATTTGTGTGTATCCAGGTGTATCTACCCTGAACCACACCGATAAGACGTACCTACTTATTACTCTGTAAATAAAATAAACGATACGTTGACCTATTAAGGATTCCTTAACTTTTTCCTAAATTTAGTGGTTTCATGAAAAACAAATGAAAAGCCCAGGAAGAAAAAATATTCCATATCCAAAGGTTATTCAACATCCAAACATTCAACAATTCAAGAATTCAACATTCTAGTTCTTCAAATAGAAGTAACTTCTTCTCTACTCATCAGTTTCCTTAACTTTTTCCTCAATAGTCAAGTTACAAATCAGCTCGAATGATGTTATCCAGGAATGCAAGCAGCCTGGGAGTGTCTGGTAAGCTATTACCGGCTTGCGGTCTGGTAATGGATCAATTCACTTTGGTATGGGGTGATCGCCGCCTCCGTTTATAACTTTACGAATTTCCGTTCGATGAAATATTTGAAACGACTTATGTAATAGTTTATATGACGGTCATAAATAAGAGTTAATAACGCATGAGTCTGATTTTGAAAAACGAAGGTTGGGAATGTTTTTGACAACATTTTCGAGTGTTTATCAATCTGATACCCTATTTTACCTGCACAGTAAGAACTAAGTACTTGAACTATTTTGACGGTATGAGTAAATGAGTGGAACACTTAACGTGTCTTCGGCAACACTTAAAAAAACTATTGCAGAATGTGAAAGATCGAACCTTAAATGGACATGATCTAGATCAGTGGTTCTTAACCGGTGGTCCGCGGACCACTGGTGGTCCCTGGAGGCATTCCAAGTGGTCCGCGAAGACATCGTAATAAACAAGTGACGTGACGTGATAAGTCGAGTCAGGTCGAGTCAACACAACGCAAACGGCGCTGCGACGCATGTCCAAATAAGTGTGCGGTTCCTGACACGACAGAATTTTGGTAAAATGGTCCCTCATGACTTAAAGGTTAAGAACCACTGATCTAGATACACAATTCTTTGTTTATTTTTTTGCAATGCCTATGAAAAATGGCGAACTTCCGAACGGCGAACGTCGGAGGCCAAGACCAACTTTGGATCGTTGAGCCAGCGTAGTAAGTAAATATTGCACTTAAAAAAAGTCATCGGAGGGTTCAGGTGGGACTTGACCCACAACCTTCTGCAATCCGGGCAGATATGCTATCCCATTACACCATCCGAGCCCCTTACTAAGCCGGACGAATTTCGTAAAGTGCTTAACTCGCCATGATGCTGACGATAAAAAAAATTCGTCGGCTTAGTAAGGGCTCGGATGGTGTAATGTGGATAGCATATCTGCCCGATTGCAGAAGTTGTGGGTTCAAAGTCCCACCTGAACCCTCCGATGAATTTTTTAAGTGCAATATTTACTTAAGAATAAATTGCAAAGAATTGCTATACCAAAAAATAAACAATTATTCGTTTAGCAGTTTCATCTTAACTAGTGGTCAAATATTTGTAATAATGTTTCCACTGGATATTGATAGTATACCTACATATTGATGAGACTATCGTCAGCTCATGGCGAGTTAAGCACTTACGAAATTCGTCGCTTAGGTAAGGGGCTTCGGATGGTGTAATGTGGATAGCATATCTGCCCGGATTGCAGAAGGTTGTGGTTCAAGTCCACCTGAACCCTCCGATGAATTTTTTAAGTGCAATATTTACTTAAGATAAATTGCAAAGAAATTGCTATACCAAAAATAAAAATTACCAGCGTAGTAGTAAGTAAGTAAGTATGAAAAATTCTTTGACTTCTTTATTAGAAGAGTATGGATACAAGTAAGTATATATATCTAAAAATTCAATTTTCATTGCAACCACAAAGTAAAAGTCTAGAACAGGAACTCTTCGTTGTAATAAAGTAGAACGAGTTTACATTTAGCTAATTAGACACAAGGCAAGACCCACTAATTACCGCTGTTTTAGTTTCAAAAGTATTTTTTTAACCAACAAACCAGTAGAATTATTATACAATGTTCAAGATAAGCAGTTATTAATCTTGTAAGTTACATAGTTACACGATTTATTTTTCTATTTTTTGCCAAGTTATCATCAACAGATGGAGAGTAGTTTCGCAGTCTACATTGATATACTGCAGTTGGGCACGTTAGAAAACTGCATAGATATTTTTTATCACGGAAATGATAAATGAAGAAAAATCTAATTAACTTAGTCCGCCATGTTGAAAATGGAATCGGACATGATTGAGTGCAGCCTGGTATGCCCAATACATGGCCGCACTAATAATGTCCACTTCAATAGCCAGCATCTTCTAGCCGACTAAACGATGGCAAATTGCGCGGTTTGGCGTAATGGCGGCGTCTCTGCGCGCGCGCACGCGTGTTCGCGCCAATTTCTATAACGGACTCGGTGGCGCGGCCTACTGCGGTATCAAGTGACTGTGTGAGCTCACTAAATAGAAGGTAGAGTTACCCCAAAACTGGAAGTGTGTGTACAGAATGCATAACAGTGGTGTATATTAGTAGGTACATAATACCTGTAGGACTTAGAATCTGCTTTCCAGTGAGATACAAATTTCTTGGGAAAACGTACGTGCTCCTGCATAACTTAGCTAATATCCACAAAGCATAGCTTAATAGATGCATTTTGTCATTAGGTACATACCTAGTATTTGCATGTTTACCTATCTCTTACATAGAATACTACAATGTCACACACAGCGCCGCGTTGAGAAAGTACATTATCATAGTTTTGTTACTATTGATCTCATCTCAGCTCACATTGTACAAACAGCCACACATCAGGTTACCACAACCTATCAAATTTACCCAATCAAGTGTATGACAGTAAAATAAGAGTCGATTAAAGAAAATTTACAGTTTCGTTGACAGTGATTCACGATTTGGGAAGGCTGCACAATTAGATTTGAAAACATTCAAAGGTGAATGCTCGGATTTGAATCTAGTTTTGTTTATCGATCTATAATAAATTAATCGATATTATTCTGCTCGTAACAAACAATCGGTTCACCGATTTATTGGATCTAAGATAGTGATAAGCATCTCGCGGGCCAGTACGGCATCAGTGCCAACGGATATGATACCGTACCTACCGCGCCATCGCATCCGTTGTAATTGCAACGTGGGCTCTCCTTTTTCTTACCATCAATATAAGATTAGCCAATATACTGTTTCACTATATCTAAAGAAAAACCATTTCAAAAATGTATCAATGGAACGTAGTATAAAAAAATAACAAATATTCTTTTCTTAATTTCAATGCATTTTCAATCCATTCTTTAAGCTCCTTAATAGTTAAAGCCACATAGAAATCATGTATAAATGAAATGCTCTACATAAAATTAGTCTATAAAATACCCTACAACAATATATTATGTAACTACTTATCCAAACTGCTAAGCTATCTCCCGACAGGTCGGAGCTTTCTGATTGTATTTGTTTGTAATTTCAATCAACAAATGTTGAGTGAGGAGCGGCGAAATGAAATCGAGGCCTAAACCTAATCTCATCAGTAGGAGGATGTGGGCAGAGATGATGACGATGACTTTCATTCTCACCAAAGCAAACAACTTAGACACTTTTAATGATTTAAACAAATCATCGACACCTCGTTACGCTAGCACCCATTCAATGTTAACGTTGTGTAACGAGCCGTAGCGTAGTTCACATGCATATTACGATAATGGGACACTTCAATGTAGGAAAGCGATCCGGATTCGATAGCAACGCGAGAAAAATACGAGTTCATCTATCTATACTATTTATAAAGATATATTTTATAAAAATATAACTTCTATAGACAACGACAAGGCTTATAGGTAAACCGAAAACACGAAACGCTCGCACGATGTAATTTAGCACAGCGCCATCTATTGGTTCGTTTCTGAATTACGGTCCCGAAGCGAAGTGAGGGCGGGCCACTAGTAGTTCATAAATAAGATAGTGTTGTAGGTAAGTATACTGAAAGGATTATCACGTCCCCATGTTACGGATAGTATCAACGATAAGGTCAACATGTAAACAATAAGTTTCAAAAGCCATAAAATGATTTTCACCGGTACTTAATAACAAGGTTGCCCCTCTGAACGTTTTAAAATTACAGTCAATATGGCATAGGTGTCTATGGACGGCGGCAATCGCTTGCCATCAGCTGATCCGTCTCGACTGCCACATATCACATAAAAAAAATATTTTCAAATACCAATTCTAACCTAATCATCATTATCAACCTGTCTCAGTCCACCGCTGGGCATAGGCCTTCCCCAATGTTCGCCATTTCCCCTGTCTTCAGCTAGACGCATCCAGTCTATATCACTCCATCTAGCCGGAGGCCGTCCCACACTACGCTTTACGAGTCGCGGTCTCCACTCAAGAACTTTTCTACCCCAACGGATGTCAGTTCTTCGGCAGATATGGCCAGTCCATACCTAATCTAATGCCACTCTGAAAATAAACTAAGCTTTTGATAAAGCGAAAGTAAAGCCTAGATGGTCGCTGATCACGCAACTGCGCCTCAGAACAATACCGTTATAAATCTTCGTTAGAGGACAGGTGATCGAATGAAAGTTTACTTGATGGTTAAGTGGATGTAAATTATGTTATATGTAAGTATGGTAACTTTTAACAGTTGATATAAATTACTTATGTCATATTTTTTTACATTATAGCGGACGCATTTATGATGCCTCAGGTGTTGCAGATGTACAGTCGAGTTCAAAAATATGTGTACACTTTAGGACCTTGTCACAGTACATATGTATTGGAAAACGACTTCCACTTTCTTATAAATATGTATTGTGACAAGGTCCTAAAGTGTATAATAATTTATAATATTTTTGGACTCGACTGTACATAGGCGGCGGTGATCACTTACCATTTTTTTACGTGATAAGTAGCAGACGAGCAGGCGGATCACCTGATGGTAAGCAATTGCCGCCGGTCATGGACACTTGCAACACCAGTGGAGTTACAAGTGCGCTGCCAACCTTTTATCCCCTTCCCCCCCGGGTGGGCCTCCGGTACCCTCACTCACTCAGCGAAACACAGCACAGGGGCTGCTTCACGCCGGTTTTCTGTGAGGCAGTGGTATCACTCCGGTCGAACCGGCCCATTCATGCCGAAGCGTGGCTCTCCCACAGTGATACTTCAGTTTTACTTTATACATGGCATACGAGCGTATTACTTGTTGGGGTAAGCTTTTATCGCCGCCCCCATAGATACCCTTCCCGCTAGAATGGGCCTTCGGTAGGTACCCTCACTCACAGTGTGGAACAACTTGTATAAAATAATTCTATAAATAGCCATTATAAAAAGCCGCTAAACAAAACAAAGCGCATTAGCTTGCGCGCGCATCTCTGGCGCGAATTAGAGCGTGCGCCGGAGTTCAGCCGTTTACCGTAGCGCGGGTGCTAACTTGTCCTAGCACATTATAACTTGTGGTACAGTCGTTGTCAGAAAACATGACTTTTTTATAAAAAAAAAACCGGGCAAGAGCGTGTCGGACACGCACATGAAAGGGTTCCGTAGCCATAAGATGGGCCGACCTTATTTTCATAGAGTCAAGTAGCTTTATTTCCATACATTACCATTTAGTTAGGGCAACTGCACGTCATAAGTTGGTTGAGTTGTATTAATCTATGCATGATGCAGAGTCCGCTATAATTTTAATTGAAAGTACTTGGAGGTATACAGCAGATTTTTTAAAGATTTCTGTAATAGTATTTCAAAAGTTAAACTTATAAGGGTTTCTAGTAGACTACGGAACCCTAAAAATGGGCTTGCCCTTGCCTTCATACTGAACTCCAGAGTTGGGAAGAAGCTTAAGATGGAGCAGGCTTACCTAGAAGTAGCCTATTCTTATATCTAGTCTGAACTTAGGAACAAAATGTAGACAATACAAGACAAGGCAAGTAATGGCCTCTAAAATATCAAGTGAGGAATTCTGAATAAAATTTATTAGAGTCATCTATTATACAGAATAGCAATTTTTATTGCGAATTTACATAATTTATTTAATTTTCTCGGCAGATAAATAAATGCATAATAAAAATGTCAGAATATAGAATGAAGATGTTCTAATATAACACCTTGTCCAAGTAACGCGCATTTATTTATTACTAATGGCCCGCCTTCATTTTGTTTTGAGGTTTAAATTTGCGAAACCTGGTTTTAAGTTCCATTCTATGCCGCTAGATGGCGCTATATGTGCATTGCATCGCGCTAGTTTTTTGTTGTTTCGTTTAACCTATAAGCTATGGTGTTGTCTTATTCGTTAATCGTTAATATTATTTATAAAGGTAACATTATATAAATGATTTAGGTATATAATGTGGCCCATAAAGAGTTAATTGATTTTATTTCTCATACATGCTGGACAAAATAACTCTCTCGATCCCAGGTCCGCTTACCATCAGACGGAGTTAGGTCATCTTTATTGTCCTTGATTTTTAATATAATAATTATATTTAAAAAAAAATAAGACGAATTAAAGGAAAAACAATAACTGAAAAATAACGCTTAAAACTACCAAAAATAAAAATTAAAACAGCGTAGACCCTCGTTGGATAGCGAAGAAAATTCGCTGGACGAAGTTAACTTATTTGCTGTAGTAGCTAAAGTAGTTGCTTTTGGCTCTCCTCTCTTAAAGAGGAAAATATTATTAACTAGCGGCCGCCCGCGACTTCGTCCGCGTGGAAAAGTAACTTTTTACCCCCCCCCCCCCCCCTTTAATTTCACTGTTTTCTATTGTGCAATAATATTTACAACCAAGGACAATATTCGACCATGAGTGTACTAAATGATACTTTGATGCGTTTTAATAATAGGTGAAGTGTTTAACAACAAATAATAACCGCGAAGGAAAATAATAAAAGATACGATCGCAGATATTACAGCAATTACAGCACAGATCCTTCCGTCCTTTCAACAAAACTTAACCTTGACGAGAATTTCAAGCTCAGTTCACTAGGGATGTGATATCCATAAAATAATCGATATGTTTTTGGCCCAATTCGACCAAATTTTTCCAAGAACAAAACTATGATGTTACGTTGACATACTATTCGTAGCGTAGCGTTACTACTTGAATAAAGATTCGCAGATTTGTACCTTAGCTAGATGACGATAAAAGAAGTAGTTATTTAGATTTTCATGCATTATAACTATAACAAATACGCTATTTGTAATTATATACTTACTGACAAACATTTCAGCTACATCACAGTACCTAACCGTGGCTATAAATATTGAAATTAAAATGTATTTATTGCTTATCAAGTAGTACAAGGATCTTACATACTAGTACAAGTAGCTTACACTGGGTGCCTTTTTTGTGAAAACAATAACTGCGCATTGAAACACGTCGTCCTGTTTCTTAGCATTTAGTTTAGACTTTGAAATAAAAGCTGGAAATGCGAATAGAAATATCGACAGATAAAAATAGAAGTGTTGTTATCCATAAATTAAAATTACTTTTGTCGAAAATAATTTCGATGATTAATTATCGATATTTTCACATCTCTATAACTTACACGGTAGGCGCGCACAGTTTTACTTTAACCTTAATTATCTTGAAGTGAAGCACCTACTATTAAATTAGCATCAGCACTGTATTCTAGTTCTGTTGACTACTTGGCCAGTTGACCAGAAAGATGGGTGGAATGAAAAAACTCGAAAGATTTTGTGTTAGAAATAACGACTACCTAAATGAAATGCTTATTTTCCTTGCACTCATGAAAAACTTTTCTCATTAGAATAGGTAATAATATCTCTTATTACACCTGTGTGAATACACAGGGTCTATCACAAACTTTTCAAAGAAATCGTATCGTTAGCGTATCGTAACGCTGTAAGTAGGTACTTATACTCAGTACCTTTGTCGACGTATCGTATCGCAAAGATTTGAATCGTCTGTCGTATCGTACCGCTATGATCTAAGGTACTTTAATACTTACCCTTGTTGACGTATCGTATCGCAAAGTTTCAAATCGTTTGACGTATCGTACGATTTCCTTCAAAAACGTACTGGATAGGTACGTTAGTAGTTGTAGAATAACCTGTGGATGGTTTACACTCACTTTACGTTACCTACTAACTTTCTGAATTTTGTGCTGTCAATTTTAGTAATACCTACAATAATCCGTAAAGTCCTTGAAAGGAGACCGCGACTCGGTAAGCGTAGTGTTGGACGCCCTGCGACAAGATGGGATGATGACATTCAAGGACTGACTGGTGTGGGCTGGATGATAGTGGCCGAAAATCGGGAGCGGTGGCGTGCATTAGGGGAGACCTATGTCCAGCATTGGACGAGTATGGGTTGCTGATGATGATGGTAAACGTGACCAGTATCTTTTCCTTAGTCTGTGACGACCTAAAAGTTATCCTGCCAGTTCGGTCAGTTCGTCGCAATCAAACATACTTACAATGGGAAACATTTTCTATTCAACTAATGAGCAAAACTAAAACATGCGTGCTAATTGCTGCGTTTTTTTATTACCCTGCGTCCGCGCGTACGCAACTCAGAATGCCGTCAGCTGTATAAATGTATGTGAAATACGCATTCTGTGAACCATGCACATGCAATTTAGCTACTGTATGTGGGTCAATAGTATAGCCTCATCGTTTTTGAATGGATGCACATCATTATGTTAAACTGTAGCAATGACCCAATCAGATTTTAACTGATGAGAATTTTTATTACGGCATTTTGTATAATCTCCTCTAATTATCAAAAGAATATACAGTAGGACCTCGTTAATCCGGAGAGGCTGAAACAGGACCCCATGCGAATTATCGCGGCCGGATATAGTAAAGTATCAGCCTATACTGTCCCCTTGCAGAGCATAGGCCTCCATCATAGAATTATCAAGTCATCGGTACTATGATGCAGAATGCAGATTGGTGGTCACAAACCCGACCGAAAATTTAAACATTCTGGATTTTAGTACGTAGGTAATATATTTTTTTAATTTATCTTCAAAATATTGTCTCTTTCTGTCGCCTAAAGTTGACCTGCCTATACCAAACTTCCGAGCAATATTAGGATAGCTATAGCTAGTCACCTTTATCTAAAATTGATATAAGCTGCATTTGTAATGTTTAATTTTAACGTGACGGAGACATGATGACTGTGACAGATTAACCGGCCGGATTACAGCGATCACCAAATAAGCGGAAGGCCGGATAACCCTACTGTACTGATTTTTGCCATCCGCCAAAATCCTAGTTACTCTGCAAGTGCAGTTTTACATTTTATCCGTGATGCACTGAACCACTTCAGACTTGCGCGTTGTGAAACTGGTCCAATACTTAAGTGCATTACATAAGTTACAGCATTTATTGCACCGTAACATGCAATTGTTAATTGACAGTTGCTCTTTATTTAGCCACTTGTAAAACAAATAGCACTTGTCAATATTGGGTAACGATATTGATGGTTTAGTACACACTTGTACTAACTACAAACAGTAGTTAGTGCAATTGTGAACCATACATCGTAGATAACTTAGTTCATAATTGAAAGAACTAAAAATAAAACAAATGCGCCAGACAATCACACCAATCAACTTTTTTTTTTTTTGTTTACCCAGGGGAAATGCGTTACGCATACCCGTCCACCGGGGGGTGGACGGGTTATGTCGGACTCCCCCCGCTGAAGGCGGGGGTTTACCGACTAAAACCCCTGGGACTCTCCCTCATCGTCCATATTTGGAAGATGTCCTGGGTCCAAGCACGGAGCCTAGCACCACAACATCTTCCGGACGGGGCCCGCCTACACGGCGGGCACGGCGGAACTCCCCCCGGGGTCGGGGGGGTGGGAGGGGACAGCCGACACCAATCAAACTAGGCCAACCCCTGGTACTATAAGTACCAGATGACGTTAATTAACTAGGGGCGTCAACCCAGAACACTGAGACCCAAAAGAAACTTAGAAAATGTAGTTTCCTAAATTGACTAGGTCGGGAATCGAACCCGGGACCTTTCGCGCTTCGGGCGAATACCTTAGCCACTGCGCCATCGAGGCCGTCAATTGCACACACTAATCACAATCTGTAGTTAGTGCTACGCAAACTGCGTAGAAATAACCAAGGTTCCTTATAGTTCTTGTCGTATGTTATTCAAATTCTAATCTAACGACGTATCTTTCATTTGGACGCGACAAAGTGCCTAATACGAACCGGACGTTATGACCGAATCGGAGTTCCCTTTCACACTCGCCATGCGTCATTTTTGTTTGAATGTGACAGGTATATTCTCATTCGTTAAGGGACGCTTTCGTTAAAAGATACCAGGTTTCTCGTTCATTACGGAATGGTTTCACTGTAGGCCTCTGGAACGTAGTGCGAAACTGCAGTGAGGTACAAAATAATTACACACAGAAAGGAGGCTGCCCACTAAGAGCTAAAAACGTGTCATGTACTCACGCATGCGCATTAACGGGGAAATACGCCTTTTCGACCACATTAATCCTAGCCTATGACTGTCGACAAACTGTCGAAGTCTGTGGTAGAGGCCGCGCGCTTATGTACTCATGCCGGGCAACAACCCTAGCATATGTCAACGAACTCTTCTAGATTCAAAATCAGGCTGAGTCTAACTTCTGTGTGTAATTATTTTGTGGTGGGGGTCTGCGCGACGAACATGACATCTCTTTAACCGACGAATGTTACCGGAAGGAAATCCGTTAAAGATTTCATGTCCATTTTATATCAATCAACGAGAAATGTTTTTACGATGACTTAAGTATATACGTATAATGTTTATGACTTGTAAATTCCAAGATATTGGTGAAACCTAGCACTTATTAGCTGAACTAAAGATACCAAATGCAAGAGAAAGCTAACGTATCTCTTTTATTATTGTAAGACGTATCCATAACCAGATTTGTCGTAGTTTGTAAAATGTGCCAATCACCGGTAAATTAATTTCGACGAGTTGTGATGTGTTTTTGTGAATTATTTTAATGATAGGTATAAGAATGGTACCTAATCAAATGTTTCCGTATTAGTATTTGATTGCCAAGTCTATACAGGGTGTATCTGTGAACATTTACATCCGTTTAACCACGTGTTCCAACAACCATTAAGAACAACATTTGTTCTATGACTTTTGAAAATTCGCATAAAAAAATTTCATCACCCCATACAAAGTCGGTCACGTGACTTGGTAATTTTGTATGGGGAGTCGAAAATTTTTTCGACGAATTGGGAAAAGTTGTTGAACAAATGTTGTTCAGAATGGTTAAAGGTTAAAGGGATGTAAATGTTCACAGATACACCCTGTAGAGTATGCCGGTGATGAAAACATCTAACATATTTTTAACTGTGGGGGAGCCACGCTACGGCATGAATGGGCCGGCTCGACCGGAGTGATACCACGGCCTCACAGACGACCGGCGCCGCCATGAAGCAGCGCCTACGCTGGGTTTCGTCGAATGAGTGTAGACAATAGATATGAAAAATCCATAGGTGGCACTGGCATGCTCGAATTTGGATCACGACCCACCTATCATAATTAAAAGGAGCGTTCTTATCAACTACCATGAGTGAGTGAGGGTACCGGAGGCCCATCGGGGGGGAGGAGATTAAAGGTTAGCAGCGCACTTGTGACTCCACTGGTGTTGCATGTGTCCATGGGCGGCGGCAATTGCTTACCATCAGGTGATCCGCCTGCTCGTCTGCTACCTATCACATAAAAAAAATGGCGGCGAAAACATCTGAGCGTGTATATCCCGCTTGCGTCCAAAGCATTCGCTTCGAAGCCCGGGTTCTCTTAGACCATAATTCAAGAATTTGGCCCTAGATTGCGCCCTATTTTTTAAAGTTGTTATACATGTTAGTACATACATACCATAAAATGGGACTAGTTGGAGCATTTATTTCTTGAAACGGTTGTTTACAAAGTAATAGTTACCTACTTTATTAACATAGACTATAATAGTTTTAGTGGTTTTCGTAATTTTCTTTCAATTACTCTATATCTGTACTTTTTCATTGACTTTATCTTTGGTACATAGTTATTGCGGTAAAATATGTAATACTACCAAAAATCATACGTTCTCAACGAGTATGATAATAATAAAGCATATCATCTAATGAAATCTCGCATGGTCCATTTCCAGCGATAATCGCTTGCACCGTACAGAGTTAGCCGCCTCCATAGCGCACCGTAAACTTCTAATAACAGCATGCGACTTTAAACTTTATAACTTCAAAATGAAAAGGATTGTTCTGCATATAGGCCAAGTTTTCAGTTATTACCTTTCATAAATATGATTAGTTCCAATCTGTACCGAATTACCAAAAAACAACAAACAAAATTCAGTCTAAAATATAACAATATTTAAAAAAAAAAACAATTTCTGGTGGGGCTCTCTTTTGAACTTTAAGTAAGTAGGTAATTATTTATCCAGTTAGCTGCATAACATTGATAGAGACAAGTCTTATTTGCAATAGAGTGCAACATATGCAAGATCGCAGAGAAATGTACCTACTTATATAATTGCTATAATAGTTACTTCATGGTAATCATGGTTAACATACATAAGACCATAACTTAAAAATAACACACTAAAATAATTACAAGGGGTATAAAAAATGACAATAAACTCACCGGTCAAACGAAAACCAAAATCCACTTTCCTTCAGAATATTTTAAACATCACAACACTGGCAATATAGCACAACACAGAAATCCCCGAATTAAAAAGTAAATTTCGCTTCAAGAAATAAAAATCGAAACGCCAAATTCGGAATTCGAATGCACAGGTTGACCTAGATGGCGCAGACGCGGGCGCCTTTACCGTCCGTCGGCTCACGAGTGCGTGTGCGCACCGATATCACGTGTGCTACGACTCGGCGATGCCTATCGAAAGCCATGATCTTATTACTTAGAACATACAGTTCAAAATCGTCTATGAAAACTTCAGACGTCTTAATTTTATAGATTACGGTAATAGAGGCTTTGATAATGAAGATTATATTTCTCTATTAGGCAAAGCTTTGTTTGATTAAATATAAGTATTGGGTGTCGGAGGAAATACGATAGTGCATTAGCTTTTGGTCTGGGACTTTAAAGCAAATATTTTCTTGTGTGTTTAGCGACACCTAATGCCAAAATTGGGAGGGCATGCTCAGTCAAATCTGTAGATTATTACAAAATAAAATTATGCAATTTAATAAAAATAATTAATATTTCAGATGCATTTTATATTGACCCAATTTACAGTGGAACACGAATTGCTGAATTTGGATTGAAAGTGAATAATGTAGAACATAACCAATCAATGTACAGCAATGTACTTACAAGGAGCGATAAAAATAGCCAATGGTGTAATAGGTTTTTATGTATTCAATTTAGTGCAGGACTAATGAGGCTATTAAGTACCTCGTAATACCTATCGTGTATTCGTTAATCGTATCGTATACGTTTGTATACGTTACGTTACGTTTCGGTATACGTTTCTAGTAACCTATTGTGTATTACTGGTTACACACTGGTGGTTACGGATCCACCCCCCTACTCCGTAGCCTCGATGTTTTCCTCCGTACAGGACGCCCCTTACCATCAAATCTTCCCATAATTATAAGTCGGAGTAGACCATACCTATCGTGTCTTAGCACGTGAGGTAAGTAACTTGACCACAAAAATATTCTACTTGACCTTTACACATCGAGTGATAGTACAAAACAAAACTTGATACGACCTCAGAAGCCATTTACGATATGTACACTTTACAAAACTAGGGCGGAATAATGCCATTTTTAATGCAATCGCATCGCACCGCTACCCTTCAAGGAAAACCTTATACAGTGTAATTGTACAGCCCGTTTAGCGTAATGGTTTGAGCACCGGTAGTGACTAGGGTCGCGGGTTCGATACGCACGCCAACACAAATGTTTGTTGATGAAACAAATATTTGTGGTTGTTACATTATTCCTGTTTTTTATAGTACAGTCAACTCCAAAAATATGTATACACTTAGAACCTTGTCACAATACATGTGTCTATAAAAAGTAGAAGTCGTTCTTATACACATGTATTGTGACAAGGTCCTAAAGTGTATCCATATTTTTGGAGTCAACTATACAAGGGAAAATCTTAGTTTAGGGCCAAGACAATGTATACGTGACGTATTCTCAATTTTATTTATTATATTCTCATCTGTTACAAAGCCAAAATACCTATAGCAAGCAAGCCCTGTGTTGTAAAACCTATAAAAAAAAAAATTTTTACAATTTGTGTTTGTTGTTTAAAAATGAATCCGTATAAAATGACTGATAAATAAGAAAAATGAACTTATTTGCTTAGCGAAATCCTGGGAAAAACATGCAAGCAGATAAGATATTATATCTTCTTGCTAGTTAGTTCTATAGTACATCAAGAAAGAAAATAAATAGGCGTTGAAAGTTAATTTCATTATTACGAACACGCAACGCAAAGTATAAACTTCTGTAAGAGCGATGTGTCATTTTGATTTCTAGATATAAACCATTTTTTTTAAGACTCCGATGGCGTAGTAGATACAAATGTTGGCTCCCGAGCTCGGGCACTTAGTAGGGACCCCTCCATATGTTCGTGGATTCGATCCCCAACTTTGACAATGGGGTTTTTTTATGTGATAGGTGGAAGACGACGTATCACCTGGTCCAAACCCATCCACACCCACAGTATAAAAACACTTGCAACACCTATTGAAGTGTAGAAGTACCTACTCTGCCAAGCTTTTTCCTCCTTCTCCTCCGGCCTCCGGGCTCCTCGGGCCACCGGTACCCAGACTCACACGGCGAAAGATGGCATGGAAATCTTACATGATTTATTAATCCAGTGGGTGAGGATGGACAGGTGTCAGACAAGTTGTTAGCGCATTGTCAGACTTTCATAAAGTTACGTAAATGTGCATGTAAAGTGTTATGTTTTTATCACTTGCTCGGTAACTAACGATGTTATCGCAACGCCGTCGGTCTAGACTAGAACCACTTAAAACTTAGTACCCGTTATTTAGATAAAATAAAATTAGATATGCTTCATTACTCACAGCTAGGTACATTAACTAGGTATTCCGAGAGATATGAATATCAACCAAGCAACTGTGGTGGATAAGAAGGAAGAGACCAGTATAATGAGTCTTTTTCATACTAAGTCGGTCACGTGACTTGATTTGTACGGGGAGTCGAAAAAATGCAAATGGTTGGTAGAAGGCTGGGAAGGTGGGCTGGTCACATTAGCCGCAGAACTGACAACCGTTGGAGCCGTAAGTAGTGTCCTTGAGTGGAGACCGCGACTCGGAAAACGTAGTGTTGGACGCCCTGCTACAAGGTGGGATGACGACATTCGAAGGCTGGCTGGAGTGAGCTGGATGAGAGTGGCCGAAAATCGGGAGCGGTGGCGTGCATTGGGGGAGACCTATGTCCAGCAGTGGACGAGCGTGGGTTGCTGATGAAGGATAGAAGGCGAGTACAGGGATGAAAATGTTCACAGACATACCCTGTATACCTTATCATAAATAATTGTCGTACAGCAACACCTTTGAGGTGTACAAAACTGTCATATTTCTTCAATCGACTCCCAACTTACTGTCAAATACATTAGGTTGAATATCAATTAGGAAATTTGACTGAGTTGGTATAACCTGATGTGTGGCTGTCTGTACTAACATAAGCCTAGGATGGTAGACCCCAAATGCTAATGAGTTAATGACTATTATTTTGTTCATGCCGTGGGAACGTCGATTCCATGAAAACATCTTGGCTCAAACTTTGTCCACATCGGCCTACCTCCACTGGCGTACGTGGGCCATTGTTACGCAACGTCTTTCAGCTCATCGGACTCCGTTCGATGAAATGTTACATACAACACAATTGCTATTGTCTTACGTTCTGGGGCAAGAGGTCCGATGCTGATATCAAAATTATTCTGTATGGTTTATTTTTTTATGTGATGTTGTTTTTATTTTACGACAGATAAGCATTTGACCAAACAAAACCCCGAGATCCCCGAGCCGCCACCGTTGGTCTAGTGGTTTAAGTAAGCGGTTCATGATCTCGGGATCCTGGGACGAGCAAAAAGTATGTTTTGAATTTTTCGAACATAGCTCGGGTTTGTGATCATCAATCCGCATTAGGCAAGCGTGGTGATTAAGCCTAATCCTATTATAGTAGTGATAACATGATTTCTATGATGGAGGCCTTTGCCCCGCAGTGGGACAGTATATAGGCTGATACTTTAAGCATTTGACCTCGATCACACCTGATGTTAAGTGAAGATGTGACACGCAAAAAACAGATCATCTATGTAAAATATTATTTTGTATCTCTCCTGCGGGAAATCACGGCACGGAGGCCGGAACTTTTGGAAGGCGTGCGTGGGGATACAGATTCAACACGTAAAGCCCCTTTGAGACACAATAATGAAAATGGGGATGTGTATCTACATCTATCAATTATTAAAACAGTAAAATGTATGTCAATAACATTTTAACCTGAGATAAATCTGACGTCGTAACTCGTTGATGTCTTTTCTATAGTCATTGAATCTTAATATTAAAATTTACTAAAGTGGATACTATTACATCCTTCCTTACTAATATTCGTACTATTATGTATTCTGTGCTAATATTATAAATGCGAAAGTAACTCTGTCTGTCTGTCTATCTCTTTCACGCCAAAACTACTAAGTCAAGTGTTTAGTTAGAGAGACACGACGATTTTAGTATTGACCGGTTTATCAGATTTCAACAACATTAGTCTAGGGGAGCAAATCATAAACGTGATTCAACGTCATTCGAGCCACTGGACTCGATTACATCTAAGGAAAATAATTCTACAAAACGAATATCATTTACCTTGTCATTGAATTACATTTCAAAATGTATCGATAAAACAATGTGAGTTTCAGGCAGAGAGAATGCTTATAAGGAAGTGACCGTTCTTTGAAATCGACTTTTATAATATTCGATTACATTCAGCAGATTTAGTTGCAATTCTTAAAGTGAATGTTAAAATGTGTTCGCAATAAAAATATCATCATAATGTTTAGAGGTTTCATACATTTATCTATAGATTATATTAATTAATGATCAGCCACGTACGCAGGATAGATTATAGAGTTCAAGTGCGTGCGCAAACACAGGTGCACTCTCTATTCCCTTACTTTCTTAATTCGATGGGACATCAGTGTGACCGAGAGATTACATTCTGAACGTGCTTTCAAGGACACGGAACGTCCTACTAGGTACTTACCTACAAGACCGACTATTTTCAGACTTCGGGCTGAGACTGAGAATTTTTGAACGGAAAATCTCAGGTACGTAGGTACAAATTTTTGGCCCGACCTAGGGTTCGAACGAGAAAGCGCAGTGCGACCCACTACTGTGCCACTGAGGCTGTCAACGATATTATTGAATACGGGGACTAATACGGTATTAAACATTGTAATTCTTTATTACGTAGGTTGGTACCGCATCAAATTGATCTTATGTCAAATCTACAAAAAACATCTGAGCATTTTACAAAAATCACTTTTAGCAATAATCTTTAACTGACTTCAAAAAAAGGAGGAGGTTCTCAATTCGTCTGTATGTATATTTTGTTTTATGTATGTTCACCGCTAATTTCGTCAATTATTATAGACGGATTTAATTTTTTTTTTATTTTTTGTCATTTGATCAAGGAATGAAAATGCACCTTAACGTATACCTACTAAAATACAGCCATGGTCAAATGATAACATATGTTTATTATGTTTGATGTTAACTATACATATATAACGGTAAACCTTTTAAATTTTTTCGTAATGGGGATCAATATTCGATAGATTTGCCAACAAAACTGTTGCGGTGCTACGCAATTGCGGGATGTTTTGAAAGCCTAAAGAAATCAGAGAAAGGCATCACAACCAAACGGTAGGCTACAGATTGATCTCGTGCCGTCAGTTTTCTAAACTAAACGAACGTTTCCCTCACACCACATAATTAGACTGTACAAGTGTTCACATAAGTCAAGATCTAGAAACAGGTCCGTAGCGAAACCGTGGACTAACGGTTCTCAAAATGTTTCGAAGAAAATGGTGTTAGAACAATGCCAGATGAACTGGAGTATAATAGTCATTTGTGAGTTCGCTTGTGACCACGGCTGCTGCAAAGTAGCCGAAACGTCAAGCAGTAAGTGCTTACAATGTACTTAAAAATAAACGTCGCGTTCATTTCCCGGTTTAATATTTTATAGTAATTTGACTTTATGTAGGTATATGAGTACTGCATACTCTAGAGATGTTGGTCTGGGAAAGCAATTCGGCTTAGTGATACCTACTTAATTCGACATAAATAAAGTATAGCGGCCGCCTAGACCAATGTTATTGGCTGCTGTACGTCTACTTATAACTTACCTCATCGAGTTATTGGAAAATACTACTTTATACCTACGAAAAATAATAGAAAATAATTGTTCTGTCATCGCTCATCTTGAAGTGGTGGTAAGACCGAAAGAACAGTAAATATCTTATATAGTTATTTATTATTTTATTAAATTTTATGAATCTTATAAAGTTTTTATTTTTATACTAGAGGCGGCATACGAGCAAGCGGGTCACCTGCTGGTAAGTAATCACCGCTGCCCATGAACATCTGCTGATGGGCAGCGCTGATGCGTTGCCGGCCTTTTAAGAAGGAGTAAGTTATTAAATGATTTGCAAATTATTATTTTTTTACGTTAAAGCTTACAAACGAGCAGACGGCTCACCTGATGGTAAGCGACCACCGTTGCCCATAGGCGTTGCAGATGCCTGAGGCATCACAAATGCGTTGATAGCTCAAAAATCCGTTTTAAAGACATTTGATGCAGTGTAGGTTGGTACAGCTTATTAATCTTCAGAGCTGGCAACAGCAGTCAGGTTTGAGAGACGGCGACTGTTAGCTGTTTAGCCGCGGTTACGTCGAAAGCGACCTTGCCCGGACCGGTCGGGATGCGTTTGCGCAGATGCGTAGCGGCCCACTTCTCTACTAATTTGCCTTCTATTGTTTGAGGCTTAGCCAAAACAAACCGTTGCTTTATAAGTACTGGCTAAGAAAGAATTATTTTTGTTTCTTGGTCTCCATGTCACAAGGGAATATCTTTCTTAGTTGGGGACAGGACAATGTATGTAATGTTACCTCAATTTATTTGTTACATACATTCATAAGTTTATGTATAGGTGAAAAGGTTATTTTTATTGGAAACTGATAAGGGTCATAGGTAAACCCAAAAGACGGAACACTGCGCGATGTAACCTACATCCAGCCACATCTATTGGCACAGATCGTAACTAACACAATCAGGAACAGGGTTTTGGAAAATTAAGTTCCTAAACTTAGTGAGTGGCGAACTTCTTCCTTCGGGCGATGGCGTATCGCTACATGTGTATGTATCTGATGATGTATCTGTAGCATTTAATGTATCGTCCGTACCTACCATGAGTTCATTCCAATGTTCTCACTTGATACAGTATCAGATAAAGTGTCAGATAAGTTATATGAAACACAGCTTGGTAAGTACCCAGCTTAGGACTGTCTTTGCCAGCCCTCGCCATCGGCCTCTGACCCGGAGGAAAGAGAGAGGAGCTGTGTACGTGCCCGCAGCGCTTCGTTATGATAATTACTGTTTACGTCCAACGCCGAAAGTGAAACTTGTCCCAACGATTGATTTAAAAGCGAATCTTTACGTAATACAGGGCTGATAGTGGCGATGGACACTGAGTTTGGAATTAATCCAAAACGCATTTATATTACGCTAGTAAGTAGCTAGGGCTAGCTACTTCCGTTTCCAGACCTAACTTAGACCAGCACCAACAGATGGCGCTGAGTGTTGATTACATCGCGCATGTGTTTCGCATTTTGTTTGTTTAAAAAGCATTGACGTTGACTGTTTAATTACCCATTATAATTTTTTTATAGATTTATAAAGATTCTTCTGGGAAAGCACGCTACATCTTAGACCTCATTGTCACTCTCCATCAGGTGAGATGAGGTCAAGTGCAAACCCATTTAATATAAAAAAAAATATTGGCAACGCACTTGTGATACATTTTAGCTACAAAAAAATGAGATGAAAATAAGAGCTGCAGCAGCTATAACCCACTGAACAAACACAAGTATTCATCACACGAATGTTTCTCCAGGGTGAGGGTCGAACCCATGACATTTGGCGTCACTACCAAACCCACCATCCGACCAGTAAATGATTCTCAGGCTGAAAATTTGTGAGTCTACTGGTGCTGCGTGTGTCTATGGACGGCGGCAATCGCTTAGCATCTGGTGGTCGGGCTTACGTTCAAGCGCGGATCCACCGTTGTGGGCATGCCCATAACCTTAAATTTACTTAACGTCATACTTTCTTCTATCAACTTAGGCTCAGCAGTTTCCAGTCTAAGAGAGGGAGAGAGGGATTGGCGGAGAAGGATGTCCCCACAACTATGGGCGTAGCTAGGGGGCACGAGCCGCTATGACCGCCCTTCGACGATGCCCCAAGTCGGAAAATCCTTAGATGCCCACAATCACGGGCGTAGCTAGGGGGAACGAGCCCCTAGAATCCCCCCCACCTCCTTCCACTTTATCCCAAAGTCAGATAATCCCTAGATGCCCACAACCATTTTCGGGTCTGGATCCGCCCCTGCTTACGTTTGCGACCTATCACAAAAAAAAGTATCTACCCAACCCTGGCGAGAGGATGGCGTGCATGTCACTCGACGAGCAAGCCACCGTTTCCGACGGTCTGATTGCTGTTAATTATTTTTCGTCCGATCGAGCCGCGCCCATATCGGGTCGCCCCACTTTCTACCAGAGATGCTCTCAAACTTATTTCACTACGCCCACTGTTAATTATTCACATACAATATGCGAGTAGTTACTGGCATAATTATTTTGTTAAAGACATCATTAAGTCCATCATTAGGTGAGGAGGGTTAGGAGAAAACTCGCCCGAAAATTTCAGCATTTTTTTTTACCAGTCACTGTTAACGTAACCTAACCAATATTTTGTGTTGATAATACCTAAACTCTACCTACTAAACGAAAAAATATTGGTGAAGTTAGGTTAGAGGCTAGAGGAGTGACGAGGAAAAACATCTTGAAATTCTCGTGCGAATTTTCCCCTAATCTGTGAGGAAACCTGCGCATTTCGTATAGTTTCTGGAACGTGTAACCATGATTTAGTTGGTGTGGTTCTCTTGTTACAAAGATCAGGCGGCAATCGCTTCATTATCTCTATCTTCTATACTATTTATAAAGAGATAACTTCTATAGACAACGACAAGGCTTATAGGTAAACCGAAAACACGAAACGCTTGCGCGATGTAATTTAGCACAGCGCCATCTATTAGTTCATTTCTGAATTAAGGTCCCGAAGCGAAGTGAGGGCGGGCCACTAGTCCATTATATAATTACCAGACACTCTTCTAAATCACGGTCTAGTCTTGCGCAGATCATCACTCCATCTTGCTTGAGAGCGTCCTACATTACGTTTAACAAGTGGTCTCCACTCCAGAACTCGTGAGCGAACCTGATGTCGTTATTACCCCACTTTGAGAACCACCAGACTGAAGGAAATGGCTCAATCGATAAACTGCCACTTACGAAATTTAAGGGATCGGTTTTTGAAAGTTTTTAAAACAGGTCTTAAAAAGGAGCCGAGTTACCACACGCATAGACAAGATAAGTATTTTTTTTTTTTTTGTTCAGTTTTTTACTGCCCACACAAGTTGCACATAAGAGTGCAACTTTCAATTGTCTGGTTATAAACATGTAATGGAACCTTTCTAATAAAATGATTGTTGAGTAAACCAGACAATTAAAATATTGATTTACAGCGATGACCCCAGATAGATCGTGACTGTTTTCTTCAGTTTTCCCTGTGACCTTTTTAGTACCTAAGCCTGGTTGGTAACTTAACAATAGGTAGGTACTTAATTTCTTTTTACCGCTTTCATAACTGATAGCAAATAAATGATCACTCTTGTATGGGAAGGTGAGTTTTATTTCTCTCACCCTGAGTATAATGTACTGAAACCAAAAAAAGGTTGTTGATATATAGTTGTGATTGATATTTAAAATATGGTTACAGGTTCCCATGTAGAATACGTACATATTTTTAAAATATTTTTATCAACATTAATATAATATAAATGAAAAAACAAATGCGCCAGACAATCAACCTGGTCTCAACCTATGTTACGTACAACAATCTGTAATATGAGTACCAGGTGACGATAATTAACTGGGGGCGACAACCCAGAACACCCAGACCCAGAAAATTTTGAAAATGTAGTTCTTTTCCTAAATTGACTTGCACTGAACTTGACACTCAATGTGAATCAATAAATAAAACGCCATCTATCTACGTCTCAGAACACTACGGCAACACGTAACTCGATCCGCTACGACGGCTACGGCTCTCTGGAGCTACGAGACCTCGTAGCAGAGCTATGCATCATGCGTGCTCGTACGTCGTAGTTCGTTAAAATTATAATAGATGGCGCTGACCTTAAAAAAACAAAAATAATTTAACAGTGGAGGAAAACATCGTGGAACTTATTGCCTGTCGATGCGAATCGAACGTAAACACGCTTTGAGGTGTTGGAGCCTTTTCATTAGTTTAAACCTCTGTACTAAGTAGTACCAACTAACTCACGCAGTTTTGAGGATCGACGGCTGGACCAGCCTCTTTATAAATTATGCTGAGGCAGCTGCCCTCCCCTGGGCCAGAGAGGGGCAAATCAAATTTTTATAAGCTAGGTGCTTATGAAGAATAAAAAAACCTTTTTGTCATAGGTGGCAGACGAGCAGACGGATCACCTAATGGTAAGCGATAGACACATGCAACATAAGAAGAGTGCAAGTGTGCTGCCTTTTAATTTCTATCGATAAAAATACTAGATAACTTAAATTATTAGGGACGTCAACATGATCCAGGGGGGGGGGGGAGGGCTGGGTACGACCATGACTGCACAAATATCCAATTGGCAATAATCTGCACCAGTGACCAGACAAAAGACAGTTGACGTCCGACTCTCGCTTTCTTCTGCCGGTAATTGAAAATCGAGTGAAAATTTCAAGCGCCGGTGCGTACTGCACTTTCCTTGCACTGCCCTTGGCATTCACGGAACGCTGCTTGTGAGAAATCTACAAAATGCAATGGAAAACACACTTTTTGCACAATTTTAACACCAAATTATTTATCTTCTTCTAGGTAGCGGCGGTAACATAGTTTACAAAAACGGAGCCAAAACGAATGTAGAATCGAATTACATTGTAAACTCAATGTAAGTAATATAGACTGACAGTTAGCCCCAGTCAGCTTATCACGCACCGTAAGTAATACTTTCTGCTACAAGTGGGGTACATACCACAACGGAGATACTATCTTGTGATAAATAAATAAATTCTTACAGCATCTCATACATTGATCTGACTCTGCAGTTCTGCACTAAGTAGCTTGACCACTTGTTTTACAAATATCAGACAACAGGGGTATTACAGATATAATACCAACTTAAATACTTACATGAAAAAATTGTAATAATATTATTATGTACCTAAGCTCTATAAAAAAGCCATCTTATGGCTCTATCCTTCTTTATGAGGAGTACTTCGCCAATGTCAATAATGCTGCCGCACTAACTATAACAGCAGTAAGTCAGAAATTTCGGCTTATAATAGTCGTCACCTCTAGCTACGTTTCCACTGGTGGCAGTCGAGAAACACAGACCTAATTTGTTGTTATGTGACACTCTCAGCTAGGAAAAGGGTGTAAGACTAGTTTTTAGAGCATTCTTCTTCTTCAGCAGCATGTATTTGCCCACTGCAGAGCATTGTAGAGCATTACTTGACGATGAATATATTTATCCTGATACATAATGAGTTCTAAGCTCAATTTGGCAAAAATCGACTTACTGCTCTTACAGCTGGCGCGGCAGAATGGGTAGTCTACTGTCAAAGTTAGTCAAAATCACGCAATAAAAACCTGGTGTTTAGCGTTTTATCGACCCACGGATTCTGTCGAGACTTCCATTTTTGGGCGAATCCCTAAAATTCAAAGAACAATGGATATAGTTATACAAACTAGAAAAAAAACCACAAAAAGTAACTTTTGACATAATGAAAATTTTATGTAGAAAATTAGTGGGAGAGTTTATTAAAATATGTAACGCGATTTCTTCCAAAATGAAGGTTGGTTCTTGTTTGCAAATCAAATCAAATCAAATGTTCTGACTGGTTGGTGGAAGACGTGGTTAAAGGGATGCAGTGTCATAGTGTACGGTCGAAGCAGTCACCTACCAATATCGATCGTCAGTTTGAGTCTGTTTGGCACATTGTATAATCGAGTCCAATCGATTGCTCGGCATCTGGGGCAACTCTTTACTTTTTAATTTTTACCGTCAATTTGCCCACTGATTACTTTCCATTTCAGTCAATAGTTCGTACGCTATTTAAACTGACGTAATACCTTTATTTACTTTCTTTTTGACCGCAAGAATGATTTGTAGTATTGGAATTTCTTAGTTGTTGATTTTATTATGCTTTCTGCATCGATACAATTTAATGGGATTCTGCGTGATTTACTCATCTAATGGGTCATGCTTCAGTACGTAAAACCACTAAATTGTATTTAATTTATATCTGACTATTAGGTATGTTTGTTTTTGGCAATCTTTTTTTAGTAGTCAACAAAGCAACATAGACATCCAATATCCCCACATCCTCACCACATTACCCAGATTCTAGGCCAGGGAGGGGCAAATCAGATTTTTTCAAGCTAGGTGATTACCTATAAAGAATAAAAAAACTTAAATTAAAATAGGTATGTTTTTATATACATAAATTCTGTAACTGCCTAGGTATTTTTTGTGATACCTATAAGCAGACGGATCACCAGATGGTAAGCGATAGACACCTGCAACACCAGCAGAGTACAAGTACGCTGCCGACCTTTGACCCCTTTCCCCCCATTATTTTTAATTTCTATTGATAAAAGTACTAATAAGTTAAATTAGTAGGGACGTCAACATGATCGTTGGGGGCGAAAAAAAAACCTGATACTTATGTTTTTATCATTTTAATGTTGGATTACCAATACATAGGACCTATCATTCCCCATAGTGTGTAGGCATCTTTTAGGCAAACACCTAAGAGATGCCTACACACTATGGGACTCAGACTCTTGCCACGGAATAAATACTTAATAGTACAACTCTTGCCTTAAACTTGCTTTGTTGCGTAACTAAGGTAAGCAGTCGTTTTGTTATTCAAAATTTTACCACATGTGATGAAGAAAGTGTTATTATTGTTATATTAGATTATTCTCTGTTATGCAACAATATAATCTGTTTGAATTCATTACCTTTCTTTTACCTGCATAAATATACGGACAACAGCATTGTAGTACTCGCACAGTATTAATGTAGCCAGTGGGTCGATTTATAAGTAAATGCCAGTTGATATGCAAGAGTCGCGGGTTCGATTCCTGCACCAACACAAATGTTTATGATGAAATAGATGTTTGTGTTGGGTCTGGGTGTTTGTGGTGCCTTCGTTGTTCCTGGTTACCTCAGCACAAGGGATAACCTTAGCAAGACTATGTATGTGATGTAAATGGTGACATTTATTTGTTATTTATTAAATAAGCAGTAGCCCGCCCCACATGTTGTCTCCGAACATAGTTTTTCTATTAGTTCCAATATTTGATAATAGATGGCGCCCGATGTCGATCTTTCGAGCAAGGGTTTCATCTTTTCAGATCACATAATATGCCTTGAGGTTGTCTGTAGAAGCTGGCTCTTTATAAATAGGATATTCTATACTCTGTTTAAGCAACCACGACCTTCCGATTACAAACGTCATCATAAAGCTAAGTCTTGCTACTGGATACTTATCCATTATGATGAAAATGTATCCAAATCTGTTACTTTTCTTCAGACAATCTTAAACCTTAGCATTTGTAAATAAAGTTGAAAACTTATCGGAAAATTTAGACAACTTGTAAGAGTTTGTGGACTGTGAAGTAGCTTGCAATTAAATGTAAACACTTAAACTCTTAATGCCAGGACTATAAGGTTCATATTTGAATGATGTTGTATACTTATTAGCGCACGTGTGTACTGTACGCACGTCTTACAATTACTTATAACAGTTCCTCGGAAAATATCTACATTTATGCGTAATTTGCAGTTTCTTGCCTATCACGCAACGTCACGGATGCTGGCAAACCGTGTCTCTTAATGGATACAGGGTTACCTCTAGTTGGACATTAAAATAAATTACTTCTTTGCATACATTTACATACATAAGACATCGTGAAGTCTTTTTATAGACTTCTGAAGTACATACTCTTAATGTGTTTTTTTTTTTTCATGTCATTTTAGGTCATCGAAATAGGATACATAAATAGAGCATAGCCCACTACCTTCCTATCTATGGTCCTTGCCACCTTCTTTCTCGCCATACGGATCAAATCATGGGGTCCAGGGGGTCCGGACCCTCCCCCCCCCCCCCATTAAGGCCTAGTTTGACAATACGGTTGAATCGGCTATAGCCCCAAGGGCGACTTAAAGGGTCCGGCAAGGTTGGGTACCCAAAGCTATATATCGTCCGTGGACATCGGTACTTGCTCGGGGCTCTTTCCCAATACATAAATAGAGCATGATCCATCACCTTCCCATGGTCTTGAAATGTCTATATCCTGAAACTGGATACCAAACTCTATACTACGATTTCCCATTATTCAATTGTAGGAAGAGATCGTAGTAAAAGCTTTCGAATTAAGTAGATTTTCAATACCAAACAAATTCATTTACTCAGGCAACCCTCTTTATGCTTAAAATCACTATCATTAGACAACCACTATATCCTACTGGTATTTACAAGATCGTGGAACCCGCAATCACATTCTGAAATGCCAAGTGTAAACAACGCACCTACTCATTTAGAACTAGCTACCTGCGCAAGACTTTCCATTAATTTGATAGAAATGATAAACCACCGAATGACCACTCTGCGTCCGCAAGCCGCACCAATGACCACTTTAAGCGTGTAATTTATACGTCAATATAATTTTATAGGCAGGTCCTGTAAAGATCAACGAGATGCCGTTATATGGGGGTTAATAGAAGGCCTACTCGTATTAGATAAATTATAATTTATTATCATTCTCTCTCTCACTCTTCGGTCGGAGCAGACGGATCACGATGGTGAGCGATTGCCGCCGCTCATAGACAGCTGCAAACCCAATAGAGTCACAAGTATTGGTTGTACGTAATACAGTGTTTGTCGTGCGCATCACAGTGATCTCTCGAGGTGTTCACGGAAGACCAGCGTCGCGGCGTCAGTAGACGACACGACACATGCTGAGTGAACGCCCTTTTCACTGACACTAGATCTCATTTTTCTTGCCTTTCAAATTGTCTTGTATATGTACTTTGTGTCAGGAAATAAATTATTTTTCTTTCTTTCTTTTTTTTTCTAAGTGCGCTCCCAACATTTAACCCTTTTCCCCCCAAATTTCCCCCGGTAACCTCACTCCCTCCACGAAATGCAGCGACAGGTGCTGCTTCACGCCGGTCTTCTGTAAGGCCGTGGTATCACCCCGGTCGATCCGGCGCATTCATGCCGAAGCGTGGCTATCCCACGTTAAAAAAATGCTCTAAATGCTCTAAAATGTCTTCTTCAATACACGCAGATTTCCTCACGAGTTTTTCCATCATCCCAGCCGAGTGATGTCTTTTCCGCTGACTGGAATGCTGCATGAAAATACTAATTTGTAATTCCAACAAACAGATCTTGTACAGTCAACAGCAAAAGTAGATGATCAAAATCAAAAACTCTGTACTCACTACTAAGTGGAGTTCGCGTTAGCACTGTATGGTGTCAAATTCATACAGTTCTGACGCAAACTCCGTATAGCCTCAAAGTGATTCATACAGTTCTGACGCGAACTCCGTATAGCCTCAAAGTGATTCATACAGTTCTGACGCAAACTCCGTATAGCCTCAAAGTGATTCATACAGTTCTGACGCGAACTCCGTATAGCCTCAAAGTGATTCATACAGTTCTGACGCGAACTCCGTATAGCCTCAAAGTGATTCATACAGTTCTGACGCGAACTCCGCTCAATAGTGAGTACTAGTTTTTGATTTGATCATAGATCTACTTTTTCTGTTTACTCTACAAAGAAACACTTGTGTTTCCGTTAAAGCAAGTTTAGTTAACGCAGCATAACACCTTCGAGACACGATAGGTTTTTATCACTGCTTCTTGTCGTTTGTACAATGTAACGTCATACAATATTAATGTAGCCAATGGCTCTACATACCGTACAAACACTATACAGGGGTATCTGTAGATAGTCATTTTATATCTTTAACCACGTCTTCTGCTATCCATTCTGAACAACATTTTGTTCTATGACTTTTAGAAATCATACAACATGAACAGTGACCAGCTTTTTATATAAAAGTTGTTTTTTTTACAGACAGCCACACATCAGGTTACCACAATCTGTCAAATTTCTTCAATTGATATAGAACCAAACGCGTTTGACATAAGGGGAGAATGGAATGAGAAATCTGACTGTTTTGTGTACTTTGATGTGTGGCTGTACAAACAAAACGTGGTTAAAAGAATGTACATGTTCACAGATACACCCTGTATAGTATTTTGTGTTATGGCTTATAACTAATTATTAATTCTGCCAAATGCCAGAGATTGAAGAGGGGGTGGTCGTGATTCGTAATTGTTTTGCCAATGTAGGACACTCCAGCAAAATATTAGTAGCTCATTATGCATGGACTGAGTCCACTGAAGCAACATTGCGGTGGCGTTGCGGCCACTCACCCACTTAAGTAATGTTTCCTGTCATTACAATAAATCATACATTAACATAACTCGATATTTCAATGTAACGTCTTCTGCAAAGACTATTTTCAGTCGTATTTTTCAGTACAACACGCTTTATGACCAGACGACACGAACGGAACCGAAACAAAATTATTTTTTTTCTTTTAGATTCGCTGTGGACAACTATGCTCGCCCGGAGTAATACCACAGCCTCACAGAAGACCAGTGTAAAGCAGCGCGTGCACTTTGATTCGCCGATTCAGTGAGGGTAGGTCGCGAATGCCCAATAGGGCCGAAAGGGTATTAAAAGGTTGGCTGACACTTTCGACTCCGCTGGTGTTGCGTGAGTCTATGGGCAGCAGCAATCGCTTACCATCAGGTTATCAGCTCGTTTACCATCTATCACATACGCGCGCGCGTTTAGACGCAATGGTCGACGGCACTCAAATGACGTCATAGCAATGCTGGCGCGGCGCCGGTATTACTCTGAAGCCTAAGTGTGACCCCACACTAGCCTCCTTTAAGCGTCGGCGTCTTGCCGGTGACCACCACCCCACACTAGCGTTGTCGTCCTCGTAGACACAACACCCGAAAACGCTAGTGTAGGGAGGTCGCCGGCAAAACGCCAACACTCGAAGGACGCTAGTGTGGGTGACCCCCTCTTAAACATAAACATTCAAACAACTGGGTTTGTTCAGTGTTATATTTGTGATCCTCTGTTGTCTGATCTGTAGCACAAGTGCTTGAGCTACTTAGTACGGAGTCAGGTCAATGTGTGAGATGTTGTGAGAATTAATAACTAGTTATCTACTAAGTAACTATCCAAAGCATGCCTTGCTTAACTCAGCTGGCATCGCCAACGATCCATGACAGCCACCCACAACAAGCACCGCAAATCGACCGTGACAGTGTAAATAATTTAAAAGAAAAACGAAACGCCGATTTCAATTAATTCAATCATCAGTAGAAACTTGGAGAAAGCATACGGAATCATTGGTTTAATTTTATTGATAAATAATTATTGTATTAAAACGGCAATTAACGCGATGTTTATTGTTAAATGCTTGTATTGTATTGAAACTACTTTCTGCTTGACTTTTGGGCTGGTACATAATCAAGGGCGGGCCACCTATTTTAAAGTAACCCCAGGTCTCCGTTATTTGAACTGTAAAAATCAGGACTACTAGATCGTATATTTGCATACAACTTACTAGGGGTGTTAGGGGCTCCGTAACCGTAACCGAAACTATCGGATATCCGATATAAAAAATCATCCGTAACCGTAACGAATCCGAAATGAAAGTTTCGGATAGTATCGGATAGGGGCGGAGCCTAATGAGACACGTTATGACAAGTTGTTTTGATCGGCCGGCCGCTGCCAGTGCCGACACACAATTTTTCTTTTAATACGAAATTACTGATTCAGTATAAGTAATAATTTTGTTATTACATTTCATTTAGGTGTTTTTGATCTAAAACATCTAAAATTTAGATAATACTCAATATAATATAATTATTTATATTATTTTTATTTAAATCTGATAAGCATAGCCTAAACACCAGAAATAACCACAAACTTGCTGTTCCAAATCTCAGACTTCATAAAATTGGTAATTCATTTGTCGGAATGAGCATTAAAATTTTTAACAAATTACCACAAAACCCTTGTTGATTTACCCATATATAATTAAATCTAAAGTTAAATCTTATTTGATGGCAATGCCTATTATACAATTGAAGAATACCTAAATGACAAGAATTTGTGGAAATGATTAAACTGTTCACCTACACAGTGTTATGTATTATGAAATTAAATTTTATTTAATTCTTTTAAAAATTTTATGATAACAAATTTGAAAAGATTAAGTTCTACTGAGTTTCTTGCTGATTCTTCTCGGTAGAAATTGACCTTCCGAATCGCAGTAGATTATAAATTTGACATTCATAAATGTTCTGTAAAGGACCTTAAAATGAATGAATAAGTGATTTGATTTGATTTGATTTGATTTGATTGATTTGTAATAATTACTCACAGACTGATTGTATTCCTGCCAAAAACGAAACAAACTACTTTATTATTACTATTAGTATTTTACTTTTAAAATTCCTTAAAAATATAATATCCGTAACCGAAACTAACGGATAATCCGAAATAATTTATTATCCGTATCCGTAACCGTATCCGGTATAACAATCATTCCTATATCCGTATCCAATCCGTAACCGAAATTTCATATCCATAATCATCCCTACAACTTACTTACTTACTACGCTGGCTCAACGGATATTTGCATACAAAATAATGTTTAATCGATAATCTTTTCTAATGCTAGAAACATTTACAGAAACATACGGGTTGCCACCCCTTCCATTTTGAGACAAAATAGAAATGGTCATTAGACATAATGCGATTAGTTCCGTACATACTAAGCCCTATAAGCTGCGATTTATTAGCTAGCAGCCCTATTATAATTGTAGAGTCACAATAATATCTATACTAATTATAAAGAGATAACTTCTATAGACAACGACAAGGCTTATAGGTAAACCGAAAACACGAAACGCTTGCGCGATGTAATTGAATGCAGCGCCATCTTTTTTTTTTTTTTTTTTTTATAGGATAGGGGGCAGACGAGCATACGGATCACCTGATGTTAAGCGATTACCGTCGCCCATGAACACCTGCAACTCCAGGGGCTTCACAGGTGCGCTGCCGGCCTTTTAGAGCGAGATATGCCCTTTTCTTGAAGGTTTGTAGGTCTATCTATTGGCTCATTTCTGAATTACGGTCCCGAAGCGAAGTGAGGACGGGCCACTAGTTATATTATAAAACGAGACAATGAATGTTTCTGTAATCTTGTTTCTTTTTAAGGAAATAATAAATTTACAAATATGCATGGAATTGGATAAATATTTATCCATCTCCCCTATAGGATATTGACCTCCATCAAGAAGCGCCGAGTGTAACGGCGCGTAAATATCGCGCACTATGAATATTGAACGAGAGAATAACATAAACACTACGTAGTGACGTCACTTGGATACACTGACTCGAGTGACGTAGGCAAAATGTGAAGTGAATAAATTAAAAACTCAAGTTAACCTTCGTGAAGTCAGCTCAGCTTCGTAAAATCGAATAAGTAGTTTATACGCCGTCACAATGTGTTTTTCAGCAAATAGTGAAATTTGTATGGAATGACATACACTCACACAGACTCAAACTCACAGAAGACTGGGCGTGAAGCAGCACCTGCGCTGTGTTTCGCCGAGTGAGTGAGGGTACCGGAGGCCTAGTTAGAGGGAAAGGGGGTTAAAGGTTGGCAGCAAACTTGTGACTCTACTGGTGTTGCAGGTGTCTATGGGCGGCGGTAATCGCTTATCATTAGGTGATCCGATATGCTCGTCTGCCACCTATCACATAAAAAAAAACATATCATAGATTTACTATCAGATAAAGATTGGTCGAATTCATAGACTTCTAATGGCACCTAAACCGAATGCAATAACTGAAGATTTCCTTGAAAGCCACTCGAGTGAGATCGAGTAAAATAGTGAATTGGCTCAAATCGCCTCACTAATTGAGGGGAGAACTGATTCCGCATCATTCGATCGTTCAATCGATCACGGCGACAGGTGAGACCACCCAGTGAGGCATAACTGCCTTTTAGAATCTGCATCAATCAATATCCAAGCAGACGCTAAATGTCTGGTAATTATTCGATCAACATTGTTGATCGAAGTTGAATTGCGTTATGAGCAGGCACACTCCTCCCAGACTACATCAATGTCTATTATATGGTACACTTTATATTATTTAGAATGAGTATTTGAGTGTGTGTGTGTGTGTGTATGAATAAAATCAGAGCGTGCGTGCTGTGCGTATTTCAAAAATTCTTTCACCATTGGAAAGCTACATTCACATGCCCTGAGTAACTAGGCTGTATATTGCTAGAAAAAATAAAAATAAAAAACATAAAAAAGCCTATGCACACATTTTTTCGGCGCAGACACGACGCGCAGACGATTCTCGTAAATTCAAGCGCAAACTATACTCAAGAGACGAGCCTATACATTCCTAAAAGGCCGGCTACGCATCCACACTCCTGGTGTAGCAGATGTCCATGGACGGCGGTGTTCACTTACCATCAGGTGATCCGCTTGCTCGTTTGCCTTCCTATATATAGGTATATATTTTTGTAAGCCATTTTGTAAACGCGCTTTTTGAGCAAATCTGCGTTTTGTAACTGCGTGCAATACGAAATATGAGATTACATGATCGAAGTGAAATATCTACAAGTATGTCACTGGACAAGTACAACAATTGACTAGTTCTTTAGATTTTCGTGTAACATTACACAATTACAATATTACAGCAGTCATGTCCGCTTGTGACGGTAGCCGAAACGTAACGTATACTAAATTATGGTCGCGTCAACCCCCGTTTGTATTTATTCGTCATCTTCCTCATCTGGGGTCGGTACAGTATGTTTCCTTCTTCCATTCGTCCCTCTTCCTTTTTTTTCTTCTTCCCTTTGTATTTATTGGCGCACTACTCTCTTATTATTTTAAAGCGTCACCCAAAGTACCACTTGAAAACCAACGCTGTAGCATCATACTGAGCTGAACCTTACTGGCAGGAACTTCTGTATTTCTTTATTTTGTCTTTTTTGTCTATATGTTTAATGTGTTGATAAGCAATAATTTGCTTGTAATGTAACGAAATCAGCTTATGTTAGGCCTTTTTTAGTTTTCTTGATCTAGTTTTTAAAATTGTTAGATAAATATAATTTTGCAGTATTTTACCATTCCCAGTAACATTGATTAAGAACAATTTGGTCCTGTTCGCGCCGGATGGGATACCTTTTTTGTATAGGATGGATAGGGAGACAAACCGAGCAAGCAGGCCGCCTGAAGGTAAGAAAGAATCAATGGACTCCCGCTACACTAGACTAAGAGCAGACAATATGTATGTATTGTTGAAACTAATCCGAGCGAGTATCATCTGATTAGATTACTTTCAGGGAAAATTTTATTTTTACATGCCTCTTTTATAGGAAGATGCAGGCTCGTTTCTTAAACAATCAACGTCGTACCGGTTTGGAAACATTACTGCGTAAAATACTTATAATTTTAAATGACTTATCAACAAACTATGAGCTTTCCTTTACGGTTGAAGAAGGATGAAAATATTATAATTATACACATCGGTGTGTACGTTACTTGAATCGTGATAAGATTTAATAATATATTAACACGTGCCTTCGTTTGAAATTTAAATTACAAAATTATAATGCGTATCTCCATGATAGAAGTACAACATACGTTTTGATGAGATTACTGATATCAAATTTAGTTATGTGTTTTATGTATGACTGTGAAACGCTAATTTTCAATTAATTTCAAATAATTTGTGTAAGCAACAAAATGATATTTTGATTGACTTGTTTATAATACTGAGTTATTTCCAAAGTTATTTCCTTTAATTTCATTAAAAGATAAATGTTGGCCACGGACGTGAAAGAAAGATGTTGGCAAGTTGGCATGTAACATTTCTGTTAAGAAATTCTCAGTGTCAGCCCAAAGTTCGGATGTTGGCGCTCTTCTTTTACCCCCGTGTCACCTCCCGATCCCTCTTCGGTCGTGTCACATTGGTGTCTATAGAAATATGGAGTTAAGTAGACCAATCAATCAATCAAATCATTTATTGCCTCAGTTACATGTTGTCCTCAATATTATAATGCTCTTGGGTTTATACATGTGTGATGGATGAGTAAGGATAATCTGCCTCCATTGCCAAATAGGTCGGCGAACCTTTAAACTACTTTTGATTCTATATCAAGTTGATACTTTTCAATATCTGTGATCCGTCTACTCGTCTGCCACCTATCACAAAAAAGGCTACAAAATTATATTTACGTTCTTGATTAGACTGCTAATGTGTCTTCGTGTGTAAATAGAACCCTGTAATAACGCATAACGTCATCATCATCAGCAACCCACACTCGTCCACTGCTGGACATAGGTCTCCCCTAATGCACGCCACCGCTCCCGATTTTCGGCCACTCTCATCCAGCCCACACCAGCCAGCCTTCGAAATGTCATCATCCCATCTTGTCGCAGGGCGTCCAACACTACGCTTATCGAGTCGCGGTCATCGCATAACGTACTAAACAGCATATCACTAACAAAACGAAGTGCAAAGAAAAATGCGGCAGATATTAAACACATTGTATCGCCTAATTGCCGGAATGTGGAACAATAAAACACACGTAGTAATCACTGGTGTTGGCGCTTGAAAAACTTTAATTACAAGCTGTTCCCATAGGTACAGTTAGCAACAGATGATTGTTAGCTTTTTGCGGGGAGTGCAACGACTTATGTTTGTTGTTCTGTTCATAGGCGTAGCCAGGGAGGGGGTTCAACCCCACCCCCCTCCCGAAAAGTTAACAAGCCAGTACCAAACTGGTTAACACTACTATGAACAACTATATCACTCAACTACTTAAATCCTACAACTTACCCGAAAAGATAACAATAAACTCTCAGCAACGAACTTGGAAAAAAAAAGAAACTATGATGGGTATTAGGCTTAATCACCATCGCTTGCCTAATGAGGATTGGTGATCACAAACCCGAGCGATGTTCGAAAAATGCGAAACATACTTTTGCTCGACCCAGTATTTGAACCAGTGACCCCGAGATCACGGCCCGGTACTTAAACCACTAGACCAACGGGGCCTTGATGGAGGCCTTTGCCCTGCAGTGGGACAGTATATAGGCTGATACTTTGCTTTTATCATTTAACTGGTTATATTAACTACTAAGTAGCTGTATTTTTCTATTTAGCCTATATCATCCCCAGCTTGAAAAATGTCTACGACTATGAATCGTTTTGTCATGAATAAAGGGTTATATAGGCTTGATCGTTTCATTTTCTTTACTAATTTCATCATCAGCAACCCACGCTCGTCCACTGCTGGACATAGGTCTCCCCCAATGCACGCCACCGCTCCCGATTTTCGGCCACTCTCATCCAGCTCACTCCAGCCAGCCTTCGAATGTCGTCATCCCATCTTGTAGCAGGGCGTCCAACACTACGTTTACCGAGTCGCGGTCTCCACTCAAGGACTTTACAGCTCCAACGGTTGTCAGTTCTGCGGCTAATGCGACCAGCCCACTACCACTTCAGTTTGCTGATTCGGTGGGCTATGTCGGTGACTCTGGTTCTTTGTCTAATTACATCATTTCTGATGCGGTCCTTCAAAGATACTCCGAGCATAGCCTTTTCCATAGCTCTTTGAGCAGCTTTACTAATTTAGGCCTCTTAAATCGAACCAAGAACCCCGAGATCATGGCCCGGTACTTAAACCACTACAACAACGAGGCGTTTCTATAATAAAATTTTCTATGATGCATGAAACACCTTAAACCTAACTTTACTCATCATCAAAACAGTGTAATTAATAAAACAACCTAAGTAGTAGATTTCTACAGTACAATGTGTGTGACTACGATTCTCTTAATGAATACTTAGTAGATGAAAATCTTTTTGGCTGACCTCCATAAAACAATGTCGTCTGTTTTAATTACAGAAACTTTAGTTGTCTAGAATAGAAATCGTTTAGATTACATTTTATCCGACTCAAATAGAGCGGAACAAGTATAAAAACTGCATTTTTGCTTGTAGGCATCTGTATTCAAGGTTAGGTATAAAGATTCATTTAAGTATACCTACTGCGAATTAGTTCTGATATCTAGATCATTCTGATATCTAAATAATAATTAGATATTCCCTTTCTATTTGACACAATAAGACGAATGAAAAGAAAAACAATAACTGAAAACTAAAACTAAACTACCAAAAAGAAAATTTTAAACAGAGTACATAGCCCCTGTGGCACCTATTAAATAGGTAACTTATTTACTGTTGTTTTGGTTCCAAATAAATATTTCTTCTATCTTTCTTTATCAGACAATGAACACATCGTTAAAATTACAATGGTTCAAGGATAAGGAAATTCGAAGTTAACTGCAGGAGTAAATACATACTTAGATTATTCCTAATATTAACTACTTTTTTCACTATGAAATACTTATTGCTATTACTTACCCGAAGTTTCCTGGGTAGCAAATGGGATGCCGTCGGCAAACGTGCAACCCTGCATTCCTCTTCCCACTGTAGTGCTGTCCACCGTTGAAGATCACTTCCGAACAGCATGGAGACGAGCATCTTCCGCTATCATCACAATCCGAGCCGCAGCAGGACCGGGAGCCCTCCGACCCGTACCAGCGCTCGTCACAGGACATGGAGTACCGCCACTCCTGGGACGGATAACCGTATCTCGGGTCCCAATGCCCTGTGTTCAGGTCCGTATACCGCTCCACATAAGCTCCAGCTAGCTGCTCCATATACTGCTTGTACAGCCGCTTCTGCCGCTGGCTCTGCGACACGTGCAGACGCAACACGTTCAGGAAACACATCTTGATCCCGGCCAGGATTCTACTCAACACGCCGCCACTCCCCACCAGCCTGTACGTCGGCATAAGCCCAACTACCACGACTGGACAAAGCGTAGGAATCTCAGAGAAAACTAACTCATCTTACTGTCGCTATTAAACCGCGAACGCTTCGTTAGCGAGGTATTCCGGCGTGATTTAATAGTCGATTTCCCGTCTCGTGATATTGAATAATCTGCGGCACGCTGTCCAAGTCTCTCATACGCTCAACTTTCCTAGGAAAAGTCAGCAATGAAACGTGTTTGGGTGTTACATTTTGAATTGCGCGCGAAGAGTAACGGTCAGTTGGGAAGCGCGGTGCGCGCGGCGGCCTCGGCGGCACTGCGCCGGCGCAGCGGCTAGAGCGGCGCGTAATCACTTTACGTCAAATTAGCTCGCATTTCCCCGTGAGGTGAAAAAACGGAACTGTTTACGGAGAAAATGCAGCACGACTGAAAATAATCAGTGTCATAAGCCGTAACCGATGCTCCATTTTATTCATCACGCCTCGTCTCTCGATAAACACTTTAAACGGGTGAATGTAAATGTAACATGGTGTGTAACGATATTATAATAACAGATTTGTGGGCATCAACGAGATGTAGAAAGTTACAACAGTTTTTGAATACTTGCGTTAATGTAGTAATTTTTTTGTTAATTCGACAGACAAAGAGCCATTAAGCTATTATGTTAAATCATAGGACGGATGTAGGTAGGTATTACGTCAATTAATTGTAGGTAAATTGTTATTGTTAGAGATGATTAATAAAAGTCTGAAACTGTGGATACCTACTTAGGACACTTACCTAAATATTAAATTGATATCATGAGATAACATAGGTAGGTACATAATAAATTTTTACTACTAGTACGTTTACATATAAATTACAAGAATCTCCCTCAAAGCTTTATAATTTAATTATAGGGTGTGGTTTTATTATAATTATGTAGGTATCTAAAGACCCCTGTGTAATCCTTCTACTTGTAACTATTAGACGGAGAAGGTTGGTACCTAGGTATTAAAACTTTTTGCTGGAATCAATATCATTTCAGAACTGGAAAATGCATGACCGCGTTGCCACGGTAACCGCGTCTGACAACACTGTTTTGGCATTGACATTCAGTTTACGTTTTGATTGCTTGACTCCGCCAAATTTTAAATCGATTTGAGCAGGATTTATAATGGTTATTATTCAAAAAAACATATAATGTTGAATGCAACATATGAAATTGGTTTAAATGGAAAAAGAAAAACGTGGAGATCAGGAGAGTGTGGAAAAATTCGATATCAAGCTTAAATCGCGGCCGAAGGATGGAGTTATCCTGCAGCTGCATCACACCGTGCGGGGCTCCAACGGGGAGAGCCGCCGCATCCGCTTCTCGGCGGGCAGCTTCGACGACGCGCGCGAGAAGCTCGCGTGCGCAGACAACGCCGGGAACCTCTTCATCCTCGACTTCAGCGACCTCAAATTCTGGAAACTCACCAGCATCGGCCCTTGCACCGCCCTCCACTTCGTGCCGAACAAACTGGACACCTTAATAATCGCGAACTCGAAAAGATTCGACGTCTGCTTCCTGGACATCGAGACCGGAGAAGTATCCCTGACGCTACCCGGACATACTGCCCCTGTGAAACATATTTCATTCTCCAATAATAAAATAAACAACTTACTAACGGCCAGCCCAGTCGAAGCGATTTTATGGGAACTACGAAATTATACCAAATACTTCACATTGAACACTTACTTGGGAGCTCAAATACAACAAATAATGTTTATGCCCGGCGGCGATTTCCTCGTGGCTTGCTTTCAAAATGACACAGTACAAATATGGAAACATGAAAGTATGAAATCAGTGAAGCAGATAATTCCTAGCGAATTGAAACATATGAAGAGCATCGCGTTCACGATGAACGGACGAGCGATGGCCATGGCGGGGATGTCGCCGATGCTCATTCTATTCAGCATGGACACCTGGAAGGCCCTGAAGTCGGTAGACTTGACAAGGTACAACATATCTGGTGCGCAGCAGATATCATTCATTCCTCAAGTATTCGACGGGGGCGCTAATAAGATACTAGCAATCCTTAGCAGCGATTGTACTCTACATCTGTTCGATTTAGAATCTCTAGCAATCATACACACTATATCCCCGGAAACATCAGGCATCCGCAAATTTGTCGTAAGCCCAACAGGAAAGTACTTTCTTTGTATATTACAACTAGGAGAAGTGAATATATACAATTCGTCACACGTATTAGACATGGCCCAAAGTGCTATTGGAGACAGTATCAAAGAGGAGCCATCCACGTCGAGCCGCAAGCCAACGCATCATATCCTCTCCACATCGAAGGTCGCAGTGGAGCAGAAGATGAGAAGCTGCATGGACAGTGCCAGGCTCAGAAGGATACTGATGCAGTACGGGGAGTACCCTGATAAATTCCGATCAGTTATATGGCGATCGCTGCTGAACACGCCGAGGAATAAACTAGCCTACGCCGCCCTAGTCGACAAGGGCATTCACCCGACATACAAAGATATTGAAAAGCAGTTTACGATACACAGCTCAGTCACATTGAAGAACTTGAAAAGACTGTTATCCTGTCTCGCTCATTGGTGTCCTCTATTCGGCGTCATGAAGTTCTTACCTGGTTTTGTGTTCCCATTCGTGAAAGTGCTCCAAAAGGATCCTCTATTGCTTTTTGAATGTGTGGCGACTGTTCTACTGAATTACTGTCAACTGTGGTTTGAGTATGCGCCTTTTCCTCCAATCAGCATTCTAGCAATGGCAGAGAATATCCTAGCGGAACACGATCAGCAACTCTTGAACCACTACTGCGAAATCGGTATAACAAGCCAGACGTATGCCCTGAAGATACTGGAGACGGCGTTCAGCGAAGTGCTGACTTGCTCGGAATGGCTGATCTTGTGGGACCATGTGCTGAGCAACGAACCGGCGTTCGTATTGATGGCTGTTGTGTCATACAATATTGTGCAGAAAAACGCTATAAAAAGGCTTAGCACTCATGAGCAGCTAGATAACTTCTTCCACATGCAAAATCCAATAGACAAAAAACTATTTCTCAAGAAAGCTTACGTTTTACTCAATGACACTTGTGAGGATACCCATCCGAGGAGATTCTTCAACAGTTTTGTTTCGTTAGAAAAGGGGGACTGCTACCAACAGTTTACGGGCTACCCAAAGGCGACCATTTGTTTAAAATTAGCGAAGAGAGAGCGGAAGAAAGAGATAAAAAGTGAAAGGCAGACTTTGAGGGAACTGACCACAAGAAGTCAGGAGAAAATAATCAAAGATCTGCAAGAAGATGAGGATTCTGAATGTAGAACAATACAAAGTGATAACGATACATCTGAAGAGTGCAACACGCATAAAAGGAATAGAAGAAAAACTTGGCACTCTCAGAATAGAGGAGATTTGTGTACAAAGGAGTTTCTTGAAAACGTTATGTATCCAGCTTCTTTAAAAATGCAAAGAAGCAGAATACACGGCGATGAGAGATCCAGTAAGAGGGATAAAGACAGCAACTTAGGGAAACGCTCGACTAAATCTAGAAATAAGAAAACGGTGGACAAGAGAAACGAGAATTTAGAGAAAGAAGTCGAAAAATTGATACGTAACTGCTGGAACTCCGACGCAAATGACGCATAGTACTTGTACTTATTAGAAATATACTAATGTTTTGTAATGATCAGTTTGTTTTCAATAGTAAGACAATAAGTAAATGTCTATATATATTAGTAGCCTAGGGGTGCCACATGATCGGGAAATGAGCAAGATTCACTCAACATTTTGCGGCCAACAAGGCACACCCTCAGCATTTGCTACAGCAGCTAGAGGCCGCTGCGGCGCTGATTTTCAGGTAGAGCCTTGGGCGACGTAACGTCTATATGATTCGTCACGACAAATGTACTAAAAACACTATCTGGCAACCCTACGGTGACCACTGGCGCTCTTTATACCTATATACCACCTTCAACATAGTTTACTTAAATATGCATTCACTACACTTAGTGTAACCTGGTTTTATTTTATTCAAATCTTGCTTTACAATTCACCATTAGATTCACGCAGTTAACGAGAGCACCAGATGACATAGTTCTTTAACTGGAGTCAAAGTTCAAATAAAAATATTTTAGCCAAATAACCGTTTGAAATTCTTCAGTAGATCGAATCAATTATATTCTGCAAGACCCAAAGTTTTAAGTAAGTAGTATTTTTTATAAGAAGGGTCAATACTACCGTAACCGTGAGAGAACCATACCGGTAAGAATGGGCCGGATCGGCAAGAGTGATACCACGGTCTCACAAAAAACCGCCCTGTAGCAGCGCTTGCGCTGTGTCACGCCACATGAGGGTAGAAGAAGAGTTTAAATCTTGGCAGCGCACTTGTGACTCCACTACTGTAGCGCTGCATGCCCCCTTTTTAGCCCCCTAAGTCATGGCCCGGTACTTAAACCACTAGACCTACGGGATGTTATATTAAAGTATTGAGTATCACCATTTTTATCAAAAGACCATTGTCCAATTCATGAAATAAATATCTATAATCAGGTTCAAAAATCAACATAAGTTAAAAAAGTTAAAATCCGTCCTTCTTTACAGGGGTGGGTCGGGGTATGGTGGACTTGACGTGGCTGAACTTCCTCTTGGATCCGCTGAGGTTGGGGCTGGAGTCCGTGACGCGGGATATCTGGACGGGGGTCGCTATCTTCGGCCTGAACAAACCTGGAATCGAAGTGGTTCATTAGGAACTCATCATCTCGTCTCTGATCATTATAACGCTATAATTTACCTACAGGGTTATTTTTTAAACCACCTTGTCTACTGGCCATTCTGAACAACATTTGTTCTATGACTTTGTATATTCGCGAAAAAATTAAAGTTTTTATACAAAATCGGTCACGTGACTGGTCATTTTATATGGGGAGCCGAAAAACTTTTCAACGAATTTCGAAAAGTCGTAGTAGAAATGTTGTTCAGGATGGTCAGTAGAAAGGGTGGTTTGAAGGATGCCGGTGTTTAAAGAATAACTCTGTAGACTATGGTCCAATTCCTGGTTCGAGCGAAAGTAATATGTTTCGAATTTTCCGAACATAGCTCGGGTTTGTGATCACCAATCCGCATTAGGCAAGCGTGGTGATTAAACCTAATCCCATCATAGTAGTGATAACTTGATTTCTATGATGGAGGCCTTTGCCCTGCAGTGGGACAGTATATAGGCTGATACTTTACTGGTTTAGGTGGGGTGGAGTTTTTACTTCAAGAGGGCGGAAAATTTTGGCTTCATCCTTGGGAGGCAAAATAGTCTTACTCTATTATACAGGGTGTATCTGTGAACATTTACATCCCTTTAACCACGTGTTCTACCAACCATTCTAAACAACATTTGTTCTACGACTTTTGAAAATTCGCTTAAAAAAATTACATTTTTCCATACAAAGTCGGTCACGTGACTTGGTCATTTTGTATGGGGAGTCGAACATTTTTTCGAAGAATTTAGAAAAGTTGTTGAACAAATGTTGTTCAGAATGGTTGCTAGAACACGTGATTAAAGGGATGTAAATGTTTACAGATACCTACACCCTGTATAATACTCACGCCACTGAGTAGTAGTTTGAGAAAAAAATATTATTGATTTCTACATTTCGTGCTTTTGAAATATGGTGGCGGCACTAAAGACGATCCTAGTTTACACGGGTGACATTATCAAGCAAAGTACCATAAGCACAATAAAAAACAATGCCAATTACTACATAGGCACTCGTACCTTACTATACATTACTCGTACTTTACTGCACATTTTGTCATCATCATTTCAGCCAATAGACTTCCACAGCTGGACATAGGCCTCCCCCAAAGTTCTCCACACAAATCGGTCCTGTGCCACCCGCATCCAAGGGACTCCCGCGACCTTCACCAAATCGGCGGTCCACCTGGTGGGAGGCCTGCCACGGCTGCGGCCTCCTGCACGTGGCCTCCATTCAAGGACCTTTCCACCCCAACGGCCGTCTGTTCCCCTCGCAATGTGCCCTACCCATTACCACTACAGCCACGCAATTCTTTACACTACACAGTACATTTTGTACTCACTATTAAATTTCCCAGTCGACGAACTTTTACTGTCTGCCACCTTAGTCTTATCCACCTTCGTGCTCATGCTGTCCTTTTTCATCTTGAATATATTCGGCGATATGCGTCTCAGTCGCGACGTCGGCTTCTCATTGGGGGTTGGTTTCTTGGGCGCAAGGCTGGAAGTGGAGGCGCTTTCGAAGCGCCTCAAGCGGCTTTTGGGAAAGTCTTCCTGGACCGTTCCTAGGCCGGAGAGGTTTGGGCTCGAGGCAAACTGGGCTTTTGATGGCTCTGCCTGGAAATAAAAAATATTTTTTACTTATGACAACACTGACATTATTTGTGGCACCAATCATTTTAGTATACTGTTATACTATTTTTGAAGGTAAATGTTGTGAAAATACCCACTTGTACAAAATAAACAAAATCATTTCATTATTTCTGAAATAATCAATAAATTAAAAAAGGGGATAAAAAGGGGGATACAATCTTTGCATGCAAATAATTTACCATTGCCCCATGCTGACTACACTGTTTTGTTTCTTTTTTAAGCTAAAATCATGAAAATCCTCTCGTACAAAGTAAATTGATAATTTCTGAAATAATCAACCCCTAAGGGGATAGAAAAGGGGAATACTTTGTATACAAATCAGTTAATTGAGGGCAGCGTTGTAGTGGGGGTGGGGAACGGCGAACAGTTCCAATAAAAACACAAATTAAAAACTTGACTATGATGTTAGTCTAAAATTTGCATGGACTTATTTTGGATCGCTGTTGAAGTGTAAGTATTTTATTTCACCTTCAAAAGAGATATTTTCGAGACGTCCAGCGCCAGCGAAGACATGGACGAGTCGTTCTTGCCCTCGATCAGCTCTTTCCTGATGTAAGCTATTTTGTTCTTCAGCTCCTCTGCTTCCCTCTCCGCCTCCATCAGGCTCTCCAGTAGCGGGTTTTGTAGAGAATTTATTGGACTGAAAAAATAAACACTCGGCGTCAAAAAAATAGCACATCTGCGTAGTTTTCATACTAACGCGCTCATATCACGGCTTGTTATATAAAAAAGTAAAACATTTGATTGCAATATTTTTTACGTAACATGGTTTTTATATGCTCGTCTGTTAATCATGCTTCTTAATTAGTCGTGAAAACTTCCTAATTTTCCCAAAAACATAAAAAAGTAAATCAATGTTCTTGTCCCATACAATTTTCTATGGAGCTGAAAAACTGATTTACTTTTTAATTTTTTTGGACGAATCAAGTAAATTCCATGGATGATGAAAATGTTGGATTAAAGACGAGCATATATTGGTAATGTTACCTTAAAAATATTGTAATAAAATGTTTTACTTTTTAATATACGAAGCTGTGATATGAGCGCGTTAGTATGAAAACTACGCAGATGTGCGATTTTTTTGACGCCGAGAGTAGTAAGGTTACATAGAATCCATTTAAAGGTAGACGAACAGTTTTTTTACTAAAACTCCAGGTCCAGGTGCTGCAGGTGTCCATTTCCCATGGGCAGCGGTAATCGCTTACCATCAGGTGATCCGTCGGCTCTTCTGCCACCTATATAATTTAAAAAACTGATATATTTACCTGGATGTTTTATTACGTCGCTGCTGCATACTTCCAGGTGTAGATGACAAGGTGTACGTGCTTTGCCGGCGGCACATCTGAAATAAGAAAAACACAGTAGATATAACTTAATATTGGAAATAAAAATAATCTCCTTACTTCGACTTGGATTTTAGTTACCTAATCATTCTGAATGATTAACTAAAATCCAAGTCGAAGTAAGGATTCAGGAGAAACGCCCAAAGCCCACATCCTTTTTTGAGATGGCACTTTTGCACCTACGCCACAATGCTTAAGGGAACAAGTTATTCATTTCTTCGTCCTTGTCAAGAGACAAAGAGGGACAGGCCTTGTCCAACAGTGGAGTAAGGGTGTGTTTTCACAGAAGCGGAGCTGCGTGGAGTTGAGCGGAGAGTTGGAAAAATTGACCATTTACGTTGTTCAAAATACACATCTCATCACTGATGTCAGCAGCCATGGACGTATATAAGGGGGGGGTCCAGGGGGTCCGGACTCGCCCCATTGAGGTCTGGATTGACATAAGGGTTCAATCGGCTATAACCCAGGGCGACATAATTAAGGGTTCAACAAGGTTGGTGGGGTACTTAGCAAATTGTTGATAGGCCTGGGAAAATTTCTTTATTCTGTTAAAGTCCTTTGCAGAACAGTTTTGTATGTTAAATTTTGGAATCTACTTTTACTTTCTTTTTGGTTATATTCCACTTTTAGAGTAACCCCGATTTTGCACTTGCCTGTCACAGGGGAGGGGGGGGGGGGTCAACTCGCAAATTTATGGAATTTTGCAAGGGGGGGGCCCCCCCTTGTCAAAGCTATATATACGTCCGTGTCAGCAGCTCCGCTTCTGTGGAAACGTACCCTAACATGCTAATGACGTTGAGGTTACCTTCTTATCAGTATCTTCTCCGTATGCATTGATGAGCAGGCGCTTGGTGAGCGGCCCCGGCGCCGGCAGCGGCTGCTCCGCGTCGGGCTTCGCCGCGGTCAGGGTGTCCAGCGACCGGTATCGAGTGGGCGTGTCAAGTCTGGACTGGAACAGTCTGCAAAGAGGCATGATGACAAACTTTAAATTCTTTTCTATGTTAAAGGTGTGTTAAGGGTGTATAACTGTGGGAGAGCCACGCTTCGGCATGTTAACTGTGGGAGAGCCACGCTTCGGCATGAATGGGCCGGCTCGACCGGAGTGATACCACTGCCTCACAGAAAACCGGCGTGAAGCAGCATCTGTGCTGTGTTTCGCCGAGTGAGAGAGGGTACTGGAGGCCCACTCGGTGGGGGAATGGGATAAAAGGTTGCCAGCGCACTTGTAACTCCACTGGTGTTGCAAGTGTCCATGGGCGGCGGCAATTACTTACCATCAGGTGATCCGCCTGCTCGCCTGCTACCTATCACATAAAAAAAACGTAAAACTAGATGTTGCCCGCGACATCGTCCGCGTGGAATAGTGTCTTTGGGTAGCATTTTTAATTATTTATTCATTTTTAACCCCCCCCCCCCCCCCCCTCTCCCCTTAAACCCCTTACAGTCACTTTTTCGCAATAAAAAGTAGCCTATGTCCTTTCCCAGGGCGGCCGTCTATGGGCGGCGGCAATCGCGTCTGCCTCATACGCCAAAGGTCGTACGTTCGATCCCCACCCTGGACAAACATTCGTGTGATGAACACTTGTGTTTGTTCAGTAACCGGGTGTTATATATGTATTTAAGTAAGTATTATAGTTGTATTTCCTCTGTTGTCTGATATCTGTAACACAAGTGCTTAAGCTACTTAGTACCAGGTACGGAGTCAGGTCAATATAATATTATGAGGTGATGTCTGATTTTTTTATTTATTATATTTGTAATACAATGAAAACGGTGGCCAACTGTTCTAAGCATAGCAGGGACAGGGAGACATCCGTCCGTATCGTGGAGCTACCATTTTCTATGACATAAGCGTCAGTGGTGCCGTCTTGATTTACACGACCTAAAGTAAAGTGACATATACCTACCGTTTAAGTACCAACTTATGTAAGTAAAGTGAAATTTACCTTTTCTCCGGGGTGTTCAGCTCAACGATGCTAGCAGACTTGTTGACAGCTTCCTTCTCTTTCCTGTCTTCAGCGGACTCGTTATGCTGCTTGATGCAGCGGATCATCTCGCGCAGCTCGCGCGTCAGGCGCTCGCGGTGGGCCTTCGGAAGGGACCCGAGGAGCGTGCAGCCGAACTCCTGAACATAAAAGAATAAGTTGACAACTCTTGAACGTAATACACCTCTTACGTAGACAACAACAACTCTATGTCTTACTCTGTATTTATGTATTTATTATGATGTATTTATCTTATTACCTACATAAAAGATCTGCACTGCCTTACCCCTTGTTAATTCGCTGCATTATTCCTCTACCCAAAGGTTGTCTGGAAGAGATCGCTATTAGCGATAAGGCCGCCGATATTGTATTTGTAAATTACTATTAGCATTAAGTTCTGTAATGTGTTGTGCAATAAAGAGTATCTATCTATCTATGTAAATAAATAAATAAATTTCACTACATCACATACATCGGTCCGACTCTGAGATAGGTAGATCAAGCACCTGTGTGTGTGTTATGTAGATATCATCTTTCGCTTGTGACCAATGGCGGATACATTTGACGCTTTTAGGCTATTAATTTTGACGGCATCCTTCATATAATTCTGGGTTTTAGGCGGGGCGGGAAAAGGCATCTCAGCAGACCTTTAAGGTGAGGATGACAGACTCGATAGGTAGGTAGGTACTTTGTTATTTTGTGCCTGTCAACCTCATTATTTGCATCTCGCGGCCGCTTACTTGATTGTCTTCTATATTAAATAAATACTTATGTTCTAAAATTTGAAATCCCCTAAAAACTGCCGCCCTAGGCTCCAGTCTACTTAGGCTATATGATAAATCCGCATCCACCACTCCTGATCACAACTCACTTTGTCCAGGTGTTGCCACCTGCCACGCCGGAGACCTGCCACATGCCACTGTTCTGCTGCTGGCTGGTGGCCGGGCACGAGCACGATAAGCTGGCACTCTCCAGCACCACGTGCAGCCCTGATGACTGGAAGAATAATAAATTGATTACTGTCCGTGGGAGAGCCTTACTTCGGCATTAATGGGCCGGTTCGAACCGGAGTGATACAACAGCCACACAGAAGACCGGCGTGAAGCAGCGCTTGTGCTGTGTTTCGTCGAGTGAGTGAGGATACCGGAGGCCCAATTGAGGGGAAAGGGGGTTAAAGATTGGCAGCACAGTTGTGCTACTCCTGGTATTGCAAGTATCCATGGACGGTGGCAATCGCTCATCAGGTGATCACCTATCACATAAAAAACTATGGAAACCAAAAATAACTGCGTATTATCTTCAATCAAATCATTAGGCGACCGAACTTACACCAGTACCAATAGATGGCGCTGGGAGGCAAACACATCACGCATGTTCTGCCCCCTTTCCCTCCTGTAGCATGATGACCTCCCTACTAATTTAACTTATCTAGTAGGTACTTTTATCGAAAGAAATTTAAGAAAACATTTGGGGGTAGGGGGTCAAACGTCAGCAGCGCACTTGTGCTCTACTGGTGTTGTAGGTGTCTTTCGCTTACCATCAGGTGATCTGTCTACTCGTCTGCCACCTATCATAAAAAAAGGCCTAAGTAAAGACTATAGTAACTATAAAAACCTATTTTAAGTTTTTATTCTTTTTATACACTTGTAAAAAGTCTAATTTGTCTTGCCCCCTCTGGCCCAGAACCTGGGTACGCCCATACCTACCTATAACTATAGAAACAGCTTTTTTTTTCCAGGGGAAACCATCATGCCCTTCACCTTGCCACATGTGGGGGACAAGGTGGTGTGTGGGACTCTAACCCTAACCAAAACCCCTGGGGTGTCCATCACAGCGCAATCGCGGTCGGATACCCCACAGCCGGGACTGGACCGTACCGCAAATCGCGCTCGCAAAAGCCAAATTGTTTGACGCAATGCAGCCCATCCCAAATGCGCGACCTACGAGGACACCCAGTAGGATTTTTTCCCTCGCGGAGTCGTGATACTGAGCAAGCAAGAGTAATTAATTACGTACCTATTTACATAGATATGTTACTCTTGATTTACTCGCATCATGTCTATCCATATGCGAATACCTGTTATTAGCTTAGTATATACATAACTTTGTAACTTTATGATGTAATTTACGCTGTTGGTGTTCCAAATAAAAATAAATAAAAAAATAAAATAAGCCACTCCCCAGTAGTGGCATGCTCACGTACTCCGAAGCCCGTTTAGTCTATCGAGACAGCTGGTCTAACCTGACAGTTGATCTCAACAGTCCTGGCGCCGACGTCCTGGCTGAGGTTGACGTCGGTGGTGTCCAGCGACTTGACGCTGAACCCCAGGCACTGCAGCAGGGCGCACAGCTCCACCACGTCTGTGTATGCATCCTATACCAGAAACCATAGACAGATCATGACGCTAAGAAAAGATAAGTGTCAGCCTATAGGCCTTGTAATTCACCTTGTATAGATATCGCAGTCATCTGGTTGAAGTTAAACGTTATATTAAACAACTTGACGAGTTATCCTTTAGTCAAATTAAACGTCGCCATTCAATGAACGCGCTAGTCATCCAATCAAATAGCTAATTAAACCAGATGACTGCGACATAGATACAAGGTGAATTTTTAAACACTATCCACATTTTGAAGCTCGACTTAGAGTCTGCAAATGAACAGCTCCTAGAAACATGGGTCGAATTACTTAGGTATATGTTTTTTTTTACTTCTAATAAAACCAGACTGATCACGCGATCGATATAGTATGGGAAGCTTATTGTTTTTTTATTTCGACTAATGTTTCTTGGAGAGTCAACTCCAAAAATATGTAGGATACACTTTAGGACCTTGTCACAATACATAATATTATATAAGAAAGTAGAACGACCTCTACTTTCTTAGCGTATTGTGACGAGGTCCTAAAGTGTATACATATTTTTGGAGTTGACTGTACACTTACAGATTCTGAGTCGATCTTAAAAATTTGGATAGTGTTTAAAAAATCACCTTGTACACTGTCCCACTGCACGGATAAAGCCTCCATTATAGAAATCAAGTCATCGCTTAGAAATTTAAAAAATCTATGGATGAACAAATATTTTTGTAAGTCACTTAAGAGAGTAATTAGGTATTACGTACGAGTATGTGGTTAAATGGAATTTCAGACAATAATATAGCATATCGACCGAAATAATAGGTACTTATGTAGGTACATGTAGGTAAATAAATATCCATTCATAGAAGATACACGTCTTCCGATAGGAGCTAACGTGATTCTAATATGAATTAAATAAATTATGTCAAATGCAACTAAAAATTAAGTAGGAAGTAAGTAACACCAGGAATTTATTAAACATGTAAGTAATAATAAAATAAATAACATTTACTAAGATTACATGAAAATATCCAAAACCATTTACCAATTTGGAGCATCGAGCTCATGTAAATATACATACTCGAGATTCTACATAAATATTTAATGTTAATTACATACTTACATTTACCGACATAACGAAATTAAAGTCATAAACGCCACACTGTAACAACACTTTTCTTTTCTATATGAATTAATTTAAAATAAGAACAGAAAACAGAGCACTGTCACTTCACACGTAATCTTAGGTCAGTCTCCGACTACCCTCAAATTAATTCGAACATTATTTATTTTTAGTAAAACCGTATTTACAGAAAAAAAATATTTTTAAACACCTATGCCGGACTAGAAGTTAAGAAAGGCAAAAGCGACACATATTAATTTTGATAATGCATTATGCATGAATTCCGTTCTCTTGAAATCTGGGGATAGAGAAAATATAAATTGCGCAACGAATAACGAAGTCTTAAACGGACTGTTATACGGTTCGATAGATGCTAAGTGCATAAATTAAGACGAATCATTTTGTTCTAACTGCCGCACTCAGAGACGTGCTCATTATCTTCATTATGGGTAGTCTGTATGTCTATTAAAATAAGGGTCAATATTTTTACTTCAATGACAAATAAGATTTAAATAACGTCTCTGAGTGCGGCAGTAAGTGTTTGCGTTTTTTTAGGTGTAAGACAACACAAAGCACCAAGTTTTGACGGTTCCGTAGCCAAATGGGATAAAAATTGGTAAGTAGATGTATTTTGTGAACTGCATAAAGAATTTCATTTAAGAAAAATGTAGGTATATTTTTATTTATGCGACAAAAAAAGCCGCTACAGAATTTTAATTTAAACAGCAAAGGGGTCTTGTACAGGCTTCAAATAAGCCTGTACAGGATCCCTTTCTTAACAAATGGGTATCAGAAAAAGTTGTAACACTCTGATCCTAAATAATATTGATGTTGACCATACGAATGTTGGTGCAGAATAGTAGTCGAACCCACGGTCTTTGGGAACGTGAGGTAGGGACATTCATTTGTCAAAACAGTGTCGCCCTTTAATGAAAAAATACGGAATAATAAATAAAATAAAAATACAAGTAATTATTATAGTTTTTTATTACAAAGAAATCATAATATGTAAATACAATCTAATATGAAACCTACTTCATCATTTTCAAATATTTATTATTTCGTTCATAATTACTTGAAAATGATGAACATACATTTTGCATTATTTCGGATCTTGTTTTCTTGTTAGTAGGTAAACATTCCATAAATGCTAAGCAAATGTCCACGCACATAATGAAAAAATGCTGCGCTGCAGTAACTTTAGTGAACAGAGTAATATCAATATTCTGAACCTTATCACACAGAAAACAAGATACAAAACGGCTTAGTTGTAGGTCATATATCTGGGCGTGGCCGAGAACTTGGCGTAGGATTTGATCACCTTGTTGACCGCTTCCAGGAAGTCCTTCTCGGTGGCCACCTTGCGGCGCGCGCGGATCGCGAACATACCCGCTTCTGTGCATACCGACCTGAGAAGAGAGATAATAAGTTATGAACTTACTAATGTTTATTTTATTTTGTTTTTGAAAACGCTAGCTCACACTATGAAGAATATAATCCTAACTAATAAATATTATAAAAACGAAAGTAACTCTATCTGTCTGTCTGTTAATCTTTCACGCCAAATCTACTGAACGGATTTGAATGAAATTTGGTACTCAGAAGGTCTAGGAAAGAACATAGGCTACTTTTTATAACTAAAATGCTACCCAAAGATACTATTTCACGCGGACGAATTGGCAGTTGCTATACTCTGATTCATAATCATGTAAAGTAAACTGACAGATGTCAATGTGTCATCCCCATACATTATCACTCAATTTGACACATGCAAAATGTCATAATGCATAGAAACTTGTCATTTTCATCTGTCAGTTTACTTTACATGATTATGAATCAGAGTATAGTGTATTATATTTCTGTACAATAATAAATGACTATCTATACATACCTAATCTCAGCACCAGTAGAATTCGGACACAGCCTAGCCAGCAGGTCGAACCTAATATCCCTCTCCACGCTCATGGACCGTGCGTGGATGCGGAAGATGTGCGCGCGGCCCTCCAGGTCCGGCAGCCCGAACTCCACCTTGCGGTCCAGGCGCCCGGGACGCATCAGCGCCGGGTCCAGGGTGTCCGGTCTGTTGGTGGCCATCAGCACCTGTGGAACACGGTAAAGTAAGTTCTCACAACATCTCATACACTGACCCGACTCCGTACTTATACTCTGATCCATAATCATGTAAGTAAACTGACAGATGTCAATGTGTCATCTCCATACATTATCACTAAATTTGACACATGCAAAATGTCAAAATACATAGAAACTTGTAATTTTCATCTGTCAGTTTACTTTACATGATTATGAATCAGAGTATAAGTAGCTTAAGCACTTGTGTTACAGATATCAGACAACAGAGGAAACACAAAAATAATCCTTAAATACATATAACACCCAGACACTGAACAAACACAAGTGTTTATAACACGAATGTTTGTCCAGGGTGGGACTCGAAACCAACGACCTTTGGCGTATGAGGTAAGACGCCTAAGGTCGTGATGAGATGATGTGTGAAAAATAAGTCTTTGAGGTTGGACCTCATACGGACAATATGCCATCTGTTTTGTTGTTTAAACATTGTTAAAAGAATTACTAGATTCTCATTGATAGATACCCACAGCACAGCTGGGACTGGACCGCTAAAGCACACGCCGCTTCACTGGTGATCCCCTTGCTCGTTTGTTACTTCTAGCATTAAAAAAAGCATGAGACTAACCTTGATGTTTCCACGAGGGTCGAAGCCGTCGAGCTGGTTAATGAGCTCCAACATGGTTCTTTGGACCTCGTTATCACCACCAGCACCGTCGTCGAATCTAAAGCCAAATAAATAAATAATAACTAAATTCCCATATTTTATAATCAACTAGCGGCCGCCCGCGACTTCGTCCGCGTGGAAAAGTAACTTTTTACCCCCCTTTTAACCCCTTACAACCCCCTTAATATTATTATGTTGATAGCCTATAGCCTTCCTCGATAAATGGACTATCCAACAAAAAAGAATTATTCAAATCGCACCAGTAGTTTCGGAGATTAGCGCGTTCAAACAAACAAACAAACAAACAAACAAACAAACAAACTCTTCAGCTTTATTATATTAGTATAGATATAGATTGGGTTACCATACTCTATGACAGTAGCGGTAGTGGGGCCATTAATTCATTTCATGACTTTATTGACACATGTTAAAAAAACCGAAACAAACTTTTTCCTCGACTCGATTGGAACCCAGAACGTCCACGGACCGATTACCGATACTAAAACCGTCTGCCGATACTAAAACTCACCCCACGTCCACGGACCGATTACCGATACTAAAACCGTCTACCGATACTAAAACCGTCTGTTATGTTGTTGGTAATGTTATTTGTGCGGCCCGCGATATAGTAGATTTATTTAATTACTAGTCAACTACATATTCGTACTTATCAGAAATCAGATTAGTGTAGACTACTATGGATAAGTACCTATGCAAAAGCTCTTGAAACGCATATACTGCGGCCCGGGCCCTGATGTTCATATCGATATGTGGCCCTTGAAGAGTAAAGTGTGACGACCGCTGACCAAGACCGACCCGGCAATGAGATATTTTTTTTCGTTTCGTTCATCTATCGCTATATTTACTAGCAAAAGCCATCATAACTTCGAAACTATTTAAGAAATGTTCTGCAATGTGTAGCTTCGTCAAAATTCTTTATACCACGAAGTTGTTCATTGCAGTGCTAATTTAGGGCAGGCTGAAAGAAACTGAACAAGCTTATGTTCAGTCATAATATCACCTCCCAAATGGTTCACTTATCTCATCAAACGAGAGCGATGGTGGCCTAATGGATAAAAACACGACTATAAGAACATGTGCCCATACTGGGATCGTGGTTCAAATCCTACCATGCACTTATGGATTTTTATCTAGCAACCCGTTCTCATTTCGTTTCGGCTTTTTATATTAGTTCAAAATATTACCAAAAGATGGCGCTGAGAATATATTACATCGTGCAAGTGTTTCGTATTTTAAGATTACCCATAAATCTTGTGGTTATCTATAGAATTTTCCTTTATAAATAGTAGATTTAAGTAGTGATCGGAATTTGGTAGTGGCGGCAAAAAGCTACGTTAATGAGGGTTTTATGCAAATTCAAAATCCGATAGATTACGTTACGTTGACGTTAGGTCCAACTTTGACGACATTGGTAATTTCATGACATAACTTCATAATTTTGACATGATACGTCAAATGTAACCAATCCACTCGTTGTTGGACCTGACGTCAACGTAACGCCATCTATCGGATTTTGCATTTGCAAAAACCCTCATTGAGAATTTACCTGGCTCCACCAATAGCGTCGATTTCATCGAAGAATATCAGACAGGCCTTCTTGCTGCGCGCCATCTCGAAAAAGCTCGCGCACCATGCGGGCGCCCTCGCCGACGTACTTCTGTACCAACTCGGAACCTAAGGAACGAGTAACATTAGACAACAACCATTACATTAGGTCGTTTTAATCACGAAGCCCTCGTAATAAATAACACGAATAAATCCCCTTTAGCTTGTTATATCATCAAAATCACAATAAAAATCAGCTGTTGCATACTTCATTGCCTGGTGAATAATCTTTTTTGTATTTGGATATGACTTTCTTAATCAAATTTAAGTAAATTAGGAATAAGTCATTTAGGAAATGCAGCTGCGGTTTGCAGCCGAATTTTTGTGCCGAAACTCGATCGAAACCGAATATCGAGAGAAAATATAGTCGAACGCCTTAGGATAAACAGTGGTCCTATGGATGGCAGAAGGACAATTAAATTTTTACAATGTATGTTTACTCCCATAAGTTTTTTTTTTATATATATATGGCGGTTTTGGCAATCTGTAGTGTTATATCCAAAAATGCTAATTTATAATTCATAGGACAAATGTTATTCGGAAATGGTCATATATAGATAAAGAGATGTAACTGTTAAAATTTTGTTATACTGCATTGTTACATTTTCGACTATCTAAAATCGATAAATTAAAATTACCACAGTAGTATTTTAATATAGGGAAGGTGTATCAGCATGCTGTCTAAACTCAAGGCCAGCATACTTTCTTTACTCCCCAGATTATATTTACCAACGATATCTCTAGATACACATTCTATACTGAAAGCATTTGAAAAGGAGATCCCAACAGCGCTGTCATTATACTCCAAACTGGAATTCAAGACCAAAAAATCGTAACGCCATCTATCGGATTTGCATTTGCAAAAACCCTCATTGGATTAGTTTCCAAATTCTGAAAATGCCAAATAGTGCTCTTTTGTGGATGGATCAATGATTTTTACTAATAAAAAATAGATATAAAAATATTAAACAAATACACATACCAATAACTCTGATGAAGCAAGCATCGGTGCGGTTGGCGACTGCTCTGGCGCAAAGCGTCTTGCCAGTGCCAGGAGGCCCGAACAGAAGAACACCCTTAGGTGGCTCAATTCCTAGTTTGACGAACTTTTCAGGCTAGAAAGTGAAAACCACAGTGTAAATCTATACTATTTATTAAAGAGATCTTCTAGAGACAACGAAAAAGCTTAAGTAAAGGTAAACCAAAAACACGAAAACACTAGCGTGATCTAATCAACGCTCTGCGCCATCTATTGGTTCAATTTGACACTGGCCTGAAGCGAAGTAAGGGCGGGCTACTACTATACTATACAGGAAAGTGAAATTCCATAATATAGCCTTTATTCAGACACAAGATTTCATTTCCAATAACTTTAGTATCTTGCTAGTTATCAAGCTCTTGTGCTTGTTTGCATTATAGACAGAAGGCTTCCTCCAGTCTCAGAAGTCAGGAAAGTCAAAACCAATGTGTAATAATACTATACAGGCTAAAAAAATAAATTATTCTATATACTATAGTTTTGGTCCACAAAATCTACTCACATGTAACAAGGGGGTTTCAACAACCTCCCTTAGTTTCTCGATCTGCTCCTTGCAGCCTCCGACGTCACTGTATGTCACATCTGGCTTCTCTTCCACCTGCATCATGGTTACCGTGGGATCGATCTTCGGAGGTAGAGGTATATGGATCTGGTACTTGTTACGGTCCACACTGTAGAGGAGATTAATTGTATAGAATTTTGAAATTACACGATGAGGTTGTAGGTTGCAGAAAAGGAGGAAGTCCGAAAAAGAGATTTGTGAATTATGATTGAAATGAAATAGATGATTCAATGACAAATAATGTATCAATGGTCTAGCTGAGGCTGTGTGATCTATGGAAGCTGACGACAGAGAAATTGGAGAGGAATAAGCTCTGGAGTGGGAAAAATTACAACATTATGGTCATTGCCAAATGCCTAAATCATAACAAAACAAATTTTCAACCACAGAATGTATGTAAAATTAATGCAATATCAATAAAACACACACAGACAAATTATAACATAAAATAGATGTCCAATTTGTATGTTGTTCAAAGTAATATCCATATGTAAATGTCTTATTGTAAATGGCTGAATCAATGAACACTAATCTTGGGGCAGATACAACAACTAGCTTTACTGAAAGCAAGCCACTTTAAACAACCCCCTGAAATGAAAATTTCTTAAAATTATGTACATTAATTGCCATGTAAATTTTCCTGCATCACACAGGGTGGCTGACCAATTGAATCTTGGGATACATAAGAGAAAACTAATTAATAAGCCTTACCCAACTCTCATCCCCTCTTCAATATCCGTAGGAGCCACCGAATCTGCTAAATCCACAACGAACTTGGCAAACTGTTTCACATTGATTATGTATTTAGGGTCGTTTGAATCTGCGTTAATAATCTTAGTGCATCTTGCAACCTGGATGAAATAAATAATATTATTAGAGTTAGATCTAACAATAACACCAGTATAGTGGTGTAGGTGTAGTAGTGATGAGGCCAAATTTTTTTCTTTCCTGATTTTACCCCCTTTGCTATGCTACTGTTAGAATATCATTGGCATATGCTGCCACCCTTTGCCACTAGGATGAAACAGCCCACAGATTAAACATTATATAGCAATTCGCCTGAACAAAGTATTACCCTGACTGATGCTTAACAGAAACCATAAAGTTGAGCAGAAGCTATAAATAAATGTATTCAACGAAAATACCCCATCAAAACACTTCAATTGATGAAGAAATTTCAAAGAGCTATAGTTTAATTTAGGAGAGGTGTATCAGTATACCGTCTAAGCTTAAGATCAGCATTCTTTCTTTGCTCCCCATTAAGTACTCTTTTATGCAACAATAAATTCACTATGTATACTATTACGATTTTATTGTAATTTGCACCAAATAAATATTTTCTATTCTATTCTATTTTATTCTAATATTCATATTCACCATGCTGAGGTTTAATTTTACATCAAAATAAAATAAATACATCCATTATTTCTCACCTGTAAGGGCTGTTCATTCTGTAAGGTCTGTTTATCAGCAGCCAAATCCCACAAAGCGGGGGGTGCCAACCCTGTGTCTGACTCCTTAATGCCCGTCAGTTCGTTAACCCTCTTCATCACAGTCTGGATCCCATCTTCTACCTCTTTGATGATCTTTGTGTATTGCCCTTGTCCCTAAAACAATGATAGAAAAGTGAAATTTTGCCAGTCATTCTTTCAGCAAACCTTCACACAAATGTGACTACTTACATATGATTTCAATAGTGCTATGTCTCCTTCATCCAAAGCTGAAATTTGAAAGAAAAATAATAAGCATAACAATGCAAATCTAAAGAAATAAATCCTAAAAACTATGATCCAAAATAGGTTATTGTTAGAAATCGTAAATAACACTCACATTTGATTTCTTTTTCGGGCTCTTCTTTGTCATCTTTTACTTTTCTCATATCATCTCCCAAATGGTCAGGCATTGTAGCTACTTTAACTGAAAATCTAAAAAATCAATTTTTACAACAATCTTCCCGTCATCAAATCCAAACTCTTTGTAGTTTCGTTCAACGCAATCCTAATGTTAGTGGCACTTTGTAGTGTGAAGTTGTCGTACAAAAATAATTTTAAGATCTGCGTGGAACGAAGGTGGTGGTAAATTATACTCCGATGGACGCAGTTAAAGTTCAATCTATTGTATTTAAGGTCATCTTTTATTAATTTAAACCAAGTTAGGTGAAGAAATACATACATTTTTATTTAAAAAAATTCTATCTCAATTCTATATTGACGATTAAATATATTAATGTCGATTAAATTATTTATACTTTTCAATTCTTTATGAAAAATGGAACGTAAAAATGGACAATGACAAGCAGAAGTTATGTGCACGTTCATATTTTATTAACCTTCGAATTATTTGAAAAAATATTTTCAATCTTAAATGCTTACATTGAAGTTGTATAATAAGTCATTTTAACAAATATTTATTTGCATCAGTTGCTTGCTTGTTCTGTTTTACTTCTGGCTTTGAAGGGAAGATAAATAATATTTTCCGATAAAATATAAATAAGAGAACGCAGTCATATCGTTTCATCAAAAGCGCTCTCTATCGGAAAAATTCAGTACTAAAATTTTGTATTCGTAGTGCTGAATGGAGAATCACATTTTATCGTGTTTTTCATGAACAGTTTCTCCTAAAATCGCGAATATTTTCTTTTAGGTAAGTTCCAAAAACGATGCCTTGAGTGATATCTAAGTTTATATCGGATTTTGCAAGAAAACGGTGGCTCCTGTGACCTGTGTCTCCGGTTATGACCCAGAAAGTATTGTCAAAGCGCGGTTTTACTTAGCATTTCTTCTCAATTACGCGTAATTTTATTTATTGCAAAAGCATAGCAAGTGATAAATGTGCAAATGGAGTGAATATACAACGTCCGCTAGATCCATAAGGTGTAATTTAGTGAGCGAATGCATCGTGTCACCCGGCCCGCGATCATCTGAACAGCTTGTAAATGCTTGGTTTATCTCAATGTTATCTGATATTTTATCGTGCCATCTCGATCATCTTGTTTCTTGCAATAATGTCAAAAAACCACACTGTGGTCACTGCATTGTTGGAGCATGTTTTGTATTCTCAGAAAGGTATGTCTATAACCCTTTGTTTCGGAACTCTATGGTTAAATTTTGCAAAATCACATTTCTGTGTCTTCATATCTGTGCTCGAATATACACTGTTAGTTACCGATATTACATCACATACAAATGTTTGCAATTAGACCAGACTCATATCTGTATTGGAATGTGTTGATAACCTTAATATGTTAACCTTTACAATGAGCACCAAAATTATTTGTCATTTGTAACTGTTCTTCCACACCCTGTAACTGTAAGTATCTCTTATGGCCTTTAAAAGTTGGTTAAAGATTAAAATTAATCAGATAATCATTAAATTTTTCAACAAGTTTATATTGGTTTTCATGTAAAGAATCTGAATAATTTGTAATTAGGGTAGTATGTGTAATGGCTATTTAAAAGGGTATAAAAAGATTATCTAACTATTATTTCACTAAAAACTTAATTTACAAATTTTCCAGCACATTATATTTCTTATTCAAATACATGTGCTCAAAAGAAAACCATAAAATTCTGTGCAAGCTTACTAAAATCATGAAACGTAAAAAAAATATTCCACTTGTTTGTTTAGATGTTACAGTGACCCACTTTAGATTTCAATGTCACTTCTCATCACAACAATCACTAAAATAATTTCACAAAGGTTACATAGTTCTTTTCACTTATCTTTATTATCTAACATTTTCAAATTATGAAATGTAATTAATAAGTTCTACTACTTATTTGTAATTGTATTCCACATATCCCTAATACAACACGAGACATATAAAAACTTGTGTATATTTACACTGCATGTGGGATGCTTTCTATAAATAACACAGTCGAGTCATGAGTGTGGATCTGCTCAGTCCAATGATATTTTGATTTTCTTTTATTCAATGCGCAAACAAACTGCTAGTAGTGTTTACATTTTGTAAATAAAAACATTTACAAGTCCGTATTTTTTAAGATTCCATCAATGAATAGTGATTTGTGAGATGATGATGAAAAAGTATCAATTTGCTTTGCACTTTTTGTGTATTATTCAGTTGCATTGTGATGTTTGGATTCAGGAACTTTTTATTTAAGGTATGCTTGATATTCTTATAAGACTCCTCATAACAAAAGACTGAAACACACAAGCAAGAATTCCAATAGTGTAATTTCAATGATATTAGCAGGATGGAAAAGTGTTTTCTTTTTTATTTCACTGTGGGAAAGCACTTAGCATAATCACTTGCTGATTGTAAGTGAGAATAGCAGATAGAACCAGTTTTAATATCATCATAAGAATTCTCAAACTGGGGAAAGCCCCAGTAATTGTATTTAGAACAAAACTTTGGGTCCATTTTGCCCTCACTCTTTAATATTACCTATAACAACTTTTTAGAGACTAAAATTATTCAGTATCTTTTATTTTCATTTGGTGTAAACTCATACAAAATAACCTTGTACCATTTCTACTTACAATTTCAATATTATTTATAGAGAATGACCTCTGAGGCTAAGCAGCAATATGAATGCTTAGATACCGAATATTAAATAATACAATCAGTTGAAATAGTTCATTAATAATTCCAGTCCCAGTATAACATGTACCTCTACTTAATGATGAGTTTTAGGAAATTATATTTTCGCGCGCCTTTTCTCACCATTACAATAGCCATTGTTTTCTATTCTTTTGTTTTCTTTATAATCTGTCTCTTATCTGATGTATTTATTATATTTTTTTGATAGCACTAATTCAGGTGGGACTAGTATCCTTGCTCCTTGTACCAATTTGTTTTACGCCAATATTCTGGGCCACTCTATTTAATAATATCCACTAAATACTTATAGGATAGGTGATTGAAGTCCTATGTTATTTAGACCCATGATTAAATTACATGAAAGATAGATCTTTTAAATGAGCCAAGCACAATATGAGCTGCTTTATTATGGTGTCAAATCTAGGCATAAGTATACTGAGCCTACAACAATCGCTTTGGCGCCCGCAATACATATACTTATCTCTTTGTTTTTTTGTCATAAAAGGTGTGACTCATTTGAGGCTTGGTAAATCTGTCCTCACTATACGAATTCTTTCTGTTTGTGCTCTGCTCTAGCATAGTCTCACCTTAAAATTGGTTTAATTACTAACCACAGATGCACCCCCGACCGAGGCAGACAGCTATGCGATGCAATATGCCCCCCTTGTGTTCAAATGAGTTACCCAACTGACTTATTAATATATATAGAGACTTGTTTACATTTTTGTTTATCAATAAAAGAGTGAATATTACATATAAGAATATCTAATCAATCTTTCAATCTACATTCATCTTTGTCTGCTACAACTTGTATGTGGATTTTTTTAATCCTATCTGTAAACAAACTGTAGTTACAATTTAAGATGTTTGTGATTTAAAGTAGAAACGTAAGCATAAGGTGCTTCCCCTTTTATTTAAGTAAGTGTCTGATATGATTTTATACAGAAATCCTATTGGATGTTATTTAGTTTGAGCACTGCAGTGGCTAATGTTGGTAGGTGTGGGTTAAAGTAGATATTTAAAACAATATTATGTTTCATCTAGTACAGGAGTCACTATAAGTTTCGTTTGGAGTTCGTTTTCAAAAGTGAAATGACCATCGCCGTCCGCATAAAGAATGACGTCTCGTTTTATGTCTACGACGGGGAGGGGTCCCAGTGGCTCGTCATATCGACTACGACGGGGGGCTCGCTGACAAAGTGCTCCATCTTCCAGAGATTATAGATTACCAGTTGCCAGTCCGTCAGGTTTTTATAAAATACTAGTGGCCCGCCGTCACTTCGTTTCGGAACAAAGTTTTGCTATTTGTTACAATATTTGCGAATAGATGGCGCTGGGTGTCGATTGCATCGCGCAACTGTTTAGTTTTTTCGATAAATATAGATTGATTGTTAGGGATTTAATATTGGCATGGGTACCTTCATGTGTTAGTGAATAAATTCTTAAGTGTGTAGGACGCCTTCCAATCCGCAGTGGGCCAGAATGATAAGACTGACGCCTAATCTCCCTTCTGAGGGGAATCCAGGGGCGCAATCCTGCCTCGTAAGGGTAGGACTGCGTCCCTAGATTGGGGACTCGAGGCTAAGGTAATGTAAGCCTTATAAGTTCAACATTAACCATCATTTTTCTCCACCAGTGCTGCTGGCGACGAGGCGAAATGCACACAGCCAGTGCAGAGGGTCAGTACCGAGGTACCAACGGCTCCACCCACGGCCGTGACAAGGTCGCCATATTGGACGCGGGCTCGCAATATGGAAAGGTAGTTTTCGATTTTTTAGTACAAATTTTCTCAAACCTAAAAATAAGAGAACTTAAAAAAGATGTTTCTTAATCTACTTAACTGTGGGAGAGCTACGCTTTGGCATGAATGGTTCGACCGGAGTGATACCACGGCCTCAAAGAAGAGCAGCGTGAAGCATGCTTTGTTTTGCCGAGTGAGTGAGGGTATTGAGCTGTATGGGCTCTAAAAGGATGGCAGAGCATTTGTCACTCCGCTGATGTTGTGGGTGTTTATGCGGCGGCAATCACTTACCAACAGGTGAACTCTCTCTACTCGTTTGCACCCATTGACATAAAAAAAATCAAAAAAGAGGGTAAAGATTTCTCTAACCCTTTTCACATGTTACGGTCCGGTAAGTTATTTATGGTCATCTACTTGGGACGACTCGGAGGGACTCGATTCGACTTATTCAAATAGAGTTGAATTCATGCTCTCGAAATAAAAATAGAAAAAATCATGTATTTTTTACAACAGTCAGCAATCTCAAATGTCATCTCTTAATTTTAACGATTATTACGTTTATTTATGGATCCAATTCCAACGCGACTTCAGAACGGGCGCGGCTAGAATCGCCCCCAATGTCGAGCTCTTACTGCTGTCCCTGTCTATCTGATCACTATTCTTTCCTTTCCCAGGTAATAGACCGTCGTGTGCGCGAGCTATGCGTCGAGTCAGACATCCTCCCGTTGGACACGCCGGCGTACCACCTGAAGGAGACGGGGTACCGCGCCATCATCATCTCCGGCGGTCCTAACTCGGTGTACGCGGAGGACGCGCCGAGATACGACGCGGATATATTCAAGATCGGCCTACCAGTGCTAGGTGAGGAATTACATTATTTATTTACTTGCAATACATATGAGTCAGACATTCTCCCACTGGACACACTGGCGTACCACCTTGCACCTGAAGGAGACGGGGTTTCATGCAGTATCAATAGATGGCTGGGTGTCAATTCCATCGCGTTATTGTTTCGCTTTTTTTTTCGGTTACAGTCCAGTAGACAGATACAGTTATTTGATTCATTCAGTGTGAATTGATATAAAGTCGCGTGGTTTCCTGTTACATCGTAGATTTCTAGGTATAGATAATCCTATCAATTTAATTCCACATTTCCACCTAACATTACTAATCGTCAAAGTACTTATTAAGTACTCGAGATCAAAATATTGGTATACTAACTTCTTTCAAAAGTGCCTTGAGCATTAGTCATCATAACACTTAAAATAATTATTCATTCTTGCTGATTAAACTTGATCTTGAAATTTTTGATAAAATTTTATCAATAATCTTACCAGCAAGTGTCAAAACAGTCAAGTGGCGCTGTCGTCAAGTAAACATTGAGATACATTGGCTCCGTGATAAACAATTATTAAAAATATCTGAAGTAGTTATAATTAGAATACAGTGTAAAAATATGTGCAGTGACCTATAACTAATTCGCACAAATGTTATACATTACGGGACTTACTGCGTTCTCTAAATAAATGCGGGCTACGAAATAACTCTTCGGATGCGAGTTCAAACCCCGGACGTTCACGCGCTTTTTTTAGGGTTCCGTAGCCAAAATGGCAAAAAACGGAACCCTTATAGTTTCGTCATGTCCGTCTGTCCGTCTGTCCGTCTGTCCGTCTGTCCGTCTGTCACAGCCGATTTACTCGGAAACTATAAGTACTACAGTGATGAAATTTGATGGGAATATGTGTTGTATGAACCCGCTACAAAAATAGGACACTAATAGTAAAAAAAAGAATTAGGGGTGGGGCCCCCCATACATGTAACTGAGGGATGAAATTTTTTTTTTCGATGTACATACCCGTGTGGGGTATCAATGGAAAGGTCTTTTAAAATGCTATAAAGTTTTCTAAAAAACATTTTTCTTAAAGTGAACGGTTTTTGAGATATCAGCTCTCAAAGTCGTAAAAAGTATGTCCCCCCCCCTCTATTTTTATAACTACGGGGTATAAAATTCTAAAAAAAATAGAGGTGATGCATGCTAATTAACTCTTTCAACGATTTTTGGTTTGATCAAAGTATCTCTTATAGTTTTTGAGATAGGTTGATTTAACTGTAATTTTGGTTAAGTTATTGTGCTTACACTGAAAACGATGGCTGAACCTTATAAGATAGATCAAAAAATATACTACAGTATTGTACACCTTTAAAAATCTTATATTTGCTGCTACGGAACCCTTTGTGCGCGAGCCCGACTCGCACTTGGCCGGTTTTTTAAAATAAGATTTTTAGGATTTATTTATCCTAGCGACACGAGTGACTGATTGTGAGCGTGAGTCAACTTTAGTCACTCACTATGAATTGTGAAGCGTGTCATAAACGCGTAACTCGGGACGAGATACTCAGCTGCATGCGGTGCAGGGCGCCCTACTACTACATATGTCTTAATATGTCAAATGCTTACTATAAGGACATCTTAAATAACCTAAGTAAATCCTGGATTTGTCCCCTATGCAGCAATATAACAAGACGCAAGGGCAGTAAATGTAACACGCCCGTACGTAAGCAATTTGAAACCCCACATATGGACGACTCAAATATGTCCTGTGATGAGATCGCGCCCAGTGACGATCGGAGCTCCTTGGGTTTACATGTTACTCACAAAGAATCACATTCATCAGGTTCCGCTTCTGCCGTAGACATTGGCAGCATCACCTTGGAGCAATTTTCTAGGCTTCTGGACTCTAAACTGGACACAAAATTGGAGAGTATGAGACTTTCAATAACCAAAGATATTAAAAGGGAATTTAATACACAGATTGAAAAATTAAAAGCAGAATTCTCAGCTACTACCGACTTCTTGGCAGAACAACAGAATGACCTCAGAACAGACCTAAATAAAGCAAATTCGACGATCAAAGAACTTCAAGCTGAAAAAGGTAAGCTGCAAAGTGATCTGGCCCAGATAAAGCAAAAACTTACGGTCCTAGATAAGACATCCAGAAGCTGTAACCTAGAGATACATTCTGTGCCTGAGAAGAAATCTGAAAATCTACTAAACTTGATGAAAGAAATGTGCGAAGTCCTAAAAATACCGATTGCTCTGACTGATATTAAGGCCATTCGTCGTGTGGCCAAGTTAAACCCATCGTCCATCGACCCCGCAACATAATTGTAACTTTACCATCGGAACGTCACCGTGACGAAATCATCTCCGCAGTTCGCAGATACAACAAGGAAAATCGAAAATGTCCTCTGAATTCTTCTCATATCGGAGTACCGGGAGAGAGCTGCCAGTTGTACGTATCGGAACATCTGTCTTTCGAATGCAAGGAACTTCATGCCGCTACGAGGCAATGGGCGAAAACCAACGGTTACAAATTTGTCTGGGTCAGGTATGGGCGTATCTATATACGCAAAAACGAAGAATCCCCAGCGATATTGGTTGAAGAAACTAGTGCTCTGTCACGGCTGGCAGGCAATCAGAATTAGGTTTAGATTTAAGTATGATGCAAGAGACTGATTAACAGCTGCTACTCTGCTTATGGATTCTGTGGGTAACTGTGAAACAAGCCGCATCGGCTGATGCAATCCAAAGATTTTAATTAGTATCTAGTGGTTTTTAGTGTACAAATTTGGTGTTACTTTGTGCAGTGAAGTGCCGCAGGGTGATATTAATATAAGAATCATTGAATTGTGTCGTTTTTAACACTGCTATTGTGTGTCGAGTGATTTGTCACGTGAACAACTTGCTTTGACCTAATAGAGTCTTAAAACCTACGGCTTTGTTAAAAATAGTCGCCACAGAATCCTTAGGACATTAAAACGCTAAACACCGGCGTTTTATTGAGTGACTGTGACTTCGACTGACTTCGACTGTTTGACTACACTTTATCAATCTACACTTGACATTGGCAAAATTAAATGTGTCGTGAACACATACAAGCCATTAACAAAAAAAAAAAAAAAAATACTCTGCTTATATCAACTCAACTGAGACAGCATTGGCTCGAGAATCTAAGGCTTTCTGGGCGTTTATCAATGGCAGAAGGCGCAATTAATCTAGCATTCCTGAAAGTATGACGTTTGACGGGGAGAAAGCTACTGGTGCTCAGGAAATCTGTGAGCTGTTTTCAAGGTACTTCGGATCTGTATTCGAGGACCACATACGACAAGTTTCAAATTACGACAGTGGTAGGTCCAACAGAGTCTTCTCGCTTATAGTGCTCACGGAAAGGGAAATTCTTTTAAAACTAACTCGCATTAACCCCTGCAAGGGTCCTGGTCCTGACGGAGTGCCGTCTAGATTCCTGAGAGAATGCGCCAACGAACTGTGTCACCCTCTCAAAATTATTTTCAATAAATCACTTAGTAGTGGCGTATTCCCTACTCTTTGGAAGATAGCTAATGTCGTCCCCATATTTAAGTCTGGCGATCGAGTATGTTGCGAGAGAACTATAGACCCATAAGTATTTTATCAGCAATACCTAAGTTGTTTGAGTCCCTAATTTTCGATCATCTCTACTTCTACCTTAAGCCGATCATATCGGATAATCAGCACGGTTTTGTCAAAAACAGATCAACTGTCACCAATTTACTCTGTTTCGAGACTTATTTGTGTAGTGTCTTTAATGGCCAAGGTCAAGTTGATGCGGTGTATACCGACTTTAAAAAGGCCTTTGACAAGGTCGACCACGGCATACTATGTAAAAAGTTAGAGGCACACGGAATCCACGGTAGCCTGTTGCGCTGTCTCCAATCGTATCTCGATAATAGAAGTCAGCTGGTGACGGTTAAGGGTTACTCCTCAGAACCTATTCTCATAAAATCTGGCGTTCCGCAGGGTTCTCACCTCGGACCTTTATTGTTTAACATCTTCATCAACGATCTTGTTGAAAAGATTAAGTCACCTTGCCTACTGTACGCTGATGACCTTAAAATATTCAATAAAATAGAGACAAATGAGGATGCGCACCTTATTCAGAATGACCTGATTACTTTATCTGACTGGTGTTCCCGTAACAATATGTTTCTGAATGTGAAAAAGTGCTTCTTTATATCATTTACCCTTAAAAGGAATAAGATTCGAAATGAATACACTTTAGAAGCACAACGTCTTAAACGAGAGTCTGTTGCCAAGGATTTAGGCGTATTGTTCGACGAACAACTTAGCTTCCGTCAACATTATGACTCAATGATCAAAAAGTCTAATGAAATGTTGGGATTTGTAGCTAGGCAAACTAAGCACTTCAGACGATCACAGAGCCTTATTACCTTGTATAGTAGCCTGGTACGCAGCAATCTGGAGTATGGATCAGTGGTGTGGTCTCCTCATTATGCAAATCACCGTGACCGCATAGATTCTGTACAATCCAGGTTCCTGCGCCTGCTGGCTTTCCGTGAGGGTCGCAAGAGGCAGCTCAGGTCGTACGAGCAGAGACTAAGTGCATATGCTACCTCTCCATCGCCGCCGCGTGGAATCGGACCTAGTGTGTCTGCATAAATTGTTGCATTCCACGTTGGACTGTCCCGATTTATTAAGAGCTCTTAATTTTAACACCAGACATAACCCACGTAGACCAAAAACTTTTACCACGCAACTCTATCGCAATAATGTCTCGCATCATCAGCCCTTGGCTAGATTTTGTCGCCAGTTTGAGGCATTATCTCAGCAATACCGTGACTTAGATATCTTCAGCCCTGACTTAGTTCGGTTTCGGACACTCATCAAAGATATTCTTAGGGATATCCCACTAGACGTGAGTAATTATGAGTAATATTTTGTGATATTTGTCTTGACCTTCTGTGCTCTAATATTTTGCTATCACTGTTATTATTGTTATTGCATTTTTACTGTTTATATGACTTTTGTATTTTTATTAATTGACTTATTGACTCATCACTGTTTGTTAATATTATTATAAATTGATTAAGCCATTATGTAATGCAGTGAAAACATGTTTAGGATTGCTATCTTGTACAAATCCGTATAATATTAATATTTAATGTATAATTTCATGATTGTAGTCTGTTTTGTTTTCCTTAAATAAATTAATTAATAAATAAGAGAAATTAAAACAAACACTAAAGTTTTTTTTAGATAGGATCGTACTGGCTGGCAAAATATCGTGTCGTTTTCTAAAATTAGTTTAGAAGAAAATATTTTTAATTCGTTTATTGGTAATACTAACTATTTGCACTTCAACCTCTAGAATTTCTAACTGAAAAAAAATGTGACGTCACATCTCACTATTGTAGTGTGTAAGATTATCTGTGGCAAAATAAATAAGGCTCGGTGTTGTTCAGCTTGAAGCCTACTGCCAGTTAGGGTTGCCAGCCCGACACAGGTAAGCTTTTTGGGGGCGTGTCCGGCCAAATTAGATGGTGGCCTTTTACGTTGTCGTTTACGTTGGGGACTTTTTATGCATACCCCTCTGCAAGGGCAAATAGGTAACAGGGCTCTCCTCCAGCGTCGGCCGGAGGCATGCCGCCTAAACCCCAACGACGCTTTCTCATCGTCGAGAGTGGGGAGGGGACATAAGTACGGGTTGAAGAACCTTACTCCACATTCTATAGTTCGCGGTATGTGAGTGTGACGATGACCTTGAGTGCGCAGAGACCAATTTTAGTAGAAAGTCGTCTTTTTTACAAGTGCGCAAACTAACCGGTCATCGCTATTGTTGTTGTTTGTTTGATATATGCCTTAATAAGTTGGATAGATATTTCAATGAAATATTTTGTTTGTACCCGCAGGTATTTGCTATGGTATGCAGATGTTGAACAAGGAGTTCGGCGGGTCCGTCCTACGCAAGGAGGCTCGGGAAGATGGCCAGTACGAGGTCGAAGTCGAGACCACGTGCCCCCTTTTCAAGTAAGTGATGAGATTGTTGCATTTGATCTGACTTTACATAGGATTTTTGACTGATTCCTGAAAGAAGAAAACTGCTTGTATTGTTATGTAGTGAGTGTATAATGAAACAGTAAGTTAATAATCATTGTAACAATTTCTTTAAAACAAAACAAATATAAATGCACTGTTTAAATAGCGCGTGAAAACGCTCACATAGCAATATGACGTTTCTTACAAGGGTATGACGTAATAGCTCAAGTTTAGTATGCTCGAACGCGGTCATTTAGAGGGATGTCACTTAGTTGAACGTTTCCGATGACATATGGTTTTGCTAATTTTAGTCAAATTAGATATTTTTTGTGTGACTAGTGAAATCACTTGAGTCATATTTATGTGGATTACAAGAACATACTTACCCAATCCGATAGCTCAGCGACTAAAAATATATCTTGACCTACGGTATTTTACTTTCTACATTCTATTGGTCTCGAATCTCGATCATTCGCGGTTTGACGCCAGTCGCTTACTCATAATTTGCAAAGATCTGCCTTTACGACATAGTCCATAGTGTAACATACATAGAGCGTTCGATACTAAAAAGGAGACAATAATTTATTCATCATTAAATCATCATCAGCAACCCACGTTCGTCCACTGCTGGACATAGGTCTCCCCTAATGCACGCCACCGCTCCCGATTTTCGGCCACTCTCATCCAGCTCACTCCAGCCAGCCTTCGAATGTCGTCATCCCATCTTGTAGCAGGGCCATCATTAAATATTCTAAGTAAATTTGAAGGGTATTGCAGAGGTGTTTTTTGTGATGTCGAGTGTGTCCACAGCCGACTAGAGAAGCTGCAGCCAGTTCTTCTCACTCACGGAGACAGCGTGCAGAAGGTCGGCGAGCGGTTCCGCGTGGGCGCGCAGTCCTCGAACCATCTCATCGCGGCCATCTACAACGAGCAGATGCGCCTCTACGGGGTGCAGTTCCACCCTGAGGTGAGTGGCAGAAGCTAAATGCACTCGGCACATCTAACCGCCCATAGCGTATTTTTCATACCAACATGCCTACTTTACGATTTTCTTACTCCGATGGCTCAACGACCCAAAATGAGTCTTTGCTTCACAGAAAACCGGCGTGAAGCAGCTCCTGTGTTGTGTTTCGCAGAGTGAGTGAGGGTTGAGGGGGGAAGGGGATAAAAGGTTAGGAGCGCACTTGTGACTCCATTGGTGTTGCATGTGTCCATGGGCGGCGGCAATTGCTTACCATCAGGTGATCCGCCTGCTCGTCTGCTACCTATCACATAAAAAAAAAGTATATGAGATGTCGCCACTTTACGATTTGATAAATTAAAAAGTAAAACGTTTTTTTGCAATACTTTTACGTATCATGAACTGTGTATATGGTCGTCTTTTGATCAAGCCTTTTATTCAACCATGAAAACTTGCCGATTTGTTCAAAAAATCTGAAAAATTCCGTTTTAAGCTCCATAGAAAATTGTATGGAGCAAGACTAACTAACTTTATTTTTTTTCCTTGCTTGATTGAAATGCTTTTTAAAAAAAACTAAGCAAATACGTTATATTGCTACATAAAAATATTGTTTTTCATCCAGATTATTTACAGTTTATTTTTTCATTTGTCCCCAGGTGGACTTAACCCCCAAAGGCAAGCAGATGCTGTCGAACTTCCTGTTCGACATCGCGGGGCTGACGCGCTCGTTCACGCTGCGCTCGCGCCGCGAGGCCTGCATACAGTACATTAAGGAGACAGCCGGAGAGAACAAAGTTCTTGTAAGTGTGATTTTTTATGGTGGCAAGCTAGCCATCTGGCTAAAGTGAATCAATATTAGTATATTGACTTTAGCCAGATGGATAGCAAAAAGAGACCCCCTTTAAATATACGCAAATCATGTCCGGAGCTGGATTGAACCTGGAACGATTAACTTACTCTTTAGAACTAGTTCCGTTAACGTGTTCGGAACTATACGACGTGTTTTTTAAATAGCGCAAAACCTGTCAGGTGGGGTAGCTCAGCACCATGAAACTGAACATCTTTCACTATGGGACCAACACTAAATAAAAAAAAAAATAGGTTCTTCATAAAAATCGGCCAGCGAACCTAGCCCATTTTTATGAAGAAACGATTTTTTTTTCGGTTATGCGCTTTTTAAATAATTAAATAACAGGTTGTATAGTTCCACCCAAAAGATTGTGCCTTTTTTGTAATCGCTTATATTTTTGAACAAAAACCGCTCTTATTACAACAGCATAGAGTTTCATTGTTTCACTCAATGTGCTGTCGCGTTACGCTCGGCAGAGATCGGGCCACGCTCGGGTGGGTTCGTTCTCTCCCGGTGTTCGGTCCGTCACGCTCGGATATGTGAGGAACGACGAACATGTTTACTGCGACGCTTCGAATCGGAAAGATAACGTTCTAGTATCGGAAATAGTTCTTGGAACTATTTAGGTCCGGAGTTACTCATGGCTAACCCACTCGCAATGGGTTATACTGTTAGACTGAGGTCCAACTGTAATGTAATGGTATTTTATCACAGGTATTGGTGAGTGGTGGGGTTGACTCTACAGTGTGCGCGGCGCTTATCAGATCAGCCCTTCGCGAGGACCAAGTCATCGCTTTACACATTGATAATGGTAAGTATCTCATACAGAACTATTACCTACGGTTTCGACTTAGGTGCCTTTATCAGAAGTGCAAAAGAGTACTCCTTTCCAAAAGACCATAGACGGACTAGCGATATCTTTGATCTTGCAGGTGTTCTTGAGCGATGGTGAACATTTACCATCAGGTCACTCGCTTGGTCCTTTAATTTTCTTCCAGAATAGCCACAAGTCACTCAGACTCTTTTTCAAACTAATATGATGATCGAAATAAATTAAAGTCTCTTTATTTCCATAGGATTCATGCGCAAAAACGAGAGTAGCAAAGTGGAGAGGTGTCTTAGAGATCTGGGCGTTCGCCTACACGTCATCAATGCAGCACATCAGGTAAATTAAATATGTTTTTTACATTTAAAAAAAAATCTCTGACGGAATGAAGTCCACCCTCTTACCCCGCTTTGATAAATGGTTTATTACCGGGCCATGATCTCGGGGTCCTGGGTTCGGTTCCCGAGTCGAGTAAAAAGTTTGATTCAAATTTTTCGAACACAGCTCGTTTTTGTTACCACCAATCTGCATTAAGCCTAATCTCATCATAGTATTACTATGTATTACATTGCCCAATGGGGGCTACCGCGTGTGGAAAATCCGTTAGATGGCGTACGTGTAGACTGTGGTTCAACTCCAACGTCATTGGTCGTTTAGTGACATTTTGACATCTCGCATTAAAAAATAACCAATCACTGTGTAGTTGGACCTCAGTCTACACGTACACCATCTAACTGATTTTTGCGCGGTAGCCCCCATAGGCTGATACTATAGAATAGAATAGAATAGAAAAACATTTATTCAGCAACCATCTTACAGTTCATCATCAGCAACCTACGTTCGTCCACTGCTGGACATAGGTCTCCCCTAATGCACGCCACCGCTCCCGATTTTCGGCCACTCTCATCCAGCCCACTCCAGCCAGCCTTCGAATGTCGTCATCCCATCTTGTAGCAGGGCGTCCAACACTACGTTTGCCGAGTCGCGGTCTCCACTCAAGGACCTTATGGCTCCAACGGTTGTCAGTTCTGCGACTAATGTGACCAGCCCACTGCCACTTCAGTTTGCTAATTCGGTGGGCTATGTCGGTGACTCTGGTTCTCTGTCGGATTACATCATTTCTGATGCGGTCCTTCAGAGATACTCCGAGCATAGCCCTTTCCATAGCTCTTTGAGCGACTTTGAACCGCTGGATTAGTCCAGCCGTGAGTGTCCACGTCTCGGCACCGTAAGTCATGACCGGAAGGACGCACTGGTCGAAGACTTTCGACTTAAGACTTTGAGGGATGGGTGACGAGAAGACTTGACGAAGCCTACCAAATGCTGCCCAGCCTAGCTGAATTCTTCTATTGGCTTCTCTCTCGAAGTTGTTTTTGCCTAGTTGGAGCGTTTGTCCTAGATAGACATATTCCCTGGACAACTTCGAGAGGTACTCCATTAACAGCGACCGGTCCCGGATCAACGAGCTCGTTGAACATGACCTTGGTTTTATCCAAGTTCATCCGAAGACCGATGTGTTTAGAAGATTCAGCCAGGCTGCTCACCATCTCCTGTAGGTCCTGTAAGGTTTCCGCCAAGATGACGATGTCGTCTGCGAATCGTAGGTGTGACATGTACTCGCCATTAATATTAATTCCGCGCTCTTTCCAGTTTAGCGTTTCGAACATGTCCTGCAGCGCAGCGGAGAAGAGTTTCGGAGATATAACATCTCCTTGTCTCACACCACGTCGCAGCAGGACAGGCTCGGTTTGGCCATTCTGGATTACTACGGACATATTAGCGGCGTCATATAGACACTTCAACACCTCGATATATCGCCAATCGACTTGGCACCTCTGCAAGGCCTCGAGAACAGCCCAGGTCTCGACGGAGTCAAAAGCTTTTTCATAATCCACAAACGCCATGCACAGGGGCTGGTTATACTCTTTGGTCTTCTGTATAACCTGTCTCACTGTGTGAATATGGTCTATGGTGCTATAACTCCGTCGGAACCCGGCCTGCTCTGCAGGTTGAGCTTCGTCAAGTCTTCGTGTAAGGCGATTCGAAATGACTCTTGAGAACAATTTATAGACGTGACTTAAGAGTGAAATTGGTCGATAGTTCTTCAGTAAGGTTTTGTCGCCTTTCTTGAAGAACAACACGACCAAGCTCCGCTGCCACGCCCTAGGAGTTCTCCCGGAGAAAAGAACCGAGTTAAATATACGCCGAAGTTCCCTCAGCACCGGCTTGCCGGCAGCTTTTAGAAGCTCGGTTGTGACTCCGTCTTCTCCCGGGGCTTTTCCATTTTTAAGTTGCCCAAGAGCTGCCTCGATCTCCTCCAAGCTGATGTCGGGTAGATCCTCCGTCGCATGGCGGGTTAATGTGGCTCTTGAATCCTTCTCATCCGGCGTAGGGTGGGGTGAGTGCGACGCGTATAACTGGCTATAGAACGTGTAAACTTCCGAAAGAATCTCTGGCTTTGACGTGACGACTTCTCCATTTGCCTTGGTCAACTTCGACAGGTGGCTCCTTCCAAGCTGTTGTAAGAAGACTTTGGACCCCCGGTTCCGCTCAATTGTTCTCTGTATTAAGAGTGTATTGGAGCTTCGGAGGTCACGTCTTAACAGCTTGGAGATGGACTTATTCAGAGCCCGTTGCTTCTGCCGAAGTGACTGATGGATCGTTCCGCCTCTTGTCCATTAGGTCCAGAGTCTCTTTCGAAAGCTTAGACCGTTTGCCCGAACGTCGCAACTCACAGAACTTTGCACCCTCGTCCCGAAGAATTTCCACAACTTGGTCGAGTTCTTCGTCGACATCTACGTCAATTGTGGATCCCAAGGCAGCGAATCGATTTTCCAATTTAAGTTGGAAGACGTCGGAACCAGCGAGCGATTGGAGTAGATTTGGCCGGAGCGTGGACTTCATCAATCGAGAGCGTTCAAGCTTGAAATCGATATTCAGAGTGCCTCTGAGAAGTCGGTGATCACTTCCGGTTTTAAACCTATTGATCACTGAGACATCTCTGAATATTCGCTTTTTGTCCGATATGACGAAGTCGATCTCATTTTTAGTCATAGTATCGGGGCTCTGCCACGTCCATTTCCTCTGGGGCTGTTTCTTAAAGAACGAGTTCATTAAGAAAAGCCCCTCGCGCTCTAAGAAATTGACGAGCATTTGCCCCCTATGATTCCTACTTCCAAAGCCGTATGGTCCCAGCATCGATTCGCTGTAAGTCTGTACACCCACTTTTGCGTTAAAATCCCTCATGACAACGTTATAGTGAGCCTTAGTGGTGTTGTGTAAGGCTCGAGAAATGTCCTCATACATCTCTTCTACGACATCATCCGAGTATGTCGACGTTGGAGCGTACACTTGAATAACCTTTAGATTATATCTGTTGGTTAATTTAATTACGAGGTACGCAACCCTCGCCGACACACTGGAGATTTCAATAACGTTGTCAGTGAGGACCTTGTTGACTAGGAACCCGACGCCGCCATGTGACGGATTATCTCCTTCCCTGAAGTACATAAGATGGCCAGACTCTAGGGTCAGTGTGTCCTCACCCTCTCTACGGACTTCGCACAGCCCGAGAACATGCCATCTTATGTGCTTCAACTCCTCCTCGAGTTGGGCCAGATGTGAGTCGAGCCGAAGCGTGCGTCCGTTATACGTCGCCAAGGTCAGTGTGGTGTGGCGGCCTTCCGTAACCCGGAGATTCTTAGCACCCCCTGCCCTGCCGTTACCGAGACCGCCGCCTGGGCCCGGAATAGCAGGGCTGCCGGGAACTGGGGGCCGGGGCAGTGTCGTATTCATATGGGGGATTGGACCATACCCCACCACGCTGGTCCAGTGCGGGTTGGTGGGTGGTTCGTCAGGGCCTCTTTCGTTATTCAGCAGGACGCGCCACGGGCAGGAGAGGTTGACTTGGGGCCCGAAAGATGTTGTGTGGGCCCCCTTACGTCTTACAGTTAATAACAATAAAATCTTAAAACTAAAACATTTTGTGCCGAAAAGATGACCCTCAGCATAATGCCAAGACTTTATTTATAATGCCAAGATGCTGATTTTCAGGGGCACCTGTGGGTAAACAGACCACAGGTGTGGTCTGTTTCAGACCATGCCTCTGTCATACTTGTGGTTTGAGGTCAGACCACAGGTATGACAGAGGCATTAAACCTCTCTAACGATCTCTTTCCTTTGTTCGCGTGTAGTTCCGGCAAGGCAGCACCGTGGTCCGCGAGGCGGGCGGGCGCACGCGCCACACGCCGCTGCTGTGCCACGCCACCGCGCCCGAGGACAAGCGCAAGATCATCGGCGACGTGTTCATCCGCGTCGCCGAGCAGGCCGTGCGGGACCTCCACCTGCAGTGAGTGCCTCTGTCCGTGTGACCCGTGTGTGTACTATGGCCAGGACAACCAGCCAGAGGACAAGCCTAATCATAGGCGCTCATACACAAATAAATTTACTGATTGTAATAATTTGTCTTTCAGCTTTTAATGACGAGTCTGAGCGTTGACTTTACATTCGTATTGTGCAATTTTTATTTACGCCCAAATTAACATTGCTATTATCTAGGCCGTGGCCGTGGCCTGAGTTAACATGTCATATTAATAAATCTATAGAATTATTCGGGTTATTAAATGATTTAAAAAAAAAGTTAATGCGGTGTTATTCCAACCGGACGAGGGATATTATTGAATAAGTTACGTAATATTAACACATTTTTTGTATGTTTTACTTTTACTAACTTAAAATTTGTTCTTTCCCTTTCCCAGGGAGGACCAAGTCCTCCTAGGCCAGGGCACCCTCCGGCCGGACCTGATTGAATCAGCGTCGTCGCTGTGCAGCAACAACGCGGCCACCATCAAGACGCACCACAACGACACCGAGCTGGTGCGGCTGCTGCGCCAGCGCGGCCGCGTGCTGGAGCCGCTCAAGGACTTCCACAAGGACGAGGTGAGGGGCCCGCGTCCTTCCTCATAGCTTAACCAGCTTTAGTAGGGTTAACGCAGCAATACATGCATCAAGACGCACCACAACAATACAGAGTTGGTGCGGTGGGATCTGGAGCCGCTCAAGGACTTCCACAAGGACGAGGTGAGGGGCCCGCATCCTTCCTCATACCTTAATAGGCTTTGGTAGGCTCAACGTAGGTAGCAATACATGCATCAAGACCGGTGGGTCTTGTGGTGACAACAATACAGAGTTGGCTGCAGCGGTGGGTGCTGGAGCCGCTCAAGGACTTCCACAAGGACGAGATGAGAGGCCCGCGTCCTTCCTCATAGCTTTGTAGGTACAACCATCAAGGACTTCCACAAGGACGAGGTGAGGGGCCCGCGTCCTTCCTCATAGCTTAGTAGGTACAACCATCAAGGACTTCCACAAGGACGAGGTGAGGGGCCCGCGTCCTTCCTCATAGCTTAGTAGGTACAACCATCAAGGACTTCCACAAGGACGAGGTGAGGGGCCCGCGTCCTTCCTCATAGCTTAGTAGGTACAACCATCAAGGACTTCCACAAGGACGAGGTGAGGGGCCCGCGTCCTTCCTCATAGCTTAGTAGGTACAACCATCAAGGACTTCCACAAGGACGAGGTGAGGGGCCCGCGTCCTTCCTCATAGCTTAGTAGGTACAACCATCAAGGACTTCCACAAGGACGAGGTGAGGGGCCCCGCGTCCTTCCTCATAGCTTAGTAGGTACAACCATCAAGGACTTTCCACAAGGACGAGGTGAGGGGCCCGCGTCCTTCCTCATAGCTTAGTAGGTACAACCATCAAGGACTTCCACAAGGACGAGGTGAGCGGCCCGCGTCCTTCCTCATAGCTTAGTAGGTACAACCATCAAGGACTTCCACAAGGACGAGGTGAGGGGCCCGCGTCCTTCCTCATAGCTTAGTAGGTACAACCATCAAGACGCACCACAACGACACCGAGCTGGTGCGGCTGCTGCGCCAGCGCGGCCGCGTGCTGGAGCCGCTCAAGGACTTCCACAAGGACGAGGTGAGGGGCCCGCGTCCTTCCTCATAGCTTAGTAGGTACAACCATCAAGGACTTCCACAAGGACGAGGCGAGGGGCCCGCGTCCTTCCTCATAGCTTAAGCTTTGGTAGGCTTAACGCAGCAATACATGCATCAAGACCGGTGGTGACCTCTATTGAGCGTCTTCTGACGCGATTCGAACTGTATGAATCACTTTGAGGCTATACGAAGTTTGCGTCAGAACTGTATGAATTTGACACCATACAGTTCTGATGCGAACTCCGCTCAATAGTGAGTATAGAGTTTTTGATTTTTATCATCCACTTTTGCTGTTGACATGTACTGTTTCTTATATATAAATGTACTAGCGGCCGCCTGCGACTGCGTCCGCGTGGAAAAGTAACTTTTTACCCCCCTTTTAACCCCTTACAACCCCCTTTTCGCAACAAAAAGTAGCCTATGTCCTTTCTCAGGGTCTAGATCATCTGTATACCAAATTTCATTTAAATCCGTTCAGTAGTTTTGGCGTGAAAGAGTAACAGACAGACAGAGTTACTTTCGCATTTATAATATTAGTATGGATGTATGATAATGTTTTGTTGTTTAGGTGCGCGCGCTGGGCATGGAGCTAGGGCTCCCGGCGCCGCTGGTGGAGCGCCACCCGTTCCCGGGGCCCGGGCTGGCCGTGCGCGTGCTGTGCCAGGAGGAGCCCTACGCCGAGAGGGACTTCGCCGAGACACAGGTAATACCGCCCGATAACACCGTCGAGATTGTATTAAGTTTAGTAATATTTTTAATCGACTTCAAAAAGAAGTGTTCTCAATTCGACCGTATATATTTTTTATGTTTGTTCGCCGATTACTTCGCCATTTATGAACCGATTTCGATGTTTTTTTTAGTTAGAAAAAAGATACTCGAGAAATCGAGGGGAACCCTCAAATTATATAGGCACATGCACCGCGTTTTACATATTTTCTGAAGTTATATTGGCATTTTGTGCATTAAAGAGTATCTATCTATTTACCACCACTCGTACAACTAATGGCGGTTATCGCGTGTGAAAAATCCGCTAGATGGCGTACTGTTAAACTGATTTTCATCGTCAACGTCATTGGTTGTTTAGTAACATTTTCAAATCTCAAACCAAAAATTACAAATCTCCGTGTAGATACAACTCAGTTTTACAGTACTCCGTCTAGCGGACTTTTCTTAGGGGATAGCCCCACATTCTAACAGCGAGTTTTATGTAAAAAAATCAGATTGGCCCCCCTCTGCCCCAAAACCTGGGTACGCCCATGCCCATAAAAGCATACATTATAACAACTTGTCGGGGGTTTAATAAATTTTCAATTTATCCGTCAGGTGATCGTGAAGATAATGGTGGAGTACGCGTCCATGTGCGTGAAGTCGCACGCGCTGCTGGGACGCGTGGTGAACGCCAGCACCGCCGCCGAGCAGACCGAGCTCAAGCGCATCTCCTCCAAGTCGCCCGTCGCCGCCACGCTGCTGCCGCTGCGGACCGTGGGCGTGCAGGGTGAGTGAGGGCACCGGCGGCCCAACCCGTGTGGACGCCGCGTGGTGCACGCCAGCACCGCCGCCGAGCAGACCGAGCTCAAGCGCATCTCCTCCAAGTCGCCCGTCGCCGCCACGCTGCTGCCGCTGCGGACCGTGGGCGTGCAGGGTGAGTGAGGGCACCGGCGGCCCAACCGTGTGGACGCCGCGTGGTGCACGCCAGCACCGCCGCCGAGCAGACCGAGCTCAAGCGCATCTCCTCCAGTCGCCCGTCGCCGCCACGCTGCTGCCGCTGCGGACCGTGGGCGTGCAGGGTGAGTGAGGGCACCGGCGGCCCAACCCGTGTGGACGCCGCGTGGTGCACGCCAGCACCGCCGCCGAGCAGACCGAGCTCAAGCGCATCTCCTCCAAGTCGCCCGTCCGCCGCCACGCTGCTGCCGCTGCGGACCGTGGGCGTGCAGGGTGAGTGAGGGCACCGGCGGCCCAACCCGTGTTGGACGCCGCGTGGTGCACGCCAGCACCGCCGCCGAGCAGACCGAGCTCAAGCGCATCTCCTCCAAGTCGCCCGTCGCCGCCACGCTGCTGCCGCTGCGGGACCGTGGGCGTGCAGGGTGAGTGAGGGCACCGGCGGCCCAACCCGTGTGGACGCCGCGTGGTGCACGCCAGCACCGCCGCCGAGCAGACCGAGCTCAAGCGCATCTCCTCCAAGTCGCCCGTCGCCGCCACGCTGCTGCCGCTGCGGACCGTGGGCGTGCAGGGTGAGTGAGGGCACCGGCGGCCCAACCCGTGTGGACGCCGCGTGGTGCCACGCCAGCACCGCCGCCGAGCAGACCGAGCTCAAGCGCATCTCCTCCAAGTCGCCCGTCGCCGCCACGCTGCTGCCGCTGCGGACCGTGGGCGTGCAGGGTGAGTGAGGGCACCGGCGGCCCAATTGGAGGAAGGGGGGGGGGGGGGTGGGAGATATTTACAGAATTCGGTTAAAAAATGCTACAAAATCTCTCGACCGGAATGATAATACGGCCGCACGGCCACGGTATTTTGCTGATCATCAACATCAGCTCAGCAGTACCCACTTAAGTATAGGTCTCCTTTCTTTTCCGCCAAAGTTCCCGGTCCTGAGCTGCTCGGATCCAAGTAGGACAACAGTTTTGCTGATACAACTTTTATATTTCCAATAGATGGCGCTGCGTGTTAATTACGTCGTGCTACCGTTTCTTATTTTCGGGCTACATAAATAAGCTTCTTAGTTTCCTATATGAAGTTATCTCATGTATTACATATTAATAATATATATTATGTCTCGTTGTACAGGTGACGGCAGGACGTACAGCTACGCGGTGGCGCTGTCCACAGAGCGCTACCCGCCCGACTGGAACGATATGCACTACCTCGCCAAGATCATCCCGAGGGTCTGCCACAACGTTAACAGGTAGACAGATAGATATATATTGCACAAAAATCACGAATTTATGAACAGTTGTACAGATATGAACGATAACAAAATATACGACATTTTTGAGCTGAGAGTGTTTTAAAGTCACATTCATTCAATCAGGCTATCCTTTGGAAAATCCGCTAGATATGGTGTTGGACTGAGGCAATAAGGTGATATAATTATATTCACATTCCAAAATAACCAATCAACTTTTAGATGTCAGTCCGTCAGTGGATTTTTAACACGCGATAAAGCCTATTGAGGCTGCAAGTCATGATTCATAATCATGTAAAGTAAACTGACAGATGAAAATGACAAGTTTCTATGCATTTTGACATTTTGCATGTGTCAAATTGAGTGATAATGTATGGGGATGACACATTGACATCTGTCAGTTTACATTACATGATTATGAATCAGAGTATAGTGAATGTCACTCCACTCCTAAACCAATCTATTTCTTAATTTTTAAATGTCATAGTTTACGAGTATTTCGATATCCTCTTATCAATAAACGCTTTGGTTGGACGTACAAAACGATCGCCTTGTTTTTCCAAACAGGTGTTGTTAATATTTTTTCTTGTTTTCTTGTCCAGGGTGTGTTATGCGTTTGGAGGTATAATAAAGGAGCCAGTGACAGACATCACGCCGACGTTCCTCTCACAGCAGGTCATCTCGACCATTCGCCAGGCCGACGATATTGCCACACAGGTACATATATTTTGTATTAGCGGTTACCAATCGTTTGATATCAACTCGCGTCACGGAGTTTGAAAGCGAATGTGAGGATGTTTGGGTTTCAATATCATCCCCAGGGAAAAGAACGTCGGCTATCAATATTTGCGCTGTATACTTGCCACCACCAGTAACATGTACTAGTTTGGAAACCTTCATTGAAAATGTGAATGCAAAGTTGCAAACATGTGTTGACCGAGACTGTACATTGATTGCAGGTGACTTTAACTTGGGTAATATGACTGGGAAAAGCGACCAGTGCGATGGCAGTGGTAGTATAAACCCAGTGGGATATAACAACTGTGAGCTTTTGTGCAATTTGGTTGATTTTATGATGCTAAATGATCTCAAACAATTCAATAATGTAACTAATCATGGCAACAAAATTCTGGATCTGTTACTATGCAACCGTGATGTATTGGACGTGAAGGAGTGTCTGCGTCCTATTAGGAAAATAGATAAACATCATCCTGCTCTTGAATTTAGCATTAACCTCCATATAGATAACCTTAAGCAATCGGCCCCAAGAAAGCGTTTAAATTTTTATAAGGGTGACTACGTAGCAATAAATAGCTCTCTTAGCCTGATTGATTGGGAGAATGAGCTAGGTAGCTGTGATAATGTAAATGAGATGGTTGAACGATTTTATAATATTTTACAAAAAAATATTAAGGAAAATATTCCCATGACTAGGAGTCGACAGGGTTCATATCCCAGCTGGTTCTCACCTCAATTGATATTTTTGTAAAGCAAAAGTTAAAATATCACAAAAGATTCAAAAATTTGGTAATCCCCCTTGATAGAATAGAGTTTGAATTTTTTACGAGATGATTGTAACAAGATGATGACAGAATGTTATAATAATTATATAAAAAATATTGAGTGCGAAATAAAGGAGAACCCGAGATCCTTCTGGACTCACGTGAAAAATCTTAGGAGAAATTGTTCGTCTTATCCGAGTGTCATGACTTTAAATAATAATTGGTCGTCTGATGGTTTTCGGATCCCGGACATGTTTGCAGAGCATTTCTCTTCAGTCTATGAAGTGGATGATAACAGAAGTGACGGTGTCTCTAAGATAAAGAATAGTGAAGGTGTAGATTTCATCGGTCCAGTGCAGTTCTCGCCCGACGAAGTTCTTAAAGAGCTGAGGAGAATTGATACAGCGAAGGGTGTTGGTCCAGATAATGTTCATCCACTGTTACTGGTGAAATGTGCAAGGTCTCTTGCTGTTCCGCTTACAATGTTGTACAACCGATCGCTGCAAACTGGTACGTTCCCTGATCTTTGGAAGCAAGCTAGAGTGGTGCCTATCCATAAGAGTGGTAAGAGGGAAAACATAGATAACTATAGACCTGTATCGATACTTCCAACAATGTCTAAGTTACTTGAGTTGATGGTTCATTCTGTAATAAGTCGACATGTACATAAATACATAATCAATTATCAATATGGGTTCATGAAAAAGCGGTCAACCAGTACAAACTTGATGCTTTTTGCGTCTAATCTTATGACAGCAGTTGATCAGGGACTGCAGGTCGATGCAGTATACACAGATTTCTCAAAGGCGTTTGATAAAGTGAACCATAGAATCCTCCTTGAGAAACTGTCCTCATTTGGCATTGGCGGCAGCCTGCTCGACTGGTGCAGTTCTTACCTCAGTAATCGGAAGTCAAGAGTAGTTGTAGATGGTGAAGAATCACTTCCCTTTGTCGCGGTTTCAGGAGTTCCCCAGGGCTCCGTGCTAGGACCCCTGTTTTTCAACATTTTCATAAACGACATTGCAGTTAAAATTAAACATAGCCAGTTCTATCTGTTCGCTGATGACCTGAAATTGACGAAAATAATTTCAAGTATGGACGACACTGAAGGCTTGCAACAGGATTTAAACATTCTCCATGAATGGTGTTGCAAAAATAAGATGTTTTTAAACTATGAAAAATGTTACCATATAAAGTTTACAAGAAAACTTCACAAAATCATGTCTGAATATAGAATTGTGGGTGAGAAGTTGAAGGAGGTCACATCTATTAGGGATCTTGGTGTTCAGGTAGATAGTCAACTGCGGTTTTCAGAGCATATAGACAAAATTATTAAAGAGGCTAATAAATCACTAGGTTTTATTTTGAGAAGTACTAAAGACTTTAAAAGCGTGTGTACGGTTATCCTTCTTTATAATAGCTATGTAAGGAGTAAGTTGGAATACTGCAGCACTGTTTGGTGTCCAAGCTATAAGACGTACATAAACAGAATAGAACGAGTTCAGAAAAAGCTAATTCGCAGTCTGTCATGTCGTTTTAGAATGCCTAGAACAATTCGAACCTATATTGACAAGGTGAAGTATTTTCAACTTGATCCGCTCTACAAACGACGCACCTATCTCGATATGGCTTACCTGTACAAGTTGATTAACAACCGCATTGATAGTCCAGAATTGCTGAAAAAAATTGGTTTTAATATTCCTGGTAGATTGCCACGTTATCCCGGCGGGTTGTTGAGACATAAGCTATGCAGAACGCGGATGGGCCACGATTCTCCTGTTGTTCGCTTATCTCGCTTATATAATGAGTTAAGTAAAAAACTGCCTGAACTGGACATAAATTTTCAGAGCCTCCCCAAGTTCATAAACTCTATTAAGGTTGGTGACGTACTTTAGTCTGTATGGAAGGGTTAATTAATTTGAATTTAAATAATATATTAGGTAATTTTATTAATGTTTATATAACTCTATTTCTTTTTGCAATATGTATTTGAATTTTTCTTTTTTATAATTGGTTTTTTCATTTTATATTATTAAGCATGATGTGGTTACCTGTAATTGTAGGGACAGTTAGCTTAAACATCCTAGTGTTATTGTTTTTGTGTTTTTATAGCTGTATCCTATGTTGGTAATCCTATTTAAATAAATAAATAAATAAATAAATAAGTATGTGTTCACAATTTTTATTATAGATCATTGGTTGCCTTGTAAATTGTTTAATGTTTATAGGAGTACGGAAAAAAAAGTTGAACAAAATTAAGACTTTTTGATTTGTATTTCTGGGGTATAAAATCAGCTTCATATTTTGATAAAAGCTTTGAAAATGTTTCTCTGTGCATTCACGAAACTTTTATTTCAAGTAACTGTAAAACTATAGGATATATAACTGAGGGCTTAAAACGAAATCGTAGCGTATGCGTACGATACGTACGTTAACGTGAGATCTCGCAAAAACGAGATCTCGCGAGAACGAGATCGCATTCCCTAGTGACGATGAGGTCTAGGATGGTACGCTTTTGCCTAGAAGATGCCTGTTCACTCTCGTGTTAAAGTTTGAGTCATCGTTGTCGTCAGGTGCTGGCGTCGAGCGGGTGCGGCGCGCGCGTGGCGCAGATGCCGGTGGTGCTGATCCCCGTGCACTTCGACCGCGACGCCGCCGTGCGCGCCGCCTCCTGCCAGCGCTCGCTCGTGCTGCGCCCCTTCCTCACCAGCGACTTCATGACCGGCGTGGCCGCGCTGCCCGCCTCCGCCAACATGCCGCAGGACGTGAGTGCCGCCGACTACCGACCGACTAGACACATACTCCGACCCCTCCTGCCGGCGCTCGCTCGTGCTGCGCCCCTTCCTCACCAGCGACTTCATGACCGGCGTGGCCGCGCTGCCCGCCTCCGCCAACATGCCGCAGGACGTGAGTGCCGCCGACTACCGACCTGACTAGACACATACTCCGACCCCTCCTGCCGGCGCTCGCTCGTGCTGCGCCCCTTCCTCACCAGCGACTTCATGACCGGCGTGGCCGCGCTGCCCGCCTCCGCCAACATGCCGCAGGACGTGAGTGCCGCCGACTACCGACCGACTAGACACATACTCCGACCCCTCCTGCCGGCGCTCGCTCGTGCTGCGCCCCTTCCTCACCAGCGACTTCATGACCGGCGTGGCCGCGCTGCCCGCCTCCGCCAACATGCCGCAGGACGTGAGTGCCGCCGACCACCGACCGACTAGACACATACTCCGACCCCTCCTGCCGGCGCTCGCTCGTGCTGCGCCCCTTCCTCACCAGCGACTTCATGACCGGCGTGGCCGCGCTGCCCGCCTCCGCCAACATGCCGCAGGACGTGAGTGCCGCCGACTACCGACCTGACTAGACACATACTCCGACCCCTCCTGCCGGCGCTCGCTCGTGCTGCGCCCCTTCCTCACCAGCGACTTCATGACCGGCGTGGCCGCGCTGCCCGCCTCCGCCAACATGCCGCAGGACGTGAGTGCCGCCGACCACCGACTGACTAGACACATACTCCGACCCCTCCTGCCGGCGCTCGCTCGTGCTGCGCCCCTTCCTCACCAGCGACTTCATGACCTAGACACATACTATGACTTACACACACACACCAGGTCACACGGATAAGGGTGCGTTTCCACAGAAACGAAGCTGTGTGGAATTGAGCGGTGACTTGTAAAAATTGACCATTCACGTTGCTCAAAATACACATCTCATCTCTGATGAGCAATGTGATTGGTCAATTTTTAGTTGGTCTAGTGGTCTAAGTACCGGGCCGTGATCTTGGGTTGAGCAAAAATATGTTTCAACTTTTTCGAATATATCTCGGATTTTGATCACAAACTCGAGCTAGCTTTCTCTAAAGCTATTGGTAATCATCAACCTGCTTTAGGGAAGTGGGGTGATTACGCCTAATCCCATCATAGAATGGAGAGGCCTATGTCCTGAAGTGATGCTTTACTTTCTAGTAGGAACGCTTTAGTGATGTAATTTTTCGTTTAGGGGGCAACTCGGACAGCAATTTCAAGATTTTTTAGCTGGTCAGAGTTTAAGACTTAGCCCTATCAAAATATTTGTGATGATATTACACACTAAACTCTGTAATACAAAGTAAACGGTAAGGGTAGAACAATGATCAACAAAAAAATCTTGAAATTTCTGCCCAAGTTACCCTTTAAGCCTTTTCGTATTTTTTTGATATAATAGGTAGCAGACGACGCAGCGGGGTCACCTGATGGTAAGCAAGTCGCCGCACGCCCAATGGGACACATGCTGCCAACCTTTTATCCCATACCTGTTGGGCCTCCGGTACTCCTCACCTCACCTCGGCGAAAACACACAAACAGGAGCTGCTTCACGCCGGTCTTTCTGTGGAGGCAGTGGTATCACTCCAGGCGGAGCCCGGCCCATTCATGCCGAAGCATCGCTCTCCCACAATTACTATAATCGTATTTTTCCTCTCCAGGTGGTAGACAGGATGCGCAAGGAGCTGATGTCGGTGCCGGGCATCTCGCGCGTGCTGTACGACCTGACGCCGAAGCCGCCCGCCACCACCGAGTGGGAATGATCGCGCCCCCACACATTTTATACGTTTTTTTACTGAACATAGCACCCCGGCAGTGGTCCTTTTCTGTTCATTCGAAGCACCTACCTTAACGTAAGGCCCTAGGTTTATTGTAGGGTTTACTGTGGAACGGGGCGTGGCCAGTCGGCCTACAATCATGATATACCTATCTCATTCAGACAAAAGAGAAGTACATGCGTGTGAGAGGGTCGGGGATAACGATTTGGTGAATTGCGTTTCAGTTGCAGTTCAACGAAAAATATAAAATTAATATAACCTAATTTCATAAGTAGGTTCAGTGATTATAAAATATAGATCTGTATTATAAAACCTTGTGGCTATTTGAAATTTAAACTTAAGAATACTACATACCTACCTACGATGGCTCTGCACAGCTGTGGCCACGCCCTTCTAACAAAAACCGTGGTTGCGTGATGGCAGCACCGAAAAACCAGAGGCAAAACTACATCCCTATAAAACGTATGAATGTCAAAACATTTAGTATCCTGTAATTAACCCAATTTTGAATAATTTTGTTGATTCTTAGGACGCGGGTCGTTTTGTAGCGATTTGAGCAAAATAATCGAGAGTGAAGAACATGCTTGTCACATTCAAACGAGTCGCACAGTGCATGAGGAACTCCGATTCGGTCGTAACTTCCGGTTCGTTTTAGGCGCTTTGATTCTCTATTTAAGTCTTATACGTAAAAAAAAATACGTTTACGTACGTTTCACATCACGATACACTACGTACGTAAACCGTTTTTTCCGTATTTCCTATGAAGTTATGCCTCTGGTGGGATACAGTTGAGGTATGAATACTCCTAATCTGGTGACAGCAGGACAGTCAGTTTTAAATAGTAAACTTTTACAGATCTTGCATGATCGGGGCACTTCTGTCAAACAACACTTGGCAGCCACGAGACTATTTTTATCTACCTCGCAAAAGGCACAGCGTGATGACACTGTTATTTAGTAAGAGATTTGTATATAATATTGTTTATCTGAGGCTAACTCTGTATTTGTGTGTACGATTGGAATCGTCATAGATAAATTCGGGGCCGGTCACTAACGCCCATTATACTTCTCTGGTCTGGCTTCAGAAACTGAGGTGTTAATTCAACGTGTAACAAAATAATGGAGCGTTCACGGAATGAATGACGTCAAATTATGGACATCGAAAATTTGTGTCCCAGGTAATTATGGCTAAATGTGTGTCAAGCATAATGGAGGTTAGAGATATCGGCCATGGCTTTTTAGGCGTCCTGGGGGAGATTGAGTCCATCGCTCTATTTAAGCAACTAGAGCCTTGTTCAAGAATCTAAGTGTGTCAAGCTAAAGCGCCTTTTCACCCCTAGCGCCCTGGCCTACGGGTTGTTCACTTAAGGCAGCACTAGACAAATTGTATAAAACAAAGTGCCTATTTTAGCACTTAATCGCGTGCAATGATGAACGATCTCGTCAACCGCCATTTCTCTTCAATACTCTCGATTTTTTCTTCAGAAATGCCAGTTTGCGAGATTTCTGCGGGTAGAATGTTAGATTGTAATATGATTCAATGTCTTGTGTAAACATGTATTCAACTGTTTTATTATATAAAAAAAAGTTTTGTTTTATAATTTATGGTTTCAATGTAACCCCCTTTTAGGTACCCATCAAGTGAATAAGATTTTAGTAATCACTCTTATATCCATTTTAGAAATGTAATCATTTAGTTTGCCTATAAGGGGATAGAACATTTATCCAATTTTACATCACATTGTATAATAAAATAATGCAACGTTCGGACCACTGCTCATAATGAAGTTTTGTAAATACATTTCTGTAACACATGATACGTTGGTGTTGCATGTTGATGTTAGCTCCACTGATCGGTTTTGTAACATGTACGTAGTAATTTATTGTCAAAGGCTGTGTAAAATTTTATAAAAAGCCCAAGATTATTCCGCGCGACAAGGTTATTGTAATGAATCTTGTAAATCGAAGACACTGTTTTATGGAATGGTTCAGTGTTATTGACTGGAAGTTTCGTAATAAAAATTATATTATGCTTTATTTTCATATTGTATTTTATTTCTTATCAAACATTCCTCTAAAATATAAGGCAGTATAATAAATAAGCATCATAATATAAGTCATAAAATGTAAAAAATGCAAAATCAGGGTTACTTTGTTATCAGAATCAACTGTCAGGTATCAATAAATTAATATTTTTCCACAAGTGACTTCTCCACCAAAATAGGATTCTTCCTCTCCTCTGATAGACAGTCCATCAGACAGACTTGTTACCTTCTTTTCTCTCAGCATAGGGGCTTTCACCCAACGTGACCCACTACAGTTGCTACATGAATGCAATGGAATTAATTCCAATGATATAGTCCTGTTACTACAATCTGCACACTTGAAGAACCTTTTAAAAGTATCTAACACTTTCAGAGGGTGTCTTTCATCCTTGCAAATCTGTGCAGCAGAAAATGCAGTGTATTTGCACTTAGTGCATCTCACAGCTTTACAAGATAGTTTGAATGTATTTAACATTTTCTCTTCCATTGCTTCTTTCTTCTCAAGTTTGTTAAAATATTTCTCTTGCTCATCATCATCATGCTGCTCAATCAAGTTCTGATGAGCTGATGTTGCTTCTAGAATCTTCTTAAACCTCTCAGATAAGACTCCTTTTGGCTTTATCATTTCTTGTTCATTTGGCTTTGTCTTTTTGCTAGCATTCTCATCACTACTGGAGGGATTTAGCTTCTCCAATGCTCTCTTCTTGCCAGCTTCAGTCCCTTTGATATTATTAGGATCAGCTTTGGCGATGCCACCACTTTGCTGTATTAATCTTATTGCATTTGCCTTGGTTCTCTCTGCTGCTTTTTGACCATAAGGAATGTTTAGGTCTATTATGCCACTCCCTTGCAATCCAAACCCTCTGCCAAGTTTGGGAGAACCTGCTACTCTATCAGCAAGGGTACCTTGAGAGAGTTTGGAACTTACTTGGACTAGAATTTATAGTAGACTTTGAAAATTTTGAAGGTTGAGGACTGGTATTCATACTAGATGGAGAGCATTTAGAACTTTGTGGACTTGAATTTAAACTGGTTAGCTTGTTCAATCTTTCAAAGTCACTAGTCCTTTGCACTGTTGGACTGTGCAAAATGTCATTTTTCTTATTTATTTGCCCAGCCCCTTGAGGTGCCTTGTTCATCATCAGTTGGTTTCCCTCGGATTTATAGTAGTCACTTAGAGACATCAATCTATTCTGGTCTTTTTCTTTTACTTTCTTAGTATTTCCTGTAGGTAAAGCTGAGTATGATTTTCCACCATAAATGACAACACTCTTTCCCAAGACCTTATTTTGGAGGTTGACTAAACCTTTTCCCATAGTTGATGACTGCAGTTCTTGCCTTCTACTATATTTCTGATACTCTTGCTGAACATGGTATATGCAATGTTCACACTTGCTCAAGTTAACAAAGGAAGTACATGGTTCTCCATTTTTCTTTTTGCTTTTACAAATACCCAAGTCCTTAGAATGTCCTAGAATCATGACTCTATCAGGACTGTCTACACTGAGGCAGGCTTGGTCTCGACTATTTTCTGACCTATCTAATACATTAGGGTTGAGTACTGCAACAACAGAACCTTCACTTGTCTTCCATAATTCACTGTATGCTTTCCGGAATAAAAACATGGAAATCGTCTTCATGTCATCCTTTAAGTCACTTAAGGTCCAGATAACAAACTGATTTCCTTTTTGTGACTTCTTTGTAGCACTTTTCCTTACAATCACTCCACCTATGACCCAATCTTTGCTAAGATCTTCATTTTCAACATGACGCTTGACTCTTATCATGTTAATTGCTTCACGGCCCTGCATTCGATCTAAAAGGGCCGAGCTTGATATGAGAGGTCTCGTGATTCGGATACCAAAGATAGGATCAGTATATACGTCAGCAGCCTTACCACTCTTAGTTTCAGGGACACAAAACTGATTTCTAGTTGGTTCCGGTTCAGGTTTTTTAATGAAAGAACTGTTTCGCTCTACCTTGACATCTATGTTGGTCTGTCTCAGTCTTGTTTCGAAGTCTAGTCGTTTGTGGATTTGCTCCTGAGCTTTATTCTCTAGCGACTTCTTTACCTGTGAACCGTAATCGTTGTACTTCCTTTCTGTGTAGTTTCGATTCTCCTCATCGTCCGAAGAATCTGTATCTCCATTATGAATAGCGGAATTCTTAACCTCATCCTCTGTTGGAGTCTCTAGTGGTTCCTCGTCATTATTTCCTTGGAAGATATTTATCTCCTCAATACATTTCTTCTTTTGGTCCTCTTTTTCATTTTCCTCTGTTATGTCAGCGCTAAGCAGTTCCTCTAACTGCGATAATTCATCTAACTCGTCCATAATTTTTAAGTACAAATACTCAGAAAAAATTAGAACAAAGTAGTTTTATACATTCAACAAAATAACACGAAAAATCCACGAAATAAATGAAACGGCGCGAAAATCCAGGTAGGTGACACATGCTGTCAAAATACAGCTGTTTTTTTTTAAACTTCTTCTTCTTCTTATTTTTATGTGTGGCAATCCACTCCTCTTCGATGTCTTGACTGGGCCCGTAATACCAGCAAATACGAAAACCATCCATTCGCAGCGCAGTTCAAAGGCAGGCCTGTTTCTGCGCTGCTAAGATTCGTATTATGAGCCCATAAAAACTGAACGACTATTGCACTGCTAGGCATAAAGGTGAACGGTTTCCTTGTCTCTGGTCTGCTTACTGATTCAACCTAGAATCGTTCGGAAATCTTATGATATTTTTTTCCCGTTTTACCGGTTTTTTAGTTTTCGCTATATACTATCAATTGCTGACTAAAAGTACGTTTTTATGAATGTAATTTACTTAATCAGCATAACTTTCTTAATTCACTGTAGATTATAATAAAATAATGGAGTAATTCATAAATGGCGTGCGACTATTCTGTACTCTTCTTACCTACCTAGATTTTTGAACGATTCTTACTGGCAATGCTGTCAAATTAATTGAAATTTATAACAATGTCAACATTGGTGGTTTTCTTTGGAAATATAATTAAAATCAAAGATTAAAATAGTATTGTTGACATTATTTAAGTGCAATTTATTCAATAGTTTTACTGTAAAACTAATATAATAATAAAAACCGGGTTTATAAACTATTACACATAATATTAGTTTCCAACCACAAACTGAGATAAAAAGGCAATAAATTCATATTAGCCAAGCATGTAAGAAATGTGGAAGAACTGCGACATAACGGCCAAAGCTACATAGCACGAGCCCACGTAATTCGTCAGTCATCTGTGACACTAACACCATACAAAACCAGTTTAAACGTAAGTATTGTTTATGTGATATAATTATCTGTTTGTTCAATCTGCAGTGACCTGTGAGGATCCTCAACTGTTCTCGAAATAGCATTAGAGCCTCTAGTGAGAACTTGTTGGAAAATTCTGTAATTAAGCCTTTAGCATGTGTCTGGCCTGTCAATCTCGGCCAGTGTTGCTTGCTCTGTTCAATCGACCACTCTTTTAGCAAGCGTCTGGTGGTGCACCTTGGTATGCCCAGTACTAGTTCCGGGGATTGTACTTATTTATTACATTTAAGTCATTTCCAATTAACTAATTGTTCTTATTATTTTTACAGATCAATGGTGCTTGGGTTGTCACTGGTGTAAAATGTGACTGTGTCTATAATAAGAGCAGCAAGTGCAAGCATTTTAGTGCCTTAATATCCTATGTTAACATCACCTCCAGCTTGTCAAAGACCAGTAACTAACAACATTGGGGCAAACATAGTATTCGGCAATTTGTTCATAATAAATATTCTAAATTCTTCGAAGATATGACTAATAAAGACTTATTTAAATTTATACAAAACCTGTTTTTATTTACCAATTTTAACAATAACATACTATTATTTGTAGAGAATATTGGAGGTTGTACTGCAATCAACACTTCTGAAAGTTGACCATCTGCATTTGTTTCCAATTTCTGCCGTATTGTGCGTGGTCATTATCTGTCCACCACTACTCGCTTTGCACATAGCCAATTTCCCTATTACTATTGTAGATATTGTATACCTTGTATATTCTGTATATTGTTCTTAAATATTTTATACTAGTTTGAATATAAATCCTAAACTCGAATTCTAAAGTCTTTTTTAATTCTTTGGTCTAACTACTTACTTGAGAAGTTTTTATTACTTGTCACAGACCAATAAGTGTTATTTTTTCTGATTCCTATGAATACGTAGCAACAAGATGTTTCTTTAAACTTTACGAACTTCGCCGATACTTACTTTTGTAGGAAGTAGACATAGCTCGGGCTCGGCAGGGCAGCTAAGTTTTCGTGTTTGCAGTCTTCATTAAAATGTCGTAAGTACATAGCATTTTTTTCTTGTGTTTATAAATAACTTACTTACATCACATATAATGGACCGAAGAAGAGTCTAAGTGTGGAAAGTGGAGTCCACTTTACATTACAAAATAACTTACTCGTACTTGCACTTTATGTAGGTATGTTAGTGGTAAATAGAATATTTACTATAGTGAAAAACAACAAACAAGACATCGTGTGAGATATACCCAACTGCTTGGGAGTTTTTGAATGATCCCAGAGTAAAAGCAGTAGGGTATAACAAAATATACATTTCAAGAGGATGTGGAGTGCAGCGGGAGAAAGACTGAAGGCTCAACTCTTTTTTTTAATGATTCAGGTGGCAGACTAGCACACAGATCACCTGATGGTAAGCGATTACCGCCGCCCAGTGGACACCTATAGCACCAGTGGTGTCAAAAGTGTGCTGCTTACATTTAAACCCCCCTTCCCCTGGATTGGGCCTCTGATAAACTCACACACACAGCGAAACACAGCACATGCACTGCTTCACACCAATTTTCTGTGGGGACGTGGTATTACTCTGGTCGAGCCTTCATGCCAAAGCCTGGCTCTCCCACTGTTAAAAAGTCTGCATCAGACTGGTCGAAAGTATGTCAGTATTTACTTAGTTACTACATAAGAGTGTAAGTGTAATTAAACTTAGAAATCACAAAACAGTTTTGGTTTCATAATAATATATTTATTAACAAATCTAATTGCATTTACAATACATAGATAAAGGTCAGCGACCTAAATTCCTATGCTCGCCGATTGTTTGTTTACAATTTTAACTATAGGTAGTTCACGGTTGATTGTCACTTTAAGCACACATTATCAGAATAATTACATGTCGAGATCAATCAAGGCTTTTCTTGCATCTACTATCAATGTATGAGTAATAAAGTGCTCCTACACTTTTAACTCCGGACCGGGGGACAAAAACACACTTAAACACAACCACAAAATAGGTAACATAGGGAAAAAATGCCACCATTTACAAGGCAAATCATTAACAATGTTGATAAAACTGGTCTAAAAGTAACTTTTTCAATAAGTAATGTTTATTTGACGTTTATCACGCTCAAAAGACGCGCAGTTTGACAATTAATATGCGCTCATATTATGAAAAGTCCATACAAAAAAAAAGGTGAACGGTTTTCAAGACGTCAACATAACTGCCCTGCCGCAGGCCTGCTACAGGCCTGCGTAAAGGACGTCATAGTACAAAATAACAAGGCAGTTCAATAGCAGGCCTGCTTTAACGGCTGGTAGTAAGGGTCCTGAGCTGTCCAGACTGAGGATTACTCTTGCCATTGTCATGTGAGTTTTAAGCGTTAATAGGCGAGGAAGGTTATAGGAAGGGTAGGGCGATGAGGAAGTAATAAAATAAATATACATAAAATTTGGGAAACGAGTTATAACTTGATGTTGTGATAGGAGAGGAATTTAACTAAAGAATATATATACTTTTTATTGGTAAGGGACAGAATAGATGATAGGTTATAGGGAAGAGGAGCTTTGTATTTAATAAAGATATCATAAAGAAGTAAAGAATTGAATAAGGGGCAGGACAATAGGATATGTTCGATATTACCTTCATCCAAACCACATTCACATAAAGACGAATCTTTGATATGGAGCTTAGCCAGGTGGGAAGGAGAACAACAATGACCAAAACGCAATCGGGAAATGGTAGATGATACGATTTTATTTAAATATATCTTAGAAAACCATGGCTTTAATGAAACATTCTGCTGGAATTCCTTATAGAACTTGCCTTTATATTGACTCGATTCATTCCAAAGTTGGCTCCACTCTTCTAATAAAGAATGATGAGGAAAAAGAGATAAATCTTGAGAATAAATACCATTATTACAATCACTACCTTGTCTTGCTGCCAATTTAGCTAACTCGTCTACCATCTCATTGCCTTGTATTCCTGAATGTCCAGGAATCCATGACAATTTAACGCGTAAATTCAAATCTGAGCATTCTTTTAACTTCGCTTTGGTCAACAATGTTAGAGGACACATTGTTTTGCCGAATGGATTTGATGAAAGTGACTGAAGGAAACTTAAAGAATCCGTTAAAATGAGAGAGTCGCAAATTTTATTGGATAATATAAAATTAACACATTCTAAAATGGCCAAACCCTCTGCTGTGAAATTTGTTGTTGAGCTGGGAAATTTAAATAGTTTGAAGTAACCTGACGACTGTTGCAGAAAAGCAGCGCCTACACTGCTATTTGAATTTGGATCAAAATCATCGGTTGAAGTTGATTTAGTCCGTAAAGAATATTTCTGCATTTGCAGCATTTCGTTTAATATATACAAGTAATTTTAAATTTGGATCACGTGAGTTTTTATCGATACCTAGAGATAAACTGATTTCTGGTTCATAAATAATTTCACTATAGTTAAAATGAAAGAGGGGGAAGCATGGAAACTTAATTATCTGAGAGTCAAATTGTAACAATTTCCTGTAGCTGGTGATTAAGTATGGGACCGATTTATTTGACCAAAAGTTATCTGACATGATGATGTTAAGATTTTCAAGTTTTGGAATGAGGGGATGATTTTTATTTTGGAAGACTTTGAGTAGATATCTGTCTGAAAGATACTGCCGTCTAAGGTTCAAGGGTGGGTCTGCGCATTCTACTTGTAAGGCATTGGTAGGTGTACTTTTCATAGCCCCTAAGACTATTCTTAAACATTTGTACTGTAACAAGTCTAATTTCTTTAATGCTGTTTTTGAAGCTAAGCTAAATGTAAATGAACCATAATCAAAGAGGCTTCTGATTAAAGCGTTATAAATTAATCTTAAAGTGGTAGGGTGACCACCCCACCACACGCCGGTAAGAGCTCTCATAACATTCACACTTCTTTCACATTTGTTTATAATATAGTTGATATGAGGCAGACTGTTACATTTACTATCGAACATTTTCCCTAGAAATATAGCTTCATTAGAAACCGGAATTTCAGCACCATTAATGCAAACCCGAATACTAGGAATTTTGTTTTTCCTACTGAATATGACCACTGTGCTTTTAGAGACAGATAAAGACAGATCATGAACTTTAAACCACTCAGACAAATCAGTTAAGGATTGTTCTAGTGACCACGACGCAACTTCAATAGAGCGATTAGTAGAATAAACTAAAACATCATCAGCATATTGAAGAATGCAACAATCAGGACCTATAACATCTTCTAGTTCCCTAGTGTACACATCATACAGAAGGGGACTAAGAACTGAGCCTTGTGGAACTCCTTTCCATAAATATCTGGAATCATTTCCAAAACCAGGGACTCGCAAGCTAACAGATCTTTCCATAAATAGATTGAATATGAAATTAGTGATCTTTGGAGGAATATGAAGATCACAAAGCTTCTTTTTCAAAATAGATAGATTAACATTGTCATATGCGGCTGCGACATCCAAAAAGGCTGCTGTAACTGAATCATTATTAGAAAATGCCGTAAGAAGATCTGTAGAAAATAAACTTAAGTTATCTGAAGTGCTTTTGCCTCTCCTAAAGCCAAATTGAGTCTTACCTAGTAGATTGTTTCGTTCGAGGAACCATTCTAATCGATTTTTAATTAGGTGTTCTACAATTTTGGAAAAAACTGAAGCTAAGGCTATGGGTCTGTACGAATTTGAGTCTGCGGGGTTTTTAGAAGGTTTGAGAATCGGTATTACAATATGCCGCTTCCAAGAAGGAGGTATCTGACCGGTATCTATGATAACGTTAATAATATCTAAAAGGAACGACAATGCAGAATGTTTTAGATGAGCTATAAATGAATACGGGATGCCATCTTCACCAGGTGAGGAATCAGTGACTTTATTTAAAACTAATTGGAGCTCTTTCAAAGTAAATGGAAGGTTAAGAGAGCAATCCCCTAGACCTGTTTCAGTATGCTCGGAAGTAAAAATATCGTTTGGAATTTGATCCCTATTAGGCACATGGTCGGGGGACAGTTTTTTAAAGAAGGGATTAACCCAGTTTAGATCGAAAGAAGAGCGATTATTATTTTTTAAGGAACACCTATAGCGTTTAATATTATTCCAGACTACCGTCAACGGAGTTTCAGGTGATATTGAAGAACAGAAACGTTCCCATCCAGCTTTCTTTTTCTTCTTAAGGAGTCTTTTAGTCGCAGCAGTTATATTTTTATAGTTAAGATAGTTATTTATGTCCAAATTGTCCCTACAAAGCTTTTCTGCCGCATTCCTATTTTTAATTGCAATTGTGCATTCATTATCCCACCATGGTGGTGACGGAATTTTATTGCTGGCAACATTTTTGCGCTTGAATGTAGCGTCAGCTGTTATCTGAATTAATGTTATCAAACTGTCATATGAAGAGTTAAGATTTTGTTTAGAAACTTTTGGAAGTGAGGTTACTTTTTCTTCAATCACATTACTGTAAGATGACCAGTCACAATTGTGGAGATTATATTGAAGTAAAGGAGTTAATGAAGGAACTGAACGGTTGTTTGTATTAGGAAGTGAGACTAGAATGGGGAAGTGATCACTTCCATGAGATGAAGGGATGCATTTCCACGAAAGAATAGAAGAAAGAGATGGGGAACAAAGAGAAATATCAACAAAACTTAATGACTGGCCAGGAAGACTACGCCTGGTAGCAGAACCGTCGTTTAAAACGCAAAGGTTTACATCGTCAATGAGATCTACAAGATGATTACCAAATGAGTCATTGTTGGAGGCACCCCAAAGTGAATGGTGTGCATTGAAATCGCCTAAAATAATTTTGGGACCAACCAGAGAAGAAATGATGTCTTTCAATATGGGTATAACAGAGACATCCTTTTGAGAAATGTATAGGGACACTATTGAGATATCTCCTATCTTTGCAGCTACAGCATTTATATGGGAGTTATTGAAAGCAGGTAGTGAAATTTGAGAAAACATATAATTATTTTTGATGAGGAGAGCTGCACCTCCCCACCCATCAGGTCTGTCATCTCTGAGGACTGAATAACCCCGAATCCTGAAAGGAAAGCCGGGCTTCAGCCATGTCTCAGAGATGGCAAGAGCAAACGGTCTAAATTTATTTATTAAATATATAAGATCAGGTACCTTCGACGAAACACTCCTACTGTTCCATTGAAGGACCTGATCCATATTGTTTGTTGAAAAGTTGGTAAATAGAGACTGTCAAGTTATTTATCAAAGATATGGCAACGTTGTACGGTAAGGTTGAATTTACTATGATGTTTATCAGAGAAGCTAATAGGTTATTTAAGTCAGAAGAGGAAACAGAATCATTTGTTGGATTAGCTGCTAGTCCACAACCATTTTGTGGTGGGGGAATAGAGAACTGAGACAGAATTTGATCATGTTCTTTTCTATCATATCCTTTGGTGGTTGAGAAATTTGTCTTTTTTTGTTTAAGAATAACAGTTTTTTTATAGCTTTTAGGGAGTTCAGCTGCTGATGAAGGCAATGCAGAGTTAGAGTATGAAGATGCTGCAGGTGAGGGAGAAGACGATATAATTGAAGAAAATGATTTTTTAAAAGGGAATTTAGATGCTGCTTCATTATAAGATACTGCATTTGATGACATAAACTGTTTGATATTAGTTTGACGGATGTACTCTGGGCACTTTTTGTCATTCGCCTGATGACTGCCGTTGCAATGGATGCACTGGAAATCCTCAGACTCAGGACAATCGCTCCCTGTGTGGTCTTTCGCACATTTGAAGCATCTAGGTTTGCTTCTGCATTGGACTCTAGTGTGACCAAAGCGGCAACAATTATAGCATATTACTGTTGGGAAGACATATTGGTCAACAGGTAACGATGAATAAAAGGAATAAACTCTCTCTGGGAGAGTTTGGCCATCAAAAGTCAGGACAACAGATTGGGTTGGAGACCACTTTACACCTTCAAAATTTGAAACTTTACGGGATAGACGTCTAGTTTTGATGACAGGTCCACAACCTTCAGGAACTCTTATATTTGCCACTATCTCCTCATGTGACCATTCAACTGGAATTCCCTTAACAATTCCCATCCTACTAATGTTGTAAGAAGGAATGGACAGCTCGTAATTAAGTGTCAATGAATCATTTGCTAGGAATGTGTTAGCTGCAGACGGTGTTTTAAATTGGACAGCAAGCCTATTGCGACCAATGCGCTTTATTCCATCTTCTAATACATTTTTCAGATTGTTTTTGAATAGAAAATTCCCAAACTTTATGGGATGGAGAGTGGAGCCATCACTGGGAGACTCCTCCTTTGACTGTACATGTACTATATAGGGGCCAGCATCTTGTTCAGTGTAACGTTTTCTTAAGACATTTGTGTTAGTGTTAGGAGTCATCATGTTACTGTCATTTAATTGTGGTGCAGGGCTGGGACTGGGAGTGGGACTTTGTGGAGTCTGAAGGACTTGAAACATATTGTCGTTAAGTGGGATAGGCCGGGAAATGGATTTCAATTTACCTTTGAAGGAAGGTTTTGCAATCGATTTTTTTTCTCTTTTTTTATCTTTATCAACGCTGTCATTATCTTTCTTTTTAGGAACGCAGATCTGCGAGACGAAATGAAGGAATCGGCTTCTAATAGCTGGAGCAGAGGATTAGATGGGATGGGAGGAGGATCTGGATCAGGGGGTTCAATGTCCATGTTGGACAAACTAAGAAATATTTATAAAACTTACCAATGTACAGGATATACACACACAAATATACAAATAATAAAATATTTACAATAATTACAGAGAGATTTTACAATTAAATGAAATAATAAATAAAAACTATGTACGCCCTTTTCAACTTCCCGCCAAAAAGTCAGATCTTTTTTAAACTAACCCTCTAATGCCGCTCTTTCATCTAATATTTCGAACTGTGACAAATAGTCATAGCATTATTTGTGTGTGCGACTTCATTTTATTTACCGTATCTGTGGTCTTGTCTATGGTGTGATTTTAATAACAGTGACATTTGTTTGGACGTTTTATTGACAGTTCTAATTTTCGACAATCTCGTTCCGCGATTTCTTACAAATCTCTCGGAATTTGTTGAAAATAATTATTTTATTCAATTGCTGTACATCACGGAAGAATCGCCATTGATTAATTAACGTATATACGTGCTTCTCAGAGTCAAAATTCTATAAACATGGCAGGTCCGTATCTGTATAAGTTTTTCTTTTTTGCCTTGTAAGTAAAAATTGGTTAAAGTCTCATTGCTTTCTTTATTTCCAGACAATCAAGACACTCCAATGAAAAACAATGAAGCGGATGAAGTAGTGCCAAAAGGCGACGGGCCTAGTAATAAGCAAGCAACTGTGAACACCGGTTCACCGCCACAAACCTCAACCCCGCCAGAAACCAACGAGGAGACACAAGAGCTGATCGTCGTCAACGAGCACACTGAGGAGCTGGACCTGAACCACGGCAGGATCGGCAAAATTGAGAACTTGGAGCCTTTGAAACGTTTAGAAAGGTGAAACACATATTTGCATCATAATTTTTATGAGTCATAACATAACAACCAACTTAAAGCACCACTAGGCCCATGGCCTCGACGTCCTTCTTTCGTGACTTAGCTCCGCCTTTAGTGAAAGTCACTGGATTTTTAGTATAGATTAAAATTTCAGCTGTAGTATTTTATGTAAGCTTCTGTTCCAAATAAACTAATTTTTGATTTTATATTGAGGCCTAACAGTATTAACCCCTTAATGGGCAGTTGGTATGATTACAATTAATTGGTTTAGGACCTTATCTCCAACACATAAGGTTCAAAATATGGTGTCTAACATATCGACAGAGCCCCATAAAGGGTTAAGGAGTGCTAATTAGAAGAATCCTGAGCTCTAAAGTTACTCATTAATTTATACTATTAAATATCTAACCACAATTTTCTTAATGAAAAAACCTTTTATTTTCAGATTATACCTGAGATGGAACCTTATAAAAAAAATTGAAGGTCTGGATACTTTGAGCACACTTGTTGAACTTGAACTGTATGATAATCAGATTACAGTTATTGAAAACTTGGACAACCTTGTGAACCTTGAGTAAGTAGTTATTGTTCTATAAATTACCATCAGGTGATCCGTCTGCTTGTCTACCGCCTCCTACCACATAAAATAATTTAGTGTCTTTATCTTTTTAAATTGTAATTCCTCTGTTGTCTGATATTCATAATATTTCTTATAACAAGTATAATAATAGTTTATAATAGTTTATTCTTTCTCATAAAGTACACTTACACAATCTACTTAAAAAATAAAAATAAATTTAGAACTTATCCAAATGGGTTACATTATTTTGTTACTTTATATATTTAGATGTAACTTAATAGAACAGAATATAGCAGACAATGTAGGTATTTAAGTTAAGAACAAGTATATGTATAAGCTACTTACTATAGAATCAGATCAATGTATTAGATTTTGTATGAATTTCATATGCTTTCTATTCATTTGCAGAATCCTAGACCTGTCATTCAACAGGATAAAAGAAATCTCAGGGTTGCAGAACCTTTTGAATGTCAAGAAACTTTTCATCAGCTCCAACAAAATCTCTGAGATCAAAAATGTCAATCATCTGCCCAAGTTGGAACTCCTGGAGTTAGGTGATAACCGCATCAGGGTATGTGCAATCCTGTAGGCCTAACATGCGCACCGCGATATAATTTTGTCGCCTCTCGTTCTCGAGAGCGCATCCTTCTATCCCGCTCATCGCTCAGTCAGGTTAGCGAGAAGCAACTTGCGCCGACACAATACGAATATCGACAAAATTATCTCGTGGTGCGCATGTTAGCCCGGCTGGACGAAACTTTTTTAGCATGTTAAAATTTTTGGTGTTTCATCCATTTCATCATGATGATGCCCTTAGTCATGACAAAGGGCGTCCACTATGTTGAGCATGGCGCAGGCAACCGCACGGGGTGCTGTTTTACGTCATCTCCACAGAACAGCGCTGCGGGGGGCGGGTCGCGCATGCCGCGTAGCCATCGGATGACCGTACCAGATGCCTGCAGCTTGCACCTGCGTAACGTAGCGGACGCCCTAAGCCATTGTTTAAAGGGTGTAATTTTGTATTAATTAAGTATTACCTTGTCACCATGGACCGAAATTGACTGAAATTATGGAGTATTACCTTGTTTTATGTTAAGACATACCTATTTATTTGATTTCTTTTTATTTCAGGAAATAAAAAACTTGGAGGGCATGAAAACTCTCAAACAATTATACCTAGGCAAAAATAAGATTTCCAAAATAGAAAATTTAGATGATATGACAAGTTTAGAGATCTTAGTCCTACAAAACAACCGCCTTACTAAGATAGAGAATTTAGATTTACTCACAAACTTAGAGCAGCTGTACATATCGGAGAATGCTATTACAACTATGGAGAATATGGAGAGTCAAGGGAAACTGGGGACTTTGGACCTAGCCATGAATAGGATTACGAGTATTGAAGGTGTGAGGCATATGAGCGATTTGGAAGAGTTATGGGTTAGTATTTGTAATTTATCATCTTCGTTTAAGTGTCTCATTCTGAATGCTAGGACCATGAGCCAGGATTTGGTAAGTCTGCTATTTTTTGTAGTAGCTAGTTTATCTGGGTAACAGACTAGCAAACGGGTCACCTATGGTATACGATTGCCGTCGCCCATAGAAACCTGCAACACCACTAGAGTCACCTTTAACTCCCTTACCCCTTATTGGGCCGTCGGTACCCTGACTTAGTCGATGAAACAGCGCAGGCGCTGCTTTACGCCGGTCTTCTGCGAGGCCGTCGGATACGACGGACGGACGGCTCGACCGGAGTGATAACTCCGGTCGAGCCGGCCCATTCATAACGTGACTCTCCCACTGGCGTTTTGTATAGTAATAATTAGGTTCAAAATTAATTATTCCCTAAATTTATGTATGTAATAGATAAAATTTTAATATGTAGGTAGTTTCTCAGACAATAACTTAAAACCTTTTCAATATTCCAGTTGAATGACAACCAAATATCAGAGTGGTCGTCCGTAGACTACCTACAAAACAACAAGAAGCTGGCCACGATATACCTGGAGCGCAACCCCATCGCGTCCGACCCGGCGTACCGCAGGAAGCTGAAGCTCACCCTGCCCAGCCTTCAGCAGATCGACGCCACCTTGTGTAGATAAGAACTTGTTGTTATACTGTAGTTTTAGATGTAGTGTAGTGGAGGTGCGGGGATAATTTGGTGCGTAGTTCAAGATTTCAGGAGTTGATTTTGTTCGTAGTGAACATGGTAACTGGTGGTATCCACAAATAATTATGTATAGTCTACGGCAAGAAAGTGTAGTAGACCTTGAGTGCGCAGAAACCAATTTTAATAGAAAGTCTTCTTTTTACAAGTGCGAAAAATAACGGTCATCGGTACTCTTTCGTGCCGCCAGCTATAGTTGTGTGCTTTCCTATTTTAGAATTAAAATAAAAACGGACTTTTAGCTAATAAATCAATGTAAAGTGAAGTCCATTTTCAGCTCGTAGACTGGCTTTCGGTCCATGTTAATTTGTACGTAGAGTTGAAGATAAAGATAAAAAACATTTATTTATACACATAAGTTGCCATCCGTTCCGTCCGGGTTTCCCTGGATTAGTCCTAGTTTAAAGGTTTCATTTGTCGACCGGGTTTAAAAAAATTAATAACATTGAATGAATATGTTCATATGTGTAAGTCTGGCTTTCGGACTCTAAAATCCGGGATTTTCACGCGTCTTGTCCTGTTTTCCAAATTTTAGAGATGGCAACCCATATTGTACTTGATGTACTGTGTCTTTTAGACGTTTATGTATTCTATTTAGACTCTGTAATTATGAAGTTTAATGTGCCTAATTCTTGGTTATCAAAAACTAGTCTCCGACCTAACATTCAGCTTCGATCGAGTATCGGCAAAAACAGTTTCAATTTGGCGGCAAACCAGCCTAAACTACGACCAAAACTAAACCTACATCTGGGAGTCCTTGCGCTGATATTTTTCCGACATCTTTCCTTTTTAATTTAATTCGCATTTTCCTCTTCTACAACAACAAACGGTCTTTGTTCATCACACCCACTTATTGTATATTCTCGCACCTTCAAAAAGTAAATAAATAGGTATGTTATATTATAGTAACTTGACACGGAATTTTAGCATTTTGATATATTATACACAACCAAATTTGTATGTAATATTTTATAATAGGTACAATAGTATTCTAGTACCAATGTCAGTTTTCAGCATTTACACTTTGTATCAGTAAGTTTCAATTTTATCAACACACTATAAATGTATTCATGTTCAGATGAAGTCCGAAGCTCGTTTATCAGCTATTGCCAAACCCTAATAGATTTTTTAACTTTTGCCAGATTCTATGGTATCCGGAATAGTGAATACATACATACTCGTATATTATATTGTTACTATCAATAGTAAAGCTAGTATTTTATAACTATAAATAAACATATGCCCTCCTTCTAAATAACGTTTCTTGTAATAAAATAGACAGTCTTAATTTAAGTACAATCTTCGGTTTATATCGGAAGAGTTGATCGTTCATTTGAATCGAGATTTAAGCTAAGTCGATTATGAACTGGCTGGATATTAAAGCAAAATCTAGGGGTACTTATCCTTAATAAAATTTTAAGGGATCTATCTAGCCTCCCTAAATCTGCAAAACAAAGTACACATTCTAAACGCAATATTAATAATACTCATTCTATTTACTGTGTACCTACCTAATTTCACTATAAAATACTTACACTTACAACATTCTGTTACTTACGAGATATTTTAATTAAATCGACGTTTGAATAGCAGACTAAAGTTTTATTTATAAGAATTATTTTATCTATGAACAATGTTATAACTATAAACGCTAATATGATTGAATTAATTGGTGTTAAAATCATATGTATTTTATGTTGTATGAATCGTTGTGTAGTGATTGTATGTTGACATTAGTTATTATATATTATTTTAGTATAAATAAAAGGATTTGATTTCTTATGCATTACCAGTAGATACTAAAGTATAGTTCTGATTAATTTTGGGAATATTATTGTGGCCAAGCTTTTTAAATTTGCAAAACCCCTACAGAAGTACAGGTGTTACAAAAAGGACTTGATGAAGTGCCTATTTCAATATTGTCCACAACTTTATATGTAGTTAAATATTAAATTCATAAGAGAAGTTAATATTTGTATAGTTTTGTATTTGTTAAATAGATGGCTCGATGTATGATTTCTTTATTCTACTGTCATTAAATGTTAAGTATCTACATGTATTTATTTTCATGTATTTTAAGTCTATTTGTTTTAATGTTATAAAAATAAATTAACTAACCGAAATGTGGTATTCATACTAAATGTTATCCTGGTCTTTAGATACTTTTTATCACATTCATTAGACAAAAAACATTACATAGATACATTTTTGATGGAAATGGTACGATGCGATACGTCATCGAAGGTGTTTCGTGCTGAGTACTAGAGTAATCCTAGAGTGGGCACGATATGTTAAAGTTACGATTTCTTGAAAAGTCGTACTAAGCCTACTTGTGATCTTCTAGAAAATAACTTATTCCTTTCTTAAAAACATACCATCAGGTGTGCCGTCTGCTAATTTGTTTCATTTAATGTAAAAATATTTTTTTAAAAGACACACTTTATTGCATAAAATTCTACAGAACTCGATGCTTTTGGTCATATACAGAGTGTATCTGTGAACATTTACATCCTTTCAACTGCTTTCAACCACATTTTTTGTAAACCTTTATAAACAACTTTTGTTCGTTGACTTGTCGAAATTTGCATACAAAAATTTCAACTTTACACAGGAACAAAGTTAGTCTTTGTATGGGGAGTCGAAAAAATTTTCGTCGAATTTTCAAAAGTCCTAGAACAAATGTGCTTCAGAATGGTTTGTAGAAGACGTGGTTAAACGGATGTAAATGTTCACAAATACATCCTTTATAAATTCAATCTCGTCGGTCTTATCGCTAATAGCGACCTCTTCCAGACAATCTTGGGGGTAGAGGAAATATCATGTTGTTCACGTTGTCGCTAGCCAATGTTGCGGTTGCTTCCAGGCAGTCACGGACCCCGGCAGCCTGAGCCCGGGCAAGGCGGGCCCTCGCGCCCCGCGCCTCGCCCCCGCGCTCTCTAAGGTCAACTTCCAGCCCGCGTGTAAATAATATAGACCAATCAGTAGGTGTTTAGTAGCTAGTTTTATGTCGTAATAAATCTATACTTAATATAATAAAGCTGAAGAGTTTGTTTGTTTGTTTGTTTGTTTGTTTGTTTGAACGCGCTAATCTCCGAAACTACTGGTGCGATTTGAATAATTCTTTTTTTGTTGGATAGTCCATTTATCGAGGAAGGCTATAGGCTAAATAACATTACTTTTCCACGCGGACGAAGTCGCGGGCGGCCGCTATACTAATATAATTTACAAATTGTGTTATTTGGTGGCGTTCTCTCGTTTCGGAGGCCAAGACTCGTTTCGGGTCACTGAGCCAGTGGAGTAAGTAAGTTATTTGGTAGATATTGGACAGGGACGTATAGGGCGCGTGCAGTAACTATACTCTGATTCATAATCATGTAAAGTAAACTGACAGATGAAAATGACAAGTTTCTATGCATTTTGACATTATGCATGTGTCAAATTAACAGATAATGTATGGGGATGACACATTGACATCTGTCAGTTTACTTAACATCATTATGAATCAGAATATACCTTTATAGAGGGTGTATCTTAAACATTTCACGTCTTCTACCAATCAAATTGAACAACATTTGTTATATCACTTTTGGATATTCGCATTCATTTAAAATACCATAACAGTCAATTGTCTCTAATATTTGTCTTATAAGCCGCTGATATAACTCATAGCTTGTATGTAGTTAAAGATTTGCATGGAACAGAAATAACTTTCAAAATTATGACTGGTTAAATATGTAACTTTATATTAATTTACTTACAATAAATTAGTGTTTTTTTTTTATGTGATAGGTAGCAGACGAGCAGGCGGATCACCTGATGGTATTAAGCAATTGCCGCCGCTCATGGACACTTGCAACAGCAGTGGAGTTACAAGTGCGCTGCCAACCTTTTATCCCCTTCCCCCCAGGTGGGCCTCCGGTACCCTCACTCACTCAGCGAAATACAGCACAGGGTTGTCTAAATGTTGTTGTTGGTCTAAATCGCCCCGTTGGTCTAGTAGTTTAAGGACCGGGCCGTTATCTCAGGGTTCCGAGTTCGATTCCTGGGTCGAGGTAAAAAGTATGTCTCGAATTTCTCGAGCATAGCTTAGGTTTGTGATCTCCAATCCGCATAAGGTAAGCGTGGTGATTAAGCCTACTCCCATTGTAGTAGCGATAGCGGTGACTTGATTTATTTGATGGGGGACGCTGCAGTGGGACAGTATATAATAAATAAATGAGCCAGACAATCATACCAATCAACCTGGTCTCAAACTAGGGCAGCCCCTGTACTATGAGTACCAGACGACAATAATCAACGGGGGCGTCGACCCAAAACACCCAGACCCAAGACAACATAGAAAATGTAGCTTCCTAAACCGACTTGACCGGGAATCGAACCCGATATAGACTGATACTTTATTAAATCAGCGCTTAGTAAAATAGTATGATTTGAGTTTAATTAAATAAGTCCCTAAATCTAAGGTAAAATGCATTCCTCAAACGTATCTCTCATTTCATTTGATAAGATGATAAGAGACGGCTGACCTTGACATTACGAGAGAAAACTTGACGAGCGACCGGTAACCGGCCACATTTCCATATCCAACCAGCTTAGTAGACGCCGGCCGACGATACGGAACCCGTCGCCCACAACGGCGCTTAGTCCGTAGAGTAATCTTTACTTGGAACAGCACTTAAGTCGTCGCCGCAGCAGACAACAGACGTCACAATGAAGTCCTACATCGAATACTCGTCTAGAACGGATTTCCCAATCGAAAATATCCCTTACGGAGTCTTCACATCGGCGAAAAATGTAAGTTACTAAAACTAACCTTTATTTTATTTGTCTTTGTAATTCCAATTGTAACCGTAACTTTAACGCTATTGAGTCTATTTTTGAACTTCACAATGCGTCCACTATAAATTCTTATCATTATTACGCGATCGATTAAAGTGGTATTTGTATTCACTGTATAACTGGTTCAACGCAATTTGGTTAAGTAATAATTTGTTTTGCAGGCTCAAAAACATATCGGAGTGGCTATAGGAGACTGGATTTTGGATCTGTATGTTGTCTCACATTTGTTCAATGGGCCTTTACTAAAGGACAAGCAAAATGTTTTTCAGGTAAAGTGGCTTTAACTTTTAAAAGTGTAAGTAGGTAATAAAAATATAACAAAATCTGTTCATGTTATAAATTAATTAAATGTTGTTTTGACGACAAGTTTTATAAAAATAAAAAAATACATAAATCCCTTGAGTGCTTACTCAAGGGATTTATGTAATTTTTTATTTTCGTTTAAATTTAATTCGTTTAAAGGAATTCAATCTTGATCACTTGAAAAAATAAATAGTGTTTCGTTTAAGTAACTAAAATTAACTAAGTAAGTACTTAATTTAAAAATAATAGACAGTTACCATCCAGAAACCATATATTTTTTCACCCTAAGTAGATAACTATAAATAAAGCTACATAATATCATGTCAAAGTTGTAGATCAGCGTTAAATATTATTAGTGCTTATAGAGTATTATTCTTATAAAGATTTCCCTAGATATTAAGATGGTGGTGGGTGTGTTTGTGAAATACATAGTTAAAAATAACTAAGTAAGTATGTAATATGCTAGCAAAACAGCTTCGACTAGTTTTGTGCTGGGAAGTATCTATCTACTTGTACAATGCAAATTAGTTGTTTACGAACAAATTCCAGTATGTTAATCAGTTTCCAGCTCAAACTGTTTGCAACATATTTCGCAATCGTAATATAACTAATACATTATAATGTCCATAAATAAGTACATACGTAATCAAGGTTGTCTGGAAGATATCCCTGTTCTCGATTACTCCGCCTACATTATTTTGCGGCTATTGCCCGCTCTCACATCATTTTGGGACATAAGTTCCGCATTGCACCAATAGATGGCGCTGCGCGTCGAATACATCGCGCATGTTTCGATTTTTCGGGATACATCAAACCTTGTGACTGTCTATAGAAGTTATTTATGGCAACCTCGATGGCGCAATGGCTTAAATGTGCGGCCAAGCGCAGAGTTGCGCGTTCGTTTTCTGGTCGGGTCTATTTAATAAAAACTAGCATTTCTAAAGTGTCTCGGTTCTACGCGTGCACTTACAGGGAAAACATTATGGTCAACATCGAAACGGTATCCACGACCGAATCTATAATCTTTTTTCGACACGGTTTCTTTGTAGGCCATCTTGTTTTGATAAGTTTTTTACAGATTAATTAATAAAAACATAAGTATTTTTGTATTTTTTTAGGCGGAGACTCTTAATGCCTTCATGGGACTCACGAAGCCACATTGGATCGAAGCGAGGGAAACTATCCAAAGTCTCCTAGATGTATCGAACACCACATTGCAGAATGACAGTGCTCTTAGAGAAAAGTAAGCTTTTTTATTTACTTGCTAGAGGCGACAAACGAGCAAACGAGTGACCTATTGGTAAGCAATCACCGCCGCCCATAAAGATCAGACTTTTTATTGAGGCGTTCATAAGTTGTTTCGGGTTAATAAGTGATGATTTTTGGTGCCGGCAACATCTCCTGCTTCATCCTTGGGGTGGAGTATAAAAAGTAGATGCTTTTGCTTGACCCGGGAATCGAACCCAGAATCCCGAGATCACGGACCGGTACTTAAACCACTAGACCCGCGGTCGTCAAACTGCGGCCCGCGGCCCGCAGACGTTATTTGTGGGGCCCGCGATATAGTAGATTTATTTAATTACTAGTCAACTACATATTCGTACTTATCAGAAATCAGTTTAGTTGTTTTTGAGTAGAGAAATAATAGACATACATTTTCGCATTTATATGAATAGTGTGGACTACTATGGATAAGTACCTATGCAAAAGCTCTTGAACCGCATATACTGCAGCCCGGGCCCTGATGTTCATATTGATATGTGGCCCTTGAAGAGTAAAGTGTGACGACCGCTGCACTAGACCAACGGAGCATCCTAATGACTCAGTACCTAACTATATAGTACCTACTGTATTATTTGTGTTGAGGATCGACGGCTGAACCAGCGTCCTTTTATATTGTTTATGTTTTATAGGTTTTTTACATTTTGATATATTTATGTTTCGTTTTACTTTCGACTTGTCAGTCTATGGATAATAACGTGTTAAAACTAGAATAAAATTAGTGTCCTGCTAATATCGGGGTTTTTATCAACATTAACGACCTACAGTCCAACGAAAATAATTTGAAATGTTTCCATGTTGTATTACAGGGCTTTCGTGAAACAGAGCGAGGCACAGATGCACGTCCCGGCCGACATAGGCGACTACACGGACTTCTACTCGTCCATCCACCACGCCACCAACGTCGGCATCATGTTCCGCAGCAAGGAGAACGCGCTCATGCCCAACTGGTGATATACTATATATCTATCTTTTTTTTTTTTTATGTGGTAGGTAGCAGACGAGCAGGCGGATCACCTGATGGTAAGCAATTGCCGCCGCCCATGGACACATGCAACACCAGTGGAGTCACAAGTGCGCTGCTAACCTTTTATCCCCTTCCCCCCCGATGGGCCTCCGGTACCCTCACTCACTCGGCGAAACACAGCACAGCACATATTTATTTGTCACACAAAACAGAGATACAGTGGTTTCGTTATAGGGAGACATTCTTAATTAAATAACTTTAGGCTGTAACTCCACTAGAATGTACTGTTAATTCTGTTGTTAGCTATACTGTTTTTTTTTAATTAACTGTGGGAGAGCCACGCTTCGGCATAAATGGGCCGGCTCGACCGGAGTGATACCACTGCCTCACAGAAAACCGGCGTGAAGCAGCCCCTGTGCTGTGTTTCGCCGAGTGAGTGAGGGTACCGGAGGCCCACCCGGTGGAAGGGGATAAAAGGTTGGCAGCGCACTTGTAACTCCGCTGGTGTTGCAAGTGTCCATGGGCGGCGGCAATTGCTTACCATCAGGTGATCCGCCTGCTCGCCTGCTAAGTACCTATCACATAATATGTATATATTTAAATATATACTAGAGGCGGCAAACGAGCAAGAGGGTCACCTGCTGGTAAGTAATCACCGCTGCCCATGAGCATCTGCGAGATCAGAGAGGTCGCTGATGCGTTGCCGGCTTTTTAAGAAGGAGTACGCCCGTTTCTTGAAGGTCCCTAAGTCATAGCCGTCAGGAAATACTGCCGCAGCTAAACTATTCCACAAGACTTCCCAAGAGTTTCCTTACTCTTTGCCCCCTTGTAAAGTGGACACCATTTTCCGCACTTATACTCTCTTTCGGTCAATTGTACGTGATGTCTTTGCCCCCATATTACTCCCCAAACTAGCGTTTTCGTACGCCGCGTTGAACTAACGCTAAAAAACTAGTGTCGGGTCACTCTAATTCGAATTTACAGTGAGATACATCTGTTTTGGCAAATAAATTATGTAATATTATTTTTTGTTGCTTTGTATTTCAGGAAACATTTGCCAGTGGGATACCATGGACGCTCCAGTTCTATTGTTATTTCGGGAACCCCCATTAGAAGACCCTACGGACAAACGTTACCTGTGGAAGGTATTAATTAATCTTTTAATTGACTGGACGATCGATATTATGGCTCGGACCATAATATCGACTACGACTAAGTACGATCAGAGGGTGACTTTGATAGGGTGGGCATTGTATATAACATATAACATCTTTGGCGAAATGTCGAATGCTCTGTCGTCCTTAGGACACTTATAAATGACCATTTTTGCAATAGTTCCACCCCCATCATTTAAGAAGAAACTTTCTGCCTCGTACCACAAAGTTATGCAATGAACAGTCGCCACGAACTGCAAACCTTCAAAAAGCGAGCGTATTCTTTTTTAAAAAGTGGGCAGCGCACTTGATCTTGATACTCCTCTGGCGTTACGGTTATCCACTGTCCATGGGCGGCGGTAATCGCTTACAATCAGGTGATTCGTCTGCTCGTCTGCCTCTATCTACACCATTTATGAAAGGATAACTTGTGTAGACAACCACAAAGCTTATATGTAAAGACGAAACACTGGCGCGATGAAATCGACAGACAGCGCCATCTATTGGCAAATATTAGAACTAACAAAAGCAATATTTTGTCCCAAAACAAAGTGAGGGTGGGCCACTAGTTATAAAATAAATAGCCTCGTCTAATGTTTTATTCGCAGGCGCCGACCCCCACTTCGGGCCATGCCGGCTGATGGACTTCGAGCTGGAGATGGGCGCGTTCGTGGGAGGACCCCCCACTCAACTTGGCGAGCGGGTTACGGCCAAAGACGCGGGGGACAGGATCTTCGGCTTCGTGCTCATGAATGATTGGAGTGGTTTGTATTATTTTTCTTTTTCTTTTTAGCCTATATGGGGATGGAATGTTCCCCATGAAAAGGGAAGATCTTCCGCCGAGCCGGGTGGTATAATCTCAGAGTCAGACCAATGTATGTGATGTAGTGAAATATTATTATATCCGTTGGTAAAGATGCTATTGCTATGTGATAGGTGGCAGTCGAACAGATGGATCACCTAAGTTTAAGCGACTCTCTTGATGTTTCGAAAAGTCGTGTTATTAATAAGTGAATTTTAATTAAACTCTTAATTTACCTGAATATTTATTTTTAGCGTGGTGTGATTAAGCCTAATCCCATCATAGTACCGATAACTTGATATCTTTGAGACAGGCCTTTCCCTGTAGTGGGACAGTATACGCTGATACTTTACTTTATCTACCCAGCCCGAGACATCCAGAAATGGGAGTACGTCCCCCTCGGCCCGTTCACGGCGAAGAACCTCGGCACCACGATCTCGCCGTGGGTGGTGACGGTGGAGGCACTTCGCCCCTTCATCACAGACAACTTCCCGCAGGACCCTGTACCCTTCCCCTACTTGCAGCATGAGGATAACTTCAACTTTGATATCAGCCTTGAAGTTGATCTGAAAGGTGAGTCATTGCCATGGTAATTGGATTTAGTTATGCAAATTAGAACCAAGACACGAAAAGCTACAACTTTCGATGTATAATGCGTCAGTGACGTCATGAAATTAATTGATGGCGCCACTGCCGCTTAAGGCGACACCGCGACTATACTAGCGCCGCGCTTTATTGACGTCACTAGTTAGACCACCCTGTATATTATGAAACAACCAATGTCTTCAAAGTTGGACCTGACGTCAACGTAACGCCCCATCTATCGGATTTTGCATTTGCAAAGACCCTTTTTATGAAAATTTTTATGAAATTATTACGTAAGTGTGCCCCGTCGATGGCTGATCATTAAGGTTGGCATCCATAGGCAAAGCTGTTTCGCTTCATCATAAGTCATAAGACCCTATACAGGGTGTATCTGTAAACATTTACATCCCTTTAACCACGTGTTCTATCAACCACTCTGAACAACATTTGTTCAACAGCTTTTCTAAATTCTTCGAAAAAATTTTCGACTCCCCATACAAAATTACAAAGTCACGTGACCGACTTTGTATGGAGAGATGAAATTTTTTTATGCGAATTTTCAAAAGTCATAGAACAATGTTGATCAGAATGGTTGGTAGAGCACGTGGTTAAAGGGATGTAAATGTTCACAGATACACCCTGTATTAATTTTATTTCCAGGTGAAAAGTCTCCAGTGACGACGATCAGCCGGTCGAACTACAAGTTCATGTACTGGACCGTGAAGCAGCAGCTGGCGCAGCAGACCGTCACCGGCTGCAACCTCCGGCCCGGGGACTTGCTGGGCTCGGGCACCATCAGCGGGGATGTGAGATTCGTCTCTCTTTGTACCTTCTAGTTATTCAGGATGTACCTATGAACATTTACATCTCTTTAACCACGTTTTCTACAAACCATTCTTCAGGCTAGCAACGTCTCTGCAAGTCGGACGTCTTTTTTTTTTCTTTTACGATAGATAAGCATTTGAGCTCGATCACTAGGATAAGTGAAGATGAGGTCTAAGGTGGACCTTGCTTTCCCGTGAAAAGCCTATTCACTCTTTAACTGTGATGTGTCAATAAAATCATGAATACAATTGATGGCGCCACTGCCACTTATGTTATAGGTAGCGTATAGTTACCTCATAGGTTGTAAAATATGAGAACTCGATTAGTTCTCTAAAATAAAATGCCATACAACTGCCATGCAATTAATGAGCAAATTCGAAAGCCTTGGTTTTTAAGACCCTAAGTATGTACCTACAGCGCCACACATTAAAATAAAAAAAAAATAAAAACGTTTACCGACTAACACATTTGAGGTGGAAAAACAGTTGGACAGGTTGTGGTATACTGATCTGTACATGTCTTGCCCATTCTATGTTTCCAGACCCCAGACTCCTACGGCAGCATGTTAGAACTATCGTGGAAGGGCACCAAGCCGCTGCGGCTGCGCAACGGCGAGGAGCGCAAGTTCCTGCAGGACCGCGACACCGTCACGCTGCGCGCCCGCTGCAGCCGCGGCGCGCTCGCCGTCGGCTTCGGCGCCTGCGAGGGACAGCTGCTGCCTGCTGTGCCTTATGACCAATAGTGATGCTGTGGGAACGCCAGTCCAACCAGCCAACCAATCAACCGACCAACCAACCAATCAACCAACCAACCAATCAACCGACCAACCAACCAATCAACCGACCAACCAACCAAACAACCGACCAACCAACCAATCAACCGACCAACCAACCAATCAACCGACCAACCAACCAATCAACCGACCAATAAACCAACCACTAATCAACCAACCAACCAACCGCCAGATTGTTAATGAGATCTTAAAAAACAATAATGTCAAATGTTAGTCGGCGAGACATTAAAAGAACTTTGTTATTCACCATTTTTAATAAATTTATATAATTATGAAAGACAAAAACTATTTTACTTTACACTAGTGGCCCACCCTCACTTCGTTTCGGGACAGCCTACCGATAGATGGCGCTGAGCGCTGATTGCAACGCGCAAGTGTTTCGTGTTTTCGGTTTACCTATAAGCCCTGGCGTGGTATATGAGATACCCACAGGCACAGACCAAGAAGGTAGTACGAATCGGTTCCGTCGAACGTCGAACCGCACCGGGTTCGGCTAACAAGCGCTCCGAACCTATATTAATAATAATTATGTACGACGAACAGTGCGACACACGCTCGGATTTGGTTCGGAGCGAACGATGTTCGTGGTTCGGCCCGAACCAAATCCGAACGTCTGGTAGTACTTTAACCCTTTGAACGCCAACGACGCTTTTAGGCATCATTGACTCGCTCATTTGAGACGCCAACGACACCTTCAGGTGTCTTTAATTTGCTGTCTTTTCTGTGCGAATACACGAAAATTAAAGACAATTTCGGTAGTTTTAACTACGATTATTACATTTAAAGTATATCATTTATTTTTTAAATAACTTAATTTTATCATTAATGTATTCTGTGATTGATAAAATAGCCATTGAATGTATTATTAAAATTTAATGTAACAATATCTTCCTCCGACGCCAGTGACAACTTTAAGCGCCAGGTAGTGTTGTCGAAATAAAGTAAACATAAAAAAAATTTGAAGATTCTGAAGATACTTTTAAGAACTTTTCATTAAAATTTCAACATTAAAATTCCTATACAATTTTATTTCATATTATAATTTTCATGGTGCATTTATTTATATTTTACTATATAATGAAATACACCAATTGTGTAATAAAATGGCTTATTTAATTAAAACGTTCGATAAATGATTCAATAAAAACAGACATCATTATTTGTATTATTAAAATACTATGCTCGTACGCCGTTGACTCCTTTAGGAGCCCGCATCTGACGTCATTACCGGAGCTGCCTACTAAAATAGTGCGGGGCAATTGTCGGTAGAAATAAATTTTATTTTGACACAATCAAGTAAAAAAAATATTCATTCATTGGTCTGATGAACCGTTTTTGCCTGATGTCAGCCCTTTTGACAGCTTTGCCAGTGGTATTTCTCCAGCATTGAATTTATCATCGTCTTCCTCTGAATTAGATAATTTTGAATATTATGTAGATAAAAATCTTGTAAATGGTAAAACGTAATCTCGATAACCTTGTTGCTCTGTGAACATCTCTAGTTTTTTCGAATATTATGTATTTAGTGACGCCATGGACCTCTAAAGGCGTCATGTAGTGTTGTTAAATATCAAGGTACATTATTGTTCGTTTGACTAGGTTTTATAAGTTTTTCTTTGTTTAAACGAAATATTGTACACTCTACTTATTTCGTTCGTTCGTAAGTTGCCCTTTTTGTAAGTTTTTTGTTAATTCATACTGATAATTGAAATAAAACGTCTTTATTAAGGAAAATATTTTTTATTTCTTTAATAACATGGACATCACTAATGCCAATAGTACGCAACACCTCTGTTAAACGGTCTTGGCGTCGAGGGAACTTTCTTAGTGGAAATGTAATGCGTTCAAAGGGTTAACCTACAGTTTCATGATCAATATAAACCTTAGTAGTTGAAAGTTAATTCGATTAAAATTGGTTACAAATCGAGAATCGATGACGCTGAATATCGACAAGGTCTAGGTCTTAGGGTACTTCCCTAGTACTGAATTATTGACATGACATCTTTGACATTATCAATGAGTTATATTCAAAGATATTGTATATAAGAACTAGATGGCGTACTCATTACTTGCATTCGAGCCTCGTGAGATGTTTATAACTTGATTGGCGTCCTACTCTAATAAGGTGACCACACGATTTAGATTTTCGATTACAATTATTGTTTGTCAAACTCAGTCCACCCACGTGGGAGTCGGACATCGCTTTCTCTAGGAAACTCGTGAAGCCCATTCAAACTAGAAGGGCTAGCACGAACGTTTCAAAGTATCGTTTGAGTATTTATGAGCAATTTTGTATGAAAAAAACACAAGTTCCAAATTAAAATTTTTCTCTAATGCAAATTTGAAATAAATGAAAACCCGGTGTCTTTATAAAAGCATTATTTAATTTAACAAAATATTAAATTTATATTGCTTTACATGTCTCACATGTTTCACTCAAGTATTAATTTTATGAGCATTGAGTCTCAGTCTTAGAAGAAATTTTACATTTTCATAAATATAAAATACAGCTTTGAAAATTTACATTTTATTGCATTAGCACTATATGCGAATGCACTATCTATATGAACTGATCATCATCTAAAGGTTGGACTTACATTAGAAACGTTTGAAAATCACTTGTTTAGTAATTTTTCCCGGTATGACGGTAAGCCACCTTTTTTTTAATTTCTTCATTCTTTGGAAATCTGAAACAGTAAAAAATCCAGTCTTTAGATGACAAGCGAAATGGACACCCTACTCAATGCAAAAATAAAACTTTGACTAAACACTTACTTATGAAAAGATAGGTACACCGCAACCTTTATATGATTCACTTTTGCATCCTATCACACATCAAGTGAGAACCATTATTAAATAAATAAGCACAATTTTTACACTTTATTTTTGTCGTCACAATAATACAATCTTTCAAATTATTTTTGCCGCCGCCATATTGGTGATGTCCAGACGCCAAGTGTTGCAAATTTATTATAAATTAAAACTACCATATCACCGACTTTTACATAAAACTAGTCGTATATCATGGTTTAAAATTAAAAAAATTAAAAAAGACATTATTAATTCCAACGTATCATTCCTTTAAATTATTCAATATTTTGAAAGTTCCCCAGAAGAAGAAATATAAACTTTGCGTAAGTTATACCACAAAGGTTTTTTTTTTTATGATGGCAGCCCTTTAGACAAGGACATATTCCTGTCGATCGCCATCTCGCTCGGCTCGATTTTCTGTAAAGCGATTTGGCATTTCAAAGTAATCTTTATTCTCACTGCATAGAATCGAAATTAACATTGCATTCATTTTCATAGTACACCATCTTGTTATAGTGTAAAATCTTTGGTTATATTTAAGTCAATGGACATTATAGTGTAGTATGGCATCACTGTTGTCAGTCAACGTCAAATTGAAAAAAATATGGCGGCACAGTAAAAATGGCGACCACGCAGCGACCAATAGGAAAATCGCACAGCAGCGCTTTGCGGTGCACAGCGAAACTAGTGTGTCACAGGCCTGGACCAATGTAAGGATGGAATGGCGTCTCTTAGAACGGAGTGATTATAATTATATTCTCTTTGGGATTATAGTGTTTAATAACACATTTAATAATGTCGTGGTGTGTAGTTAAAGGCTGCAAATCGCACAATGGCACAACACGGAGAGAAAATACAAATGAGTTAGTGACTTTTCATCTGTGAGTTTAATTGTTATATTTACCTACATCTTTAGTGGTTTTAAAATGACTATGTAGTCAGAAATTTGTTCTATACTTACTATATTATCTCGAGATTCCACACAAATTTTCTACAATACTTATCACTGAGCAAGTAATCACTATGTACTTATTTTGACATATTTTCATAAATTATTTACAATCAGTTGAGGTTATAGTAGTGTTGTGCAAATTGTACTTATCGATGTTTTGGTCAGAGAATCGCCTTAGTTTATGTTACATTAATGTTACATGCTTTTTGTTTTAGATTCCCCAAAGATGAAGCAGCTAAAGATATATGGGTAAAAATTCTTTCAAGGCACAACTGGGCACCGAAAAAACATAGCCGAATTTGTTCTAAACATTTTACTGGTGATTCATTTGTACCTAATGACAATTTAAAGTATCGGCGACTTAAAGCAAATGTGATACCTACGTTAAATTTACCTGATGAAACAAATATTAACAAAATAAATGATACAGGACCAAGTGATACAATTTTTCACTTTCAAGCACCTCATCAAAACTATAAGGTAAGACATACTGTTTTCTATAACACACATGCTTAAAACCTACATAGTATGGGGTCAGGTCAATATTATGAGATGTTGAGTTATTTATTTATTATTTAATGTAAATGAGAGGAGATACTCGAGTGATATGTGTAAAAAAGCAAATACAAAACCTTTTTACTTTGCCTATACATTTAGATAATGTACTGGAATCTTATAAATTCTTTTACAGGTTGACTCGTACTGTGAGAAATCTAATGAGGAGGAAGTATGCCGGGTCTGCCTGGCCACTGACGTTAAGATGTTTAACCTCCAAAGCGGAACACTAAAACACTGCATAGAATCTATCTATGGATTTCGTGTAAGTACATTTTTATTATGCATTTTAATGAAATACGTAATTTGACAATAATTAATAGCACGAAATGTTTTCTCAACCCAAAAAATTATTTCAGGATTTACTTGTTAAAAAGGAACTTCCAAAGGTAGTGTGCTACGAGTGTAGTATGCACATAATTAAATATTACAAGCTGATTGAGAAAAGTATAATTTCTCAGGCAACTTTACTTGATATTTTGAATGAAAATGGTAATGTACGTACACAAACAAATTTTGATATTATTTTTGATCTTGCAACTAAGTTTAAATAACCACCTACTTTTACAGATAACAAAGAGTCTGATAAAAGAAATAGATAGGAAACAGTTAAATTTGCAATCGTCTTTAGCACTAAACGAGACACTTGTTATGGAGTGCAATGATTTAAATGAGGAAAACATTTCAAATTTTTATAGAAGTGATCATGATTATCATCTTCAAGAAGATGAGATGAATATAAATAAAAATACTATCCTCGTCTATGAACAGACTAGTAAAGGTAATAAAACTAGCCAATGCAAAAACTTATTGCTGAATGAGACTAAAGATTCTGATTCAATTCAAAATATTACTATAGAAAGTGAATTAAATGAGGATTGTGACCAATCTGCAGATACACACTCTAATTTAAACGAAGAAGACGAAACTGAATCCTCATATAACGTGTATTATGAAAATATTATAAAAATGGATTTATGTCCTGAAGATGCAAGTATTACTGTTGATGAAAGGTCAACAGTTCCTCACGATAATATTGTGAAGAAAAGCGTAACTAAGCGTAGGATGAAGAACGCTGTCAATAAGAAAGAAGTAAGTACAGTCAACCACACACCAGGTTACCATAATCTGTTAAATTTCCTCAATTTATATTCAACCTAAAGTATTTGACAGTAAGATGAGAGTTGATTGAAAAAATTTGGCAGTTTTGTATAGGTACTTTGATGTGTGGCTGTACATACAAAGGAAAAAAAATATAATTGAACTTATTTTATTTATATAATCATGCATGAACTCATAAGTAAGGTAGCAAGTTCTAAGCTTTAAGTTAATGTTGGTCTGTGATCTTATTTTATGCTTGTACCAGTGTTAATCTTGTTGGTTGTCCTAATAAAATAAATAAGTTTTATGATTTACTTTTTAATATGCAACACAGTAATTGCACTTTATATTGTTAACCATTCTTTTATGAAAGTGATGGAGAAGTCTCTCCTGATGCAACTGTAAAAAATAAGCCACAAAAAAGTCAAATAGAGGAAACAAACAGCGGTCTCTGGGGACTGCTATTGACTGTAGATTCAACAGTAAATTTTTGAATGCGTTAAAATCTTATTATACCTTACTTCCTATTCAATATTGTCAAAATCTACGACGGTTCGAATCGCGAGCACCTCCGGAGTTTTCAAACCGATGTATGTATTTCTACCATCAGATTGTAGGTGAGGAAATTTACTCATGTCCAATAGCTTCTCATAACTGTAGATAACCACAAGTGGACAATCGTTTTACTTAAATCGTAATGTTGGGCATTCAATTATGTTAATTGGTTAAAGATTAGTTAATGGTTGACCACGATCGCATCTGATAGATAGCGTCGATGTGGTCTGGATGTTACGCGTTTGCATAGAAGATACACATCGTATCGTACAAGATTATCATCGTAAGGCCACAGTACACACAATTGAACATAACATAGAATAGACAGTAGACTTAATAGAAAATCAATTGTGTTTTGAATGGCTTTTGGGTCTTACAGCGTTATAATGATCAGGCAACACAGACTTCACTAATTGTTTGTTTAAACTTACAGGAAGAAAGAGAAATTACGCCCGATGAACTTGCTATAGAAAAATTAAGAAGTTCATACAACATTGTAGAATTAACGGTAAGTTTTAAATTGCTAACTACAATTTGAATACGTAGGTATATATATATACGGTTTACGTACTTATTTTTAAGGCGCCTATATCAGTCGCCCTGCTAAATATGATTGTGGGAAAAAGAAGATGCGCTCTGAAGGACACTACTAATGTCAAAAAGAGACATGATATTTATCATCACATTATCACCACGGCCTGAAAATCGTGAAATCTTATTTTGACCTCTAGTAATCCTCTTTGTGTTCTCTGTTTAAAGATACAGGAGCAAATGGAGGGATGGCAGAAGGAGGTTGGGCTACCCCCACGGACCCCACGGTGGCAACATGGCAAGGTGTTTGAGTGCAAAGTCTGCTCTAAGAAGTTCCCGAAGAAACTGAATTTCGACAGGCATACCGCAAGACATAATGCAGTATGTACAATTTGTCAAGAAAGTCTTGGAAACAGGGTTTTTGGGAACTATTGGAGTTCCTATGCTTTATAACCAATGCTACCATACCCTATGACATAAGCGGCAGTAGCGCTATCAATTAATTTCATGGCTATAATGACACTACTAATCTTCTTCTGTACTAATAAAGAAATTAATTGTATAGACATGGACAAGGCTTATAGCTATATTTTGGGTTCCTGTATATGATAGAGCTTTGAATCGAACTTAACCCAGTTGAATGATTTTCATAGGTTTTCTTTTATATTTTGCAGATTTGCGGTGCTTTTCAGTGTCAAATTTGTAAAGAAAGATTTCTCAACCAAAAACGTCTGAATGCCCACACACTTCGTACACATTCATATAGATATGAATGCCAAAACTGCCCGAAAGTCTATTCTAATGTGTAAGTATGATATTATAAGACGAAAGAAATAACAAAATGCTTACAGCATTTGAGCTTCAGTTTAACAGCACGCCAGCTTATGTTAGTGCCAAATAAACATGCACAAAAGGTCATTCACCTATCCTATTTGACACGTAACAAGACACGTTAAAACTGATGGATGTAAGTGAACCAAGTTTCAAAATACTAGAAACCAAAATCAAGAGCAGTAACTTAAAAATACTTATTTTACAGTTTTAACAATTTATTTTATTAGCCACTATATTAACCACTAGCGGCCGCCCGCGACTTCGTCCGCGTGGAAAAGTAACTTTTTACCCCACTTTTAACCCCTTGCAACCCCTTTTTCGCAATAAAAAGTAGCCTATGTCCTTTCTCAGGATCTAGGCCATCTGTATACCAAATTTCATTTAAATCCGTTCAGTAGTTTTGGCGTGAAAGAGTAATAGACAGACAGACAGAGTTACTTTCGCATTTATAATATTAGTATGGATAATATTGTCTTTTTTATCAACCCATTCTTGATTCTCTATATTTGCACGCCTGCTCGCAGGCAGAATACAACAAGTTAATTATAATTAAGACCTGTCTGTATCACAAGTGTCTTGCTATTGCTTCAGTTATTTCAGGTGCTATCATAATTATACTGACATGCAAATCTTTATACAGGAATTTCTGGACGCTATATATGCGTAAGTTCATTGGACCTGGCCACTGGCATCGGCATTGCGAAAAGCGAGGCGAGCATTCGCGCGGGACCTTTTGCAGGCCATTTTTTACGGCGAAAACAACTAAACTCAATTGATCGATGCCCTATTAACCGCGACTACCGCTCGACTTCGTGGCCCGCGCCGCTGATTCATGCCTTTGTTCTGCTCGCTCCCCGCGTCGCGTTGTTCGCTCGGTACATTTCGCCGGTCTCCGTTGCGCGTGGCTTGATAAGTACTTTGTTATGCGTTTATTCCAGTCAAAGGCTTCGCCGTTCGCTTCGCGCGAAAATTCGCATAGGCGAATGTCCCGTGGCCGGCCTGTAAATATAGAGGTTAGGGGAAAACTCGCCCGAAAAAAACTGGCACGAGAATATCAAGATTTTTTTGCTAGTCACTGCTGTAACCTAACTTCACCAATATTTTTTGTTTAGTAGAGTTTAGACAGTACTATCATCACAAAAATATTGGCTGGGTTAGGTTAGAATAGTGACCAGCTAAGAATCTTGAAATTCTCGTGCGAGTTCTTTTCGGGCGAGTTTTCCCCTAGCCCAAATATAGGTATATCAGAAATCTTATTTTCACGAATGAACGATTGTTTGTTTGTGGTTTGGTCAGGGATCAAGCGATGCGCCACGCACCCGCCCACGAGGGGCGCGTGTTCTCGTGTCCGTTCTGCGACTACAGCTCGCCGGCCCGCTCCTCGGCCTGGGCGCACGTGCGCACGCGCCACGCGCACGCGCAGCACTGCGCGCTGTGCGGACAATCTTTCGTCAGCGAGAAGGGGCTCGCCTTGCACCACAACTTGGTGCATGCCGGACAGGTATGCCGCTGACTACTGTAGCCTTCTTGTTTAGCGTGTCCGTATTGCGCGATCGAATCCGGCAGAAAAATAAAGTTATCGACATATCCCACCGGATTAGTAAGCTGTGGCAGTGGGCTGGCCATATCTACCGCAGAACTGACAACCGATGGGGTAAACGAGTTTTGGAATGGAGACCGCGTCTTGGTAAACGTAGTGTAGGACGACCTCAAACCAGATGGAGTGACGATTCTGCGCAAGAGGGCTGGCTGGAGCGGATGCGAGTAGCCGAAGATCGATCAAAGTGACGAGCATTTGGAGAGGATTATGTCCAGCAGTGGACTGCAACAGGCTGATGATCGCCATGCACCTCAACAAGGTGCATGCCGGATAGGTAATCATCACCATCATCATTTCAGCCAATATAACCATTTGTATTTTAATCTTTTGGCAATGAAGATTATTCCTTACTAATATTAAGAATGCGAAAGTAATTCTGTCTGTCTGTTACTCTTTCATGTCAAAACTACTGAACGGATTTGAATGAAATTTGGTATTACAGATGGTCTAGACCCGTGGTCGTCAAACTGCGGCCCGCGGGCCGCATGCGGCCCGCAGACGTTATTTGTGCGGCCCGCGATATAGTAGATTTATTTAATTACTAGTCATCTACATATTCGTACTTATCAGAAATCAGTTTAGTGTGGACTACTATGGATAAGTACCTATACAAAAGCTCTTGAAACGCAAATACTGCGGCCCGGGCCCTGATGTTCATATTGATATGTGGCCCTTGAGGAGTAAAGTGTGACGACCGCTGGTCTAGACCCTGAGAAAGTACATAAGCTACCTACTTTATATTGCGAAAGGGCAAAAGGGTGCGGACGAAGTCGCGAGTAACAGCTAGTTATTATAATAGACGTCCACTGCTGGACATAGGCCTCCCCCCAATGTTATCCACACATGTCGGTTATATGTATAGACTGGCCGGTTGGCGCAATGGTCCCCACCCTGGCAAACATTCGTGTGATGAACACTTGTGTTTGTTCAGTGTCTGGGTGTTATATATGTATTTAAGTATTATATTTGTGATCCTCTGTTGTCTGATATCTGTAACACTTAGTGCATAAGCTACTTAATACGGAGTCAGGTCAATGTATGAGATGTTGTGTGAATTTATTTATTTATTTATATGCCACCCGCATCCAAGGAACTCTCGCGAACCTCACTAGATCGTCCACCTTGCGGGCAGTTATACTATCTGACAACTATTTTAGATATGTTTTTAAACTTTCCCGTTGCATTATACGACAAGTAGCCTGCCCTCACTTCGTTTCTTGACAGTAGCTCATTACTTCTAATAGATGACGCTGGGCGTTGATTGCGTTGCGCAAGTGTTTTGCTTTTTCGGTTTAGGTACCCATAAGAGCCTTGTGTTTTACAAATAATGGCCCGCCCTCACTTCGCTTCGGGACCAGAATTCCGAAATGAACCAATAGATGGCGCTGTGTATAATTACATCGCGCAAGCGTTTCGTGTTTTCGGTTTACCTATAAGCCTTGTCGTTGTCTATGGAAGTTATCTCTTTATAAATAGTATAGATATGCATTTCTTACAGGCAAAAGAACCACAAGGAAAATTCCCTTGCGAAGATTGCGATACCGTGTTCAATTCTGAAGGAGCTCTACGCATTCATTTGAACACATCCATGCAACACAAGGGTCTTGTCTCGTAAGTTTGATTATTTTAAATCCTGATGTGTGAATGGTCTTTTTTTGGTTTAATTACCAGTTTATTCCCTCAGATTCGCGTTAATAGTTAAAAAAATTAAAAGACATAACTTTTATCTGTATCTATCTTTTTTTATTATTATTTAAAATGTAGTGGGAGTATTATATTGTAAAACTAAAGTAAGAAAAAACCTTTGTTCTATTATGTCAGTTTCATTCGGTTTTCGAACAGTCATAGAGAAATAACTCGAGTGGATTCGAGTTACGCCCAACTCGAGTTAAGGGGCTATACGAATGAAACCAGCGCCACCAACATTTTTACACTGATTGTGGCGAAAATACGATATTTTTTAAGAAAGCAAAACATTACAGACTTAGATAAAAGTAAATTGAATTTTTCAAGATGCGATAGGTACTTACAATATATTAAACACGCGATAAGTAACAATAATGTCAATTATTGCTAAAAGTGGCCGTGTTTAGTAATAATTAACATAATTGTTACTTGTCGCGTGTTATAAATATTGTATTGCATCTTAAAAAATCTAATTTACTTGTATCTAAGTCTGTAATGTTAAATTTTCTTTAAAATATCGTATTTTCGCCACAATCAGTGTAAAAAAGTTGGCGGCGCTAGTTTCATTCGTATAGCCCCTTAACTCGAGTTAGTTACTCGAGTCGGGCCTGTCCCACAGTGTTTTAGCAATGAAGATTATTCTATTCTCTGTAAATGACTGGCCGGTTGGCGCAATGGTAGAGACCCTGCCTCATACGCCAAAGGTCGTGGGTTCGATCCCCACCCTGGACAAACATTCGTGTGATGAACACTTGTGTTCGTTCAGTGTCTGGGTGTAATATATGTATTTAAGTATTATATTTGTGATCATCTGTTGTCTGATATCTATAACACAAGTGCTTAAGCTACTTAGTACGGAGTCAGGTCAATGTATGAGATGTTGTGTGAATTTATTTATTTAAATTTGTCAGTGCGCGCGACCCGGCGATGAAGCGCACGTGCGTGCGCTGCGCGGCCACGTGCGCCAGCGCGCTCGAGCTGCACGCGCACATGCGCCGCGAGCACGGCCGCGTCGACCCGCCCGCGCGCCCCGGCGTCTACAGCTACCCGCGGCGGTGCGACCACGTGAGTCTGGCTATACTATCCATACTACACTCAAAACTGGAATTCAAGACCAAAAAATCTACGACAGATACGTCACTGTCAAAACTGTTAAGTCACTTCAGCTACCCGCCCGCGCAACGGGGCCCCGCCGTCTACGACTACCCACGGCGTTGCGACCACGTGAGCCTGGCTGTACTATCCATACTACACTCAAAACTGGAATTCAAGAAAAAAATCTACGACAGATACGTCTCTGTCAAAGCTGTTAAAGTCGCTTCAGCTACCCGCCCGCGCAACGGGACCCCGCGCGCCTCGGCGCTGACAACTACCCGTTGCGATCACGTGAATCTGGATCCATACTACACTCAAAACTGGAATTCAAGACCAAAAAAACTAAGACAATGTTGCTACGGCAATAAAATTATCGTACCTTGATATATACCCCTTTTTTCTAAAAACACTCGCTAATGTAATTTATTTATTGGTAATTTTGATTCTATAATTTAAAAAAATAATTTTATTTCCTTTTTTTCACGTAATTACAAAGCGCTTTAATAAAAACTTAACCATCCGTAATTTTACTACTTGAGATGGTAACCTACCCCATAGTACCTGATATTTTATTTTATTTAAGAAACCTTCAGCTGTCTTAGCTTAATTCAGCTTAATGGGCAGTAGGTATAAATACAATTCATTGGTTTTGGGCCTTATCTCCAACACATAAGGTTCAAAAGATAGTGTCTGACATATCGACAGAGCCCTATAAAGGGTTAAGGGGCTACACGAATGAAACTAGCGCCGCCAACCTATTTACACTGATTGTGGCGAAAATATGTTATTTTTGAAGAAAGCAAAACATTACACACTTAGATCCAGTATATTGGATTTTTCAAGATGCAATACAATCTTTCTAACACGCGACAAGTAACAAAAATGTTAATTATTGCTAAAAACGGCCACTTTTAGCAATAATTGACATTATTGTTACTTGTCGCGTGTTTTATATATTGTATTGCATCTTGAAAAATTCAATTTACTTTTATCTAAGTCTGTAATATTTTGCTTTCTTAAGAAATATCGTATTTTCGCCACAATCAGTGTAAATAGGTTGGCGGCGCTAGTTTCATTCGTATAGCCCCTTAATACGATAGCTATTACAACACTAAGGGCCTGTTTCACAATGTAAAGATAAAAAAGCGTCACATAGCTATACATTAATTATTTTGAGGATAAAAATTCGGAATTCTAAAGTGATAAATATAAGTGCAATAATTATACCCAAACACTGAACAAAAACACTAACATTTCATTTATAAGTACTTTTGTGATTTTGTTTCAGTGTGACATGGAAATGAATTCCCGTCAAGACCACTGGCGTCACGTGTTAAAAGAGCATAAAGAAATGAGACACCTGTATAAGCCGAAGGTCGCTGCAATGTGTGATCAGTGTGGGAAGACCTTACAGGTAAGACTATAACTTTCATAAGCGAGTTTTTTTTCTTAACTTTTTCTTTGAATAGTTTTCCGATTTTTTATACATTGCTATTGGAAGGACCATAGACAATCAGACATGCATCCTAACCTAGGAACAAGGATCGTATGGAATGGCCAAGCGCGTATTACCGTAAGGGACAGCTATCTATATAGCCCGGCCTAATGAAAAATAACTATGAAATGCGGAATCGATGTGAATCTTCAGTACGGTAGTCTTTTATCTCTTACTACGACTGAATATGGTGTTGCATATTTATGACGTCACAAATGCGCTTAAATTTAAAATGTTTACTAATTTATTAAAACAACTACTGTCTTGATTACAAAAATATTCAAATGTATTACTTGAAATAGTAAATGGTATTGAAATCCATACTAATATTATAAATGCGAAAGTAACTCTGTCTGTCTGTCTGTCTGTTACTCTTTCACGCCAAAACTACAGAACGGATTTAAATGAAATTTGGTATACAGATGGTCTAGACCCTGAGAAAGGACATAGGCTACTTTTTATTGCGAAAAAGGGTTTTAAGGGGTTAAAAGTGGGATAAAAAGTTACTTTTCCACGCGGACGAAGTCGCGGGCGACCGCTAGTAAAATATAAAAAAAAGATACCTAAAAATTAGTTCCCATACCCCATTATGCTTTCAGAGTCAGATGCATCTGCGACTCCACATGCTGCGCCACGGGAGCCCCGGGTACCCCTGCTCCATGTGCTCGCGCCAGTACTACGACACGTACGCGCTGCAGCGCCACGTCGACACCTACCACTCCTCGGAGAAGCGCCACGTCTGCGAGCAGTGCGGCGCCGGCTTCAAGTCTCGGAGCAACCTTACACGGCATATGCTGGTGAGGAAATTAGCTATTTTATCGATTATCTATTAAAAAAACAGCTAAGTGCAAGTAGAACTCGTGCACGCATATCGTACATTATTTACTATGCATAAGCATAGCCAGGGCCGTCTCTAGCTCATGTGGCGCCCGTGTGCAAACATTGAAAACAATTGCGAATCACCCCCCCCTCCCCCCCCCGTGCTCGGATTCTATTGCCTATTATTATAATTTCCTAATTGTAATAATATTTTATGATGCGGCTCTTCCGAAGTACAATTCAAGGACCGGCTGGACCCAGCGTGCGTTATTACATCGACCCCTTAATTAAGTCGCCCTTGGCTATAGCCGATTCAACCTTATGTCAAACCAGGCCTCAATGGGGGGGGTCCGGACCCCCCTGGACCCCCCCCCCCCCCTTAAGCCCCCGGACTAACTATATAAGTACTATCAAATTTCTCTATTGTTTGTAGATTTAATTTGAAGTTTAGTTCGGTTTTAAATACCTACCATAATGTTCTCTACAAGCCTAACAAGCCTAAAACGGGCTACACACGGACCGATATCAGGGGCGATATCGGGGCAAGTGGTGGGGATGACCCCAAATCATTCCCTAAATCAACTCGTGTATAGGCAAATCGGCCCTGACTTAAAAATCGGGTCGGGCGAGCTCACGATTGAGGACCGATTAGGGCCGATTATCGGAGCGATATCGGCGCGTGTGTAGCGAAATCGGGCGGGACAATTGGGTATTTGACTAATCTCGATTTAGTAAAAAATATTGATACTCTATTAAAATATTGGTAAATAACAACCAATGGCCAACATTTTCAGTTAAAAATGTATCGTCTAGCTGGTTTTGTGAGCATTCAAAGTTTCATAGGCAAGTCCATTTTTTAAGTATAAAATTAAAAAATAATAATTATATCATTGAACTACCCGTTCATTTTCCACCAACTTTTATTATAAAACCATTTACTTAAACGAAACATTTGATATAGCTACCATACAAAATTTACTAGACGCGCATACAAGAGTTTGCGTTGTGACGTCACAATACAATAGCCATTTGTATAGAGCGTTTTTGGGCTTGCCCAAAATATGTGCTCTTAAAAGTTGTGATATCTCAGGTAATTCAAATGAGAATCAAGTGATTCTTTCAACGATGTTTCTTAAATTGAGGCGTCTTTTGATTAAACACATAAAAAAAAATAGTCAAATACCCAATTTCTGTGTCAGTACGCGCGTAACTGCTGCGGCGATAGGACGTTTTGGCGCGAAAACATAGGATAATTATAATATTACTAATGAGATAGAAGCGTGGACGAAAGTCATTGAATTATTCAAAGACTTGTGTTATTAACTATGAGTTCTAAATGCGTCATTATATTCATATGGCTTAACTGGTTGCGTCTGTTCAACCAGGTTTTTACCCATGTCCTCCCTTTTCGCCTTCTGATAGGTGGCACTATTGTCAGTGCCTTGATAGTGTCGGCGGCTCGGATCGACGTACAGTCTTTTACACGGCCCTTTACGGACTAACTGGCAGGGACGTGTGTAGAGCATAGCCGATTTTAGAGCCGATTTCACGTCCACGATATCGCCACTGATATCGGTCCGTGTGTAGCCCGTTTTACTTAAATATAAAACATAATTCATTGCGCGAAGGCTTTTGCAAAATTACGATTACGCACGTGCCACGCGTTCACACTCTTTAGAAAAATGCCGCGCGTTTGACGTTCCTCCATGGCAATCTGAACTTTATTCCCTATTGTAATTGTAAACATTGAATTCGCATTATTCGCAATATTATTGCCGTCGTGATTTCAAACAAAACACGGATACAAGTGCCGCCTTTGAATATAATATTATAGGTCAAATGGTGCCGCCAATGCTAGCACGAGCGATGGGACACTCACTATTACACCAAATATAAACTTTGTGTTTGTTTTTTAACGTCTTAACACGATGGAAAATCAATTGTTTTATGCCTTTTAAAAGGCTTATAGGGGCGTTACGACGTTAAGGTTCATTTTACGTTGAAAAAAAAAAAATATTTAAATGGGCTACACACAGAGCGATATCTGTGGCGATATCGGGGACATGGTGGTGGGGATTAAATCGGCTCCTACCTAAAATCGGCTATGCTCTACACACGGCCCGGCCAGTTAGTCCGTAAACGACCGCGCTGAAGACTGCACGTCGATCCGAGATGCCGCCGACACTATCAAAACATCAAAAAGTAGCCATGGCCTTGGTACTGACAATGCTGCCTTACTTCTTTACCGATCTGTTCATTGAACATTTGCGAAAGCATTTTGAATGCCTTATCTCTCGCATCGAGATTGAAGTAATCTTTGTGTTTATTATTCCACAAATAAGATAAGTCCTTGAATAACTCAATGACTTTATCCACGCTTCTTTCTCATTATTATTGTTATCCTTCACCATGTTTTCGCGCCAAATCGTCGTATCGCTGCAGCAGTCGCGCGCGTACTGACACAGAAATCGCCCCGATTGCGCTACACACACGCCGATATCGCTCCCTAGATAATCGACCCTAAATCGTGAGCTCGCTCGACCCGATTTTTGAGGCAGGGCCGATTTCAATTTTCAGGGCCGATTTGCCTATACACGAGGCGATTTAGGGAATGATTGGCACTTGCCACCGATATCGCCCCTGATATCGATCCGTGTGTAGCCCGTTTTATATTGCCGCTCGTGGCGCGCCTTGCTTTGCTGTAATACGACAAATATAAGAAGAGCTCCAGGTGCTACACAAAATGTATGCAAACTGGAGTTCTTTTTACGTTGGTTATCAAAGAACGGCGGCCGGCCATCGCGGGCTCCCGCCGAGTGGGGCTCTATTGCGAGCGGCGCTCGGCGCCCCTAGGACCGCGGCGCCCGGCGCCCCTAGGACCGTGGCGCCCGTGTGCAACGCACACCCTGCACCTAAGGGAAAGACGCCCCTGCACGAAACTGCATTATATGGAATTCATTGTATTTTTCTCGTAATAAGCAATTTTTTCTCCGTTTTTTAATGTAGCGTACGTAGACCCAACCTATAATGGGACAACTTGTTTCATCAAAAAAATTTTATCGTCTTTAACATCTCGCTTTCCACAGCTGCACTCGGAAGAGACACCATACAGTTGCCGTTCATGTGATAAGAAATTCAAATACTCTAACAGTCTCAAACTGCACGTGAAGCATGTCCACCAGAAGGAGCCTTGGCCGCTGCGCGTCAGGGGGAAGAGGGCTGTGAAGAGTGCCGTTGTCGAAGAAGACAATTAATTAATAAATGTGAACAAGCAAAAGTGATTTTATTTATTTTCAACACTTCAAATGAATTCAACTCGATATAAGGCGATATCCTTCGAATTATAATTCGTCAAGAAAGTCATTAAATTAATAGATGGCGCCTCTGCCGCTTACTACGTCTTCGAGTATAGTAGCCCTATTAGCGTTATAAATATGAGAACCCCGTTAGTTCCTTAAAAATCCCGTTGTCATGACTTTCTTGACGCACTAATAATCGAGGGCATATGCTGAAGACTTTATAATACCTAAGTAGGTACCTATATACAAAGTCTTTGGGGCACGCACCTTAGCCACAGACCAAGATTGAAGACACGCACAGTGCCACAGACCAAGACAGTGCCAAGTATCTAATAGACGCGCAAATCCGATGTACACTTGACACCAGCAGCAGTAGGGTAGACTAAAGACTTATAACTTTATAGGACTTAGCTAATCCCACACACACACACACACACACAGAACACCTCCGCTCACGCTTATGGATGGCAGTGCAAACTATTTTGCCAGCTAACTGAAACACCATTTATTGCTAACTGTATCTGTATGTTTCTTTGAGTGTGGCTGTCTACTCAAAAGGTATGTTTAAAATCTGTGGAGTTTCTTACAAAGTTTCTAAAAGAGTTAAATATCAGGACTTATTTTAACTCCATGGGACCAAACCGGACATTTCAAAAAAGCACTTAATATATGTACATTCTTCACATGGGGCTCGGTCCTAAGTAGCTAAGTTGTCCGGGCCTAAGGGTCTAGAATGAAACATATCCATGCAAATCAGACGCGCAGCACGTGTAAAGGGATGATGATAACAATTCTATCGTGCATTGCTTTTCATTGTAGGGACCACATAAATGTTTACTGGAAATCCAGGTTTGTAATGTGTAACATTTTTAGGCACGTTCGTGTGTAATATTTTGTAAATTAGTACTGGCAGCACTGGCCATGTTTAAAAAAAAAAGAAACCTTGTTTACTTTTATAAATTACATAAATTGTCTATGCTTTGTCGATTTGACAACTGAATTTTAGTAACCACCAATGGCGTAAAGGGAAATCTCAAACACTATCCAATAGTAGTATAATAATGAGTACTGCGTTCCAATGATTGGTTGAAATACTTCCGCATTTGCAATCTAAATGGCAGACATTGACAAACACATTCCACAAAATGTCATTTGTCATTTTCCGCGGTGGTTGATCACATTTTTCAACATCATTACGTTTATTTTCTTTTGTCTCAAGCGCATTATTCAGTTCACGTGTCTTTATTTATTAGACAAGAAAACGCTAGATTTGCTTGTTATATTCTTAGTGTTGTAAGTGAATTGTACATTTTGTACGCGTGCTATTCACGCATCGTTCGTCACAATGGAAAACCTCGATCAAAGCAATAATAAAAACGTGTCACTGAGTTTAATTTCCGAGTACGGAGCATCTGATTCTGATTCGGACGATACTGAGACACAATCAAATACTGGAAATGAGGATTCGGATGCTGCGGAGTTGAGTGAGATGGTGTTGAAGAATAATATCATAAATGCTTGTGCTCACGGGCCTCTGTCGAGGCCGAGTGATCGGGAGGAGGGTACGAGGCACATGATAATAGACAGCTGTGAGAGTGGCGTGGTGGAGTACGAGGTTACGGAGTACCGGGATGTGGACAGCGACACCGAGACCAGTGATTCCAGCGACAGCGACGTGGATTCGGTCAAAGATGTCGAAGAAATATCTAGTGGGTTAGTATGTACTTGTTTACATAGGAAGTCCGAAATAAAGGAAAATCTGGGAAAATTTGGAACTTGAAATGGTGTTGAAATTCTTTGTTACTAACTAAAAATAATAATTTAAGCTCTGACCTTGATTTGAAGGCATGCGTATTTTCGTCATCTATTACACAAATTAAGCAAATAACAGTAACACAAGGTTTACATCTTTAGAAGCGATTATGAAATTATTGTCATTGGTTTCTCATTATCATTAACCTGCACACCCTCTTTTCTGTATGTTTACCTTTTTTTAAACTACTTATCTATTGTAGCAGCATGTGGTAGTAGTGGTATAGACTCTTGGATTCCTTTAGTCTGAAGGTACCCTCACAGTGGAAAATATTGCTTATGATTATAGGCAAAAAAAAACATAATTACATAAGATATAGGTACAAAAGTAATATATTTATCAGCAGTCATACAAGTAAATTTATCAGTTATTGTTGTGGAATTCTTAGACAGTCCTCTCATCTATTACTACATATGTGTAAAAAAGGTTCTATCAAACATATTTGCTGATAAAAAGTGTTGTTTGTAGCCAGACGATTATAACTAATCAAAGACTCAATTAGGTTGGTAAAATTTCAAGCTACCTTCTATCTAGATTGAAATGATATTTCAATTAACAGACTGAATACATAACCAAAATAGTAGATATAGGTACCCACCTAGTTACTTTACTTTTGATACCTACTGCCTGTATAATAATTATGCATTTTTTTTAAATAAATATTTTTATGGAATTCTTTATCCACTTGTCACCCCTTTATTTAAACTTAAACCACTAGACCAATGGGTCTAGTCTCTAGGACTTGTGTCAAGCAAAAAGTATATTTTTTTTATGTGACAGGTAGCAAACAAGCAGGCAGGTCACCTGATGATAAGCAATTGACGCCGCCTATGGACACCTGCAACAACACCAGTGGAGTTAGTGGAGTGGATATTTCTGTAATAACTTAATTTCTCTAAATTAATGCAGTTGTAAAAATAAATTTGATAATAACAAAATTCACTTGGCTATTGCAACATTGTCTGCATGGGGTCAATGTGCTGTTAGTAGGTTTGTAAGTTACAGGCAATCAACCATGACCCCTTTGTGTGAAACAGCATAGTATTGTAAAGAGGTCAGGTCAGCCATTATATCAGACCTAACAGGACAGTAGCTTAATCAACCTAGTTTCATTTTTTATTGAAGTGAATTATTGAAATCAGTGAAATGGATTGTAAAATCTTAATTAAAGTATTAAACAAGATATATAAAGCAATACTATCAAAGGTAAATACATACTACAACCTGATTAATTGAATAAATAAAAACTGGAGACAATTTCACATACATTGTCCTGGTGCCAAACTAAAGTTTTCCCTTCGGGTATGGAAACCAGAAACAACGAAGGAACCACAAACACCCAGCCCAACACAAACTGTTTCATCAACCAACATTTTTGTTGGTGCAGGAATCGAACCTGCGACCCTGGCGTCTCATCCAGGCGCTCTGCGCTAAACAGGTTGTAAGGTGAATTCAGTAAAACCACTCAGGCCCTGTTCATCACAATGTTTATCCATGGATGGTGGTTAATTTTGAGATAAAGCTTTTTAAAACTTTTATAACATCAAGTGAAGATAACTGTATCTATGACAGATTTGTATTGTTTTATGTGTGTACTCAATAATGTCAACTACAGATAACATTCATAAACATGCAGATAGTCCTGGACACAGGTGAGGTTATCATTACAGAGACGCATGCTTGGCTAAATCTCTTCTCTTTTTAAGACCTTGTTAACAAATTGTTTAGACCATTGAACAAAGCCAATAATTACACAACATTGCGTAATTTTTTAATAATTCCTAATTTGATAATTATGTACAGTTTTTGTGTGTAAAGATGAGTCACAACATTTTGCTATTAATTTAATTTGGAAGTTTTATAATGGATTAGGTGACCTGGATGACTAGATGTTACCTAGGGATATTAATTAGTAGGCAAGTTAATGTTTTCACTAGTAATATTAAAATTTGGCAGTTAATTAGATTAGTCATATTTTTTTTTCTTTATTAATTTACACACAATTCTAGATTTTTAGCTGGTCACTGTTCTAACCTAACTAATATTTTTTGTTTCAGAGTTTAGTAAGTAATATCATTACAAATATTTTGGTGGGGAAGTCTAAACACTGACCAGCTAAAAAATCTTAAAATTCCTGCCGAGTTTTTTTTGCCCGAGTTGCCCCCTAAGCGCCTGGACGACACTACCCCAGCTCGAACCTTGATGTCGTCATGCTCATTACGTATTAGAATTTAAGATTTTATAACTACCATCACAGTTTGTTGGTATAATGCTAAGTACAAAATGTAATATTTTCCAGTGATGAAGATAATGCCAGCCGCACAGACAAGCCGGAGGTCCCGCGAGTGCAGGGCGAGCTGGGGCTGGACGACCTCCCGCCGATCGAGGACCTCGCCATCAGCCTGCCCGCACAGGAGACACACAAGATTGGCACCATTGTCAGCATTGTCGATAGGCTAGGTCAGTATCTTGGAAAGTTGAAGAAAAATTACACAATGACCTGAGGGCCTAAAACTAACCGAAATTTCCCTCCCTTTCATAAGTGTTGTATGTCACCTGTTTGGTTGCGACAGGTTTTTTTTTATGTGATAGGTAGAAGACGAGCAGGCGGATCACCTGTTGGTAAGCAATTGCCGCCGCCCATGGACACCTGCAACAATAGTGGAGTCACAAGTGCTCTGCCACCTTTGGTATATTCTCATTTTTTACAGGACGGCTTCGTTATAAGCCACCTCTTTCTATACTAAGTAGCCATAGCACTTGTGTTTCATGTAGCAACATATAGCATGTTCTAGTTTGAACTATGAGTACTAGGCGTCTCGCAGCACATCCCAGATCTGAGACTCGAGTGCATGCACCACCATAACTACTGCAAGATGCTGGACGTAACGTGTGCAGTAACTGTTATTTATTATTATTGCAGTTATAGTACGTGCATTTCCTGAGACGCCTGCAGTTGATCTGGACAGCGTTCTCTTCTTGGATAATGGAGCGAAAGCCTTAGGAAAAGTTTTCGATGTATTCGGCCCTGTAAGTATACCTTCTCAAATCAATTTTAGTTACCGAAACTATTGATATGGTATTGAAATAAATCCTATTGTGTCTTAATTCTCAATTTGGGTTTGTGATCACCAATCCGCTTTAGGCAAGCGTGGTAATTAAGCCCAATGCTATCATAGTAGTGTTACTTGATTTCTATGAGGCCTTTGCCCTGCAGTGGGACAGTATATGGGCTGAGTAGTGGCCCGCCCTCACTTCGTTTCGGGACATTAGTTCCACTCTGTACCAATAGATGGCGCTGGGCGTCGATTGCATCACGCTAGTGTTTCGACTTTTCTGTTGTTTTTTATGTGATAGGTGATAAACGAGCAGACGGATCACCTGATGGTAAGCGATTACCGCCACCCATAGACTCGGCAACACCAGTAGAGTCACTAGTGCGCTGCCAACCCTCTAACCCTCTTTCCCCCCAATTGGGCATCCGGTACCCTCACTCACTCGACGAAACGCAGCGCGGTTTGTAAGTATATAAGGTTTGCCGATGTTTTCAGTATTAACCTCTTTAAAAATATTTTAGATACTTGTTTGATTGAGATACTTTACTTTTTTATACTTTGACCATGTCTTTGTGTAACGTTCGTGCTTGTGGGCAGGTGACGGAGCCGCACTACTGCGTGCGGTTCAACTCTGCCGAGCACGCGGCGGCGCGCGGCGCGGCGCCCGGCGCCGACGTGTTCGTGGCGCCGCGCTCCAAGCACACCAGCTACGTGTTCCTGGCGGAGCTCATCAAGTGAGTTCAGTTATTGTGACTTTCAATACGAATTATTTTGATAATAATAATATTTCACTACACTGAGATAGGTAACTGAAGCACCTGTGTTACAGATATCAGAACCAACAGTGGGATTACAAATATATATACATATAATACTTTTCTTTTGTAAATACATACTTATAATACATAGAAAACACCCAGACCAGTACAAACAGACATGTTCATGCACACAAATGTTTGTACTGTGCGGGGATCGAACCCGCAACCCTTGGCCCAGACGCAGCATTCACTTCCACTGAACCAACCGGTCGTCAAAGCGGGTTGATCTTGGCTTGGTTTTTTTATGTGATAGGTGATAAACGAGCAGACGGATCACCTGATGGTAAGCGATTACCGCCGCCCATAGACTCTGCAACACCAGTAGAGTCACTAGTGCGCTGCCAACCTTTAACCCTCTTTCCCCCCAATTGGGCATCCGGTACCCTCACTCACTCGACGAAACGCAGCGCGGTTTGTAAGTATATAAAAGGTTTGCCGATGTTTTCAGTATTAACCTCTTTAAAAATATTTTAGATACTTGTTTGATTGAGATACTTTACTTTTTTATACTTTGACCATGTCTTTGTGTAACGTTCGTGCTTGTGGGGCAGGTGACGGAGCCGCACTACTGCGTGCGGTTCAACTCTGCCGAGCACGCGGCGGCGCGCGGCGCGGCGCCCGGCGCAGACGTGTTCGTGGCGCCGCGCTCCAAGCACACCAGCTACGTGTTCCTGGCGGAGCTCATCAAGTGAGTTCAGTTATTGTGACTTGCAATACGAATTTTTCTCGGTCTTGGCTTTGGTTTTTTTTTATAATATTAATATATTTATTGTACAGTGGCCAGCACATCAAGTTACTACAATCTGTCAAATTTCCTCAGTTGATATTGAACCAAACACGTTTGACAAAAAAGTGAGGTTCGATTGAAGAAATTTGACAGATTGTAGTAACCTGATGTGCGGCTGTCCGTACAATTGCGGTATTACAATTATTGCAGGTGTTACACTTATAATAGATCTCGCAATTACCTATATAGGCATACAATGTTTAATACAAATAATAAATTTTATGTCATAGGTAGCAGACGAGCAGGCGGATCACCTGTTGGTAAGCAATTGCCGCCGCCCATGGACACATGCAACATCAGTGGAGTAACAAATGCGCTGCTAATCTTTTATCCCCTTCCCCCCGATGGGTCTCCGGTACCTTCACTCACTCGGCGAAACACAGCACAGGAGCTGCTTTACGCCGGTTTTCTGTGAGGCAGTGGTATCACTCCGGTCGAGCCGGCCCATTCATGCCGAAGAATGGCTTTCCCACAATTAATATTGGTGATATTGGAACCCTAATTGTTGAATAATGATAAATTATAGATACTATTGTAATAATGATAAATTATAGTTTAGTAGCACTTTATCCTAAAATTTTTAACTAATAGTTTCTTGCACAATACGGTTTTAGAAGAATGAGGGTTTTTGCTACCGGAAAATCTGATAGATACCGTTAGTAGTTAGCGAACGAGTGAATTAGTTAAATTTTGTCGTATCATGGAATGAACGCCCATCAGACGTCTTCCCCAAGGCTATAAGCTAAAAAGCTGTTCTGCAAAAAAAAGACGGGCAAACTCCTCCGCAGTTGCAGACGTTTATAGGTTGCAGTATTGCTTACCATCAGGCGAGACGATAGTATCTTTGTCACCAGCATAGTGTATGTTTAATCATCTGAATAATTTGAATTTCCAGAGTAAAAGGCTCGGACGCGTCGTGGCTGCACGACGTGGAGCCGCCCGCGCACCAGCTCGACTACTCCGACGACGAGGAGGAGCGCCGCGCCAACCGCGCCCGCAAGGAGCAGCGGCTAAACAAGACTGAAGACACCCCCGACAGCGGCGAGACCTCCAAGAGCCGCAAGCCGCCCGAGCGCCGCAACCAACGGCCCTCAGAGTCCAGCAGCAGGTTCGGCAGCGGACCCAGCCGCGGCAGGAACCCCTTCGCCGCCCGGAGAAACCCCAACGCCTTCCCCCGCTGCACCCGCCCCTGGCTCGCCAACGTCGACCTCAGATCCCAACAAGACCGCCAGGAGTTCCGCCCCGCCCCCTTCAGCGCTCCACCAGTATTCACCGGCCCGCCCATGTTCCCCCCGCCCTTCAACCCGAACACCCCGCCCCCGTTCCTCGGGAACCCGCCGTTCCACTTCGGCGAGTCGCGCATGCACGGGCCGATCCCCCCGGCGGGCGGGTTCCGGCCGGTGCCGGTGTTCGGCGCGTGGTGCGCGGGCCCCGGGGCGGCGGCGCCGGGGCCGCAGCCCCCGCACTGGGTCAACAACGCGCCCCCGCCCCCGCCCGGGACTTAAACGCACACGTTCGCTATTAAGATTTATCTCATAATAATTAGTCATTAGTTAGTCTTAAATATCTAACAATACTAAAGTGTTGTCATCCAAAAATAAATTTATATTTATATGAAATAAATAATTATTGTGGTATGTTATATTTTTTCTTTTACTCTTACGTATTATAAAGATATCGATGACGGAGCAGGGTAGGCGAAGCTACTAGAAATCAAAGACCAATAAAATTTTGTGATTTCTTTATTAAATATTTCATTGTTAGAAATTAACTAACGATCGAATTTCAAATGTTAAAATAATAAAAAAAGTTTTATAATAATAAAGATTACATCTAAAAAATACTGCTCTTGGACTATGCAGAACGAAACACTACATTATTTCTGCTGCCCTTATATTGACAAATTGTCAACGAAACTGGATAAAATAATAAAAAATTTTGCACTCACATGATCACAACGTAAAATGATAAACATTTCACAGTACAGGAATATAAATCGTCCGACATTATAACTAAACGTTTCATCGCCAGGTATATGCGAAGACTTAACTATCCGGCCGTAGACAACTTTTCTCACATAAATTACTAAATGTTAAATGAAAATTAATTATAAAGTTTAACTTAAACATTTTATTAACTGCACAGAAACACACCATCTTAAGTTGGAGTATATTAGTATCGTATACGAGGAAAGTCCATTCTGCGTACAACAAATATTGCATTTATTGAAGTGATCACGGAGTTAGCTTTCCATTTTGAGTAAATGAGTTTTTTTCTTAATATAGTGTGTTTCTGGCACAAACCATATTGGTAAAATAAAAGAACTGTTCATAAAGTCATATTTCTTTTTCATATTTGATATAAAATACTTTTGTTATTGCAGCAGTGGAGTTATAGGCACCATCCTTTATTTTACCACCATGTCGACATAACCAATAGAAAACTAAAATAAATGCAACCATTCAACGACCGTCTCATTCGACCAACATTCCGGAATTAAAACATTTCGTACATATTGCCAAACTATCAGACGCAACCCACATGTCAACATCAACATACGATTTCACAGTTATTTCACGTGGAATTGATTCAAAAATATTAAAAATAACAATATTGTGATGACAAAAATAACAACATTGTGATAAAAAAACTTGAGATCACTGCTAAATATTTTCGATTTCTTGTATAACAAATTCATGTGTATATTTTAACTACAAATAGTGTAGTACATATTTATGGAAGATCAGGATTAACTTAATGTATCATTAACATAGTTTTAGATAAACGTTGTATATGCTTATGTTGACGCGTCGATCGATCACATAGTTAACACATAAACTTAACGACAACACAGAGCCAAAAATAGATAAACCATAAAACAACTCGGCGTAATCTAAACCTACACGTGGGATACATGCTTCACTACATTATTACGGAGTAACTGTTATAGTATAGTCGAAACTTAGCTTAGTATCATTATAAAAATACAGATTCCTATATTAAATAATTCTCAATAAGCTTAGCTTGCCGTTTGAGACTCATGACATGACCATCGGTTGCCTCTTGGGCTACTTAACGACACTGAATAAGCGAACCGTCCGACAGGAACCAATAGAAAACGAATCCGAGCAGTCTTCTATTAAAATACAAATAATATTAAAGTAATTTTATTATTCTTAAACCGATTCGAACTCATATCACTAATAGTGAAATACTAAAAAATTACTAAATTTGATCGAATTATAAAAAATAAGTCTTAAATCTAAATGATCGAAGGAGAAATTAATTTACGTCATCGCTACGCTAGTATGTAAAGGGTTATATTTTGTATCGATTACAAGTTAGGAACTATTCTACTGTACAGATAAAGAAAATAATGTTACGAAACAGTAGCACGTATAATACTTCAAAAAGTCACATAATAATGCGAAGGAGCGAGCGCGGAAACTCGTCAAGACAATATTGTTACAGTAACGTAAGGAACTAAATGGCTTCATACAAGTTATCATTAAAATTTGCCGATTCTGGCTGTTTCACAGCCTCTCCGAATGGCAATAGCTGTCAGACCTTGGGGTTTATATTATATATTGCATAATGCATATTATCATATGTTATAAGACTACGATACGTTAATCATTGCTTTTACAGGCAAAATGATTAGAGAAATATATGTTAGTACACATATTACATGAGCATACATTTATGTTCTGCTAAAAATAAGTAGCTTACGTCGTATCACTTGTTCGTGTGGTGTTGCCGAGTTAATAATATTTAGAATATTAAGTTTTATCTAAGACACTACTTTCTACGACCTAGTATTCACAGAGATTGATACAGGTAAGAACATGAAAAGGCGAAATAGCGTGCGCTCACACTAGACAACGATTCTCGTACTAACTATAAAAATAATTTGAACTTAACGTAATAGACAGCCAATCAGATGCTACGTTCGATACATTGAGACGATACACTATACAAAAATATCTCTACACGAATACAAGGCAGAGTCTCTTAGTATAATAATAATCAGATCCAATACATCGACCGACAGTTTACGAGGAAAGTTTCATATTTTTGAACAGTGTATCTGAATAAAATAGAAGAAACAAACGCCCGGTATATCCCCACAAGGTTGCGCTCTCTATATACCGCGCTGAGCATGCACATAACACAAGACATGGTTATATTTGTGTTTCGACCTTTCCCGGTCATTGGTAAGGAATTCCCATGGCGTTGGGATTTATTGTTCTAACAAGGCTGTCCGGCAGTGGACTAATGGTAGACTGTATAAGGCATGAGTCAGGGTTGTCCCTCGAACCCTTAGCAGGCACTCTATTGTCACATTCCTATGTTGTGTGCATGCCACTGATGTGTAGACATAGGGGCGTAGGAAGGTTGTCAGTGCATATTATTTATGATTACAATTGATTATAAATATTGTGTATCTAAATATGTATGTTATGTAGTTGACCGTTACGTCAACGTCGTAAATATGCTGCCTCTATGTAGATATTCGCAAAATATTATACTTCTATGTATTATATGACTATGGTTTACAATGTTCTACGTGAAAATCGAGGTTTGATTTGAATGTATGACTATAGAACACTAAGGTAATATACTCCTTAGCGTATATTGCTACACAGTCGGTTACCATTTGAACATTCGTGAAATAACGTCCCTTCCTATGAATTATGTCGGCTAAATTAATGAAGTACTGCCTGTAAATATTTCTTGATGATTTCATCATATAAAACACCAATATCTATTTCGGAGTTAAATGCATGTATGTATCGCGCGAATGTATGTATTTTGTGATGATCTTATGCGACATTTTCCATCGTCCAACAATGAATATTCTGTTGAGATCATTCGGCAGGTAGGTAGATACTCCCGAGCACATATCTCGGCATTAAAACTGTATCTCTGTATAAATAATTGACACATAGAACATTGTTTATTGATTGTGACATTTCATTTGTTCAGATAAACTTGTTACTGAGTATCACGGTTAAACATGTAAAGCTTATGGCATTATGTTACATAAGTTTCCCATTAAAATAAATTATTATTTTTACCACCAATCTAAATGCATATTTCGACAGTCATTTGAAATACTCAAATGTTATTAAAGCGATGTAAAATTTACTATCATTGTAGTAGCATTTCAACATTCTTTGCGACTCGCCGTTTCGGAAGACATTCTAAGAAAGTATAGGGACACGTACAAGGCCATTTCGATTCATATCACCTCAGAGTTGACCCTGCCAGTATTTTTGTAACTGGCAACATAGTTTACCACCACTTCGGTCCACCATATGATAGGAGGAAGTATCTAGTATAGTTCGCGTTACATGAAAATGACGTCACTGATCATACTGGTTGTATGGATACTAACGTTATTTATACATAACACGGACTATAATCACGGGAGGACAGACTCTGTACCTACTTCTCGTCAGTTCTAGAACTTCTAGACAACCGTGCCCAGCATAAGACATTTCGCATAAGCACGCCGCTCTTTCCCAACTGTTCGCAAGATAGGATTATGGCCTCTAGCGAGAACTTGTTGGAGAATTCTGTCCTTAAGGCCTTCCCTCGTCTATACTCTCGCCACTCTCGCGCCGCGAATGCTACCACAATAATGTCGCTACTGCCTACCGCTAGCCCGGCCCGAGGGACGACACCGTTACAAGATTACTGAGAAAATGTTAATTTATCGATTATTTTATGTAGTCTATAAATGTAAGTATCGGAAAAAATGTTCCCGTTTCAGCGTCATGATTTAAATTTATAGATTTAAAGGTAAATGGGGGCTCGCGTGTGGGAAATCCGCTAGATGGCGTTCTTCAACTTTAACAGTATTGGTTGTTTCGTTCGTCAAATTGGCATCACCCGATAATAACGATCAGATGGGCCGCATGCTCGTCTGCCTACTTCAGCAATAAAAAAAACATCTCTAAGATACACAATTCCATATTGAAAGCGTTTGAACTTGAAGACGTGATCTCAACAGAACTGTCATAAGTATTAAATGTTGTGTTTTATTTTCGATCCTAATCCATAGTAATTGGTTTTAAATTCCCAAACCGCGCTCTTTTGCGAGTGGAGCCATCATGGGCGGCCTCATCTAGTTTCTACGACCAAAGCATATCACGTTTAAGGTATAACCAATTACATTACAGATGGACCTCCTATAAAACGCCATCTAGGGGATTTTTCACACGCCAAAGTTCCCATTGAGATGTTACTTTTACTTCTCGCAACTTCGTGTTAATCCGTCGCGTCTTTCAATGATCCATTCCGAGTATTATCCCTTCGATTATTTGTCGATAAACGGTGTACATACCTGACGCTGAGGCGGGGGTCCCTCCGCCCGGGGCGGCCGGGGCGGCGGGGCGGTATTATGTGTTGTCGACGGGGCGGATGGTGCAGTCGCCGACGGTGGTGATGGGCGTGATGGTGACGGCGGAGGCGGCGGGGGGGTGCTGGGTGTGCGGGGGGTGTGGGGGGTGGGCAGGGTCCGGCGGGGGGGAGGGCTCCTTCTCGTCGGTGCTGGGCGGCAGCTTCACGATCTGGCAGTCGCCGACGGTCATGATCTGTGTCTCCATCGCGACGGGCGGCACGTTCTCCTCGGGCTCGATCTGGAGTGGGAACGTTTGGCGAGTTAGTACGGGAGAGCGATGGATGGTTCGAGGCTAGATGCCTAATTTGAAGCGTCACGACCGAATCAGGGTTTCCCCGCTTTTGTTTGAATGCGACAGGTATATTACGGGACGGCTTTAAATCAGTAGGTCATTAGTCCTCCGTTTTCACTTTCCCATTCAGATTGGACAAGCGTTATGGACACGATAGATAGATAATCTTTATTGCACAGAAACAAGAGTACATGAGTGAAACATCGACGGTCGTGTGAAGTCTCGTTACATGTTGCATTATACGTGTTACATTACACTTCGTAACATGTTACTTTACACTTCGAAACATGTTACTTTACACTTAGGAACATGTAACATTACACTTCGGAACATGTAACACTACGCTTCGTGACATGTTACATACACTTCGTGAATGTTGCATTGCGTTTTGTAACATGTTATATTGCACTTTGTAAAATGTTAAATTACGCTTCGTAACATGTTACATTACACTTCGTGCCATGTTGCATTGCGTTTCGTAACATGTTACAATACACCTCGCGACATGTTGCATTGCATTTCGTAACATGTTATCTAACGCTTCGTAACTTTAAGTAATGCTTCGTAAATGTTACATCTAAGTCGTAAAACCTGTCTATCTGGAATTGGGGATTACCTTAGTGCTGTCGTCGTCTTCGGAGGAGGAATCTGAAACATCGATGGTCCGGTCGTGCGAGGTCTCGGTGTTGGCGCTCTGGTCGGCGTCCACGTTGCGGTCGGGGTCCACGCTGGTGACGCCGTAGTTGTACGACAGCGGGTTGTAAATCATCTCCGTGAGGTATGAGAAGTCGCCGAAGGGTAGGTTGGTCGCGTTGTAGTTTTCGTTGGGTCGTCCGTCTATATTGAAGATTGGTTAGATAAGTTAAGGTTCTGGTATTGGGGGCGACTTTGTAGCGATTGGGAACTCAATTTGACTGCACGTTTTTTTCATTACTTCTACTGAGACTAATACATGGTTTAATTTACCTTATTTTATACGCGATATTAAATTGTATTTGGAAATCAAGTACATCCTATGAAGTACCTATAAAATATTCAAGCATATTATGATCACAAAAAGTCAAATTAGAGTTAATTCCAACGCAGCAATGCTACAAAATCCTACCCATGAAAAGGTACCCTTAACCACCGATAAGCTTATCGGTAAGCCAATGAAACAATATGTTCCACCGACATCTAATCTACAAATGTTCCCACTATATCAGTTAAAATAATTTTAAATCTACATTAATACAGAGTAGGACTTTTGAGACAGATCAGTAACGGTAGGCGACTTCACCGTTATAGTTACAGGAAAACTTTTATAGATTACCATTACTTTTCATTATATTTTATCCTGCAGTCGCGAATATTTTTATAGTTATTTGCAAAGTATACAAAACCCTGTAACTCTAAAACTAACTGTAACCCGTTGTGGGTAAGGTACGGTTTCAACATCAAAAGTAACAGAACACTTTAGTACCATAATACCATACTTTTGATACTGACCGTACCGTACCTGCTCTTACTGCGAGTAATCTAATCTCAAAAATCTACGCTGTATACTACATTGCACATTATTTATTCTGTTTTATATAAATACACGTAACATTAGTTAGTTTACAGCAAAGCAGGCATGTTAGTGTTTATGTCATACATACATACATTAATATGTTAATTCTCAGTGTATACTACTAAATCTAACTAGGTACAAAGTCTAAACACGATAATTTTAGAGATTTTGTGCTATTATTTGGCTTATGAAATAAGAAAATAAGATTTTTATCTTGAGATTATGTATAGGCGTAACTTTTTGATATTTTAATTAGTTGTGGGATGTTCAGACATCAAAACAGCAATTAATTAGCATAATATTTTAATTAGACGCAAATATAACGTTGTAAATAAGAAATGAAGCTTGCCCCATCTCGTTTACATTTCGTTGAATGTTAGATGATGTTGAGATTCTGGTTGATTTATTAAAGAATTTTGGTGAAAATTGTGTTAACATGGTTTTCACAACAAAAATCACTATCGATAAAATATGAATATAATTATATTTTATAATTTATAAATGTATAATTAATACTAGTATTTTTATTGAATAATCAAATAATCTTCTAAATGCGATGTCGAAAGTTCGAATCCGAGCAACATTTTTAAGTAGACTCATAAAGGAGTTCTCGATATCGATTATGGAATGTTGCGTTTGATCTATTGATTGATAAATAATATTATATAGGTACCTACAGTGATTATTGCCAAACCATGATAATGGTCCTAATAAATCTACTTTCCTACTTACATAAGCCACACAAACTACAAATAACACAGTTTTAATACCGATTAGTACCGACGAGTGGATCCCCAATTTTGAAGAGTGTTTAATATTTTAGTTCATGCCAACGGTCGAATGGTATACTAACAAAACTTGTTTATCTCTGCCGCGAGCCCGTACTGCATCGGTATACTCATATCACCTAGGGACACACAACACACGCGTTTAGCCAACGCCACGCTGGATTCTGTACAATAGCTACACCTGATCTCCTTTTGTTGTATACAATTAGATACTGTTCATAGCACAATATACAAAAACTTAATACTACAGGTATACTGAGATAAGTGTACAATCTATCTACAATCTGCAGTTAAAGAGCATTACATAAGATACCTCAATGTCTCGAAGGCATTTTTGGTAGTGACCCTACCTCACCTTTATACTGTACGTACACAAGGCGTCATGTAGAGTTATCTTTATGTCTGAGACACAAGTGCTATTTTTGCACTGCAGGAGGTAACTTAACATAATAGAATTAGTTCAAATTCTCACAATAGATTTTTAAAAAATCTGGATAGGACTTATATTGAAGATTGATTGAAAAATATGTAAATTGTTGTAGCCGTATGTTCGTAATTATGCAATTAGTACACCTCAGCTATTTTCTCAAACGATTTTACTTTTTTACAAAAGGAGAACAGGTCTAGCAAAAAAGCCAAGGCAACAAAAAAATAGTGCGAAACACAGTAAAAAGGAAAAAAATATGTACACAATAAATGAGTCAAAAAGCTAAATAGCGTCTATTAGCCATTCGCAAAAACGCATCGTGAATCAGCTACCAGGAACTGAGGTTGTTTAACGCTATCACAAATGAAATCTTACATGAGTATTATGACTCAGATTGTACTATTGTATAGGATACAATAGAAATAGATTTTGTGGTAAATTGCATATTACAAATTTAAGGTTTATATTGTGCTATTGGAAACAAAATCTCAAAGTAGTGTTTTCCTTGGTATAGGTGTTTAAAATAAAAATTAGGTGCTAAAATTATACTCGAATTTAATAGAGTGTTCCAATAATGTTGCAGTGGGATCCCTGCCAACCATTATTATTTGTGGCACTAGAACGAGTATAGTCAGCAGTGAATTTCACAATCCTACAAACAAAACAGCAACCTGGTATAGGTTGCTGTTTTGTTGGAAATATCAAAATGTTCTCTAAATTTAATTGAGTCAATTTTCATTTAGGTATTTTGACTGCTTTGGGTGATTAGATTTTACTGACGCCAACTGTACCAAAAGTAGGCGGGGTTAATTAAATATTTTTAGAATAATTTTTCGTACAATGGCGTCGCAGTTTTCTTTTAAAGCTACTGAAATTGTTTAAGTTCAAGTGGTAAGGCTGCCCGCCCAAGTCACAGTTAGGCTGATTTTGACTTACTACATTCCTACATTTTGTAGGACGTGTGCGTGCTCCATCGCTATCAGTAAGTTATATTTTTCTCTACAATCGGTAACCGATTACCGTGCGTGGACGAGCAGCCTAAAACGTGTGTTTGAAAGTATGTGTTGGAGCAGCCTAAAACATGAGTGTGTGTGTGTATGATGATAGTGTTGTGTAACTCACCCGGTCGCGGCATGAGGTAGTTCTTGGGCGGGCGGCCCCGCTTGCGCTTGAGCAGCAGCTGCTGGCCGCCCGCCGACATGTGCGCCAGCGCCGCGCCGCCCGCCACCCCGCCCACGCCCACGCCGCCCACCGCGCCGCCCACCACCGACCCGCTCGTGAGCACGCAGCCTTCCATGTCTACGACAACGGTACGCGACTGAGATTAGGCTGCACTTCACTTGTATTTGCGTTGCGACCAGAGTAGTAGTTTCATTAATAAATCTGGTAAAACTGGTTCCTACAACAACTATTATTATAATAGACGGGAATTAACGCGACGTAAGTTTTTAAGCACATAGAATGACTTCACTGACATTGTATCCAGTGGTGATTTTATAAGTGAAACTGTGAGGGTATCCGAAGATCCACAGCCGGGCCCCAGCAGACGTCGCCGCGCGCCGCCAGTTCGCTTGTGACCACGGCTGTTGTAACGCAGCCGAAACGTCAAGCAGTAAGTACATAATTATGTGCTTAAAAATTTAGCGTCGCGTTAATTCCCGTCTATAATAATAATAGTTATAATGCAACGCGAAAATTTGAAGAACTATTTGGTTGCCACAATATAAGGGATTATCGTCCAGCCTTCGTTACAAGAAATGGAAAAATACGAAATATACAAGCTTCATATAACTAAAAAAACTATTATATACGTTTGACCTAATTTACAGATGGCGCCTTAAGGCATAACTACGGCTACTCTCATACATATTGTTTTACCATGCGGACTTAAAACTTTAAAGAAAACGTACCATTTCGTGTTCCAAAATTAGCAAGAAAAGAAAGTTTTCAATGAATTTTATGTGTACTTATTATATAAATATTTTTAGTAACTACCATTAAATAAATGTAACCATGACATAAATCTTTATAACTGTTATTCTTTCTTCAGGTATTTTCATTCAGGATAATAGTTTATTTAAGTAGTTAGGTAACCTAAAAGTATGTATTTATTTATCTACTTTTAGGTTTAGAATTCAGTATTTGTATTTGCCTTCTTTTTAGGAAAATAGTTTTTTAATAATAAAGTTCCCAAATGAGGTAACTATCAAATTCGGTATTAAGTAATTACATTATAGGGTAATTTAAGATTCTGATGTATATTTCGGAGAAATATTCGATTGAATGATTTTTTGATGATAAATAACATTGATAAATGATAAAAATATTGATTGCTACAAAAGTTAGATCCCGAAAACGATCCTATTATTTCCTATGGATGTTATAATTAGACATCGTTCAGACTAAATGTATTTCCGGCCGCTGACAGTGAGCGCGCTTTTCCATATAGTTATATTTAACCCCTTAACGGGCAGTAGGTATAAATACAATTAATTGGTTTGGACCTTATCTTCAACACATAAGGTTTCAATTTTGATTATTTTGTAACATGTCTCTAGTTGCTACTTTAAACCACCTCATGTTATAAGAGAGCGGATTCTCTTGGCATAAGTGTTTAAACACTTAAAAGGAGAGTTCAAACTCGGAAATTGTAATGTAATATTTTTTGGAAGCAATAAAGATTTTTTCATTTTCATATGGTTCGAAATATGGTGTTTAACATATCGACAGAGCCCCAAAAAGGGTTAACTTGTTGTTCACACCGAACCGACTAGACGATTTAGTACTTAGAAACAGTCAGCGGCGGACAATACGTTCATTTTTTTTTATGTGATAGGTAGCAGGCGAGCAGGCGGATCACCTGATGGTAAGCAATTGCCGCCGCCCATGGACACTTGCAACACCAGTGGAGTTACAAGTGCGCTGCCAACCTTTTATCCCCTTCCGCCCCTAGTGGGCCTCCGGTACCCTCACTCACTCAGCGAAACACAGCACAGGGGCTGCTTCACGCCGGTTTTCTGTGAGGCAGTGGTATCACTCCGGTCGAGCAGGCCCATTCATGCCGAAGCGTGGCTCTCTCACAGTTCGGTTCAACGTTCGGTTAATGATGCCTTAATGTTAAAAAAATGCGACATAAAATATGTTATCCCTGCATACGAACTCCCCACTCACCGAGCGACGTCTTGGGCGGGCGGCCGCGCTTCTTCTTGATCTTGGGCGTCAGCGGCAGCGGCGTCTTGCGCGGCCGCCCGCGCCCGCGACGCACCGGCTCGCCCTCCGCGCCCGCCGGCCCGGGGCAGGCCACGTCGCGCGGGGGGTCCAGCGTCGAGTTTAGGATTACTGGCTGGAAGAGGAGAAGTCGGTGTTAGCAACGAACATATTATACATAGCAGCTGGTCCCACTGAAAACCAGCGTTACGGCCTATGGTCGTGACATAAGCTGAGTGAGGGCCATTTATGCTGGATGCCTCAATACAACACAGCATAATATAATTGCACGGCACTGCTGGACAATGGGGATGGACAGTTTATTTTTTGTTGTTAGCTATTTTTTTTTTATTTTTTTTTGGTTATATATTTGTGTTTTTTGTGTGTTCAATTGTCTGTAGTATGTAAATATGTGTTGTGGTGTCCAAATTAATAAATGTATTTTCTTTCTTTCTATTGTGGATATTCGTTGTTGATATGACTATGTCAAGAGTCCAAGGATGAGTTCAAGATTACTTGATGGATGAGGAGAAATTAGTGTTAGCAACGAACATGTGGCCATTTGTTGTTGACATGACAATGTCAACCCGCGCTCGCGGGCCCGGGGCACGGGATGTCGCGGGGTGGATCCAGGGTCGAGTTTAGGATTACTGGCTGGAAGAGGAGGATTTTGTGTTAGCAACGAACATATGTGGACATTCGTTGTTGATATAACAATGTCAAGAGTCCAAGGATGAGTTCAAGACGCCCCCGACGGACACGTCACGGGCTGGTTCCAGGGACTAGTTTAAGACTACTTGCTGGAAGGCGAAAGGTTCGTTGATGACGTGATCATGTCTAAAAGTTAGAGTCCAGAGACGAGTTTAGAACCACTTGCTGGAAGAGGAGAAGTAAGTGTTACCAGCCCCGCGGGGCCTGCGTTAGACACGTCGCGTGCCAGTTCCAGGGTTGAGTTTAGGATTACTTGCTGGAAGAGGAGAGGACAGTGTTAGAAACTAACATTCATTGTTGATATAATAATGTCAAGAGTCAAGAGTCCAGGGACGAGTTTAGGATTACTGGCTGGAAGGAGAAAGGTCAGTGTTACCATCGAATATGTATGTATGATGTAGGCATTCGTTGATGACGTGATCATGTCTAAAACTTAAGAGTCCAGGGGCGAGTTTAGGATTACTTGCTGGGAGGAGAAAGGTCAGTGTTACCATCGAATATGTATGTATGATGTAGGCATTCGTTGATGACGTGATCATGTCTAAAACTTAAGAGTCCAGGGGCGAGTTTAGGATTACTTGCTGGAAGGAGAAAGGTCAGTGTTAGTTTTAACATTCGTTGTTGATATAACAATGTCAAGAGTCAAGAGTCCAGGGACGAGTTTAGGATTACTTGCTGGGAGGAGAAAGGTCAGTGTTACCATCGAATATGTATGTATGATGTAGGCATTCGTTGATGACGTGATCATGTCTTCAAGTTATTGAATCCAGGGACGAGTTAAGGACCACTTGCTGGGAGGAGAAAGGTCAGTGTTAGTTTTAACATTCGTTGTTGACATGAAAATGTCAAGAGTCCAGGGACGAGTTTAGGATTACTTGCTGGAAGGAGAAAGGTCAGTGTTAGCAACTAATATTCATTGTGGACATGACAATATCTAAATGTTGTTGAGTTTAGGGGGGAATTCTCGCACATTGAAGTCGAATTAGAGATTTGTATGGAAAAATACATCTGTAAATTCAACTTCAATCAATCTCAAGTTCACGAGAATTATTCCCCAGCGCCACTTGCTGGAAGAGGAGAGGTCAGTGTTAGCAACTAACATGTAGAACGCCGAAGCGTAGTTCTCCCACGGTATAAAAAGTTTAAGCAATGATCACTTCACCCCCCGCGGGACAGAACCCTGTGCAAGTACGATGGCGTCTCCCACAATTCGGTCCGTATGCCAAGAAGGCGGGAAGGACCATAGGAAGGTGGTGGGTTTATCACCAATCTAATGTAAAGTGGACTCCTGTTTCCGCACTTAGACGCTCATTTGGTCCAGTGTAGGGTCCTGGCTATTCTAGCCTATCACCGCTGTTCTGTTACCGCACCATGCACGCCACCGCTCCCGATCTTCGGCCACTTGCGTCCAGCCCACACCAGCCAGCCTTCGAATGTCATCATCCCATCTTGCCGCAGGGCGTCCAACACTAAGCTTACCGAGTCGCGGTCTCCACTCAAGGACTTTACGGCTCCAATGTCTTTTTTTTTTTTTAAATGGCCTGTATTGTGTTCATGACACATTTAATTTTGCCAATGTCAAGTGTAGTTTGATAAAGTGTAGTCAACAGTCGAAGTCAGTCGAAGTCACAGTCACTCAATAAAACGCCGGTGTTTAGCGTTTTAATGTCCTAAGGATTCTGTGGAGACTATTTTTAACAAAGCCGTAGGTTTTAAGACTCTATTAGGTCAAAGCAAATTGTTCACGTGACAACTCACTCGACACACAATAGCAGTGTTAAAAACGACACAATTCAATGATTCTTATATTAATATCACCCTGCGGCACTTCACTGCACAAAGTAACACCAAATTTGTACACTAAAAACCACTAGATACTAATTAAAATCTTTGGATTGCATCAGCCGATGCGGCTTGTTTCACAGTTACCCACAGAATCGGCTCCAATGTCAGTTCTACGGCTAATGTGACTGCCGGACATCACGTCCGGCTGTTCCCTCACCGTGTTGGCGGCCCTGGGCGGCAGCATGACGTCGCCGCCGGGCGTGAACACGAGGTGGCCGGACTCGCGGTGCGTGGTGCGCACCATGCCGGACATCACCTCCGAGCTGTTCTCGCGCTTGCTCGGCGTCGACTCGTTCGTCATGTCCACGGTGGGGTCCTCCTGGAAGCGGACACGTGAGTTACGCTACCGGACAGTAAAGTAAAAGTAAAGTATAGCTGGAGGCACGAAAGTATAGCGATGACCGTTATTTTGCGCACTTGTAAAAAAGAAGACTTTCTATCAAAATTGGTTTCTGCGCACTCAAGGTCATAACTACACTTTCTTGCCTCGGACTATATCAGCCTATATACTGTCCTACTGCAGAGCAAAGGCATCTATCATAGAAATCAAGTCGTCACTACTATGATGGGATAAGACTTGATCACCAAGCTTGCCAAATGCGGATTGGTGATCACAAACGCGAACTATGTTCGTAACTTTTGCTTCACCCAGAAATAGAATCCGGATCCCGAGATCACGGCCCGGTACTTAAACCATTTTATTATTTTAAGCTTAAACCACTAAACCAACGGAGATTTAAATTTTATATATTTAAGGCATGTAAATAGACCTTGAGATAGTAGAACTAAGGTCTATTTAAATGGTGGTAGGCAACTAACATACAGACTAATCTAACAGTACGCCACCTAGCGTCGATTAGATTCATGAGTGAGATGTGACGTTACTCACGCGCTCGCAGATCTTGGTGTGCACGCGCAGCTTGTCGGAGCGCGCGAAGGAGCGGCCGCAGCCGCCGCACGTGAACGGCCGCTCGCCCGTGTGCGTCAGCTTGTGCCGCGACAGGTGCGACGAGCGCTGGAACCTATACACACCAACCAGTTAAAAACAATGAAGCTACAGATTTCACCCGGCAAACAAATCTTTTTATTTACAGGCTAGTCAAATCAAATTTATTTATTATCAAAAAATATTACATACAGGGTGTATCTGTAAACATTTACATCCCTTAAACCATGTGTTCTATCAATCATTCTGAACAACATTAAGTTCAACAACTTTTATTAATTCTCCGAAAATTTTTTTACTCCCCATACAAAATGACCAAATCACGTGACCGCCTTTGTATGAAAAGATAAAAAATTTGTATGCGAATTTTCAAAAATCCTAGAACAAAATTTGTTTAGAATGGTTGGTAGAACACGTGGTTAACGGGATGTAAATGTTCACAGATACACCCTGTATAATCATTTTCGCTAGTCCTCACACTAGGCTAGGCCTGTCCTGTGAGGAACAATAAACGATTTCCTAAAATAACATTATTATGCACAAGTACCTTTATATTGCACAGAAAGATTACAATATTTAGAGTGTTGTGTAGTGGCTAGCCCTCACTTAGTTTCGGGACAGTTCCTCGTATCTACCAATAGATGGCGCTGGGCGTTCATTGCATCGCGCTAGTGTTTCGCCTTTTCGGTTTGTATATAAGGTTTATTGATGTCTATGGAATTTGTCTATTTATAAATAGTGCAGAAGATAGACTCGCAGACGGATCACCTGATGAAAGCGATTGCCGTAGTTCACAGACCTACGCACATACACCAACGAATTAACAACAATGAAGAATAATACGGATTTCAGTCAGCAAACAAATTTTTTTTTTATACAGACGGATCACCAGATGGTAAGCGATTGCTGCCGTCCATATCACACACACCAGCAACATCCGGCTCGAAGGACCAAAACGAAGGATCTTTAAGCAGATCAATAATACCTTTATAGTTTCTTGTTAACGACAGTCGTGTTGCACACAGAATGAATACGTTAGTCTTGCTCACAAGTATGAACACGCATATTTTATGGCACGTTAACTGATTCAATACATCGATTTCACTTAATATAAACAATAATAATGCTGACGCGGGCCATTTACCGTAATTAGACCGTTCACATCGCAATAAGCTAATTTAAAGAAATTGAATGTACGAGTAAATAATAATACGTGTATCTATAGTAGGGTTGTTACGAATGTCTTAATTTTCACATTCGCGAATGCGAATGTGCGAATGCGAATGTTAGGTACTTAAGACATCAGTCACATCAAATGTAAAAAAACAACAAATAAATCAATAATTTTTATTACTTAAAAGACAAAAAACATACAGCTGCATCGGCCGCGCTGACGAAGCAGCCGATGTCAGTCTAGCAAGGTCAAGAGTCACGAGTTCACGCACGCACGACCTGCACACATTCGCATTGATTTAAGCGAATGCGAATGTCGATGCGAACCATTCGCATAAGCGAATGCGAATGTCGATGCGAACCATTCGCATAAGCTAATGCGAATGCGAATATTCGTAACATCCCTGATCTATAGGGTCTAATGATCTACTGTGAGTATGGGCCAGCTACTTTTTATTGCCTTGGATATTGATGTAAGGAAAAGCCACGACTATGCGACATGCGACATCACAGGTAGAGTAGTCCTTTTGTGTCTATTTATTTTCTGCCTTTGCCAGTATTCTCTGCATTCTGACAGAGACATGCATTCACCTCAGCCTTGCCTCCTGCGATCCGTAGGCCGCGAAGTCATTTTTTTGTCACTCATCAAGGCCTTGCCAGTGTTCTCTGCATTCTAACACAAACATTATGCACTCACCTCAGATCACAAACATCGCAGACGTGAGGCCTGCCCTCCTGCGAGTCGTTGGCTGCGGAGTCGGACACGGACCCACTCGAATCAGTCTCCTCATCATCATCCATCATGTTCTTGTTGCCAATTTTCTCTGCAACACAGATAGATACCAATAGTTACATACAGAGAGATAGATAGACTTTATCTTTTAAATATATATGCGTAGTTCTACCATTAGCTCGGTCGTGAGGGAAAACATCGTGAACAAAACCTGCACATTTCGAATAATTTTTGAAACGTGAATCCAATATTCAGTTGGCCTGGTTCCCCTGTTAAATGGTGGCGAAGGTCAGACGGCAGTCACTGCATTGTAACCAGACCCTAAATCCTAAATCATACCCCGAGCTTCAAAGCGACAGCTTTGGACGTAACCGAGAATTTGAGAGAAGCTCTTTTATTGCACAAAAGGTTACAGAACTTAATGGTCTATGATCTTGTAAATATAATCTTGGCGGTATTATCGCTAATATCTCTTTCAGACTACCTCGGTTAAAAAAGTACAGCGACTCGAAAAGGGGTAAGGCAAAACACAGATGGTAAGCGTTAATAGATTTAGTAGCGTATAAAACGTGATTCATCGATGGTCCAATGAAGATAAATGCTCACTATAAATGATGACGAAATCTTGTACAAATATATAATGTAAACTGGAGTTTTTCCACGTAAAACCTACATTGATCTGATCAAATTAGTAAATCAATGTACGTGTTAGGTAAAACCAATTTTAAAAATTAAATATAATTTTTCGAGCGGTCCTAATGTTTTTGATTCATGATCTGACTAGTGGCCCGCCCTCACTTCGTTCCGGTACTTAATTTTGCTATCAGTTCAATAGATGGCGCTGAGTACCAATTACATCGCGCAAGTGTTTCGGCTTTATGAATTACCCAAAAGCCTTTTCGGTATCTTTGTATCTGAGCAATTGCCGCCGTTCATTGACACTAACACTCCAGTAGTCACAAGCGCATTGTCAACCTTTTCGTCTCCTCCCCTGCTGCTTTACGTCGGTTTTCTGTGGTATCACTCCGGTAAGAGCTACACATACCGTCGGAGTCTTCGTGCTCGTTGTTGGTGGGTTTCTGCAGCACGGCCAGCTGCACCACTTTGATGCCGCCCGTCTTGCCGGTGTCATTCTCCGATTTGTTCGACTCGTAGTGGGCGCCTGGGGACAAAAAAAATGACGAATGACGAAAAATCTAAATGACGACAAAGGACGAATAACCAGATGGAAAGCTGGCGCCAATAGACGCCCGCAATATCAGTACTACGCTGGCTCGGCGACCCGAAGTGGATCTTGGCCTCCGACACGAGAATCAAAGGGCCTAGTACGAACTTATCAAAACAATCGTATCGTATAGTTTTTATTACTTTTCCTTTGTTTATTGTTTTTTTTTTTGTATTTTCTTGTGTTTGTGTCAATTGTCTGTAGTATATAATATGTGTTGTGGTATCCAGTTTAAATATATGTATTTTCTTTCTTTCTTTCGTGTATGCATGGGCAGCGACACTTTTAGCGTGGTCACCGCTTTATCTACATAAAGCGGGAACGCTCTAAAGTGCATGTACAGGTGATTGGTTAATAATGATGATTGAAAAAAAGTTAAATCTGTAAAAGTGGTCTTATTAAACAATGTAATCATTTCATACGAGATCGTACGAAAAATAACTTGATATATTTATTTCATAATGTTATGACTTATTGTATTAAAATTAAAACTGGCGATGACTAAGAAAAACGTACCTACCTATATTATTTCTTTACATCACCGAGCCATTCAATTAAGGAGTATGTTTTGCTTGCATGCATCGGAAATAATTGATGACCTGAAAACACGACCTGAATCTGCTGAGCAAACATTTTAATCCAATTACTAACTGCACTCGGGTAAATGAACTTGTAATAAAGAAACATATTAACATAATATTATTTTTTGTCATGTCTTCTCTATACTATTTATAAAGAGGTAAATTCTATAAACAACGACAAGGCTAGGTAAACCGAAAAAGCAAAACACGTGCGATGTAATCGATACCCAGCGCCATCTATTGGTTGTAAGGGAAACTAATGTCTCGAAACGAAGTGAGGGCGCGCCACTATTTAATAATAATTGAGTAAGTAAAGAGTTTCTACAGCATTTGAAATTTATATTAATTCATCAGCAACCTACGTTCGTCCACTGCTGGACATAGGTCTCCCCTAATGCACGCCACCGCTCCCGATTTTCGGCCACTCTCATCCAGCCCACTCCAGCCAGCCTTCGAATGTCGTCATCCCATCTTGTAGCAGGGCGTCCAACACTACGTTTGCCGAGTCGCGGTCTTCACTCAAGGACCTTATGGCTCCAACGGTTGTCAGTTCTGCGGCTAATGTGACCAGCCCACTGCCACTTCAGTTTGCTAATTCGGTGGGCTATGTCGGTGACTCTGGTTCTCTGTCGGATTACATCATTTCTGATGCGGTCCTTCAGAGATACTCCGAGCATAGCCCTTTCCATAGCTCTTTGAGCGACTTTGAACCGCTGGATTAATCCAGCCGTGAGTGTCCACGTCTCGGCACCGTAAGTCATGACCGGAAGGACGCACTGGTCGAAGACTTTCGACTTAAGACTTTGAGGGATGGGTGACGAGAAGACTTGACGAAGCCTACCAAATGCTGCCCAGCCTAGCTGAATTCTTCTATTGACTTCTCTCTCGAAGTTGTTTTTGCCTAGTTGGAGCGTTTGTCCTAGATAGACATATTCCTGGACAACTTCGAGAGGTACTCCATTAACAGCGACCGGTCCCGGATCAACGAGCTCGTTGAACATGACCTTGGTTTTATCCAAGTTCATCCGAAGACCGATGTGTTTAGAAGATTCAGCCAGGCTGCTCACCATCTCCTGTAGGTCCTGTAAGGTTTCCGCCAAGATGACGATGTCGTCTGCGAATCGTAGGTGTGACATGTACTCGCCATTAATATTAATTCCGCGCTCTTTCCAGTTTAGCGTTTCGAACATGTCCTGCAGCGCAGCGGAGAAGAGTTTCGGAGATATAACATCTCCTTGTCTCACACCACGTCGCAGCAGGACAGGCTCGGTTTGGCCATTCTGGATTACTACGGACATATTAGCGGCGTCATATAGACACTTCAACACCTCGATATATCGCCAATCGACTTGGCACCTCTGCAAGGCCTCGAGAACAGCCCAGGTCTCGACGGAGTCAAAAGCTTTTTCATAGTCCACAAACGCCATGCACAGGGGCTGGTTATACTCTTTGGTCTTCTGTATAACCTGTCTCACTGTGTGAATATGGTCTATGGTGCTATAACTCCGTCGGAACCCGGCCTGCTCTGCAGGTTGAGCTTCGTCAAGTCTTCGTGTAAGGCGATTCGAAATGACTCTTGAGAACAATTTATAGACGTGACTTAAAAGTGAAATTGGTCGATAGTTCTTCAGTAAGGTTTTGTCGCCTTTCTTGAAGAACAACACGACCAAGCTCCGCTGCCACGCCCTAGGAGTTCTCCCGGAGAAAAGAACCGAGTTAAATATACGCCGAAGTTCCTTCAGCACCGGCTTGCCGGCAGCTTTTAGAAGCTCGGTTGTGACTCCGTCTTCTCCCGGGGCTTTTCCATTTTTAAGTTGCCCAAGAGCTGCCTCGATCTCCTCCAAGCTGATGTCGGGTAGATCCTCCGTCGCATGGCGGGTTAATGTGGCTCTTGAATCCTTCTCATCCGGCGTAGGGTGGGGTGAGTGCGACGCGTATAACTGGCTATAGAACGTGTAAACTTCCGAAAGAATCTCTGGCTTTGACGTGACGACTTCTCCATTTGCCTTGGTCAACTTCGACAGGTGGCTCCTTCCAAGCTGTTGTAAGAAGACTTTGGACCCCCGGTTCTGCTCAATTGTTCTCTGTATTAAGAGTGTATTGGAGCTTCGGAGGTCACGTCTTAACAGCTTGGAGATGGACTTATTCAGAGCCCGTTGCTCTGCCGAAGTGACTGATGGATCGTTCCGCCTCTTGTCCATTAGGTCCAGAGTCTCTTTCGAAAGCTTAGACCGTTTGCCCGTACGTCGCAACTCACAGAACTTTGCACCCTCGTCCCGAAGAATTTCCGCAACTTGGTCGAGTTCTTCGTCGACATCTACGTCAATTGTGGATCCCAAGGCAGCGAATCGATTTTCCAATTTAAGTTGGAAGACGTCGGAACCAGCGAGCGATTGGAGTAGATTTGGCCGGAGCGTGGACTTCATCAATCGAGAGCGTTCAAGCTTGAAATCGATATTCAGAGTGCCTCTGAGAAGTCGGTGATCACTTCCGGTTTTAAACCTATTGATCACTGAGACATCTCTGAATATTCGCTTTTTGTCCGATATGATGAAGTCGATCTCATTTTTAGTCATAGTATCGGGGCTCTGCCACGTCCATTTCCTCTGGGGCTGTTTCTTAAAGAACGAGTTCATTAAGAAAAGCCCCTCGCGCTCTAAGAAATTGACGAGCATTTGCCCCCTATGATTCCTACTTCCAAAGCCGTATGGTCCCAGCATCGATTCGCTGTAAGTCTGTACACCCACTTTTGCGTTAAAATCCCCCATGACAACGTTATAGTGAGCCTTAGTGGTGTTGTGTAAGGCTCGAGAAATGTCCTCATACATCTCTTCTACGACATCATCCGAGTATGTCGACGTTGGAGCGTACACTTGAATAACCTTTAGGTTGTATCTGTTGGTTAATTTAATTACGAGGTACGCAACCCTCGCCGACACACTGGAGATTTCAATAACGTTGTCAGTGAGGACTTTGTTGACTAGAAACCCGACGCCGCCATGTGACGGATTATCTCCTTCCCTGAAGTACATAAGATGGCCAGACTCTAGGGTCAGTGTGTCCTCACCCTCTCTACGGACTTCGCACAGCCCGAGAACATGCCATCTTATGTGCTTCAACTCCTCCTCGAGTTGGGCCAGATGCGAGTCGAGCCGAAGCGTGCGTCCGTTATACGTCGCCAAGGTCAGTGTGGTGTGGCGGCCTTCCGTAACCCGGAGATTCTTAGCACCCCCTGCCCTGCCGTTACCGAGACCGCCGCCTTGGCCCGGAATAGCAGGGCTGCCGGGAACTGGGGGCCGGGGCAGTGTCGTATTCATATGGGGGATTGGACCATACCCCACCACGCTGGTCCAGTGCGGGTTGGTGGGTGGTTCGTCAGAGCCTCTTTCGTTAATCAGCAGGACGCGCCACGGGCAGGAGAGGTTGACTTGGGGCCCGAAAGATGTTGTGTGGGCCCCCTTACGTCCCATATAACTTACGTCCAATATATTAATATATAGAATTATTTCCTTACGGTTATATTTTATGCGCCATAAATTTTTCAGCTTTAATGACTTTTTAACGCCAACTAAAATAGTTGATGATTTATTTCATCGCGTCGTCAAATGAAAAAATATATTATTCAAAATATAATATGTAAATAATATATGAAAATGAAAATGAAAAAATCTTTATTCAAGTTAGGTCCATACAGAACACTTATGACATGTGTTAGTAAATATGTGTGCGTTTTAACTTCTTTCACGTCGCATTTTGGGTGAAGATAGTTGGTAGGCTTAACTCACATGCCCGTAGAACATTTTACCACGAACAATTCTCTCTGTAGTTTTCTCTCTATAGCGAGAGCAGCCGCGAGAGGCAGCTAGTTACCAAAATAAATGATTTCTGATATTTCTCTTTTATCCGCCGTTTCCATTTTCGGCAAGGCGTTTCCCCGAAAAGCTTTTGTTGGTTGTTCAAAGTTTTTTTTATCTAAAAGTTTGCTCCACCCTTCAGTGTTAACTGAAATACAAAACCCTTTGTGTACTGTTTCTGGGCTTGTGTTATTCAGCTAACGATACCAAAAGTTTGTAAAGGTGAAACAATGATACCACGGAGTTGAACAAATAAAATAATACTCGGTCTGTAATGTTTTGCGGTGAGGGCTGCCATGTAAAAGTAGGAAATATGGAGTTTATACTGCTAGGGTTGTTTTAACAGCAGTTAAGTTTCGTAACTAACATAATCAACGTTTAAATTAAGCGTAAGTTTAATGTGATACCAACTTTAGAATGGATTGCGATAATACCTAATTGAGGGATCTTGAACCACGGGCTCATTGTTACGGCGTGAAGCAGCGCCTGTTCCGCAAAGTGAGTAAGGGGACTAGAGGTCCAAACCAGGGGGTAAGGGAGTGGTTTGTATCGCAAATGTGACTCCATTGGTTACGGGTGTCTGAAGGCAGACCTGGGTAGCAATTCTCGTGCACGAATGAGTGCACTTGTCGAATTAGAAATCTATACGGACGAATGTATAAAATATCTGAATTCGACTTCAATGTCGAGTACCTGTCACTACCGTCGACTACGCAGTCCTAATGGCAGAAGCCAAACGAGTGGCAGGACGTCCTGTCCTACACTACGTTTGCCTTCCCGCGCTCTCAACACATATCTGTTCCAAAGATTGTCTATACTAGTGCCGTAACCACTTCAGCGTATTAGATTAATGGCGTATCAAAAAGTCTTGAGTGTCAACCCTACTCCGTAATGTTTCGCGGCAATTGCCAGGGTGATTGTGCGAAATTGCCAAAGGAAATTATACTAAATTATCATCTTGCGGACTAGTCTATTGTTGTTCTTGTATGCGGCGGAATATTTTATCCGTTAAACAATACAATTCTTACTCGTATTTACCGTTTATACGAACAGACTTAACAAATCATGCTTTTGCTAAACACATGTCGTACAGTAGTCGGGTGTGTTTAGTGAAATTCTTTGATGATCCATTACTCCAACATAAATGCTGTTTTTATTTTTATATATTGAGGACAATCAAGATGACCCCACTCCGCCTGATGGTAAGCGGCCGTGAAATCCAAATATGAGGTTGACAGGCACAATAGAACATACTGTACTAATTGAGTCTGTCACCTCAACCTGAGGGCCGGCTGAGATGCCGTTTCACGCCCCGTCTAAAAACCCAGGATTGTAAGGAGGAAACACATGAACTGGAAGGGCATGTTTGTAGGTTCCAGAGGGTCTACAAAGAAACTGTCCAGTAACAAACGGGAATATACCTGTTGCATTCAAGCGAAGGATACGCGCAGCGCGTCTGTAAGGGGATTAGGATACGGTCGTGAATTTCCCTTCGTTGTAGACCCACAGGTTCGAATGTAAATTGTTTTTTAATAAATAAATTGCAAAATTTCTTTATTTATTGCGGCACCATTTGGCTCTCCTCACCTAATAGAAAGTGATAGAGAAGATTAGTTTGCTATGAGATAATAAAAGTGTAAATCAAGTATTTTACATAAAATGGCGTAACGAAAAATATGTATATTTTCGAGAATCTTTGTATTACAGTCCTAAGAGACGAATAGGGCCTTTTCGAGTCATTACTTGCTTACTTTAATGACTCGAGTTGTCTGTAAGAGGTCGCTATTAGCGATAAGACCGCCGAGATTGTATTTATCTATGGTGGTAACCTTATATGCAAAGAGTCTATATTTTTTTTTTGACTGGCTGGATAGCGCATTTAATAGACCTCAAATCAAAGGTCGATGAGATGTTGTGAGATGTTACTTTCTTACAAGTAATGAACTAATTGTGTGATTAAAAATTGTCTAGACTTTCATAAAATCCCGAAGAAAAAGAGCAACGCTCCGTAGTTAAAACGAGTTCGCGGCTAAACATTCACCTCTCGTAGTACAAATAGACATCTACAATACGTATACATTATTATACATGCACTTTTTGTTGCAACTTGCACCGCTTCGATCTTGGGGCGCGCGCGGGAATATCAACCTTATGATCAAAACGTGAGGGGTTGGAATCAAGTTATGAATTTCTTCGCGCTTGCGCGGCGATGGGCGTCTGATATTGGTAACTTCAGTCGTCTGCGAATTTATACATTTCTGATTTATATAGGTATGAAAACTGTGGTTATAACTCTCATTATGGAAATATCATACCGGGAATTAATTTCACATAGTATAAGATAAAATATCTAATATTATGTCAGTAAATGAGCGATAGAAGGCACATGGTATGATGGAGAAATTGTGTTTTTGCGCTTCCAATACTAAGACGTTTGGAATCTTCTAGAAGGGGCTAGGACAAAGAAGGCGCCTTATATACGGGAGGTCGTAGGTTAGAATCCGAGCATGCACCATTTTTTCAAATATACTTGCGTATTTCTACCATTATCTTGGCGGAAAACATCGAGAGGAAACTTGAACGTTTAGTTTTTGTTCTGGTTCCCCTGTTAAAACGTTGCGAAGGTCAGGCAGCAGTCCTTTCGTTGTGATTACCAGACTCCTCAAATCCTGAACCATGGTCTAAGCGACAGCTTTCACGCATCCGGTGATCACACGCTGATATGAGATAAGAAGACAAAATATCGAACAATATTTATTATTTTAATTAAATAGCATAAGAATGAGGTAACCAACTCAACTCAGTATATCCAAGTTTTTTTTCTTTTTCTAAGACATAGTGTAGGTATAGTAAAAAATATCGTAAGAAATATATTTTAACGTGGTAAGGCCCAGACAGTAGACACAATGAAAAATCAACTGTTTTATGCATTTTAAAAGGCTTTTGGGTCTTACGACGTTAATTTAATGTCGTTTTCTGGCAATACAAGTTATTTTATGGGGTCTGACGCATAATGTGCACTTCGCAAAATGAGCACTCTCCTCAAAATGTCAATTTCGCAGAATGAGCATTTCTCACAACGGGCACTTCTCATAATGTGCATTTCTCAAAATGAGCATTTCGCAAAATGTGCACTTCGCAAAATGTGCACTTCGCAAAATGTTCACTTTTTCTAAGATATGATTAAATGAGCTGTGTAACACAAAGGTTAGTCCCAAATATAAAAATATTATGTTCTTGTATAGGTACTGGGTATTTAAAATAAATAAACACTTTTACAAAGTAATCATTCATTTATATTAAAAAGTATTGTATTGATCGTCATTTTTACGTCTGTAAAAATCTTGCAAAAAATAATTGAAAATCAGAAACATCCACTTTCATTTATTTTTTAAATATGCTAATCTCTCCTAGTTTTATAAAAAAAATAGTGTGAAGATTGAAGCAGGTAATTATACACAATTTTAAGAAATTTTGATTACTTTAACAGCAAGTTGTGAAACAGACCCTAAGTATAATAATATTGCTAATCTCACCTATTTTGCAAGATTTTTACAGACGTAAAAATGACGATCAATACATTAGACTGAATTAACTAAATGATACTGTGTAAAAGTGTTTATTTTATTTTAAATTTACCCTAGTAACTATACAGGGAACATAATATTTTAAGGACTAACCCTTTGTGTTACCAGCTCATTTAATCATATCTTTAGAAAAAAGTGAACATTTGCGAAGTGCAATTTTCGAAGGCACATTTTGTCCGAAAGGCTCATTTGAGACAGCACATTTTGAGAAGTGCTCGTGTGAGCAATGCTCATTCTGCGAAATTGACATTTTGAGGAGAGTGCCATTGCGAAGTGCACCATTATGGTCAGACCCATTTTATGTTTAGTGTACAAAAATTTTGTAAATGTATGTGTGAATAAATGATTATGATATTGCAAAAAAATTGCGAAATACTTTCGTACGAGTGTCAACGGCGCCGGTTGTACTTTGAACTTTTGTTTTTAAAAATTAGCAAACTGTAAATCGCAAATGTATGCGAAATCAGACAATAACTATGCAAATATGTGCATTTAATTAATATTTATAATGCAAATATATTTTAAATGACAGTAGGGGAATGCAAAACGAGTTGTAACGAGAGCACACCGCGACCGGTTTCTCTTTGGTCTATCGAAATCATTTAGATTTATTGTTTCGACTGGGAACACAGTATCCTACTTCTATACTATTTATAAAGAGATACCTTCTATAGACAACGACAAAGCTTATAGGTAAACCGAAAACACGAAACGCTTGCGCGATGTAATTGAGCACAGCGCCATCTATTGGTTTATTTCTGAATTACGGTCCCGAAGCGAAGTGAGGGCGGGCCACTAGTACTATTATAAAGGCGAAAGTTTGTATGGATGTTTGTTACTCTTTCACGTAAAAATTACTGAATGGATTTGAATGAAACTTTACCACAATATAGCTTATACATCAGAATAACACATAGGCTACAATTTATAAAAATATATTGTGTGGATTGTCGATAAATATGACGGTAAGTGTCAATAATTAACTCCAAGCGTACGAAGTCGCGGGCGGCCGCTAGTTATTTATATCTGAATGGATTTTATCTAGCGCGTTATCAAGAACTCCGAAACTAGATCAGATACTTTAAAAATTAGAAAGTTTTTTTTATGTAATAGGTGGCAGACGAGCAGACTGATCAATGATCATCTCGGGGTAAACGATCGCCCCTAGATACCCGCCAGCTGAATACTCTGGTTTTTAATCATGTGGAGTAAACTGACAGATGTCAATGTGTCATCCCTATACATTATCACTCAATTTGACAGATGCAAAATGTCAAAATGTATAGAAATTTGTCATTTGTATTTGTCAGTTTACTCTAAATGTTTAAAAACCATGGTATAGAGTGAGTCACAAGTGGGTTAACCATGTCCCCTTCCCCCAAATTAGGCTCCCGATACCCTCACTCACTCAGCGAAACAGACCGCAGACGCTGCTTCATACTACATATTTTCTTTGAGGCCGTGGTATCTATCTCCTTGGGTCTACTCGGCCCATTCATGCCGAAGCGTATGTTTGTTTCCCAGCGTCATTATAATTATGTTTTCCTTGTGTGGAGATATTTGGGAGACTGAAAACTCATACATTTAAATAATTAACTTAAACAATATTTAAACGACAAGCGTCCGCCCGGGTATCAACCTACTGCCTACACCACTGCTAACCTGACCTACCAACCTGCCACCGTCCACCCCAGACAGCCAAAAATTACACTACGCACAGTTTCCCGAAATACAGAGGAGCTCATCATAAAACGAAAACAATAAATAAAATTTACTGTCATGTTATAAGTATACGATTGTATGTACGATTCTTGACAGCCGACTGACTAAAATAAATCGAACGAACGGCCGCTGTATGTTAAGCAGATTTTTGCAACACAATTTATATTTCCTGTATCAAAGGAAATTCAAATGTCACCGGTACAATGTCGGTATCGGAGAAATGCAAGGCACATAATATCTAGCAGGAGAATAAATTTGTTTCAACGATTCCATTGGAAAGCGTACGTTCGATAAGAAATAGAGTCCAAGAATTAGTATCACTTCAGTTTCTGAGGGCCTAAAATGAAGCGGGACGATATATGTCATACGATCGACTCGGTATTCCCCTCCCTTTCATAAGCAGTGTGTGTCATCTTTGTGTGAATGCGACAGGTATCTTCTCATTGGTTATGGGACGGCTTCTTTATGAGCCACCTGAAGGGCCTGTGCTGTTTCATCGAGTGAGTGAGTATACCTGAGGCCTAATTGGGGGAAAAGAGGGTAAAAAGTTTCCTCTCCAGGGCCCAGTTATTATTCTTTCTTCTACATATAAATAATTCACGTAAAATTGGCGAAGTTACCTTCACAGACGAAAATAGTCAAAAAAGTAGAAGAAAAATTACATAACGTAACGTAGTCTTGACAAGCATTACGTTGCTGACCGTACACGTCCCAGTTACGTAGGAAACGGGCCACAGCGCACTACTCAAAATTATCAACAGGTATACCCGAGGGAATAGACTCGGCTACAATGTTAAATCGACCTCGAAAGCTATAAATTGTGCGAGTATATACGTATGTACGTACGTGGTGCATTTACATTTCATACATTTAATCGAATAAGAATTGAAATAGGCACTTTGTAGTCCAAAGTCTAGCATTGGAGAGCCACGCTTTGGCATGAATGGGCTGGCTCGACCGGAGTGATACACGGCCTCACAGAACACTTGCGCAGCGTCAGCGCCTGCGCTGTGTTTCGCCGAGTGAATGAGGGTACCAGAGCCGCGGAAGCCCCTATCTTTGAGAAGGGGGTTAAAGGTTGGCAGCGCAATTGTGACTCCACTGGTGTTGCGGGTGTCTGTATAGGCGGCGGGAATCGCTTATCAGGTGATCCGTTTGATGAGCATGCTTCCTGGCCTTTCCACAGACAACCGTATGTCTTCTTGTCTTCAAACTGGAAGCTCAAACCTCAGTACCTATTTTCGTCGTGGTGTGGCCTAACCTCAAAGTGCCCTATGCATTAATCTGCAGCACGTACGTAGTACACACCTATCATGAAACCTAAACAGATTTGAGCGCGGTACCGCCCTGCCCCCCGCGTCTAGATATTGATTAAAGTGAATACTATACACACCCACTTATACTTATACAACTGTTCGTTAACTGAGCGCGAACAGTATTCTAGTCGATTGTACTTGTACATACAATTTTAATAGTTCGCCGCCATGATAGAGTAAGATATTTATTTGCACGACGTGGGAACATTTACTTGCTAAATGTAGTAATAGACTGTGAGTCAGCGTCGCAATTATAAAATTTGTTCTTTCTTGTAACATCGAAATATGTCTTCCAAGAAAATATTGTCTATGTACTTTTTTAATTAGGTCTTCTCTGTGTTTTCGACGTCTTATAAATGTTTCCTACAACGAAACGTCATTCTCGACCGAAATTTAGCACCGTCCCTTTCACACGCAGATGCAGGCACTTTTCTTGGTCGTTGCTGGACGTTTTCATTGTAGGTCTTCCTGGTAGAGGGACTAGGAACCATTTAAATATAATATTATGTGTAGCGGGACGCCAATAAACTTTTTTTTTCAAGGAACGGCAAAATAAAGGCAATTAAAAAAAATCTTTCCATGTAATTTGGCAAGGAAGGCGTTTTTTTTTAGATTAGGTGCATCTATCCCAATCTTTTATGGGAAAAATAATAAAGTGCACGAAACTATTTGTTGACTGAATTTTGTACTAAAATACAAATTGTATTTACCATCAAATAAAGAGTAATCTAAGCGTGTAATAGAGGATTCGTCATCATTACTAAAAAACATCTACAAAGCAATTACGACTTTGCATCTCTCAAGATAGAGTGCTAAATTGCGGAAGCTCGTTTAGCTTCCATTTCCATGTACCGTGCCAAGAGTCTACTCATTCCGGATGTTCCGTTTCCTGATCTGTGGTGAAGAAGCGTCGTACTTTCATTCATATTCTTATATCATTCGGCAATCTTTTGAAATAATTCAAAAGACAATAAACAGATATCACACGCGATAAAGACTGCGGGAATAGCGCGATGTTTAACAGAAAACATTTAAATATTATGTGTAATACATATTTTACTATGAACATACAATGACTAAGTCTTTGTCGTAACGTCATGTATAAACGCTATAATGTAAACAATTTTAATTTACAATTTAAAAGAATGAGCAACATTTAATGGCGTAGTCTTAACGAATATTATGCGCAGTTTATTCCACGATAATTTAAAATTTTATGATCATTATTAAAATAATTTCGAAAATACGTTGGGCATCCGGTTTAAAGACCTTTTTTCCAAACGCGGAATCGTTATCTTATATACAGAGCGTTTTATTTGACTGTGACATTTGGGAAGTAATAAAATACCTACCTACATACATACCGTACCTACTCTAACCATTTGGAGTAATTATTGAGTAGGCTACAGTAGACTACAGTATATTGATTTTCATTAGCTTTATTTTGCCTATTCAATGTCCGGACCAGTAGTTACCCTATCGCATAGACAGGGTAACTACTGGGAAGGACTAACTGAACGGTCTTGAGTCAAGGAAACGTGTACTGTACATTACTGTACATAGACAGTGCTGCCAACTGGTGCCATCAATTTAAAGTTTTTATTATTTATTAAAGAAATAATATAGCAGGTATTACTGTTAATTAAATGAAGAAAAAATACAGCAGTTAACACTGTTCGTTATTAATTACAGATATAGTACGTTGTTGTTGTTAATTTAATTAGTTTTGTTAGCCAATACAAAGTGCTGCCATCTATAGTGACTGAACAGTGTGGATACACAGTAAGGTCTAGCTAAGGAGTTGTAGTCTGACTCATTTAGACTATTCACTCTAATATTATGCATATCCCTTCGAAATCTTGTGCTCTCCGCTTTTATACAAAGTAACAGAGCGTAACCCCATCCGCTTAGACGCGGCCGTTCAACTAAACTTGTGTACTTACTACTTTCGATTGTTTTTTAAAACAATAAAACATCGACAATTAGAGAACAGTTTGAAAATGTAGGTAGGCATTGCGTAACACGAGAACAAGACTCAAGGTACTAAAAGATATACTAGATAAAAGCTACTAAAGCTAGTTAAGTGCATCCGAAAACTTTCGCAATTGGTATAATATAAATACATAGTGTTCCAAATGTGGCAATTTTCTCTGAAAATAGACGTAAGTAGAAAAATGTCGGTTTTGTAATTGTTTTTTCTCATGTTAACCCGCCGGAAAATCACTTCCTCAAGAGTAATTTTGAGTTATTTTCAAAACATTAGAGTAAAGTGTCTCAAAAGTCTGTAGCTATTTTTGTTTATGTTTTAGAGATAAAATAGAAGAAATTATCGCGTGTGAATAATCCGCCAGGTGGCGTATGTACTGTTAGAGTAAAGTCCAAAGAACTTGAACATCATTGGTGACATTTGACATACATCTCACATAAAAAAACACCGTGTAGATGGACCTCTGCGCTACAGTATGCCATCTAGTGCATTTTCCAGACGCGATGGTTAAATTGACGTAATATTTGTCACGTCTGTACATAAGTTTTAGTATGCGTACCGCGTATACCTCAATAAGAGGGAATTAGATAATGTGCATAATGGTAATGGTATTAAAATGATTATGTTGGTAGATCATTCGATTATACAAATTTTATAGAGATATCTATATATAATAAGAAGTCTGCTAATAAAATAATAAACTTATAAAAAATCCCGCCGGAAATGAGTCGAAGATTACAAATATTATTTTTAAAATATCAATTAACGAAGTTCATAAAAACACATTGCGTCATCATGATTAATCGCTATCAAAGTATGTTATAAATGAATTGAAGTCAATCTTTATTATTTTCATTTAATAGTATTTTATATCAAAATTCATAATTAAACAAGAAAAATTTTAATTAACTGATATGGTGGACTGGGTTTATTTTTAATTATTTTTTGCCATAAGTCGTTTTTACACGGGTAACAATAAAAAATATTTCCAAATCGAGATTTTTGATACGACTCATGAATATTTATGAGGACACGTTACATAAAAAGTGTTTTTAATTCGTATTTAGGGTTCACGGCTTTTTAACATCTGAGTCATTTTACTTCGGCAGAGTGGGAGGCATATAATATTTTATGTCTGGTTTTATTATTGCCCTTTAAATACCTAAAACGACGCATATTACGTTTTATCGATTATATCTTTTTACGGCTCAGTTTTCTAAACATAACTATATAGAACAGTTACAAACTCTAGTATTGTAGATCACCAGGGGCGATAAGACTTACAAAGAAGCTAATTTCGTTCTCACTAAGAACTATTTAACCTTTTTGTAGTAATTTATTCAAAACTTATAAATTACAAAATGATAAATTCCTTCGACTCAATTTCAAAATATCACAATGTGAATGTGCGTTATTTATAAAATATGAGATGATCCGGTTATAATACGAGTATATTGTTGAGACATTCGAGATATCTCTAAAGCATATTTCCAATAATACGGCAAGCGTGTGGGCGGTCTCGACATTATACAAAGTGTCTCCATTATTTCATCAAACATTTATTTCTGATATTTTAGCGAAACTTATAAATTAGGACGGTCATTAGTGTGCAAATCTTGCAAAATCCCATTTTTATTTATTTTATAAACATAATAATTCAAGTTTTTTATTGCAATTCAGCACGAGTATAAGTACTTCACTTTTACTCGTACATTGCAACACTTTTGTTTTTGCATAAAATATACATATTTATAAGCATGATTGCATCTAAATATGTGACACCAATGTTCATTACGTTTACTAGAATTTAAATATAAAATCAGTAATATTGGTGTTGGCACTGACTAGTCAATAATTTACTTGTATAAGTCGTGAATTACGTCATCATTTATTAAAAACGACGAACTATTCATTACAAGATGACCGCCATGTGGTTTCTTTACGACCAGATGGACTTTTTATATTCAGGTAATTAACAAAATAAGTTATCACAAATGGGCTAAGATAATTAAAAAAGTAAAGATAAGAAACTCTTCGGTGTGACACGGCAAAGAGCGTCACAGAATATTTAGGGAATGGGAAAATGGGACGGGTTGATGTCCTCTTAAGAATTGTCACATTATTATAATGACACTGTATATGATATTTCTACATAGAAAAAATGCAGTACATCGCCCCCGACTTTGAAACCCGTACGCGAAAACATCCTTGTTAGGTACATAAGTAAAAAATAAAAAAAAAACATAAGAACAAACCAAACACGAAAATATACCTAAATATGATTACGTAAAGTATTTTTTGTGGAAGTTTTCTTATGCTGTATGTAATTTGAGTAAAAAGTCCAAATGACATCGTATACCTACAAAATGTACGAGTATCTTGAAAATAAATAAAGCCGCAATAATAATGTTCCGGTGGCAAAACCCGGACACAAAAAATGCTTATTAGAAATACATTATTGCAATAGCATTTAATGTCTTGGCAATTTTAATTATACATACACGTGGAGGCCAATTATTGTCGAAAAATATCTGGACTACAACCTAGTTTACAATTATTTCGCATGGAATTGAAAACTGTTAATAATAACACTGTTTTTCTTTGCTGTACAAACCTGTATTACATGTGTTGTATTAATGTATTTGAAGTTCATAATGACTTAAGTCGATCTAACACGAATTAAGGCTTTGATTTATCACTTCTTCAAAAATTGGATATTTAGAAGTCAAAGACATTGGAATGGTTAAAAATCGCCGATTAAATCGAACAAAAAGTTTTCCAACCTAGCTTTAGTTGCACGCATGACCAGATTTTCTATTTATGCAACAGGTTCTACTAAGCCGAGGGTGTCGGTTCGTACAGTTAACACATTAGGTTACTACAACTTGTCAAATTTCTTCAATTGATGTTCAACCTAATGTGTATGACAGTAAGATGAGAGTCGATTAACAACATTTGATAGTTTTGTATACTTTGGCTGTACGTACGGTACTTGGTTCCCAAAGGAACAAAACGACACATACATACACTTGGTACTTTTTGCAAACCAGCAGTGTGGTAAACTTACAGGGAATATAAGAGAATATAAAAATTAGGTCCTCCCTCGGATTCTCTAGTGCTTACGAAGAAGAAAGAGAAGTACGTCTTAATTTACCAGGTGAAATGACATCCTCCAATCTTGCTGTCGTCATCAGTCTTACTGTCGTCCTGACCAGCGGATAGTACTCTTTCTTGACCCGCAATTTGTCATCCTCGGTCGACATCAAGAACTTTATTTCGCAATGAGAGCACTGAGACTAACTACCCTTATACTGTACTTACCAGGTGAAGTAATCTTGTTGGGACGCTCGCGCTCCTCAGTCTTGGTGTCGTTCTGGAAGCGGACGGTCATCCTCATGGGCCGCCTCTTGTCGTGCTCGGACGACATCAAGACCTTACTTTCGTACTAAGGCTAACTACGTCTATTGCACTTACCAGGTGAAGTAATCTTGTTGGGACGCTCGCGCTCCTCAGTCTTGGTGTCGTCCTGGAAGCGGACGGTCATCTTCTTGGGCCGCCTCTTGTCGTGCTCGGACGACATCAAGAACTGACTTTCGCACAAAGGCTAACTACGTCTATTGCACTTACCAGGTGAAGTAATCTTGTTGGGACGCTCGCGCTCCTCAGTCTTGGTGTCGTCCTGGAAGCGGACGGTCATCTTCTTGGGCCGCCTCTTGTCGTACTCGGACGACATCAAGAACTGACTTTTGCACAAAGACTAACTACGTCTATTGCACTTACCAGGTGAAGTAATCTTGTTGGGACGCTCGCGCTCCTCAGTCTTGGTGTCGTCCTGGAAGCGGACGGTCATCTTCATTGGGCCGCCTCTTGTCGTACTCGGACGACATCAAGACCTTACTTTCGTACTAAGGCTAACTACGTCTATTGCACTAACCAGGTGAAGTAATCTTGTTGGGACGCTCGCGCTCCTCAGTCTTGGTGTCGTCCTGGAATCGGACGGTCATCTTCTTCTTGGCTCGCAGCTTGTCGTCCTCGGGTGACATGATGGACATGCGCTTCTTGGGGCGGTCATCTTCAGATTCGCGCTTGATCTCACAGGTGACGGACGACGCCGCTGCCGCTGCGGCTGCTGCTGCCGCTGCTATGGAAATAATGTTACATTACAACCTGACAATTTTAAAAAAGTAAATCCGTTTTTAATCTTCATACAACCTTCTATGAAGCTTGAAGACGGATTTTCCTTTTTTCCTCTTTATTTTTTTTGGGCAAATCGGAAAGTTCTCATGGTTGAATAAAATACTTGATAAAAAGACGACCACAAAAGGTCATGTTACGTAAAAAGTATTGCAATCAAACTTTTTATTTTTTATTTTATAAAATCACGTAAAGTGTATGAAAAATACGCTATGGGCGGTTAGATGTGCCCCTGAGTGTAGTTTGGGACTAGTAACAGTGTCACACAGTCACACTACGTCGACCCGCTCCCCCTTAACGTGTAACGAACTTTATAGGTAACTAATAAACAAGCATTTTGAAGTAAAACAGCTGATGTCGGTTAAGACTTATTATCACATCTAGCACATACACGACAACCGCATTTCTAGATTGCATGAAATACGTATCAACAATACTGAACCAATGAGAATGTGTGTGAGTGAGATTAACTTTTCTCTGGTCCCAAAAACAATTTAAGTATTCACATGTTTTGAGATAATACAGAAAGATAAGCTTATAATTATTTATACTTTTCGTTTTTAGAACGAAACAATAAACAATATTTTAGTTTGCAATTATTTCGAATGAGATGGAATTTTCTTTTAATGCACGTAATTATCTTAGTTGCATACACGTTTAAAAAGAAATAATGAATGTTAACTAACACGCGAAGTATTCAAGTTTGTTACAAAACGAAATAAATCTGGCTGATATTAAAATACCATCTTGGTATTACTAAACAGATTTTTTATAATATACAGAGTAAACTTATAAAAACATAAAACTTATTTGATGAAATCGGATGTATGCTGAAGGCTATAATCTACTTCGAAATTACGTACTTTATGTTAAATCTATTCACATTTTTCTCAGAAACAGATGCCAATTTTGTTTTTTATCGGTTATTTTAATACGCCTGACGTAATCTTTTGTCTCGAACATGACTAAAAGAATATTATGTTGCAAATATAAATAAAAAAAGGAAAGGAAATCTCTATGGCAAGATAATAAATCATTACAGTGGAAAAATATAACAAAAAATAATTTAAAAGGAGTTAAAAATAAACTTGAAGCTCGCAAGAGAATTCTCCTTTTAAAAATGGCGTATCACAATGAATTTATGACGAGACATTTTGTACATTGGTCAATTCTCGCAATATGCTAGCAGACACAACTGGTCGGGGAATAACGACGGGGCACCAATTCTCGTGCATTTATTATGATGTCCAAATACATTTAAAAATCGAAAAGTAATGTACATAACGTCGTAAGACCGAAAAGCCTTTTAAAAGGCATAAAACAATTAGATTTCCCATTGTGTCTGCTCTCTGGGCCTTACGACGTTAATACATTAAATTAGATAAATATAATAAATAAATAGAGACATCACGTATACCTACATTGCCCTGGTCCCAAACCAAAGTTTTTTCCTTGGGCTATGGAAACCAGAAACAACGAAGGAACCAAAATGTATTGTTTAGTTAGCGTACATTTTTTACTATTGCAATAAGTGAGTACCTAATGTGTCACGACTTCAGGTCGAATTATTTTTTTTTATGTGATAGGTAGCAGACGAGCAGGTAGACCACCTGATGGTAAGCAATGCCGCCGCTCATGGACACCTGCAACACTAGTAGAGTTACAAGTGCGCTGCCAACCTTTTATCCCCTTCCCCCCCGGATGGGCCTCCGGTACCCTCACTCACTCGGCGAAACACAGCACAGGGGCTGCTTCACGCCGGTTTTCTGTGAGGCAGTGGTATCCACTCCGGTCGAGCCGGCCCATTCATGCCGAAGCGTGGCTCTCGCACAATTAATGATGAATGAGCGAGAATCGCCTCCATGAACTCAAGTATAATGGGCGTAGTAAAAATGTTTTACAATTCTCATGTGGAATATTATGGCTTGTTGCTCTTGATCGCGCCGATTTCTATGACGACAATAAAACATAAACTATATTAGTTGAATATGGGGGACGGAAATTTATAGCTACCACTCTTTCTTGATACGATCCACAACTATCGAAAATTTCCTAAATACACATACTTCTTAGAGATTTTTTAAATTTGCAGACAGTGTTTGATATTGACACATTTTTATTTGTTTATAGCTACAGGCGAGAAGGAATTTAGAAAATAATTTATGGAATATTAAAGATCAATTAATAAAATATTTAAAACTACACATTTATGAATGTTAATTTTACCAATTAGTAAACAGTAACAAAGTTGCATGAAAAGTTGAAATTGTTTATGCGAATTTCCAAGTCTTACTGCCGCACTCAGAAACGTCACTTAACTTCAATGTTCATTATTTAAACTATAAATTGTCTTTATGCTTTAAAATAAGGGTCATTATTTTCTGTTTTTAGAATATTTTGGTATGGACTTTAATTATGATGTCCTCTTTTAACCACTTTTGTTATTAATGGACGGGTGACTGACTGTACTTAACACTACACCATAGCGTATCGTAGTATAATAATAAGTACCTACTGATCGTTGCTTTTTGTCTCTATATTCCCGTGGCCCTCCCACTCTTACGGTAATGAATAAACCCCAGTGTTATATAATATTTATTAATTGTATAATTGCTATGCCTTTGGACGGTTTGTGGTTAGAAGAGATCGAACCTAGAGAAGAGTCCCACGCTTTATAAGTATAAGTACGTTATATAACCCAAAAATTGACAGCGGCCACGAGGTAGACCGAGGAGGCGATAGCGATGAGGCATCAGCTCGACTCCTATAGCCCCAAGTATTACGTTTCGTAAGATACCCGCTTACTGGTACACGAAATTTAAAACGCTGTAACAGTATAATAACAACATACCCTCTTGTTCAGTCTGTATGCTCGCGACCACTCTGTCCCCAGTCCTGGCGTGTTGCCTAGCCTCTTCCATCTCCCTGGCAGCGGCCGCCAGGATGTTGTTGACCGCCGTGTGCGTCCCGGGGGTGACCTCCTCGCGGCGCCGCCGGCGGATCTCTTCAGCCCGCATCATTGACTGCTGGTACATGTGGATCTAAATGGAAGAATTATAAATCATTAGTGAGGGTTTTGGTGGGTTTTGTCTAGTGCGTGAGTGTACCGGAGGCCCAATCGGGGAAAAAGGGGGTTAAGATTCGCAGCGCATTTGTGACTCCACTGGTGTTGTAGGTGTCTATGGACGGCTGAAATCGCTTACCATCAGGTGATCTGTCTGCTCGTCTGCCACCTATCACATATTAAGAGAGCACTCGTGTTTCGAACATAAGGACGAGCCTAAGTCCAATAAGAGTAATCCTACTAATATTATAAACTAGTGGCCCGCCCTCACTTCGTTTCGGGATAGAAGTATTACTGTCTACCGATAGGTGGCGCAGGGTGTCGTTTGCATCGCGCTAGTGTTTCGCCTTTTCGGTTTGTATATAAAGGTTTATCGATGTTTATAGAATTTATCTCTTTATAAATAGTATAGATATAGAAGATGCGAAAGTACCTAACTCTGTCTGTTCACGGATTTGAATGAAATTTGGTATACAGATGGTCTAACTCCTAGACCCTGAGAAAGAACATTGGCTACTTTTTATTGCGAAAAGGGGGTTAAAAAGGGGGGGTGCGGACGAAGTCGCGGGTCACAGCTATTTAATATAAAATGTGCGTATTTTACACTTGGGAGGAGGAGGGGTAACTCGACCTAACTCTGTCTGTACGAAAGCAAAATAGGAGCTCATTACATTATGTCAACACGCGAAATGTCTGAGCCCAGCCAGACACAGTTTTAATATTTATTTCATATCTTCCGTCACACCCTGCTATCGATCGCGTTTCTCGGAATACGCTCAGGCTGCGAGACTTGAAATATGTAGGTAGGTACATGAGAGTTATATGACGAAAATTAAAGTTAAAATGTTGGCCAACCTTGCTTAAGAACGTACAACCACACATTAAAGTATACAAAACTGTCAAATTTCTTCAATCGAGTCTCATCTGCCTGTCATACACATTAGGTTTTGACAGGTTGTGGTAACATGATGTGTGGCTGACTGTACTAGCGACTCCACCTGACTTAGGTGCAATATTATGCATGCGAATAAATACATTGAGACATCACATACATACATTGTGCTGGTCTCAACCAAACCAAGATTTTCCTTGGGCTATGGAAACCAGAAAACCACACCCAGATCCAACGCAAATATTTATTTAATTATTTATTTCAAACTTGATTGCACAAAACTTTGTATAATAGGCGAACTTAATGCCATTATTTCAAATATCTGTTTCATCAAAAACCTTTGTGTCGACAAATGGAACCCGCGATCCTTGCGTCTCAACCGGCGCCACTGCGCTAAACGGCTCTACTAGTCATCTTAATTACTAACTAGTGGGTGGTCGGTGCTAACTTCATTGCAGGACATAATTTTGCTATTAGTTCCAATCTGTACCAACAGATGGCGCTGAGTGACGACTGCATCGCGCTATCATTTTGCATTTTCTGTATGTAAGCTATATAAGATTTGTTGATGTCTCATTATAATCACAACTTAACCAAATCCTGGTAACGTACAATTGTATATAACCGTGAATAACACGCTCAAAATGATGATTTTTCGTATGGCATTGACCTCTGTTGTCTGTAATATCTTATTACTCTGTGCTAAAAGTAATATTGCGTGTAACTCGCTTTTAAAAATACCATAATCCTTAAAGGTCTTCAACCAGTATTTATATGTAAGTACTGGTTATTAAATATCGTACGACATTGTAGAGTTTTTATCGTTTAACATTTCATCGATTATCGAGTACCTAGTATTTTTTCATAATTAATTTTAATGTAAAGTCGACGAATTGTTTAAACAAGATTACAATTATGTATACCCATTTTGGGTACTTTCCAGCTATCGTGATAATAATATGAATAAGTAGGCAACGAAACAAAAAAATATGTTTTATCGCATAATTTATATTTTTTTATTTTATAGTCAAAGTTATCTCTTTTACTATTTATCTTGTAATTTAGCAGTGTTTAATATACCTATACGAAGTGATAATATTTGATTATTCCAATACCTGTACAACGTATTATTTTACTGTTTTATTTACATAAAACCATATTTATTTTTGTACAATAATTCAAGATAGGTATTTTCATATCTTATAGATAAGGCAGCTGTGAAGTGTTTTGTAGCCATTAAAATGTATTAAAAGCAAAGTAATTATTTAAAACGTAAAACATTTTTATATGGACATATTAAAGGAGGTTACAATGGAGTATTATCTTGATTGATTTAATAATGGGTAGACACGGAAACAAACATGTTACAAATTTGAGTTGAGACACGAAGAAATTACTATGGTTGGGTTATGCTATTACGTAGGTATTTACCTAATTGTTACCTAACTAGTGGCCCGCCCTCACATCGTTTCGGGAAATTCCACTCCGTACCAATAGATGGCATTGGGCGTCGATTATATGGCGCTAGTGTTTCGTATTTTCGGTTTACCTATAAGCCTTGTCGTTGTCTATAGAAGTTATCTCATTATAAATAGTATAGATGTGATACGATGAATAGGAAATTGGTAAGACCTTGCTTCCCAATTAAAAAGCCGCAATAAATAGTAATTAATTCTAATTAGATTTAGAGGATTCCCGTCACAGCTTCAACTGTTTAATCGACAATTTATATTATTTTATTATAATACACATTTCCCAAATTATGGACCTACCATTGTTGAAATTAGGTACGAATTCATGGAAACCGGCCGGAAGCCGCATTTGGTAGTGACCCCGCCTCATACGCCAAAGGTCGTGGGTTCAAACCCCACCCTGGACAAACATTCGTATGATGAATATTTCGGTTTTTCAGTGTCGGAGTGTAATATATGTATTTAAGTATTATATTTGTGTTTACTTTGCTGTCTGATATCTGTAACACAAGTGCTTAAGCTATTAATTACGGAGTCAGGTCAATGTATGAGATGTGTGAATTTATACTCATGATCCATTTGGTTTCATCTGGTCCCTTGTTTAAGGGTTACGAAGGAAAGACGGAAGTCGCTTCATTGTACGTACAACCACACATCAAAGTATACAGAACTGTAAAATGTCTTCATTGGATTGTTATCTTACTGTCAAACACGTTAAGTTCAATATCTATTGAGGAAGTTGGACATTTTGTGGTAACCAGATATGTGCCTGTCTGTACCAGACTTGCGTTTAGCGTCACATAAACGAATAGACGCTAAAATTATGATAGCATGTGTAGTTAACTATCGATTAGTCATGAAGCCAACAGAAAAAGGACTTTATCATCTATCTCGCTCTGAAGTGAACAGCCTAAGCAGACGATGTGTAGCCGAAGTGCCGCTCCGGATACGTAACGTAAACAATCAAACACACGGGTCGACTCATGCGCAGTTTGTTTAGTTTTCATATTTGACTGCGCGGTTAACAGAAACGTTAGATGTAGTTTTATAGGTACCTTTATCAACCTCTACTGTTAGAGAAAGAGTGAATAATATACTTGTTTAATACTTGTATGTAAGTATATGCGAGTGAACGAACCTAATAGCCTATTAAATTCATCTTTTTTTTCATGTGGTGGCGACTGGACGGATTACCTGATGGTAAGCGATTGCCGCCCATAGATACCAGCAACACCAGTAGTCATTAGTGCACTTCCAATATTCCAACCCCCCCCCCCCCCCATTGGGCCTCAGTCTTTGATTGACATTATATAATCAAAGGCCTCCAGTACCCTCAGTCACTCGACGAAACTCGGCGCAGGCGCTGGTTCAAGTCGACGAAAAGGTCGAGCCGGCCCATTCATGCCGAAGCCTGGCTCTCCCACAGTTTAAATGCATGTTGAAGAGGTATTTACTTTTGTTATTTTCCTTTATGTATTCAACTCGCGCGCAAGCTAAGTATAGTAATTCGAACGAACTACACAAGTTGGTTGCGTAGGAGTGACGTCACTTCGTACGCCGACGTATTTTATTTTACCATAGTAATCATGAATTACTTACAGCTAACTAAGTACTTGGAGCTTCCTGCCTTGCGTATACCTAATGCATCCACGTCAAATGCAATTTAGCAAATTATCTACAATCAAATCAAATAGTAGTTTTTATTATGGCTTTTGTCCTTGTATTTAGATTTTTTATGGTTTATACTAAGACTAGGTAATCTATCTTATACTATTTACAAAGAGATGGCTTTTATGGACAACGACTAGACTTAGAGGCAAACCGAAAATACGAAACACTAGCGCGTTGTAATCGACGCCCAGCGCCATCTATTTGTTCAGTTTGGAACTACTGTCCCGAAGCGAAGTGAGGGCGGGCCACTAGTATATTATGTATTAATACAAATGTAAAAAAGCATTGAATAATATTAGTCTGAAAATAACAGTAACACAACATGGATCAATGATTTAAAAAAAACGTACTATACCTACTTGTTTGTTTGCGCTTATATCAAAATCTTTATTAATATCGAAGTTTTTTTTTTAATTAAATAGGTAACTGTGTGGCCAAAGCAACATAGGGTATATAAACTTATTACGAAAAAAAATTTTGTGGAAAACCGAACTCGCCCTAAGCAGTCCTACAGGGTAGATAAAATTAAAGATTTACCAACCACGAAAATAGTAGGTATGTACCTACTTACTGACGAATTTTTTAACTAAATAATAAAATTATACGCCATAAGGGGAACCCCTTACGTACAAAATTATAAGGAAAAGTTTTGTATTAGGTATTAGCTTAAATTCTCTGACGACAGATGGATGACTCAAAAACTATAATGCAATTCTGTTTACTAAGATAACGTCAGTTGACTAAAATCTTGATAACAATGAGGTGTATGAGGAAACTAAGCAGTTTAAAATTAGACTTTATAACAGATTTAATGCCAGGAGTTAGAAATTATCGAGATAATTACGTTTTTTCTAACGTCGTAACGCCCAAGACAGCAGACACAATGGAAAATCAATTGTTTTATGCCTTTTAAAAGGCTTATGGGCCTTACGACGTAATTTATCAAATTTTTTTTTGAAAAAAAATATAGGTAGAGTCAGCGACAAAATAAAAAAGTAATATCAATGTCTAAAGATGAAATTAGTGAAGGTATTTAATGTTAAATGACCACTAAATTACCTATTTAAAGAAAAAATATTTTAATTTATTTTTTATGTAAAATAAGATTACGACACCAGCATAAATTGCATAAGACCTACCTAAATGTAACTAATTAATTAAATAATGCATAAATTAAATAAGTATGTTTATACAATGCATTATTTATACATATTTATTATAATAATTCTCGATATGTACATATTAAAATTGGAGTGATATAATAAATATTAATAGTGAGCTATCACAACAAGAGTGTAGTCACAGTTTCGTTTGTCATTAATTTATTATTACTACCTATTATTATTTATTTATTATTACTTATTATTATGAATTTGCTATTAGCGATAAGACCGACGAAATTGTATTTGTGAATAGCCTTATTAGCATTAAGTTCTGTGATATTTTGTGCAATAAAGATCTATCTACTTAAACCAGTACCAATAGATGGCGCTGGGAATCGATTACATCGCGCAACAGTTTCGTTTTCCGTTTACCTATAAGCTCAGGGCGTCGACTATGAAATTAACACCCATACCGTACTGTATAAGTAGTATAGAAGATAAAATTGTTTACTCTCCGTATGACGTATTTTATTTATGGGAAATTAGATTGCCATAAAAATACTGGCCGGATGGCGCATTTGGTAGTGACCCTGCCTTATACGCCAAAGGTCGTGGCTTCGATCCCCACCCTGGACAAACATTCGTGTGATGAACACTTGTGTTTGTTCAGTGTCTGGGTGTAATATATGTATTTAAGTATTATATTTGTGATCCTCTGTTGTCTGATATCTGTAACACAAGTGCTTAAGCTACTTAATACGGAGTCAGGTCAATCAATGAGATGTTGTGTGAAGTTATTAGTTAATAAAAATACTGTAGAGGTAATATTTTTTTCAATTGGTAAGTTGCGTAGGGTAGTATGCTTTATTCAACGAAAATAAAAGAGGGCAGTTCTGAGATCCTACAACGAAGCGGAATTTACGACAAAATCTTTGTCCCCATCCCTTTCACACGCACATGCGTCTATTTTGATTCGACAGATATTCTCGTTCGTAGTTAAATCTTGATAATGCCAAAACAGCGATCATTTGCGAGATGAGCCTTCATGGGCGGCAACACTTTTACGCGTTCACGTACGACGGGTCCCAAGAACAAAATCGTATGTGCTAAGTAAACACATAGCCGATACGATTTTGTTCTTGTTCTTGGGACTATAGAACTTAGGCCTATCACCCCGGAAGTACCCACTGCTGAGTATAGGCCTCTTTTCTTTTTCGTAGGACCTCCTATTTTGGTAATATCATCGACCTACGCGACGCTGGACGACCAGGGTTTCGTTTAACTATTCTATAACACCATTCGGTAAGGAGCTTCCTCCATCTGCCATCACCTCGCCTGGCTAGGTGTCCTGTCCAATTCCACTTGAGTTCCATCACTCTTAACGTCGTAAGACCCTAAAAGTTTTTTAAAAGGCACAAAACAATTGGTTTTCCATTGTGTCTGCTGTCTGGGGCTCTGGACCTACGACGTGGACATTTGTCCTGCGTTGAATTTCAGAGTTCCGGACTCAGACAGCCTGCACTAATAAAATCTGTATACATTGATAGATCTCAATGTGCGCATGTACACAGATAAATAATAGACGTATACGTAAATCTATTTCATAGGTATCAAATCAATAACCGAGGGGAGCCACGTCTCGTTATGTGTATGTGTTGCCGGCGTGTCTGGCGCGCAACTAGTGCCTATGGTGGTTATGGCGTTTCTCCCTTACCACACCATACTTTTATAGTTGGTCGTAAAAGATGCTCTATTTATTAGTAACTGATATTTTTACAATATAATACGGGCTCCCAGACAGATATAGGAATTTTGAATAGGCTGCAGGTTCGAGTCCCGATTAGCACAAATTACTAGTCATGAAACAGGTAAGTATTTGGGTTTAGTTGTTTCCTTCTGTTAGTGTAATCTACTATCTACTATTTATAAAGAGATACATTTTAATGCAAACCGAAAAGTGGTAACACTAGCGCGATGCAATCAACGCCCAGCGCCACCTATTGATAGATAACGGAACTACCGTTCCGAAACGAAGTGAGGATGGGCCACTAGTGTTACAATAAAAACCGTAAAATATTAATCACCGAGAAAATAACTAACATGAGTAGTTTAATGTTCAATATCCACTTAGGCCTGCACGTTTCATCATAGCCATAGTGGTTTATCCCTCGGGAATATTTTAATATTTAGAATAAAGAAGAAATATCTTATAATCCTTAAAATCAAAAAACATCTGCACCAAATTTCAACAAATCAGATCATCTGTTTACTCATAAAATGTAACAGAAGACAGTAAGGTACTTTCACATTTTATTATTACTAAAAAAGTATCAATTTCAAGCATAAAAAGCTAAATTAACATACACAGGTGCAAATTAAGATCCAATAAAAGATAAAATAAAAAATAGTGAATAACATATTCAGACAGGCACTGCTTTAGGTCAGAGAGGTCAACGACCTGACCTTGCCTTGGGGAAAGCATGTATATCAATGGGCAAGGCCAAAACAATGGAACTCTTACAATTAGATCATCAATATATTTGTCCTAGGAAACATGTTATAAAAATATAACATTGATAATCTAATTAGTACTTAGGTTTGTATGAAGTATCTATACCAAATTCTCAATTCTTTGTACTATATTGGATTGGAATGGAATGATGTATAGAAGAAACTGTTATTATCTACGAAATATCAATTAAATTTTTATCTAATGATCATAAAAGAAATGGTTGGCAATGCGTGTACAAGATTTCAGGAGATGCATGCACCTGTAGACAGCGGTAATCACTACTATTAGGCGAGCTGCACACTTGTTTGCCACCATTGTTGTATCAAAAAAAAACTGTTTATGTAAATTTGGTACTAAGTAAAATCCTTAAAAATATGATTGTATTTAGGACATAAGCCATGTGTTATGTAATGTACATGTACCAAGCAAATTGGTAAGTTAATATCTGGAAAGGTTTTTAAAAAGCGAAATTTACTTGACTATGAAAGTACCTAGTACAAATAAAACACTTTCTACCATCTACAAAACCTCTGAACATTTAGCCATTTTATATAAAATAATTAGTTAAAAACTATTTAGTTAAAACATTTTTCCATCATGTAATTTATTTACTGTGCAAATTAAATTTAACAAGTAAACGGGAGGATTTTCCTGCTAACATGACCAACTTGGGAAATTACAAATAAGTGTTAGAATTAGTGTTTTCATGTAGGTATCCTGCGAACAACCAAGATGCCAGAGAAATGTGTTTATAACACCTAATAAACCTGAAAAAGGATGTTGGACTACAAAAATATAAAACTGACCTCGTATAGGAATTGGTATATGGTGGTGTAAAGCCTAAGTGTTTTAAATCTAAAATATGAGTATTTGATGCAAGCATCTCATAATGTTTCAATTACATACAACTACTTGTTAATGTAGTATCCTCCCTTTAAAATATCAGATGAAGAATTCTGACAGATCATACTATAAAACAAATGAAAGGTCAGTAAAAAAAAATTAACTGGTCTGATGGTACTTTTGGTGACTAAGTTTGAATCACACTATTCTAATTTATATCTCATTATATTTTGATACCTTCTCTTCCTTCATAACACAAGCACAGAAGCTTATGTTGGGGTTTGGTTGATCAAATGCGTTATTATAATTTAACATTCTCTGAAATTGTATCCTCAGGTATCTAAAGTGTACCAAGTATGTGTATCTGCTTTCTTTCTATTACAGATTTTACGAAGTGTAAGTGTATACATATATTTGTTACAAGAATGCAAAAGCAGAAATATCCTACAAAAAAAAGTAGTACTTAGTTGATAATAAAGCCAAGTTTGACTTACCTGTTTAAGCCTCTCTACATCAGTTCTGGTTTGCGGAAAGGTTTGTGGAGCGGTGGTCACTGGAGTATGCGTCTGTGGGTATGCAGATGGGTACTCCAAGTTCACATTCAACATCTGCGCAGCATTGTCTCTAGCCTCGTATGCCAGACCCCGGATCTCCAGCTCCGATGCTGTGTGCATCAGGGACTGGAGGTCCAGCTCTTGAACATCCACTGAGCCCTTGTACATGAACTCCACCAGCAGGTTGATCTCCGAGAACGGGATCCCCTTCAAGATCACAATGGGGTGCTGACATGGATTGTCCCTACGACAAACAAAATTCTATGATAATTCACTGATAAAACACAATTTTCAAAAGAATCTTTTATCAGTGTACCCTAATAATTTGAATAATAAATTATCTTTTCATTAAACAGCATTTTTCTGTTATCAAAAGATAAAAATACAATTATGCCATTTATGACTATTACATGGTGATACATAGAGGAATGAAATCACCCTAAACATACAAATGCTGCACAAACTAGTAGTTTTCCAATTTAACATAACTAAAAAGCAGTTCAAATGAACTTATTATTGGTGTAGGAGTTGGCTGTATACAAGTGCTACACGCAATTTATAAATAACTCACGTAAAAAATAATGATGTCATTTAGAGAACTAATGAAACACACTCGTAAATTACATTGAAAAATATGACAATCGCACTGGTTTATTTTTTGAAAAAAGAACAAGTGTTGCGGGAGGTACCTGAATATTTGTTCGAAGTAGGGGCTGCATGCTGAGAGCACGAGCTTGTGCGCCTTCAGGGTGCCGTCGCGGCAGGAGAGCGTCACGTCGGCCAGCGCCGACGACGAGTAGATGGTGGTGAACAGCTGGCTCAGGTTCTGCAGGTGGTTGTTCCACTTCAGGTGGAACGTTTTGTCGCTCACCAGCCCCTGCATCTGGACCACCACAAGCACTTATCACACACAAATCACACTAAATCACATCTGCTGAATAATCGACAGAAAACCGACCCAACTGCGACCGCTACATAAAATTATAATTATTACAACTTATTTTTAGAACGATGCCCGTAAAAAACACTATACGTACGCGGTATGACAGTGTAATATACTATAGGTACGTGCCGCTGACGGAATTTAGAAGTAAAGTTTAAAATGTAATATTTTATTCGGCAACAGAGATTTTTTAATTTAAAACACACCGGTACACCTTTCTTACCTCGAATTCACTTTTCCGACTTCCCGGTTTTTCACATATAACACCGAAACATTTCACAAAATTAAATACAATAATTATGTTACACAGAAAGCCGTGTCGTAAAAAACAGAGTGGGGCACGCCGTGGCCCCCTCCTTGCCCCGGCCCCCTCGCACACAATCAATATACGGAATATGAGAGCGCGCCGTACCCCGCGCCCCCCGCATGCTTTATTATACCGTAATTAATATACAACTTTATTGTATTATAGACAAGGCACATACATTCCAAGCAGGAATGGTTCTACATTATTCTAATTATAGTTGTATTTTTGATTTATGTACGTGTTAAATACGATAAAAGCGACTAGATTTGAAGAAATATCTTTATAATGATGATGCGTTTTCTTGTCTTCATCTGATATTAATATTAGTTAAAATTATATTGTCTTTATTTGAAATTTATTTAATAGATTTTATATGTAAATCTAAATTCTCTAAATCTCAGGTTTCGAATATTTTAGTCTACTTAGGTAGGTATATACTCTGATTAAAGGTTTCATTAAAAATCAACAGAGTACATTAACCGAAGGTAAAAGTACATAAAAAAGCATCCTACAATCTCTGCTTTTGTGCATGTAGCATAGGCACCTGGAGGCGCGAGCTCACGCACACATAGATACAAGGGAGGGAATAGGTTGTCTTTTTTGAGATTCCTTCCTACAACTACACAGCCCAGCCAGACATTGTGAGTAGGTATATGGTAGCTAAGCGAAGTATTTTACAACTATGTATGTGGATAGTTGTATTTTATGACGCCTGGAAAGAGAAGGGCGCATGAGCGGCTACATGAAACATGAATATTAAATTATGAAAACCTAAAGAACCATCTAAAGTACCTACACTTCCATACATATTTATTATAAATGAAAATGCGGAAAAAAAAATCTGACAAAAGAGTAAAATGATACCTTCGGTGAATTTTGGTAACATATAAATGCATTTGGATGCATTGACTGCAAAAGTTTAGTATTTTTCACAGTAGGTATATTAATCACACAAAATAACACTATTCTATGTGTTTATCTTGGCTACGTATATTATAATTATTGGTTTAGGTTATAAATAATTACTATTTTTATTATTATCACAATTAAAACTTAATTTCATTGACACTTTTGATTCGTTTCCCGCTTTTCAAAAAGCGGAAGCGGAAATTATGGTTATAAAGTGCACCTGAGAAGATCATGTATAATGCACCTATAAAAATAGAATGTCACAGTGAAAATATTAAGTGACGATTCATGTGAGTTAGCCTTAATAATTTGCTTCATGTTGGTAGTATCCATAGAGAATTAAAAATAATTAAATCTTTCGTTCATTCACTTGTACCTTCATTCATTCATTGAAATGTCATTGATTTGATTTGACTGTTTTGTCAGTCAACTGTCAGTTCAGTTAAAAAGTAATCGTCGCGGGAGCTGGTGTTGGCGCTCGGGCGGTTTGAAAATATTTTCAAAGAGTGTCCGATATAATTCAACGCTTATTAATCAGTTTTGTAAAACTGCGTTAGTTTTCTTGTTGGACGCAAAACTTTGTTGCTACCGGTAGAATAAGAAATATCCAAAATGGAGAAAAATACTAGTTTAGTAGTTTCCAGTCCTAATATTAAATATACCGACGATTATATCTATTCGGATTACGTATATGAGGAAACATTGGTGACAAAAAACGGCAATGAATTTCTGGTATGTATAAATATATTTTTATTTAACTACCCTGTATTTTTATGTCCTGTTAGAGTAATTGATAGTAAGGACAATCAATAGCCCTAAATTATAGGTAACTAATTAAATAGAAGGAAATACTATTGGTAAATTAATCTATTACTTCTAAAACAGGTATAATTATATTTTAATTAAAATAATAAATAGTATTTTAGAGTATTTTTTGGAGTAATCAATTATTTTAAAACTACCTTCATATCCTACCAATTAAAAATCTATCAGGTACCTAGTTACTCAAAATTTAGTCTCCGATGTAGTATTTAATGTTATATAAGTTAATGACAGCTAAATAATAAATATGTATGTATGCCCTCTGGAGGCTAAGTTACCGTGTTTCTTTTGGGACTAATATCTTAACCAAACCTTGTTCACATACTTACTCCAAAGAGGTGCCATACAATGTGGGATTGTAATATTTTAGTTTTAACATTGTTTAAAGACAATATCCAAATTTTTCTTATTACTACAACTATTATTGAATTAAGTATAAAGCATCTTTGTAACTTTTATCCTTTTTTTGTATTGATATACCTACCTAGTATAGTCTGCGGCTTGAAACAATAGTGTTAGCCTTGAGTGCGCCGAGAAACCAATTTTAGTACAAAGTCAACTTTTTTACAAGTGCGCAAACTAATGGTCATCGCTATTCTTTCATGCCGCCAGCTATATCTGTTGTTGCACTTAATATAGGCTATTTTTTTGTTACCTTCTGTATTCAATTTATACAGACAAATGTACATATACAAGAGATGAAAACATCAGGGTATAAGAATACAGTATATTAAGTTCCAATAAGAAAGAATAATACAAGGCTATCTATTCTTATTCCAAAAACAAACAAAAAGGTACCTATTTAAAGAGTCTAAGGGACATACAGTCCACCCTGTTAAAAACCTCTTAATATAGCAGTCCTGTATTTCCTTCAGAAGACCTGGATTTCTTGGATTTACCTACAACTGGATGTCCTTCTCATAGACCTGGAGCCACTAGACTTATATTTAAATTGCTGGAATTAGACCTGGATTCCCATTACTCAGATTCCCTGCACTTAGACTTGGATTCCTTACACTTACACCTAGATTTCCTGAACATATATCTAGGTCCCTTTACCTTAGATTTTCTAGATCTACAAGGGTTTTCATGTTTTCATTAAATTCACGAAAAGTAGGAGTATGGAGGGAGGGTGTTTCACACAAGTTTTTTCATTTGTCATTAGGCGAAACCCTACCGCAAGTCTCTGAACATCCGCACTGCTCGCAAGGTGGGGAGGGTGGGCGTGATGCTGGTCGGGTGGGGGGGCAACAACGGGTCCACCTTCACCGCGGCGGTGCTCGCCAACCGCCACCAGCTCTCCTGGAGCACCAAGAATGGAAAAATGGACTCCAATTGGTAAGTGTGTTGGTAAGAGTTCTGGAGAGGACACCACGTCTCTGTAAACGTAATGTAGGACGCCCTCAGGCCAGATGGAGTGACGATCTGCGTAAGGCTGGAAAGAGCTGGAATGCGAAAAATCGATCAGAGGTGAATATTAAGAGAGGTCAATGTCCAGCCGTGGACTGCAACAGGCTGATGATAATGATGGTTCAAATTCACACAACATCTTATACATTAGTATTAAATAGAATGATTTATTTCTGGAACATAAGTAAATGCATTGCCTTGACCCCATAATATGTAGTCTAAGCACTTATGTTCAGATTTAGACTATAAAGGAGTCACAAATATAATACCTTAATACATTTATTACACTCAGACACTGAACAAACACAAGTGTTTATCTAATGTTTGTCCAGGGAGGGGATCGAACCCACAACCTTTGGTTGGCGTATGAGACAGGGTCACTACCAAATGCGCCTTCCGGTCAGTCCGCCTGATTGCTTCAAACTAAACCCTCATCTAGGCAGTATTTCGATACCGCCTAGGAAGGAACGTGTAGTCAAAGTTCATATGTTTCCTTCCCACACTGGCGAAGCAGGGAGCGTCGTTGGGGGTTTGGTCGGTAGGCCTTCAGTCTACCGGAGGAGAGCCCGACATAACCCGTCCGCCCCCCGGCACACAGGTATGCATTAGGACGTCGGGTCATTGCACATCGGGCCGGCAGGATTCCCCCAACGCAAAAAAGGCAGTATTTCGATGCGCCATTATCATTTGACTGGTCGGATGGCGTGTGAATTTATTTATTTATTTACTGTCTTGTGTATATGTTGCTTATGTTGATGATATTAATTTCCTTACCACCAGGTTAGGGTCCATCACCCAGTCTTCGACTGTGCGGCTGGGCATCGATGAGAAAGGGCATGACGTCTACTTGCCGATGTCCCAACTCCTTCCCATGGTGCACCCTGATGACTTGGGTAAGTTAATCAGTACCATTAAAGAGGTAAATCCTTCAGAAAACTTCTTTTTGGACTAATTTATAAGAAATTATATTACATCATCAAAGTACACAGAACTGTTAAATTTCTTCAATCGACTCTCATCTTACTATCCAAGATTAGGTTGAATATCAATTGAGAAAATTTGACAGGTTGCGGTAAACAGAGGTGGCAGACGAGCAGACGGATCACCCGATAGTAAGCGATAGCTGCCGCCCATAGACACCTGCAACACCGGTAGTGAGTGCGCTGCCTACCTTTAGCCCCTTTTCCCCCCAATGGGACCTCCGGTGCCCTCACTCACTCGACGAAACACAGCGCAGGCGCTGCTGCCGATTGAGCCGGCCCATTCATGCCGCAGCGTGGCTCTCCCACGATAAAACCGATCGGTTATTGCCGAACTGAATACGTAATAGGTACTTTAAGTAATCTTTTATCGTCTCATACCACGTTATTGTATTAAGTTATTTATGCGCGTAATAATTTTATTAGTATGGACATTTGTGTTAATCATGTACGGATATTGCCGCTCGATAATGGTTCTTATGTCTGCAGTGAAAGATCCTTTGTTGATTGGTGGGTGAAACACATTAAAAATATAGTATAAAGACTGCACTTACTGAGAAAATATAAGGTTACAGTAATTGCAAAAAGCGGGTTATAATATTACTATGCAATTTTATGCCGGCATTAAGATGCCTCGTCTTGTATGCAGTTTCAATTATGTGATTGTTATTGGCAAAGGACCCGGCTGTAGGTTGCTTATTAGTCATAGTGTTTTTATTATAAGTAGGTATTCTTGTTGCAGAGAAATAATATCTACCTACCTAATTAGTTGTCCGTTATTGGCCAGCAGGTGTACGTCTGCATTAAATGTATAGACTTCGACTCTTATGCCAGGACTATAAGGTTCATACTTGAATGAGGTCGTATACTTATTAGTTCGCGCGACTGTACAACACTAATTATTAATTAATTAAGTACAGTTCCTACATTACAATTAAAAGTAAACTAAAATATCAGCCTACCTACTGACCCACTGCAGAGCAAAGGCCACCATCATAGATATCAAGTCATCGCTACGATGGGATTAGGCTTAATCACCACGCTTGCCTAAAGCGCATTGGTGATCACAAACCCGAGCTATGTTCGAAAAACCCGGAACATAGTTTAGACCCGGGACCCCAAAATCATGACCCGGTACTTAAAACTAGACAAACGGGATGTTACATTAAAATTAACCTCCATAAATTTTTCGTAGTAATCGACGGGTGGGACATCAGCCCTCTCAACCTGGCCGAGTCCATGGTGCGCGCCAAAGTCATCGACTACGACCTGCAGCAGAAGCTGAGGAAAGAGATGGCTGCCATGAAGCCACGTCCGGCCATCTATGACCCTGACTTCATTGCAGCTAATCAGGTATGTAGATATCAAGTAGAGTTCCCAGATTTTTTCTTAAAAACTAGATTTGGAAATTAGTAAAATGTCTTAACTCCTATCTTCAGTGACATACAGAAATAACATCGTGACGTTAATTGCTATACTTACTAAATACTGTGTTTTTTTACTGTCAAATGACAGTCCAAAAATCGTATAGATTGTTGAAAATTAAAATCGATAAGTTAGAGTAGTATCTTCTGCAAGCAGTAACCTGATCGCAAGTTAATCTTGCGGTTGGTTGAGCCCGTAATTGCATTAAGTAATTAACTGTAAACGTTGAACTAGCTGAGGGGCTGAAGGCTTATCTACCTCTGAAGGTATAGGTTAGGTGAGGTACTTTATGCATCTCAGGAGGCACATGTTTTTTAGGCGGGTCTTGTGTCACTTCCCTACTAATTTTTCCTCAAATATCCAAAATGGTCCCCCTTGGTTTTTGTGGGTGTGCCTCAAGTTATCGCTATAGGAGAGCCTCACTTAACTCGTCAGCTCGCCAGAGCGTTGGATACCTATGCTTTATGAGTGGTTTCTATAGCTCTTCTCTAGACTTTCACACTAAGTGACGTCCAACAAATCTATATGCGCGTATGAAACGCGCGTATAGACGCCTGAACCCGCACAGTAGTTTAGCTCGATATGTTTTGTTTTGTCATTTTAACGTCGTAACGCCCAGACAGCAGACACAATGATAAATCAATTGTTTTATGCCTTTTAAAAGGCTTATGGGCCTTACGACGTTAACAAGTGCCTAATTTATTAGTATACTGATGATACCTGTTAGTATACTGATTTATACTATGCAATATATTCTTAGGCAAACCAATTAATCATCTAGTTTATTAATTGAACTATCCGTATAGTAGACGCGTTGCGTGCTGGGCTGGGTTAAGTCATTTTCCAAATGGCGGCAGCATTATACCCTATAGTCTAGCAAATAGTGACCTTGCCTACTAAAAATAACTTTGCGATACATCTATCAATGTCTATTACAAATAAAGCATCATCCTGCCTTTGTAGTAGTGTAGTCCGGGATGAATAATTAAACAGTTTCCGATTTCTGCAAATTTTAGTACTTATTTCAGCTGAGCGGTCGCCTATTTGGCATTATTATTGCTATTGTATCTTGTATTGCTATTGTATGTTGTATTGTTTTGTCTTGGTCGTCCTTTGGAAATCCCGAATAACATCATAAATTTCATTAATTTGTTCAAGTAATATCGTTATTATTACGTACACATTAGAATTATTGTTATAATAGATTGATTATTTTGGGATTTAAACGTAATAACAAGACTTAGTTTTCTTAGCACCATCCGCATTCATTAAAAATTGAGACCAAAAAGATGGCGGGGGTCCGAAAATTCACCAAATATTACAACCTCCAAATTGTGATATTTGGTGGAGGGTGTTATTCAGGAGGCATCAGGTGTATTTTATTTTATATGTATTTTTGAAAAAAAAAGATTCCGATTTATTACTACTATACAGCTGGCTGCCTGAGATCTTGAATCCACAAGAAGTAGTTCTCCAAAATCCAAAATTCAACCTTACCATCTTCAAATAGAGTTGCAAATAGCCCATCAGTATCGGCCCGGTGCAAGTGCAATGTCGAGGCAGTCGTCACGTGTCTGCGCACGCATTGCACTAAACTGTACTTACGCAATGACGCCTGAGGTTTATGGAGCGGTTCCCCATATTGTATAGTAATTTGTAGAAAAGTAGCTTTATTTTATGGTAGTATTTTTTTTTTATGTGATTATAGGTAGCAGACGAGCAGGCGGATCACCTGATGGTAAGCAATTGCCGCCGCTCAGGGACACTTGCAACACCAGTGGAGTTACAAGTGCGCTGCCAACCTTTTATCCCCTTCCCCCCGGGTGGGCCTCCGGTACCCTCACTCACTCGGCGAAACACAGCACAGGGGCTGCTTCACGCCGGTTTTCTGTGAGGCAGTGGTATCACTCCGGTCGAGCCGGCCCATTCATGCCGAAGCGTGGCTCTCCCACAGTTAAACACTAAACTCTCTGTATGCAATCGCTCTATCTCTCTCTCATGACGGAGGATCAGGATGCGTTGCACCTCGTTTGTGTTGTCTGCCTCCACCGGTGCAGTGTCTATTCATCGCTTCTCTGAGGACCAAGCAAAACTTATTTCCGGATGTTTCTCTCGATCGGTCCATCTGGTTGGGGATCATCCTTGGACTCGTTTACCCTCCAATAACTATTACAATTATAAACACTAAACAATTAACCTGTAGGCCTAACATGCGCATCGCGACAAAATTTTGTCGACTCTCGTTCGCAAGAATGCATCTTTCTATCCCGCTCATCGCTCAGTCAGGTGAGCGAGACGCAACTTGCGCCGACAAAATACGAGTGTCGACAAATTATCTCGTGGTGCGCATGTTAGCTCGGCTGAAAGTCTCAAATAAAATTAAACTTTAAATAGCCTATTGCTGCCTAAATCATCACCAAATGAAATGTTTGTAGATGAAACATTGTTGTCCCTTCGTATTTCCTGGTTTCCATACTACAAATTAATGTTTCCTTATTTTGGGATAAGGACAATGTATGTTATGTTGCCTCAATTGATTTATATAATGTAGCTAATTTTATTGAGAACAAAATAAACGTTTTTCGATAGTCCCTAAATCTTCTGTCCTTTCGTATTTAGTTGGACTATTTCCTTCTTTTTTACTGTGTCCAACGTCCTTGTTAATCTAGCAAAAATGGTACGTTATATTAGCGGTATAGCACTAAGCCTTGACTCTGAAAGGTTATAATGGAAAGCTTTGTGATAAGGATACAGAGTATGGTTTGTAAACAGATTACTGATGTTTTATATGGATTAATGCTTGATTGTATGATCTGCTTTACTGTGGTCAACTTTGTACAGAAAATAACATTTTCCTCATTCGATAGTATACCAAATGTGTTTGACTTTACGGTGAGAATTGGATGAAGGGGTTTGACAGATTGTATAAATAAACCAACCGGTACGCTTAGACCATGATTCAGTATTTAGGGAGTGCGATAGTGTTCGACCTTCGCAACCTTTTAAAAGGGGAAACAGACTAACTGACTTATGGTTACACGATTGAGAAACTGTCCGACATGTGCAGGTTTCCTTAATATGTTTTTTCTCATCGCTGAGCTAATGGTAGAAATAATTATGCGCATTAATATGTAAAATCTATAAAAAAATCTATTTTCGTAGTACTAGTTATAGATGGCGCTTGGTGTCGATTTCATCGCGCCAGTGTTTCGCATTTTCGGGTTACATATAAGCCTTGTGCGGTTTGCTTTAGAAGTTATCTTTTATAAATAGTATCCAAACGTACCCTGGGCTTTATCTCTCACAGATTTACTACTACAGGTTAGCGCCAGATGCGGTTAATACACATTTTATTAACTGCAACATAGTCTTAGAACATTCCACCCCCTTCTAAAGCGAAGACAAAACAGAAAACAGGCAACTTAACACCGCTAACACTCGCCGAAGTTTTACAAACAGGCCGATGGAAAAATCCAACCTCGTGGACACTAGACAATGGTGTTTGTAAACACTGGCGACTGTTCGCGACACGTGGAGGACGGCGGGTCCCACGTGGCACATGGTGCTAAGTGATTCCAATACTGGGAGCATCTGGAATCTTCTAGACGAGGAAGAAAGAGAAATAGAGACTCTGAACGCCCACGGATGTCATGTCGCTGCTTTAGAACTAACTAGTGGCCCGCCCTCACTTCGCTTCGGTACCGTAATTCAGAAATGAACCAAATGGCGCTGTGTCAAATTACATCGCGCAAGCGTTTCGTGTTTTCGGTTTGCCTATAAGCCTTGTCGTTGTCTATAGAAGTTATCTCTTTATAAATAGTATAGAAGATGTGTCAAAACTAAGATTTATCAGGAGACCATTTTGAAAATATATGATTCTCCCGTACAATATTGTGTTGTTTTGTTTTCGTTATAGATGCTGTTTTTGCTAAAAAAAGAACTGAATTCATTAAAAGATACCTACAGCTCAAATCACTGGTAAATTTCAACACAACGTACTTAACGTTAGATAATCCGAGAGCCCAATTCGTAGGAAAGGGGAAAATGTTACAGCACGCTTGTTTTCACAGGTGTCTATGGACGGCAATACCTTCCGGCGACCATCATTTGATCCGTCTGCTCGTCGGCCATCTTTCACATCTTCTTCTTCTAACTAAATCTATCTTCTTCTATACTATTTATAAAGAGATAACTTCTATGGACAACGACAAGGCTTAGGTAAACTAAAAATACGAAACACTGATGCAATGTAATCGACGGCCAGCGCCAGCTATTGGTTCAGTTTGGAACTACTGTGAAGTGAAGGCTACTAGTAGAAAATAAAACATCTCTTACGTGCAGGTGTACTCGCCACCGGTTACACGTGGCAGCCAATATTCCCAGATTACCTAATGCCTAAGTCATAATAATCAACAATACAGGTGTTTTGAAAAAGAACTGCCCATGGTCCATATAATAGACACCAGTTTGTAAACATGGCGCCATTGTTCTATGCCATAAGTGGACTTTATCGGTACACGTGGCAGACTTGTTATGGTTTTCAATGGAAAAATTAAGTGCGTATGGTACAGCCATACATCAGGTTACCACAAACTGTCAAATTTCCTCAATTGATATTCAACCTAATGTGTGATAGTTAGATGAGAGTTGATTGAAGAAATTTGACAGTTTTGTATACTTTGATGTGTGGATGTACGTATTTTATAAGAGAACATGCGTGTTTGGGGTGCCGTGGTCTAAAGTACTAACATTGAAACCTTAATTCTTTAACTTTTTTTGTGTGTTAGGTGGTAGATGAGCAGACGAATCACATGATGGTAAGCGATTGCCGCCGCCCATAGACACCCGCATAACATGCCAACCTTTTAACCCCCTAGCCCCCTCTGGTACTCTCACTCACTCGTAATTTTAGTGACGGCCTCGATGGCGCAGTGGCTAAGGTATTCGCCCGAAAGGTCCCGGGTTCGATTTCTGCATGGTCAAGACAATTAGAAAACTACATTTTCTAACTTGGCTTGGGGCTGGGTGTTCTGGGTTGAAGCCCCCTGTTATCGTCATCTGTTACTTATAGTATTTTGAGACCAGGTTGAATAGTGTGATTGTCTGGCGTATTATTCATTATTATTTATTTATTTAGTTTGCCATGTGCATAAAGTAGGTAAAAACAGTATCTACCCCTTTTGAATTTTCCCGGAAGACGCGTGAATCCACGTCACTGTGTGACAGCGGTCTCTTTCAGGAATATTCTAACGTTTCGCTCCGGACAACGTTCGATGTGTGTTAGGAGGACACTATTGTGCGAATACTTATCATACCATACCATCTCGAATCGATATTTTTAGTAGACTTGCAATGCGAACATTGCGCGATGTAGAATCGTTTGAGATTCTCGATTTTGTATGAAAGTCATTAAGGTTGAAGGTAGTGAGAAATTAATTTTTTGAAGTGCCCTTAGGCTATACTCTGATTTTTAATTATGTGGAGTAAACTGACAGATGCAAATGTCAAGTTTCAGTGCATTTTGTCCATCCGGCCTTATGGCAGACATTGATGTTTGAATAATATGGGACAAGGTGCAATCTCATTCATTTATGCTAGTGTAACTGCACATGTGTATGTTAGTTATCTATGAAATATAGTATAGATAGGACACAGGGGGTTAAAAGGAACATTAAACCGTCTTATGATCCTCAGGCTGATCGTGCGACGAATTTGATCCGGGGCACGAAGCATGAGCAGTACCTGCAACTTCGAGCTGACATCAAGGACTTCCGCGACAGGAACAAGCTGACCAAGGTTGTGGTGCTGTGGACCGCCAACACCGAGAGGTGAGTCAACCCTCAGGCTGATGGGCCTGGTCCGAGCCACGAGTGCCTGCAGCTGCCGACATCAAGGACTTCGCGACAGGAACAAGCTGACCAAGGTTGTGGTGCTGTGGACCGCCAACACCGAGAGGGGAAGTCCAACCCTCAGCGGATGGGGCCCCGTTCCTTCCCCTAGTGTCGCAGCTGCCTACTCAGGACTTTCGCGACAGGAACAAGCTGACCAAGGTTGTGGTGCTGTGGACCGCCAACACCGAGAGGTGAGTCAACCCTCAGGCTGATGGGCCTGGTCCGAGCCACGAGTGCCTGCAGCTGCCGACATCAAGGACTTGCCGCGGAGGAGCAAACTACTGTGGGAGAGCCATTGCTTGGGCATGAATGGGCCGGCTCGACCGGAGTGATACCATGACCTCACAGAAGACTGGCGTGAAGCAACGCCTGCGCTGTGTTTCGTTAGGGAGTGAGGGTACCGGAGGCCCAATTGGGAGGGAAGGGGATTAAAGGTTGGCAGAGCACTTGACTTGTCGTGACTCTACTGGTGTTGCAGGTGTCTATGGGCGGCAGCAATCGCTTACAGTCCAGTCTCAATAAGCATAATTTTTATACAATGACTAACTTTAGTCTCCATTTATATAAAGATAATGTGTTTTATCTTTCACGCCATAAACTACAACGTATAATGTGGTTCAGATTGAGAATTAGGCAAGCTACTTTTATAAAGACTTGATAGGGGGGTAAATACTACAAATCGTCTTTGTATATGGTTGTGTTAAACTTCTCTAATAATACTCTTAACACTAACTGCCGCACTCAGAGATGTCATTTGACCTTAATGCTCAATATCTTAATTTATGGATAGTCTGTATGTCTATCAAAATAAAGGTCAATATTTTGATAGACATAAAGTTTACTTAAGTGACATTTAAGGTCGAATTAACGTCTCTGAGTGCGGCAGTAAATCATTTCTTCACGTTCCAACTAATTGCTCATTAAGCCTAGTGATAAAACGACGTCTGAAGAGCGTCTAGCAGATACCGGTTAGTGTACCTGCGCACGCGCCGCCGGGCAACGACCGCGCCGCGTGCGCCGAAATATGTTCACTAGACGTTACGTAGACTGAGGCCCGTTTATTGACCTTACCTAGGTAAATAAACTAGGAGATGTTTTAGGTACGATCATTGATGTCTATATACTAGATCTGCAGTCGCCGCGCAAAAGCGTAGCCACTTAGCATAAGCCTACAGGCTTATGCGTCGCTGACGTTCATTCAGTGTTCTGTGAGACACGGCCGAGTCAAGTGTCAAAAGAAAAATACAGAAATTGGGTAAATGCGTGGTTAAAACGTGCGTTTCAAAATCAGAAAAGCATCATAAAGCCACCGGAATAATTTTCCACAAGTAAGTTTATTGTTTTATAGTTTATTTTAATGTAAAAAGTAATAAAAATTTAAAATGTTGGAAATAAGGTTCAGTGTTACAAGTAAAAACGAGTTTTGATTTTCCACATTTAATGGGAAAATATTCTAATAATTGGATTTAGTGATTTCAAGTATTTTAAATTCGTGAAAATTTTCCAGGTTGCCTAAAAATGAAGCACGCTGTGATAAATTGATAACAAATATCCGATTGATAAGAAAGGAGACGGACTGGTTGGTCCATCAGAATATTCCGTTATTTGTTCGAAGCACTTCCGTGATCAAGACAACCTAGAACCAAAAGGCGAATATGTGGGCGAATGTTTATTATATATTTTTTAAATAAAACAAAACAAAATGTTTTATAAATTATTTCATTACCTAGTAATTAGTTGACTTAGGACTGAAGAAATCAGCCCATTCCAACCCATTCAATTTCCATATTTCGATCTTCAGATAGTGGTTTTCAATCAGTTATTAATAACCAACCAAGGTAAATGTCATTACCTTTAAGTAAATAAAAAACGATCTATCTTACTTTATCTATATCTTTATCCATATTAGCAAGAAAAGCGATACTTCTACCCTAATATTACTTAATTATGTGATTGCATTGCTTATTCCCTCCGGTCCATAAGACTTCAAAGCTAAAACACGACTAAACTCAACATACAACGACGAACAGACTTCTTTTGTAATAGGTAATAATCCAGTAAAAATAAAATCATTGAAATATTTTAAAATAAAAGTCTAAAGTTTGGGGTAAACATTTCATAAGTTAGCAACACCATTGCCATTTGCACTCATTGCACGTCACTTATATGACGTGACCATTGCGGTCTTTGTCTAATCTGAGTGAGCGTCAGTGTTTGCGACATGCGCGAGCGAGGCAGATATATGTCTACATATGTTTTCTTTCAAATATTTAATCGTTTCAAAGCTCCGTCGTCAAATTTGATTAGTGGCTACGAGTTTTTTGACGCGTCTTGATGCGGTTTGCTTCTCTAGTCCTATTTATCTCAATGGGTACGATCATCGAGTATGCGATGATTTGACGCTTTTTTAAGTGATAGGTGGCAAATGAGCTGACGGATCACCTGATGGTAAGCGATTGCCGTCACCCATAGACACCTGCTACACCAGTAGAGTCACAAGTGTGCTGCCAACCTTTGATCCCCTTTCCCCTCAATCGGGCCTCCGGTGCCCTCACAAACTCGACAAAACACAACGCAAGCCCTCACACTGGTCTTCTAGGAGGCCGTGGTATCTATTCTAGGTAGCTAGGTGGCTGGGTGGTAGGTTCTATTCTCTTTTTCTATAACCATAGTTTAAGATTTGTTAACATTGTTCATTATAGAGTATCTAACTCAACTATCTAGCTCAACATTATAGAGTATCTCACCTAACTGTGGGAGAGCCACGCTTCGGCATGAATGGGCCGGCTCGACAGGAGTGATACCACTGCCTCACAGAAAACCAGCGTAAAGCAGTCCCTGTGCTGTGTTCCGCCGAGTGAGTGAGGGTAACCGAGGCCCCACCCGGGGGGGAAGGGGATGAAGGTTTGCAGCGATTCGTACTCCACTGGTGTGCAAAGTGTCCATGAGCGGCGGTAGTTGCTTACCATCAAGTGATCCGCCTGCTCGTCTGCTATCTTTGACATAAAAAAAAATCTATCTATCTATGACGACCATTTGGCGCAATGTTTGAACGCCGGTTGAGACGTAAGGGTCGCGGGTTCGATTCCCGCACCAACACAAAGGTTGTTGATGAAACAGATATTTGTGTTGGGTCTGAGTGTTTGTAGTTCCTTCGTTGTTTCTGGTTTCCATGTACAAGGGAAAACTTAGTTTGGGATCAGACAATGTATGTGATGTTGTCTTATTATTATTTATTTATTTATTACGAATTTCCATCGCTATCCAACGAGGTAATGCTGCCAGCATTTTGGGAACATTGCCACAGGGGCCTACTCTGTTTAAACTTTTTCTTTTTTTTGGTAGGTAGTTTATTTATTATTTATTTATTATCTATGTATTATTGCAGGTTCTGCGAGGTCCGTGCGGGGGTGCATGACACGAGCGAGAACCTCGAGCGTGCGCTGCGCAACAACGAGCCGGAGATATCGCCCTCCACCATCTTCGCTATGGCGGCCATCGATGAAGGCGTGAGTATAGAGGCGATGACTACCAAATGACGCCGTGCGGCCAGTCCTACAGTACCCCATCTAGTGGATTCTACACACTCGACGGGCTAGGGGGAAACCTCGCCCGAAAAGAACTCGCACGAGAATTTCAAGATAACCAACATTTTTGTGATGATAATATTGATAATATTGTCTTAACTCTACTAAACAAATAAATATTGGTGAAGTTGTGTTAGAGCAGTGACTATCAAAAAATATTGAAATTCTCGTGCAAGTTTTTCTCGGGCGAGTTTTCCCCCCATTCGATATGAAGAGATTTTACATGTAAATGCTTTAAATTTATTACAATTAATAAGTTAAATGTCGGCGTAACTGGTGGCGTATAACGAAGCCGTCCCGTAACTAATGCGAATGCCTGTCGCATCCAAACAATGATGACACAGCGTTTATAAAAGGCAGAAAGGGGAACTTTTCGTTCTCTGAACCGATCAAGACCACCTATACTCTGATTTTTAATTATGTAGAGTAAACTGACAGGTGTCAATGTGTCATCCCCATACATTATCACTCAATTTGACATAATTATGCAAAATGTCAAAATGTATAGAAAGTTGACATTTGCATCTGTCAGTTTACTCTACATAATTCAAAATTAGAGTTTAATCTTCTTGTATTTGGTTACAGTGTTGCTACATAAACGGTTCGCCGCAAAACACGATCGTGGCAGGCGTGATCGAGCGCGCCGAGAAGAACGGCGTCTCCGTGGCCGGCGACGACTTCAAGTCCGGCCAGACCAAGCTCAAGTCGGTGCTCGTGGACTTCCTCGTTTCAGCTGGTAAGTGTAATATGTCAACTTTTTTTTTTGATCTCCCAAGGGAAATGCATTACGCATACCCGTCCGCCGGGGAGCGGATGGGTTATGTCGGACTCCTCCCGCGGCGGCGGGGTTTTACCGGCTAAAACCCCTGGGCAACCTCTCATCGTTCTTAAGTGGGGAGAAGCCGTAATGACCGGCACGAAGCCCTCACGCTCCACAATCCTCCCCAGACGGGGCCCGCTTAGACGGCGGGCAGGGCGCTGCCCCCCTCCCTTCCCCCAGATGGGCTGGGGGGTACGTTAGGGGGAGGCGCTCTAATTCTGTACGGTAAATATAAGTACGATAGATGGAGTTTTACAATTTTCATACAAATTGTTGCAGTTTAGATTTATCAGCGGACTCCTGGGGGCCCCCAGCGCCCCTTCTGCCGCACCACCCATCTGTAAGACTACTTATCTGCGCGATTGATTGACAGAGTGACCTAAGGTTGCCATCCGTCCGGGTTTCCCCGGATTTGTCCTAGTTGAGAGGGCATCCGGTGAGTGTCCGGAGAAGGCTTCATTTGTAAACTGGGTTTTAAAAAGTAAATAACATTGAGGTTTTCACGCGTCTTGTCCTGTTTTCCAAATTTCAGAGATAGCAACCCTAACTGCACCGGACACACTGGATCGCCATCCGTCTAGAATCTAGACTCTAGATGTTTAGGATGCAACGATAAATCATTTGCTTGTGTTTTCATTTAAGAATTCAGATATAGTAAGATATATGAATCTACCAATTGTTGCAGGTCTGAAACCTGTGTCCATCGTGAGCTACAACCACCTCGGTAATAATGACGGCAAAAATCTCTCCGCCCCTAAGCAGTTCCGTTCCAAAGAGGTATGTCTAAATTAAGATAGATTCTCCTATCAAAATATATTCTAAAATTTTTTTTATACATTTACGAAATAAAAAATATTCATAAAAACTTTGTTTTAGATAACGAAGAGTAACGTGGTAGACGATATGGTGGAATCCAACCAGATCCTGTACAAGCCAGGAGAAAAACCGGACCATGTGGTGGTTATCAAATATGTACCGTACGTCGGTAAGTGGTTTCTTTTTAGTTACGTGAAGTTTTCTAAAGTCTTTTAACTTGGCACTTTTCGGTACATCAAAAGATTCGGTATTAGACTTGGGTGCTTGTTGACCTTCACTTTGATATTTTAACATTATTCAAATATTGAAAGCGCTTGGATATTGCTCAAAGGTCCTGTTATTAGTTAAAATATTTTTCTACTTGCAACAAATAACTTTATATTTGATATTTTTTTTTTAATTATTTCACCTATTTAAATAAAATTAAGTAAAGTCATATCCAAATGTATCTCTAGTGCTAAAAAATTTAGCGCCCGACCCTAATAATCATCATCGCGCTCGTCCACTGCTGGACATAGGTCTCCCCAAATACACGCCACCGCTCCCGATTTTCGGCCACTCTCGGCGGTCAACGGTTGTTAGTTCTGCGGCTAATGTGACCAGCCCACTGCCACTTCAGTTTGCTAATTCGGTGGACCCTAATAATACGTCACTAAATCTTTGGAATGGTCGCGCGTGAAAAATCCGCTAGATGGCGTATTGTTAGACTGATGTCCAACTTCACCGTCATTGGCTGTTTAGTGATATTTTGACATCTCACATTAAAAATAACCAATCATCGTGTAGACGGACCTCAGTTCTACAGTACGCCATCTATTTTCCCATAGGAGTACCAAACACAGAACCATTGTTTTATCCAACAGGCGACTCCAAGCGAGCAATGGACGAGTACACCTCCGAGATCCTTCTCCACGGCACCAACACCCTGGTGGTGCACAACACCTGCGAGGACTCGCTGCTGGCCGTCCCGCTCATACTGGACCTGGTGCTGCTGGCAGACCTGTTCGACAGGGTCAGCTTCCGCCAGGATGACTCCCATGGTAAGATATTGTGGAACTGCTGGACTAGAGGCAAACTGTGACATGTTCTGCTGGCACCAACACCCTGGTGGTGCACAACACCTGCGAGGACTCGCTGCTGGCCGTCCCGCTCATACTGGACCTGGTGCTGCTGGCAGACCTGTTCGACAGGGTCAGCTTCCGCCAGGATGACTCCCATGGTAAGATATTGTGGAACTGCTGGACTAGAGGCAACCTGTGAGATGTTCTGGTGCACCAACACCCTGGTGGTTGCACAACACCTGCGAGGACTCGCTGCTGGCCGTCCCGCTCATACTGGACCTGGTGCTGCTGGCAGACCTCTTCGACAGGGTCAGCTTCCGCCAGGATGACTCCCATGGTAAGATATTGTGGAACTGCTGGACTAGAGGCAAACTGTGACATGTTCTGCTGGCACCAACACCCTGGTGGTGCACAACACCTGCGAGGACTCGCTGCTGGCTGTCCCGCTCATACTGGACCTGGTGCTGCTGGCAGACCTCTTCGACAGGGTCAGCTTCCGCCAGGATGACTCCCATGGTAAGATATGTTGGAACTGCTAAACTTAAGGGGGTTCACTGAGATCCTCTGTCTGCCCTCTTGTTCCATTTGCATGATACGAATATAGTCTGATGGGAAAGAGTATCTGTGAGGATTCCATACATGCTATACAGAGCATTATGGACCTGGTGCTGCTGACAGACCTGTTCGATAGGGTCAGCATCCGCCAGGATGACTCCCATGGTAATTAAGATACGTTAAAACTCGTCCATCGTCTAAGGGTGTTCCATTGAGATCCATCTGTGTACATAGTCTGATGGTGGATAATATTTGTGAAGTTTCCATGCAAGCTATACCAAGCATTCTGGACCTGGTGCTGCTGGCAGACCTTGTTCGATAGGGTCGGCTTCCGCTAGGATGACTCTCATGGTAAGATACGCCAGAACGAGTAAATTTATGTGGAAGTTCTCTCCAAGATCCTTCTGCTGGTCCTAACAGCCTAGTGGTGCAAACACCTGTGAGGATTCGTTGCTGGATGTGCTGCCTTTTCTGGTTCTGGTGCTGTTGACAGACCCGTTTGACAGGGTCAGCTTCCGCCAGGATGACTCCCAGATACGCTAGAACAGGAGCAAATGTATAAAGAAATTCTCTCCTTCTGCTGGTACTAACAGCCTAGTGGTTTTTTTAATCCATACTAGCGGCCGCCCGCGACTTCGTCCGCGTGGAAAAGTAACTTTTTACCCCCCTTTTAACCCCTTACAACCCCCTTTTCGCAATAAAAAGTAGCCTATGTCCTTTCTCAGGGTCTAGATAATCTCTATACCAAATTTAATTTAAATCCGTTGAGTAGTTTTGGCGTGAAAGAGTAACAGACAGACAGACAGAGTTACTTTCGCATTTATAATATTAGTATGGATTTGACTATTGGTTACTTTTTAAGCCATTAGTTCAGTTTGACTACAAATCAAGTTAGCGGGTATTAAAGCAAGCCTACGTTTCGCAGAGTGGTCGCGCATGCACTCAGTGTTGTCGGCGCTGTCGTACCTGCTGAAGGCGCCGCTGGCGGCGGGCGCGCCGGTGGTGAACGCGCTGTTCAAGCAGCGCGCCTGCGTCGACAACCTGCTGCGCGCCTGCCTCGCGCTGCCGCCCGCGACCCACATGCAGCTCGAGCACAAGGTAACAGTGGCCCATGCACCCAGGGCTGGCGGACTGCAGGCGCCGGTGGTGAACGCGCTGTTCAAGCAGCGCGCCTGCGTCGACAACCTGCTGCGCGCCTGCCTCGCGCTGCCGCCCGCGCACCACATGCAGCTCGAGCACAAGGTAACAGTGGGCCATGCCAGGGCTGGAAACCGGTTTTTAATTAACCAGGTTAATATCGATCTCAAACAGGTTTTTTCGTAAGTGTTCGTTCGGAGCGGAACCGATTCGCGAGCGATATTGCTTCAGGGATAAACCTGGTTAATTCCACGAGGCGCGTGAATAGTGCAGCGATATATTTTGTCTCTTTTTAGGACGCGATGCGATTGGACGCGATGCTTGCAGCCACAAGCATAAACATCGTCTTCTCTTTCCCTTTCGATCGTTGCTTTTCATTTGAGGGCGGAGCGAGCGAAATCATTTTGGTTTTAACCAGGTTTTGGGAGCGGAATCAAAACCTAAACGGTCTAAGAGCTTAACCAGAAATAATACCGGTTTCAACGAGTGAAATCGAAATCAAAACGCTCTTTTCAAAATGTATGAAGCTGCGCGAAACCTGGTTGCGAATTTTAACCAGGTATTCCAGCCTTGGTCCATGCACCCAGTGCTGGCGGCGCTGGCGGACTGCAGGCGCCGGTGGTGAACGCGCTGTTGTTGAATGTATTGTTACTACGACTTAGTTGTTGAGTGCACCAAAATAGATCTCTATTACTGTATTCTAGGTGCCATTCCTGACGTCGGCGCTGCACTCGGGCGCCATGTTCTCGGGCAGCGCGCCGCCGCCCAAGAAGCAGAAGCTGGCGCGCGAGAACGGCGACCAGTAAGCCCCACACACAACATTCACCATTCCATCTATACTCTGATTTTTAATCATGTGGAGTAAACTGACAGATGTCAATGTGTCATCCCCATACATAATCACTCAATTTGACAGATGCAAAATGTCAAATTGTGTAGAAACTTGACATTTCCATCTGTCAGTTTACTCCACATGATTAAAAATCAGAGTATATACAATCTTGCAAGGAGAAACATTGAGAAACCTAACGAGCATTTGGCTAAAAAATTTACTACAAACCAAAAATGTATTATATTTTTCTTTAATATGAAAAAAGCAATGTTTATTCCTTAAGTATCATTATTTTATATAAATACCTATATTCTATGGAGTAATTACATTTTAATCACACGGCTATTTAGAGTTTGTGTAAAGTTGTACCTTAGAGCATTATACACACAAAATAAATAAGTATGTTATAATTATTATCAGAGATTTAAATGGTTGGTAATTATGTTAAAGTTGGTGTATGTTGCGGAAAGCATTCTTTACAGCATTCGATTTACTTTAAAATCCATCAGTATAAAAATGGTAACAGTATTATTTAGTAATTTATTTCGTATGGATTCGAATAAATTTCCTGTATTAAAGTTAATATTATTTATTAAGAAGATTATTATGTTTTAATTTTGTAAGTGGCTAAAATTATAAAGTTAGATTATACAGGACGTTTCGTTAACCGTCTAACAAACTTTTAAACCTCACGATGGTCCCGATAACGAGTATTAGTCCTTGGTTTAAATTAGAGAAAAAAATATTCTCATGTTCTTACAATTTTGAATCAATCAATTAAATTTTGTATGAAATGTTGAATTCTTATTTCGAGAATTGGCTTTTTGGTATTTTGGGAAAATGTTTGCTTTTAGTGCAATGTCTGAGTTTGTAAACTGATTAAAAAAGTACGTTGTATAAGTATAAAATATGATCGAAAAGCTTAGTGATCAGAGGAAAATATAAGTGGTTTACTTGTTTGAACGGAACTTACAACGATTTGAAGCACAACTGTAATCACAAACGAAAAACACTCAGTAGATTTTGTAAAACATTTTATCCAAATTATGTTCCTAATTATTATTAAGTGTAAATTATTAAAACCATTCATTCTGTGATGCCTCATGTGATTCGCTTATGTTTATTCTGAAAATGGTTTCCTATCAGATTGATTTACAAAAGATTAAGTTATAAAATTGTATTTATTATAGATTTATTTATAAAGAGAGTTTTACCGTTAAACGAAATTCTAGATTTCGATATTTATACCCAGTGTCTTAGATGGTCGTGGTTAAAGTATTTTTCGCGAATTTTAAACAACCATAAGTTGTACCTGGATGTGAGATGACGTATGTTTAGTAATATATCGGCTATATTGCGTATATGTACGACTAAATGTATGCACGACGAATAGTAAATTTCATTTTTGCTTTAATTTATCTTTGCTTAATTATTAAGTAGATATAACTGTTACTTAAAATGCTTCGGTAATCTTACTGTAGCCCGTCACTATTGCTGTCACTCTGACATATTATTATGTCAAATCGGTAATTACTCAGCCGTGCAACTATACTCTGATTCATAATCATGTAAACTGACAGATGTCAATGTGTCATCCCCATACATTATCACTCAATTTGACAGATGCAAAATGTCAAAATGCATAGAAACTTGTCATTTTCATCTGTCAGTTTACTTTACATGATTATGAATCAGAGTATATACGTAAGACCACTTATAACGACCATGCACGCAATATGTGCAGTACACATGCAAGGCTTATTTCTATAAAATGCATTAGACTTCTGCATAGGGTATTAGGTGACATGTTTGATAAGAAGAAAAAAAGAAGGAAGATATAGGATACTGAATGTCTCTTTCCATTTTATTATTATTAGCTATGCACAATCTGCATAGGAACCAAAAGATCTTTAATGTAAATTAAATTATTATTTTTCTAAAATATAAAGGTAATAACATGTTTTCTAACTAGTGTTATCAGTTCCATATCGAGACCTGATATTAGATTTGTGTCAGAAAGATCTGAACATTGTATTTTCGAGTATTTACACTTTACCTTTATCCTAGGACGTAGAATAACGTGTGAGTACCTAAATCAAGGCTTTTACGAATGAGAAAACCGTTACATGTCGTAATGTCAGTTCGTGATGAGTGAATGAATGAAGTTCGTCGGTCAATCATGGCCCAAGAAAGATTAAATTATGAAATTCCACGTCAAAAAACTATTTATCGCCTCGTAGTTGGAACTGGAAGTACATTATGTAAAAGTACATACATTACTCCATTTAACGGATTTTTGATTTGTAAAAACCCTGATTGGATTGTCAAGTCAAAAGTGTGAATTTAAAAATTAGTAGAGACTTATACTATATTATGTTAATTATTATTTTTTAAGTTATCGCGAGGCATGAGTAGTTCTCATTACATTTTGGCTCGTTTAATTCGTTATTATTTTACCAAGTGAATATTTGTAATTATGGAGCCAAAGTGTAACACTTAAAACTTTAAAAATAAATTAATATATCAAGTTGATGTTTTTAAATTTTAATTTATTTACAGTAGGTAAATTGTATTATAAGATTTTAATGGGGCGAGACAGTCGGACGAGGATGTATGACCAAAAAGAGGTTTTAATTAGGGCAAATAAATTAATTGGAGGTAAAATTATAGCAAGCATAAAACAGTACCTATTAGAAGTGAAAAACATAGAGAAACTTATTTTAACGTATTAATTATAATTAATAAGTGACGTTACCCGTTTATGTATTTTATAAATAGAATCTCTTATATACCTGGTATATACCAAACATATATTTTGTGCGATAGATTGTAGTCAAAATAGTACACTACAAACAGCCGCAAGAGTAGAAAAAAACATATCGTATTTTCAAATACATGTTAAGTATTTTAAAAACTTCTAAATACCACTCTGAACAATATATTTTGTTCTACGACTTTTGAAAATTCGTCGAAAAATGTTTCGTCTCCCCATACAAAATGAACAAGTCACGTGGTCGACTTTGTATGAAAAGTTGAATTTTTTATGCGAATTTCCTTTGATACATAAGAGTATTCAATATTTACTTACCGGTGGTAGCTTATTTCTTTAGCAGTTTTAGTTCGACCTTTATAATTTCTGCACACTTTGATCGCGCAAACCGTCATTTTTAATTTGACGTGCTTGAGCCGCGATGACACAAATGACACTGAGCGTTGGATTCGAGCTTAGGGCCCAACAGTTGGTTGCTATTTTTATGGACGCTTTATCCCGGTAGAGGCTCCATCTAGACATTATATAATCAAAGCGAATTTCCTAAAGTCACTGAACAAATGTTCAGAATGATTGATAGAAGACGTGCTTAAAGGGATGTAAATGTTCTAAGATACATCCTATATTTTGAATAGTTTTGCGGCTGCTTGTAGGTACTTTACAAAGCCGATTTAAACGATTAAGTTTTCATATTTTAGCGATAGTTAATGAACCCACCTGGCTTCGATCAGTATTCGTAGTAATGTAACAGTATATTCGATGTTAGAATGCATTTATTTATCTTACATTTGCTTGTGTTCGTGGCTGTAATAGGTATATAGATACAAATTAGTTTAATGTCTTAATAGACACAGACTCTGTGGCAATACTTATTTGTTAGCTAAAAGCGAACCTACAAAAATCACATTTCGAAACCTGTCAATCAAAAGTAGACTTTATGACAGCGCTCGTCAGGTTCATATTTGCGCGATTCTTCCATTCATTCTTGTCCATAAGAGTGTTTATTGTACTAAATCATCTGTAACGCCCAAATGATTTTTAATTAACTTCCAGAACTGCTCCAACATGTTTTCTTCGCCATAAAGTTGACGTAGAAAGATATTGCTATCTCTTATCTGCATAATTCATAAAGTTAAAAATTTTACCATTGAGAGGCGACGTATTTTGCAGTTTAATGTCAAAATCTAAATATATCAATTTTTTCTCGGTTCTATAAGGTAGGTATATAGGTAACTTAATTGATTTAAAAAACCTTCTAAATATAGCCGCAAGCTGTGTCTATTAAGAGAGACATAATATATCTTATGGGGGTTTTAATATTTTATATTACAAGGTTTAATTGTAAGCACTTTCTTTGTTTGAGATGAAGAGTTTCAAAGAAATGTTTATGTTCAGGTACTTAATTGTATGTAGTATCGTGCATTTATGTTGGAATAAACTATTTGGTTGGATTTATGTGTTTTATTTTATACTGTAAACTATAAAGCCATGTCGGCGGTAATGTGCCAATATCAACAAACTGATAAACAAAAATCGACCTTAACGTCATAGACATACTTAATTTTCGAAATATGGATGAGTGATATTGGCACTTTACCTTTGATACAGTGGATTTAAAAATCGGTCCTGTAACGAACGAAAATATACTTATTAATAAAAATATACCCAAAAAAAATGTGATTATCGGAAGCCCAATTGAGGAGAAAAGGGGTTAAGAGTTTGGCAGTGCACTTGTGACGCCACTGGTGTTGGGTGTCTATGAGCGGCGGCAATCGCTTATTGAGGTGATCCATCTGCTCGTCTGCCACCTATCATATCGCGAGTTAAAGGGGGACGAGAGTATTCAGTTGGGAAGTCCATAGGACCCAGTGTTATTTGGGGAAAATGTGTTTGTTTACAACAGCAAACGCTCTATAGTCCATTTCAGCTAAGAAGAGCCCTGTGACACTTCGATTTTTGACACTTTTAGAGATGTCTTTAATGAAATGATTGCGATTGTTTCTGGTAATCGATAATACTTCCTAAGGAAATGGAATCGATTTTTTTATACTAACAGCAACACACATTTTGCCAATAAATAACAAAAACAGCAACAAACAACAGCAATAAAAGTCAACAATAACAAACACAACAACAAAAAGTAACAATAACCGAACACCACGCAAATACAACGAAAACACAACTCGCATACAATGCTGATGCACTCGTACTAATCCGATTATCGAGTAATCGCAACATGGCCGCCGATTATGACATGTCGCAGCCAAAGATATTGTATATAAGAACTAGATAGCGTACTCATTACTTGCATTCGAGCCTCGTGAGATGTCTATAACTTGATTGGCGTCCTACTCTAATAAGGTGACCACACGATTTAGATTTTCGATTACAATTATTGTTTGTCAAACTCAGTCCACCCACGTGGGAGTCGGGCATCGCTTTCTCTAGGAAACTCGTGAAGCCCATTCAAACTCTTCTAGTTTGAATGGGCTAGCACGAACGTTTCAAAGTATCGTTTGAGTATTTATGAGCAATTTTGTATGAAAAAAAACACAAGTTCCAAATTAAAATTCCTTATTATGTATACGTACGATACGAAGAGACTACCGACTTTTCGAAAAGTTTGTGCTAGCCCTATTAGATTTTCTATTTATTTACCTATAATAATACACTCTGCGGCACATTTAACCGGCCATAGCGTATTTTTCATACAAACGTACACACTTTGCGATTTAAAGGTTCTATGGATATTCTTGATATTGACTAAAATTTAATTTTTTTCACAAACTCTTGGGGAAACTGGGGACACTTGATCCCCATTGTTAGTTCTATAAAAACAAAACGTACATAGGTAGGCAATTTTGTTAACTACCTACTGTTCCTCATTATTTGATTATTATATTTATTAGTGCTTCATATATATTTTTGTTGCATTTTCCCAGAACTTTCCAAAAGGATCAAGTGTCCCCTATTCTGGGAGACTTGATCCCAGTAACAGGTAGACTAGATCTTAGGGGATCAAATCTCTCTAATGCAAATTTGAAATAAATGAAAACCCGGTGTCTTTATAAAAGCATTATTTAATTTAACAAAATATTAAATTTATATTGCTTTAAACATGTCTCACATGTCTCACTCAAGTATTAATTTTATGAGCATTGAGTCTCAGTCTTAGAAGAAATTTTACATTTTCATAAAATAAAATACAGCTTTGAAAATTTACATTTTATTGCATTAGCACTATATGCGAATGCACTATCTATATGAACTGATCATCATCTAAAGGTTGGACTTACATTAGAAACGTTTGAAAATCACTTGTTTAGTAATTTTTCCCGGTATGACGGTAAGCCACCTTTTTTTAATTTCTTCATTCTTTGGAAATCTGAAACAGTAAAAAATCCAGTCTTTAGATGACAAGCGAAATGGACACCCTACTCAATGCAAAAATAAAACTTTGACTAAACACTTACTTATGAAAAGATACACCGCAACCTTTATATGATTCACTTTTGCATCCTATCACACAACAAGTGAGAACCATTATTAAATAAATAAGCACAATTTTTACACTTTATTTTTGTCGTCACAATAATACAATCTTTCAAATTATTTTTGCCGCCGCCATAATGGTGATGTCCAGACGCCAAGTGTTGCATATTTATTATAATTAAAACTACCATATCACCGATTTTTACATAAAACTAGTCGTTTATCATGGTTTAAAATTAAAAAAATAAAAAAGACATTATTAATTCCAACGTATCATTCCTTTAAACTATTCAATATTTTGAAAGTTCCCCAGAAGAAGAAATATAAACTTTGCGTAAGTTATACCACAAAGGTTTTTTTTTTATGATGGCAACCCTTTAGACAAGGACATATTCCTGTCGATCGCCATCTCGCTCGGCTCGATTTTCTGTAAAGCGATTTGTCATTTCAAAGTAATCTTTATTCTCATTGCATAGAATCGAAATTAACATTGCATTCATTTTCATAGTACACCATCTTGTTATAATGTAAAATCTTTGGTCGCAGCTCGATGTTTTTTCCACGTTTCGTTACAAGTAATACAATGTGCATAGGATTGTTTTAAAAAATGTTGTTATTTTCTATTCCATTAAATTAAAGTAAATGATACTGTTTTTGTTTTATAACTTTGAGATGTTTTATTGGAATATTTTTTGGAATGATGCCGCAATTAAATGAAAAAGATAAACAATAAAAATATTTTTCATTGTCAAACATAAAATGCGTAGTTCAGAACGCGATGAAGTGTCACAGGGCTCTTCTTAGCTGAAATGGACTATAGATTAGTATGCGAGACATTATATACACAGACAAAGCACTCTATAGCTGGAGGCACGAAAGTATAGCGATGAACGTTATTTTGCGCACTTGTAAAAAATAAGACTTTCTATCAAAATTGGTTTCTGCGCACTCAAGGTCATAACTGCACTTTCTTGCCTCGGACTATACTAAGTTAAGTATAGTGCAAGTGTTGTTATTACAAGTACAGTGCTTCGTTTCGTGATGATGATAATGAACACAAGTTAAACTACTCTAATTGTGTTGAGTTTCAGTGAGGAAAACTGCAAAAATACATTTTCAGTTATATCTCTGAAACTATTGAAGATATCGCGAAAATAAGATTTTTTTGACTCCCCCTTTATGAAACCCCAATAAAATTGTCCCTCCTATCATCCCATTACCATTTTACCCCCCTTCTCCCCAGTTTAGGTCGTGGTGAAAATTGTCGTTGCGTGGTTTAGTCAACGCTGACGTCATTGTTGGTATAGTCCGAGGCAAGAGAGTGTAGTTATGACCTTGAGTGCGCAGAAACCAATTTTGATAGAAAGTCTTCTTTTTTACAAGTGCGCAAAATAACGGTCATCGCTATACTTTCGTGCCTCTAGCTATATCGTCCACCGCACCAATGGAGTTACATTCAAGTGCGTTGCCAACCTATGGGCCTCTGCTACCCTCACTTAGCGAAACAGTTCAGGCGCTGCTTCGCGGCTTCACTGAGAGGTGGTACGTACAGACAACGACAAATCAGGTTACTTCATTCCGTCTGTTAATTTGATCTTGAATCAAACGTTTTCGTCATTCAGGTGAGAATCGGCTGAAGAAATTTTACAGATTTGTACACATTGATATTATATATTTGATATATATATATCAATATATAGCTGTGTTATCTTGGAGTCCACGAAATTCCCTTTGGAAGTCGGTTAAAGTGTAATAAGCTACTATGCTATTAATAATAGTCCAAGAGCTTGAACCCTGGGAGTAACGGTCTCCATGTAAGGTTAGAGTATACTTACGATTTATGGCATGCTAAGAGCAATAGCCATGACCTGGCAGGCGTCAGCTCTGCACGTCATCAGCCCCTTTATACAAATTTCTAACCTTACAGGGAGACCGTTACTCCCAGCTATAATGGGATTCAAGTAACGATATAATAATAATGTAGGTAATCTTATAGTTGAATAGGTATCGTAATTAAATGGTTACCCAAGCCAAAAAAAGAGCTAAATAAAACCACTGTTTCGGATTAATCTTTCTTTATTTTCAGTTAAGCATAGAATAGTACAGTATCCCAAGTTCACCCAGTCTAGTCGACAGAGCAATCGCGACAAGCCGACACTTCAGTAACACTGGTGTTCACAACAGTACAGCCAAATCAACTATAAACCAACATACAATATGTGTATACCATCGCTTGGTTCGGTATAATATGAAGGGTCTGAAAGCGTTTTCTACTATTATTTAAAAAAAAACCAGATGCCGTAATTTAATTTTATCCATAAAAATAATTGGTTCTTTTTAAATGTCATACTGACAAAAAGGACCAATCATCTAACAGATATGACTAATGAATGAGTGAATGAATGAAGTTGATTCGACTCATTCTTCTCTTCTCGAGTTGGTAGAAGATATAGGATTTTTTATCGTCAAGTCAATGAAGTGCCTAGGTAACCTACCTTCTTTTGCAATTTTGATTGTTGTAACAGTAGAAAATGCTTAAAGAACCCCATATTTATGCGAGTAAACATAACTAAAATTACTTAAAATCTAATAACGTACATGATTTGTTCTAACGCGGCATGTTACTTCTCATCAACAATTCCTCTTACACAATTAATTAATAATAATTGTTTGTCACTTGTCATGCAGTTAGTACGATTCTTTATACACATTTTTGGTAATAAAACATCTATATATAGTTGAAACTTAACGTTTGTTCACAACGTGCGTACAATATCGAGAATGCAGGATTCTGGGTTTAAGATTTAATCTAAGTGTGATTTTTCTTTTGTGATAATTTACTTTATTTGCAGATCTTTAATCACATACTTATCAACAATGCCTACGTTTCAGTTATTGTATTTGCCTTTTAACATTTTATGTCTAAAAATGTTTCAAGTAGTTTTTATTAATGGATTACATAATCAAACTTTATTTTTAAAAACCAGCATAAAACATGCAATTAAGGAATAAAACAAAATCAGATAAATATGTTTAGCTATAGGTAAGGAACATAATTATTTTAAGTAATCTATTCGTATTTTCAGAAATACTTAAGCCTCTAAAATCATTTAAACTACGGCGTATGACATTGTATGAAATGCGTGTACCTATATGAATCAGTATTAATTTTGATCCTTATTAATGACCTCTCAGCCTATGCACAATAGAGGTTGGCCATCATCTTGCCACTTGCACCTTACACCAGAACCCTGCATTTAAAGAGAAAACATTCAGAATAACAATGCTCAGATACGTTGGAATGTTAACTGAATACACCTAAAGCGTTAATAGTACCAAAATACTGTCGCTTACAATATAAATACTTAATTAAAATAATACAAGGTAACCCTAACGCAGGCTTTGGCCGTATGCTGCAGCAGGCAATTAAACGTAATAATAATCTCAACACAACTGACCGACGAAAACGAACCGTTTAAGATAAATCTTTAAGTCCATTTTTACACGACATGCAACAATTCGATTGACAACGCACATTACTTCCAATCGGCAACACATTAATAAAATACAATAGGGTATAACCACAACATGGATATATCAAGTAAAGTCAGGCCTATCACACGAGACAAACCCAGAGGGAAGCTATAGAACTAGTCATGTGACGTCATAGGTATAGATTTTCTCTGTTGGCTATAAAGCTAAAACTTTGGAGAAGTACAGTCAACTCCAAAATTATGTATACACTTTAGGACCTTGTCACAATACATAATGTATAAGAAAGTAGAAGTCGTCCTTATACATATGTATTGTGGCAAGGTCCTAAAGTGTATACATATTTTTGGAGCTGACTGTACCTACACAACGTAATTTAAGGCGTGCCCAGAACCTAAATTTATGTAAATACTAGTGGTTCACCTTCGCTTTGTGGCGTTCCAAATGTACCAATAGATGGCGCTGAGTGCCTTTATGCCTTTTATAATTTGTTAAAATAAAATCGGATTACTTTAGTGTGGACGATATTTAAAAATATGAGACTTGACATTAAAAGTGTTTTAAAAGCTGAAGATTTTGTTGTTTGTTCAATAGATGAAATTACTTTTATTTCAGTGGGTATATGAGCCTAATTATTCACTAGTAATTTTTATGATAAAAGACTGACTTCAGTGGTTAGTTTACAAAACAGTGCTCAAACACAAGTTAAATACACCAGAACAAGTATTTTTTTACCTCCTTTGAGATCACATGACAAAGTTCACGAAAGGCTGTCCCAATGCGTTCATTATTCAAGTGCATCCACTCGACAACATACTGGAGTACTGCGCCGAGTGTGTCCCCGGGTGTATCCGCTCCGGACTGCCGAGGCCGACGCCAGTGTATATCTAATACGGTGCAAAATGTCTAAGATAGATACTACACACTATTTAGAATAGTTTGTGGACACTTGAGCTTAGTCGGCGCACGCGCACCGTCAACGTCACTTTTACGATAATTACCATCTTTATATAATAAGTCTTTTCTTCTACATTTAACAATAATTTGTTATAATATTTTATAACCAATGTATTTACGAGTTATTTGTTTATAATGTACACGATTTTAAATTTGTCTCAGTGCTCAATATTATATATTTTTTTATAAAATTCGTTGGCTACCTAAACGAGTGGTGTTATCTATGAAGGGCAGCAGGATCTACTATAGGGAATGGAATATACTTTACACTTGGTGGCATGGAAAGTGTCCACCTTAATTTTATATATTTTAACGACAGAATCAACTGGGTATATTATATTTTCTTATATATCTCTTTATAATAAAAGCATGCATTTATTTTAAATATAGTGTGGAGGTTGAACATTTCTCCATGCCATGAAATGTATTACAATAGCATATAAGAATCGCGTGCCATTTACGTTTTAAGTGCGAGTATCTGATACTCCGTTATTTGTACAGTTGAATGCGGAACTGGTTTTAGTAAATGACACACGCATTATGCCAAGAATCATTGCTACGAAACTAGCTTAAATCTAGGCGTCTAGGGAATATACTAAATTTGGATAAGGGCTACAATAGGCTCCTCAGGCCGACGGCCGCAAAGATCTACGATTAATTCCTTACGTGCCTTTTGTTTAGACAACCTGTCTCGGTGTCCACGTACGTGGACACAACTACAATAATAAATTTATTGCTCGAAACAATAATGATAATTAATTTAACGTGCAGATCGCAGCCCCAGTAAAAGGGAATTTGGGAAGCGCGAAAATCGCGGGGCGTGCTGGTCCGACCGCTCGAGATGGCTGCTTCGATTGATATCATGCTTTATCTCAAATAAGTTAAAGTTCATTTCCCATAAATCTTACACTACTTTTTGATTAAATGTGAAATAGACTTCAATATCATAGTAATAAAGATGAGTTTATCACGCTGCCAATTAATACTCGGCGGCCCAACGTAGCGATCTCTTAAGTTACCACAATACATACCAACATTACTAACCCGACCTTTCTCACAGAAAGGATAGATAGACACTACAATAGTTTCAAAAATATTAAGTCTTATAATATTTCTCGTATAGTACATAATGATTAATTTCCGTTACTTATGTACAGAAGCGTTTTCACTCCAATGGTTCGTCCATTGGAATTTAATCGAGTGATCTAATATTTAGTAATCGTGGGACGCGTCTACTGCTCCCGACACGTCGAAGCATGTCCCATGCGAACTTACCGAGCACCAAACATGGCTATTCAACAAGAAATGTCCGCTATCTCAATTCCATATCAGAGGTGTGTACTTGCGTGCAAAGAAACAGAATCTTTCAATTAATTCCAAAATGTAAGCTTTTATATAGACTTGTAGTAGGATGAAAATAAATATATTAATTTCGCGTGATTAAAGTACTTTAATTTTCGGTGGGTTGAGAGAGGAAAATACTGGAAAACCCTAATAGGAGCTGTCAGTGAGTCGTTTAGATATTAGGTGCAAACAATTTAGACTATTTTACAAAATGTGTTATTTACCACGTAAGAAACGATCGATACGTGCTCATATTTTAGTAATAAACCTCAATATACTAATAAACGATTAAATACGAAAGAACCAGCACGAAAGCACCACTTAAATACTTAGTTACAATATTTTGTTTCTATAAAAATTGGAAGCCAATTACTGTCTCACTTACACTCAACGCAAGTCACAATAACATGAAAGGAACTGTAATAAAATAATTAGTATTAAACTTGATTTCTATAAATTATATTCATGTTTTGATGGGCCATAAATGGAAATTGTTTTTTGAAGTTTTTGTAGGGCAATTTTATTACAAACATGTTTTTATTTATTGTAACTTGCATTGGGTGGTCACATTTGGATAAAAAATTGTAAATTGTCGCCTACCGACACATCGCTTCTTCTTTCAATTGACCTTATCGAAATCGTTAATTAATGACATAAGTCGAAAATAATATTTAGTAACAGCGTGATACTTAAGCAGAAAATATACTGTTTAGTGAATTTTGACCAGCAAAATTGGTTAAGTCTCACGCCCTATAACTCAAAGTGGGTATAATTTGTGCACTTTAAGTTACACTTTCAGATGACATTTTAGACGATGTATTTTTATTTCAATTAATGCATTTATTTTTGTAGTTTTTGCTTGAGTATGATACCTCATCATTTCTATACAAAACCTCACATCATATTAATATAAGTAAGTACTTCTAATACGTTCATAGTTTCATAACGTTATTTGATTGGAACAAAAGTATGATGTCAAAAATACATCGTCAAAAATTGCCCCTTTTTTAAGTCACAATTAGTTTCAAATTGTTTAATGTAGCATTTAGTGAAATTTGTGGTGCGTTAGCATATTTAGGCGTTGTAAAAAGCCCACCCCCGCTTCAAGATGCCTTTGTAGACGAATATGTATCTAATCTTTACAGCTTACGGTCGGTTATCGCTATGGTGGAACGGGCGATTCTCATACATTTTTACAAAATGTCAAAATTAATGGTAATTTGACATTTTCATTTGTCGACCTAGGTACGTATGTATGTAAGCTGCAAAAATTAAAATTAAGGCTTTTTGCAAATAAAAAATCCGTTCGATCGAGTTAAGTGACAACTGGCCTAACAAAGAGTGTATTCATTACATTTGAGGTAGGTATCTTGTCAAAATTACGAAGTTACTTAAAAACAATCAAAGTCTTCAAAGTTTCACACCGGGGGCGATTCTCGTTAATGTGGGAATGTTTAAAGTCATGGGGGGTTTTTTTGTTCAAGATTTAAAAATATTTTTTTTTGGTAAGAGGGATTATTCTTCAAAACTTGAATTTTGGGAAACATATTATGGGAAGAAAGCGAGATAGTCATCTGACATCATCACTGAAGTTATCTACGTAAAGCCATCTATCGAATTTTCCATTTGCAAAAAATCATCAAGCCTGCTCTACACTTAGTCCGCGAATTACGCGCGACGCCGCGAACGCGATGTGTGGGGTTTCGCAATTCAAGGCATTGCGATTGTTCTCCGATTGTAGTCGCGGCACATTCTCAGTCTAAGACTTATAACTCTCAGATTCGTATGTAATGACAAGCCTTATACCATAGATTTACTGTCGGGTAAAGATTGGTCGTATCGTACCTTAGTATGGAGTCAGGTCAATGTATGAGATGTTGAGTGAATGTAAGTATGGAGGCGTCATGTTCGCTTGTGATTCGCGGAGTAAGTGTGGAGGCGTCATGTTCGCGGCGAGATTCCCGACCTAAAGAGCGATTTACACTTCAATAAGTACAGTAGCGAGTTAAGTTGCTTCATCGGGGAGTTAAGTCATTTTTGCTGTGCGAACGGCAAAAATGACTTAACTCGCTGATGAAGCAACTTAACTCGCTATACTCTGATTCATAATCATGTAAAGTAAACTGACAGATGCAAATGTGAAGTTTCCATACATTTTGACATCTTGCATGTGTCAAATTGAATGATAATGTATAGGGATGACACATTGACATCTGTCAGTTTACTTTACATGATTATGAATCAGAGTATACTGTACTTATTGAAGTGTAAATCGTTCTTAAGTGTGAAGGCGTCATGTTCGCGGCGAGATTCCCGACCTAAGTGTGGACGCGACATGTTCGCTTGTGATTCGCGGAGCAAGTGTGGGGGCTCTAGAGGGCGTCTTAGGGCTCTAAAGGGCGTCAGTTACAATTGCCTAGGGCTGGTAGGGCCGCGGGGGCGGCGGCGGCGGGGGCGGGGGCGCGGGTCAGTTGAGCGGCAGGCAGAACATGTGCTGCAGCAGCGTGGGCTTGCGCGGCGGCTGCTCCGAGCACACCGAGTCGTAGTCAGATGACGACGACTCGCCGCCGTAGCCGTACGCCTGGGAACAAATAGATAGATAACGTTTATAATTATAGACGGAATGAGGGTTTTTGCAAATGCAAAATCAGATAGATCAGGTCCAACTTAGACGACATTGGTTGTTTCATAATTTTGACCTGAAATGTCCACTACTCGGACTCTTTTGGACCTGACGTCAACGTAACGCCATCTATTGGCTTTTGCATTTGCAAAAACGCTCATTAACGTTACATTTTTTCATGTTAAATTTTAAGCACACAATTATGTACAGTCAGCCACACATGTGGTGTCCATTATCTGTCAAATTTCCTCATTTGATATTCAACCTAATTTTTAAGACAGTAAGATGAGAGTTGATTGAAGAAAATATACTTATGTGACGTACTGACGGACACACATACATGCCAAATCTATAAGGGTTTCATTGTTTGCCATTTGGCTACGGAACTTTAAAAAGAAAACGCGCCTAAAAAACGCCCAAAGACACCTGCAACACCAGTATCACTCCGGTCAAGCTGTCCCATTAATGCCGAAGCCTGGCTCTCCCACCGTTGAAGTGTATGTATAGTCTTAAGGTCACCAGTTACTTAGTGCCTACCTGCATGGGATCGTGGTAGGGGTGCAGCAGACAGGCGTGTTGTCACACGCAGTCCTCCAGGGACATCAGGAGCGGGCTCAGTACTCGAAGCCCTCGCACTGTACACACCTGCATGGGATCGTGGTAGGGGTGCAGCAGACAGGCGTGTTGTCACACGCAGTCCTCCAGGGACATCAGGAGCGGGCTCAGTACTCGAAGCCCTCGCACTGTACACACCTGCATGGGATCGTGGTAGGGGTGCAGCAGACAGGCGTGTTGTCACACGCAGTCCTCCAGGGACATCAGGAGCGGGTCAGTACTCGAAGCCCTCGCACTGTACACACCTGCATGGGATCGTGGTAGGGGTGCAGCAGACAGGCGTGTTGTCACACGCAGTCCTCCAGGGACATCAGGAGCGGGTCAGTACTCGAAGCCCTCGCACTGTACACACCTGCATGGGATCGTGGTAGGGGTGCAGCAGACAGGCGTGTTGTCACACGCAGTCCTCCAGGGACATCAGGAGCGGGTTCAGTACTCGAAGCCCTCGCACTGTACACACCTGCATGGGATCGTGGTAGGGGTGCAGCAGACAGGCGTGTTGTCACACGCAGTCCTCCAGGGACATCAGGAGCGGGTCAGTACTCGAAGCCCTCGCACTGTACACACCTGCATGGGATCGTGGTAGGGGTGCAGCAGACAGGCGTGTTGTCACACGCAGTCCTCCAGGGACATCAGGAGCGGGTCAGTACTCGAAGCCCTCGCACTGTACACACCTGCATGGGATCGTGGTAGGGGTGCAGCAGACAGGCGTGTTGTCACACGCAGTCCTCCAGGGACATCAGGAGCGGGTTCACGTACTCGAAGCCCTCGAACTCGGACTGGTCGATGTCCGCGATCACAGTGCTGGAAACATAACAAATATTTTAATTATAGATATTAAAATGCATCAAGAAAGTCATGAAATTTATTGATGGCGTCTGACTGACGTAGCTACCGCCGTATCTGCCGTATCAATAGGGTATTTGACTAATCTCGATATAGTAAAAAATATTTATACTTTCCAAAATACTGGTAAATGAGAACCAATGGCCAACATTTTCAGTTAAAAATATAACGTCTAGCTGGTTTTATGAGCATTCAAAGTTTCATGGGCAAGTCTATTTTTAAAGTATAAAATTAAAAAAAAATATATATATCATCGAACTACCCGTACATTTTTCACCAACTTTTTATTATGAAACCATTTACATAAACGAAACATTGATATAGCTACCAAACAAAATTTACTAGACGCGCATACAAGATACGGGCGTGTGACGTCACTTGCCTGTAGCCATTTGTATAGAGCGTTTTTGGGCTTGCCCAAAATATGTGCTCTTAAAGTTGTGATATCTCAGGTGATTCAAATCAGAATCGAGCAATTCTTTCAATAATGTTTCTTAAATTGAGAGGTCTTTTGATTAAACACATATTTTTTTTTTGTCAAATACCCTATTGTATGGGGCCCCCGAGCCACAACTGTGGTTTAAAATGATCACTATTAATCATACATTACGGCACACTTTCATGAGTTCCAAACAGTCTCCAATATCTCCGGTATCTGTGAACATTTACATCGCTTTAACATCTTCTACCAACCATTAAAACACTACATAAGTACGGCTTTTAAATATTTGTCGAAAATTTTTTCGACTCTCCACAAAATGAACTATTCACATGACCAACTTTGTATGAAAAGTTGATTGGTTTTTTTAGGCGTTTTCCAAAATTCATAAAACAAATGTTGTTTAGAATGGTTGGTATAACACGTGGTTAAAGGGATGTAAAAGTTCACAGATACACCCTGTACAACTACTTAAGTGGGTACAGGAGTATGTTCCCCGTCTCACTTCACTTGCGCAATGACTAACATGTGCATGGACTTGTGTCACAGCGCGCGCAAACATGACACGGCGACGGACCAATACCGGCACAGGAAGAAGACGCGCCGTGCGTGGAGTATCCCGATTTGTCAATAGCATGGGAAATGCTATTACAATTCGTTACGCGCTACTATAATTCGTCTTTTGCGCAGGTACATCAATGAGCCTTATCAATTGGGTATTTGACTAAAATTTTTTTATGTGTTTAATCAAAAGACGCCTCAATTTAAGAAACATCGTTTGAAGAATCACTTTAATTCTCATTTGAATTACCTGAGATATCACAACTTTAAGAGCACATATTTTGGGCAAGCCCAAAAACGCTCTATACAAATGGTTATTGAATTGTGACGTCACAACTCAAACTTCTGTATGCGCGTCTAGTAAATTTTGTTTGGCAGCTATATCAAATGTTTCGTTTAAGTAAATGGCTTTATAATAAAAGTTGGTGGAAAATGTACGGGTAGTTCAATGATATAGTTATTTTTTTTTAATTTAAAAACTTTAAAAATGGACTTGCCCATGAAACTTTGAATGCTCACAAAACCAGCTAGACGTTATAATTTTAACTGAAAATGTTGGCCATTGGTTCTTATTTACCAATATTTTGATAGAGTATCAATATTTTTACTATATCGAGTTAGTCAAATACCCAATTGTGTAACTGTACGTTCAAGAACAGTGGCAAACGTACTCGTTGTCGGGCGTGAGGTGCACCGGCTCGTCGGTGAACTCGGGCGGGAAGTTGGCGAGGTCGCGCTCGCCCTCCAGCCGCGGCTTGAACGGCGGGACCACCTGCTTCTGCTCCAGCTGGGGACAAACTAGGGATACACTTCTTATTTTAACCAGACATGTAGGTTATAATATTAAGAATTACAAACATTTAATCAAACTAATTCAAGACCAAAAATGACCACGCAACGTCACTGTCAATTGTTAATGAATTTCAATACATTAGAGGTCTAATTGTCGACGTTAGACCGAATCGGGTTATCCCTTTCACACGCGCGGCTTGTTTGAATTGACCGTATATTCTCATTCGTTACTAGCCGTGTTAAAGCCACCTGCGCACCCTTTTTGGCATATTTCTTATTATGCAGACTGACGGTCAAGTTTCCATACATTGTTAAGATACCAAATGTTATTCACACCTGAAGTGTTACAAGCGCAATACCATCTTTGAAAACTAAAATTACGTATGGTTAAGTTTTTATTAAAGTGTCTTGTATTTAAATGAAAAAAAAATAATATATTTTTTTTAATTATAGTATCACAATTACCTATAAATAAATTACATCAGCGAGTGTTTTTAGAAAAAAGGGGTATACTATGGTGCGATCATTTTATTGCAGTAGCAACATTGTAGTAGATTTTTTGGTCTTGAATTCCAGGTTTGGGTATAGGACGCAAAACTGGCGGGGAGCGCGCGAGTGATGTTCAAGCCACGTGCTCTAACATCACTCGCGCGCTTATGATGTAAAAAAGTAAAGTATTAGCCTATATATTGTCCCACTGCAGGCCAAAGGCCTCCATCATACAAATGGAGTCATCACTATAATGACGGAATTAGGCTTAATCACCACGCTTGCCTAATGCGGATTGGTGATCACAAACCCAAGTTATGTTCGTAACATTCGAAACATTCTTTATTGTGGGAGATTCAATTGTGGGAGAGCCATGCTTCCACGGAAAACCGGCGTGAAGCAGCTCCTGTGCTGTGTTTCGCCGAGTGAGTAAGGGTACCGGAGGCCCATCGGGAGGGAAGGGGATAAAAGGTTAGCAGCGCACTTGTTGCATGTGTTCATTGGCATCAGAATCTTAGTATACGTATTTTAAGACTATGGTGTAAATTGCGGAGAAAAATTGTATGTGAGGACTGCAAAGAAAGTTACAACTGTGGGAGAGCCACGCTTCGGCACTGCCTCGCAGAAAACCGGCGTGAAGTAGTTTGCTGTGTTTCGCCGAGTGAGTGAGGGTACCGGAGGCCTACCCAGGGGGAAGGGGATAAAAGGTTGGCAGCGCACTTGTAACTCCACTGGTGTTGCAAGTGTCCATGAGCGGCGGCAACCGCCTGCTCGTCTGCTACCTATCACATAAAAAAAAAACTTTTTTCTCGACCCGAGAATCGAATCCGAGACCCGAATCTAAATCGTTGCGAATCGACGGGGCGTTACGTACCATAATGTATTTAATGGAATATTTATTGTCACATAGCAATCTCAAATTGGTCATCCGTGTAGTAAAAGAGCGTATGGACTATTAGGGAGGGTTAGCACTCACCATCTCCCACTCGATGCTCTTGAAGAAGGGGTGGTTGACGATGTCGAGGAAGCCGCTCTCGCCGCAGCCGAGCCGCTCCACCGGGTTCTTGTTGAGGAAGCCCTTCAGCACCGACGCCGCCTTCACCGACAGCGACCGCGGGATACGGATCGTCTTCTCTAAGATCACCTGCAAAATTAATTCGCTTTGTGTAAAAATATTTAAATAAATAAATTGAGACAACATCACATACATTGTCCTGGTCCCAAACTAAGGTATTCCCTTGTGCTATGGAAACCAGAAACAACGAAGGAACCACAAACACCCAGACCCAACACAAATATCTGTTTCATCAACAAACATTTGTGTCGGTGCGGGAATCGAACCCACGACTCTTACGTCTCAACCGGCGCTCAAACCATTGCGCTAAAAGGGTCGTCTGAAAATCAACTTTGGCATTCATAAGATATGTATTATTTACCGTAGGAACCCATAAGATTTTGATGATTAGATGGTACAAAACAAACACAGAAAACTTAACGTCTAGTTTTGGTCAGAGTCGTTCATTAACGTTGATTGCCACTTACAAGACATATATATATATGTCCGCCGCATTTCAAAACGCCCCTGTGTTACAAAACAGCTAGGCCTGATGTAATTCGGCGGATTATACGATCTGGCTGCGACATATATATACAGTGAGTGTAGAACTTTAACAACTACATACATTAAAATAAAAATATTTTGGGGCAATTTATTTTGGTTACCTATGTATATTTTGGGGCAATTTATTTTGGTTGTCTATGTATATTTTGGGGCAATTTATTTTGGTTGTCTATGTATATTTTGGGGCAATTTATTTTGGTCACTAATAGTACCGCTTTAGCTGCTACAGTACATAAGACTCGATCTCTAGCTGGTTGCGTACCTACGCAGGATTAGAGACTACCTAATTATAAAAATAATTTAATAGCGTTGTTGAAGGGAAGAATTACCGGTTACCTGCATGACAAACTTTTCAATATTCTGGTCTCATCCGTGTGTAAGCAAAATAAATAATTTTATTAAATAATTTTAGCTATACCTATATCTACTAGTATTGGACTTACAGCCACTGAACAAAAGAAATTATGGAATAAGGAGTTCGCTGTTCATTGGATGTGAATAAATTATAAGAAAATAGAATAGGAATGCTCGGCAAGAGTACACTGTGGCGCGTTTTCTTCGATCTTCTTGAAACGTCAGATGTTTAAAAAACTTGCGCGCTGTAACCGTTGCATTTAACGCAATCTATTTGCTTGACCGTGGAACTAGCTTGTTATCTCACGAAAGAATCCCGTGATCTCACTGTTACATAGGTACATTAATCACATGTTACACAATCACATAATTGCTAATTCCATAAAAATCATCATCATCAGCCTGTTGCATCCACTGCTGGACATAGGCCTCCCCAAATGCTCGCTACTTTGATCGATCTTCGGCTACTCGCATCCAGCTCCAGCCAGCCCTCTTGCGCAGATCATCACTCCATCTGGCCTGATGCCGTCCTACACTACGTTTACCAAGACGCGGTCTCCACTCCAAAACTCGTTTTGCCAACGGTTATCAGTTCTGCGGCAGATATGGCCAGCCCACTGCCACTTCAGCTTGCTAATCCGGTGAGCTATGTCTGATATGTATGGTGAGGAATCTTACGATGGCATAACAAATTAAAAAGAATTCGTCATGCGCTGCATCACGCCGGTCTTCTGTAAGTATACGTTTCATGTAAGTTACCTGGAACAGATAGTCCTCAGTGTTCTGGTCCGGGTTATCCGCGGCCTGAGCGATGTCGAAGGGCGAGCGGCCCGCCAGCATCTCGTACGTGAGCACGCCCAGCGCCCACCAGTCCACGCTGAACCCGTACTCCTCGCCGCGCAGGATCTCCGGCGCGATGTAGTTGGGCGTGCCGCAGAATGTGGACGTTGTTTACCAATGTTTTTGTGATTGAGGAATCTTCATCGTCATCATCAGCCTGTTGCATCCACTGCTGGACATAGGCCTCTCCAAATGCTCGCCACTTTGATCGATCTTCGGCTACTCGCATCCAGCTCCAGCCAGCCCTCTTGCGCAGATCATCACTCCATCTGGCCTGAGGCCGTCCTACACTACGTTTACCAAGACGCGGTCTCCACTCCAAAACTCGTATACGCCAACGGTTATCAGTTCTGCGGCAGATATGGCCAGCCCACTGCCACTTCAGCTTGCTAATCCGGTGAGCTATGTCTGGTATGTATGGTGAGGAATCTTACGATGGCATAACAAATTAAAAAGAATTCGTCATGCGCTGCATCACGCCGGTCTTCTGTGAGTATACGTTAAGTTACCTGGAACAGATAGTCCTCAGTGTTCTGGTCGGGATTGTCCGCGGCCTGAGCGATGTCGAAGGGCGAGCGGCCCGCCAGCATCTCGTACGTGAGCACGCCCAGCGCCCACCAGTCCACGCTGAACCCGTACTCCTCGCCGCGCAGGATCTCCGGCGCGATGTAGTTGGGCGTGCCGCAGAATGTGGACGTCGTGTCGCCTGGCCGGACTCCCTCCTGGAATGGACGACAAAGTTAGTAAGTAAATGTTCCAAATTTTAACAGCCAAGGAATATAACTATAAATTATTAAAACGGGAATGAACGCGACGTTTATTTTAAGTACATTGAAATGTACTTACGCTTGACGTTTTTTCGGCTAAGTTGCAGCAGCCTGGTCACAACAACGAAAATAAACTCGCGTTAATTCCCGATTTTAAATATTTATAGTTATAATGCAACGCGAAAATATAAAAACGAGCCAGTAATATGTCGACGATTTAACCGTGGGAGACCCACGCTACGGCATGAATGGGCCGGCTCGACCGGAGTGATGCCTCGGCCTCACAGAAGACCGTTTCCCTTACAAGTGTCAGTGTTTTCGCATTTTTCCATAGAAAAAATGCTGTACATCGCTCCCCTGTAAATGTCACTGAGACGCCCTCTGATCCTAATCCTCCTATATTATATCCTTGGAATAACATTAATTTAAGAAGTTAGGCGATATAAATTACCAACAGCGCCATCTATTTGCTTAACCATGATGGAACTTTGTTGTCGCGGTGCCTTAAATCTTATAAATTTTTAATACACTCATGTATTCACAATTAATACAAAGATTTTTATCTTTAACAACATTATGACGTTGAAGTTAGAATAGTACCTACGTCATCAGGCGGATTTTTCATTCGCCATAAACCTTATCTGCCTGGCTAACATGCGCGCCACGAGATAATTTGTCGACACTCGTATTTTGTCGGCGTAAGTTGCGTCTCGCTCACTTGACTGAGCGATGAGCGGGATAGAAGGATCCGCTCTCGCGAACGAGAGTCGACAAAAATTTTGTCGCGATGCGCATGTTAGGCCTACTGGTCGTACCTTGCACATGCCGTAGTCCGTGAGCTTGATGTGCCCCTCGTGGTCGAGCAGCACGTTGTCGAGCTTGAGGTCGCGGTAGATGACGCCGCGCTCGTGCAGGAAGTGCAGCGCGAGCGAGATCTCCGCGGCGTAGAAGCGCGCGTGCTCCTCCGGCAGCCGCCGTTGCCGCTGCATGTGGAACCTGCAACGAGATGTTTTTTATTTTAACAATGTAATTCCACTGCTGGTTCTGATATCTGTAACACAGGTGCTTCAGCTACCTATCTCAGAGTCAGGCCAATGTATGTGATGTAGTGAAATATTATAATTGAAAAGTTGAATGTACCGGGAAGGCCTTCATGCTATCTCGCGAACAGTTGAGGATCCTTACAAGAACGATTACTGGTCACCGCAGATAGAACCAACACGGCTTCAGAACCAGGCTAGGCGAGTAGCCGAAGATCGATCAAAGTGGCGAGCATTTGGAGTGGCCATGTCCAGCAGTGGACTGCAACAGGCTGATCATGGCTTCAGAACCAGGCTGACCGTGGAGTCTACCTGCAGATTTTGTAAGACAGAAGACGAGACACCCATGCACAATCTGTCTTTGCGATGCCATCGGGCACCCAAGAAGCCGAACCCTGGGCAGCTATCATATCAGCCCGAAGGTTGTTAAGGCTATCGCTGCCAAGCCCATCTCACGGTTCATGACGACCGTGAGGCCTGGTAGACGATCTCTAGAGGGAACGGAGATACAATAGATCTATTCGGTCGCAGTGCCCACTCGGAAACGAACGCTCCCGGACTTACAAATAATATTAAAGTACCGGACAAACGAGGAGTTGATCTGGTTCTCCATACTGTGAGTTTCAGATGGTAAATGCTTCATTGTAATTACCAAATACCTGGATTACGGGTCAAACTTATCCCAGGATCTATAGGCGATCTAGCTACTAGGCGTTTAAAAGTGAAATTACCACCCTTCAGGAACCGCGCGCTCGGCGTCGGAATCAGTAATTCAGCCCCAACAGGTGGGGGTGGTTACCTATAGCATCCCTGTCTGTCACTATAGTCAGATAGAAGACTATAAGGACATTTTGTACAAGAGTACTTCCATGAGACGACTCTAAATGACAAAGAAATAGCTGTTTGACTAGTCTAGCAGCCTAGAAGCGGGCAGGAGTGCAGGCCCACCAGCAAAGGTTGGTCAGAAGCCTTCCCCTCCAGTCTCTACCTCATCTGGTCTATCACTAATGTCATTTTTATCAGGTTACCTAGTCCTAAATGCACTCACATGAGATCACCGCCCCTCACGAACTCGATGACGAAGAACAACCGGCTCGGCGTCTGGAAGCAGGAGTGCAGCCCCACCAGGAACGGGTGGTTGGAGGCGGTCTCGAACACGTGCTTCTCCGTTTGCACCCAGTCGATGTCCTCGTCGTCCGTCACCAGCGCCTTCTTTATCACCTTCATCGCGTACACGCGTTTCGTTCGCTTCAGTTCTACCATCAGCACCTGGAATTTGAGATAGGAAAGGGTTTCTAAAATGCACATTTGAACTTTTGAGGTGCTCTAGACGAACTAACTTCTTTTATGTGATAGGTGGCAGACGAATTAGGAGATTGATGATCCTAATAAGGAAAATTGTTTATAATTATGAGTAGAGAGTATCATGTTGAAATGGGACTGGAACCTCAACCATGAATCGATAGAGAAAACAGTTTTAGGTTTCGGCAAATTCAGGATGAAGTTATTTTATGTAAGTATGAGGAAGAGTATTTTTTAGGATCAGCCCAAATCTTTCCAGGCACTCCCTGGAAAGATGTGGGCCGACATGTATTTGATAACATTGAAAGGTCGTCTTTTCTAAATATCAGTGACTTAGCTACAAATCAATACTTTGACTTTGAATCAGAATTTATCCCAAGAAATGGACACCGGTACCATAAGGATCACCTTCCACTTCAAGGGATATTACTTTCTACAATGTAAAGTGCGTAAAGACATAATGTGACCAATGTAATCAGTATCGGTTACGAAGAGGGAAGGCAGGCAAAAAATATGAAATTGGTATGTGATCAGCATACTTAGGTTGTACAAAATCCTCCGTCTAACCTTAGCGTAAGACCCACGGCCAATGACCCTGATGAGCTCGAAGTCCTCGAGCGAGTACTGCCGCTGCGAGCCCGGCTCCAGGTCCTCGCGCGGCACCAGGCTGACCGGCGCGGGCGCCGGCAGCGACTCCGGCAGAGGCGGTTCCGGATCCGCTCTTGACCTGGAAGTAGGTGATAATTCAATTGAAATTCTTTTTTTTACTTTAATTGTTACTAGTCTTAAGTGTTAGGCAAAGTTGAAGGCAAAAGAGCGCGAGGTAGGTCACCAATGCGCTGGACTGACCAAGCAAAAAGCTGCCCTTAATGGTCCACTCCACGAATGCACTAGAAAAGCATCACTGCGGGAGGAATGGCGAAGGATTGTTAAGCAGGCCATAAACGCTGATGTGACGACCACGACCACTTTGCCGAGATCGGTTTATTTGTACGCAATTTCATAATTTTGACATGATGTACACCAATATGTAACTAATCCACTCGTTCTCGGGCAAGTCGTCATGTAATGCCATCTATGAGATTTTCCATGTGCAAAACCCTCATTGATTAGTACACCCACCGCCATCTATCTAAGCGTAATGGAACTAAGTTGTTACCTGACGGAGGAAGTGCGTCCTAGCGTCCTCTCCCTATTAAATTAGCGTCGTCAGTGAAGATTTATGCAAATGCAAAATCCGAGAGATGGCGGCACGTAAACGACTGTTCCAACTTTGCCGAGATCGGTTTATTTGTACGCAATTTCATAATTTTGACATGATGCCTACACCAATATGTAACTAATCCACTCGTTTTCGGGCAAGTCGTCATGTAATGCCATCTATGAGATTTTCCATGTGCAAAACCCTCATTGATTAGTACACCCACCGCCATCTATCTAAGCGTAATGGAACTAAGTTGTTACCTGACGGAGGAAGTGCGTCCTAGCATCCTCTCCCTATTAAATTAGCGTCGTCAGTGAAGATTTATGCAAATGCAAAATCCGAGAGATGGCGGCACGTAAACGACTGTTCCAACTTTGCCGAGATCGGTTTATTTGTACGCAATTTCATAATTTTGACATGATGTACACCAATATGTAACTAATCCACTCGTTCTCGGGCAAGTCGTCATGTAATGCCATCTATGAGATTTTCCATGTGCAAAACCCTCATTGATTAGTACACCCACCGCCATCTATCTAAGCGTAATGGAACTAAGTTGTTACCTGACGGAGGAAGTGCGTCCTAGCGTCCTCTCCCTATTAAATTAGCGTCGTCAGTGAAGATTTATGCAAATGCAAAATCCGAGAGATGGCGGCACGTAAACGACTGTTCCAACTTTGCCGAGATCGGTTTATTTGTACGCAATTTCATAATTTTGACATGATGTACACCAATATGTAACTAATCCACTCGTTCTCGGGCAAGTCGTCATGTAATGCCATCTATGAGATTTTTCAAAAACCCTCATTGATTATAAAAATACACACACCGCCATATATGTACGCATAATGGAATAATTTGTTACATGACGGAGGAAGTGCGTCCTAGCGTCCTCTCCCTATTAAATTAGCGTCGTCAGTGAAGATTTATGCAAATGCAAAATCCGAGAGATGGCGGCACGTAAACGACTGTTCCAACTTTGCCGAGATCGGTTTATTTGTACGCAATTTCATAATTTTGACATGATGTACACCAATATGTAACTAATCCACTCGTTCTCGGGCAAGTCGTCATGTAATGCCATCTATGAGATTTTCCATGTGCAAAACCCTCATTGATTAGTACACCCACCGCCATCTATCTACCCGTAATGGAACTAAGTTGTTACATGACGGAGGAAGTGCGTCCTAGCGTCCTCTCCCTATTAAATTAGCGTCGTCAGTGAAGATTTATGCAAATGCAAAATCCGAGAGATGGCGGCACGTAAACGACTGTTCCAACTTTGCCGAGATCGGTTTATTTGTACGCAATTTCATAATTTTGACATGATGTACACCAATATGTAACTAATCCACTCGTTCTCGGGCAAGTCGTCATGTAATGCCATCTATGAGATTTTCCATGTGCAAAAACCCTCATTGATTAATACACCCACCGCCATCTATCTAAGCGTAATGGAACTAAGTTGTTACCTGACGGAGGAAGCGCGTCCCAGCGTGCTCTCTCCATTCGCGTCGTCCTTGACCTCGACGGGGTCGACGTGCTCGTTGGAGCAGGGCTTCTGCACCAGTTTGTGGCACTTCTTGTGCACCAGCAGCTTGCACTGGATGCACTTGAAGCCTTGCCGCCCGAGGCCCCATATGCGGTCTTGGCAGAAGGCACAGAATGCTCGCTGGAATAAAAGTAATACAAGTTTAAGAGGGCTATCGCTAGATGGCGTACCTACTGTTGAACTAACTTACTTCAACAGTATTGGCTAATTCGTTCGTCAAATTTATATTTCGATATATCACATTCTCTATACTATTTATAAAGAGCTAACTATTTTAGACAACGACAAGGCTTATAGGTAAACCGAAATCACGAAACGCTAGCGCGATGTAATCGCCGCCCAGCGCCATCTATTGGTTCGTTTATGAACTACGGTCCCGAAGCGAAGTGAGGGCGGGCCACTATCACCTATAAAATAGACCTCTGTAAGTCCTATAGCGGATTTTTCACGCGTGATAATCGCCATTGGGACAAATTCGATTATTTATTGTCTTGGACGGCTGGACCCAGAATAAGGATTCCTCATGTTAGAATAAATCACTGTACGCGTAGATTATACACAAAATATGTTTGTTTCAGCAACAAATTAAAAGAGTTATCAATTTAGTATTTCAGTTAGTTATAAATGATAAAGTATTTAAAACTTATTTAAAACTCTGCATCGATCACAAATATTATTTAAACGGAGTTATATTCGACTGCCCAGTCGAGTATTTATACATGAATTTTAAAAAATATACAGGTTACTTAATGTTTCTCGATTAATCAATGTTAAAAACACGTTCTGTACAAGAGCAGAATAAAATGGTAAGTGCTCAATTACAAACAAAACCGCATCTACGGAAAAGAAAAAGTTAAGTGCTTTACATTTATAACAACTAACCAGCCATAAAATACCAAAGAGGTTTACATAGAAAATTATAAAACGGAACGAAGCTCCTTGGGGATGTGTACATACAGACGCCGCCGGCGTCCTAGATCGGCGGCTATAGAAAATGTAAATTACTTATTTGTTACACAGCTCGGGTTTGTGATCACCAATCCGGATTGGGCAAGCGTGGTGATGAAGCCTAATCTCATCATAGTAGCGATGACTTGATTTCTATGATGGGAGGCCTTTGCCCTGCAGTGGGACAGTATATAGGCTGATACTTTACTTTACATATTTATTATTTTATAAGGATTTCTGCTCTAAAAGGCACAACAGCCAGTATAAACAACTGTTAATTTAATTATCTGTTTTTATCTGGCAACATAAAAAGTAGGGCAACACTGTTGCCAAAATGTTCACTTCTTGTAATTTTCACAATCGCGAGCACAGCGAATACAAAGTTATTATTTTAATTCGGCTTTGCATTTAAAAAACTAACGTCTAGGATGTATCAGGTAGATAGGTTATTTATACTTCGAGATCTAACTTTCATAGCAGTCCTCAAATACAATTTTACTTTTCTCCGAAATTGACATCATAGTCTTAAAATATACTAAGATTCTGAAGCCAATTCCTGAGGAAAATTGGATTTGGGGACGCCACGAAAGTTAGATCTTGTAGAATGACCCAGATAGATATGTACATAGTAAATTGTGCATTTTATTTCGCAAAACTAGCTGCTACGAAAGCAAGTATCGCTGTACCGCTGAATCTAAGGCACATGCTAAAAGAAGTCTCCAAGTCTGTCTTTCTACAATCGAAACACACCCTAATGTCAAACACATGTGGTCCAATGTCAATTGAGAAAACTTGACAGACTGTAACCCGATGTGTGGAGGTCTGTACAACTTGTGATAACGATCAATCTAGCTCAACTTGACATTGTGTTATCTAGAAGATTTCACATTATTTATGATTTACCTATATGAAATATTGACCTACTTACGAGTAAGTAAGTAGATGAAATATTTTTAACTTGTACCCTGTTTAACAAACTTATGCAAAAGAGGAAGACTTTTGGCTCACTTTTTGTCCACCATTTTGATTTTTCTCAAAATGGCCGCCAAACATTTTGTGAGTATTTATAGTTAGACATTATTTTCTATCAAAGTATACTTACTCTATTAAACCGTTTCGCCTGGAAGATGTGTCCGTTGACCCGGTATAGCTTCCGCCACCGCCGCGCGCCTCGCCTGTATATGCTCCCTGCAATAACACACAACATTATACGCCAATATTGGGACGCCCTGTATACGAGCACCATTGGTTCTCAATCTGCATAAACCCGTAGGCTATAGTTGCGAGTAAAGTTCTTCTATTGGTTGATCCGCTAATAGAATAACCTTGCTTGCCGGACTTTTCTTTAGCGGTGAGTTTTGTTTGAGGTGCAATATTTTTTATGCTATAAGTGGCAAACGACCAGATGGGTCATCTATCATGCGTAGACGCTCCGCTAGTTTGACAGTGTCAGGCTGACACTATTTAGACTCCTACCATTAGAAGGACTGATAGGCCATCAGTCCATGGACATGGAGGGGTCAGAAAAGCCGGGGGAGATCGCCTATTTTATTATCAGAAGCGTTCGGTTTATAACAAAAAAAATGTTTCATAAATTTTTTATGTCAATTTATTGGGCCTCCGGTACCCTCTCAGTATTTATGAGTAGATAGTCAAGCTATTTTTGTATCATACATTTCGACGACGAGTTCTTGACGTGTGGCGAAATTCGGAACTACTTATCCTTGCCACAGTCCCTGCTCCAAAAAATCCTTTGCGCACTTAAGTTTGGGAAACTATGCCATAGAGTGTGAGTGAGTGTAGGTAGTCTACTCACATATAGGGCGATAACATACAAATATTTGTGCGCCCGAGCACCCATACAGATCTAATTGTTTGCTTGACGCGAGAATGTTGATCTTAAATATTACGTTCAAGCAGAATAAATATTACAACGGCCGACATTGCGTGGAAGAGATAAATAAATATGTTAATAGCAGCATAATATGGAGGGAATATAAGGCGCCTTTTGCAGACTCTCAAGTGGTGCCAAGAAAGGCTGTTGGCTGGTGGATAATGGCTTCTCGAAATTGAGCACGGATAAGTGAATAGGACTATTATTTTTAAAATATGGACCGTGTCCGGGTCTATTTGTGAGGGCCATTTTCCCTTGTCTTAAGAAAATAATGAGGAGTTTTCCAGTAGGTATTTATGAACTTACAAGATACTCACTAGATGGCACAGTGTAGTTTAGATTTATGAGTTGCATGACCTATACTGTGCTGTGCATTTATGGGCAATTTACTGCGCGAATAGTAATAGGAGGTATCCAAGTTTAGAGATGTCTCACAAATCGGGAGAATTGACACAAAACAGGACAATTTTGTGTCCTGGCAAATATGGGACAGTTCCGTTTAAAACGGGGCGTATGGTCAGTTCATCGTAAAGCCCAAAACACAATTAAGTTTTTTTTTTCTACTGTTTCGGCCGTTGACGTGCTACTTAGTACGAAATGAGATGAGATAAAATGATGCATGATTTTTTTCTCACTCGACACGACACTAACTTTCCGAGCAACCTTCACAGAATCTAAGGCAATTCTAAGACGTTATAATAGTAAAAAAAAACAATGAAACTAACCTCACCTGCAAAATACTTCGCGATCTCCATCGAACAAGACATTGAATTAATATCATTTATACGAATTGACACTCAAGCCAAAAGATATCAATAATCTCACTATCGCCTACGCCAGCTGTAGGTCAAGTTTTCAATAGAAAAGTCCGAAAATACCATTTTAAAAATATATGTTGTTGACAGTCCGATGGTCTTTTGTCATTGTCAATTCACCATATTTTCTTACATGTTATTACTGTGTTGTCAATGCGTTTGTTAGTTTTGTTATACCTAGGTGGTGTTCTAACTAAAAAGGAACTCATTAAATATTTCCACAGATTTATTTCAATATCAGTTCGTTTCTCTTAATCACTTGACGTTGGCAGAATTAACAATGCGTTACAAGCCATAACACAAAAAAAAAACTTTCCTATAAACGGACTGTGCACTTTCTTTCAATGGATAGATAGATATTCTTTACTGCACAGAAATAAAATGCGTGAGTGAAACAACAGCAATCAATCAATCAAAGAATTCAATTATAATTTTCAACACAAATCAAAGATATTCGGCAATAAAATTAATAACACGCTTCGTCATTAATATCACTTGTAAATTAACACATTTCAATATCACAATACACATTTTAATAATTATGTTTGAGGTTTAAAAAGAGATTTTCGAATTTGAATTTCGTGATCCAAACCGCATATTATCACTAAAAAGTTTAGAGCAAGTCGTTGAAAAGTCGGCACTTACTGTCCGAAGCCGGGTTTACACTAGCGACTATCGATACTATCTTATCATTTAAATCGATATAGCCGAATCAGTACATTCTCAGGATTAAAGGCGATGGGCGTGGACTTAGTCATAAAAGTGCCCTAATTTTAAAGTTAGCTGTAATTTCAATGATTTTTTTTATGTCGCAGATATTTTAAAAAATACACAATTACAGTCAACAGAAAAAGTACCTAGATGATCAAAATCAAAAAAATTATACACATAAACAAAAAATTGCTGTTGAGCGGAGTTCGCGTCAGAAATGTTTGAATCACTTTGAGGCTATACGGAGTTTGCGTCAGAACTGTATGAATTTGACACCATACAGTTTTGACGCAAACTTTGCTATATAGTGAGTGAGTATAGAGTTTTTCATTTTGATCATCTACGTTTGCTGTTGACTCTACAATTGTGGTTTTGATTTAGTGTAGTAAAGAATAAATAAATAAACAAGTAACTATGAAAATTTAAAAAATTAACCAATCAAAATGTACTCACTGTCCTCTCCAGCGCAGGGCATTCCTGGCGCGGCCGGCACATTCGGGAATACTGCAACAAAGAAACGTGATATCATTAGTACAAGTCAGTTTAATTTAAATTAATTTTCAAGTTCAAAGCATATTATGTATGCGCAACAAAAATGTTGTAGGGACTGCACTTTTGTTGAGGTAAATTAATGTCAATAATAAAAAACGAACACATTTTTTTAAAGGGCTGTTGTATATTTTTTCAAAGACTTCCAGCCAGCAAAAAATAACTCGCCTCCTTTGAGGTATTTTTAAACTTATATTCAAACTTGAAAAAGAAAAGATTTATTGAAAAAATGGCGTACCAAGGACGTAGGGTGATCGAGATAGTGATTGCCCACTTAAGAAATTGACACTAGTTTTATTTCAATATAATCCTTTACTTTAACAATTAAGAATCAGAGTGTAATTATTTGACAACGTTAATAGTTTAGCTTTGAGATAAGTTAGCAATAATTCAAACATCTAAAGAATATTTTATAATTATAACGTATATCAAAATATCTCCTAAAAACACAGTGATTGCCCACTTGACACAGTAATTGCCAACCAAATGAGACAGTGATTGCCAACTATACCGCACGTTGTAATTCCATAAAAATATTATTAAATACTTAAAATTTGAGATCTTTTGTAAGTTTTTGTGCTTTTAAGATATATTTCTAAGCAATTGAAATCAGTAACATCATCTAAATAAGATACTCTTGACTAAGAAAACCCGGTTAATTTCAAAATCTAGTAAAATCGTCAAATTTTTCTATCTAGTTTCTTGTTATCTCCGCGAATAAATGGAAAGTACCAATTTTACAAAAGGTAGATACAGTTTTGAGGTTGTCGGAGGCCCAATGGGGGGTGAGGGGCGGGGGGGTTAAAACATTGGCAGCATACTTGTGACTCCACTAGTGTTGAGTACGTGCGTTGGCATTCGCTTACCATCAAGTGATGCGTGTTTTGACTGCACATAACTAAGCAATGCTGCCGCCCATGGTCACCTACAACACCACTGGAGTCACAAGTGCGCTGCCAACCTTTTATCCCCTCCCCCCGGATGTGGGCCTCCGTTTTCCTCACTCACTCGGCGAAACTCAGCACAGGGGCTGCATCATCCTGGTTTTCTGTGAGGCAGTGGTATCACTCCGGTCAAGCCGGCCCATTCATGCCGAAGCGTGGCTCTCCTACAGTTAAAATTCGAAAGTTTTTTCTAATTATTACTAACAGCAACCATAATTTGGTAATTCAATTTTTATATGTGATAGGTGGCTCACAAGCATACGGATCACCTGATTGTAAGCGATTTCCACCGCTCATAGACACTCGCAACAACAAGGGGAATCACAAATGCGCTGCCAACATTTTAACTCCTTTCCCCCTTCATAGAGTCTCCGGCACACTCACGCGTTAGCGCCGCTTGACGTTGGTTTTTTGTGATCACTCCGTTTAAGCCGGCTTATTCATTCTGAAGCGTGCTCTCCCACGGTAAAATACATAATAGAATTACGATAGGCATGCATATTTCACATATTTGGTTGTTCTTCTTACGACCTTTCCTCCAAGATTTGCGATAACAGATCAAATTTTCCCCTATTTTAGGTCAACTTATTGTAAAAAGCAGTATTTTTCAAAACTCCTTGAAGTAAGTACCTACCTAGACATATAGATATAAAGAAAGTTACAGGATATAAAGAAAATATTAGGTTCGATTATTAATCCCTCACGTGATTTAGTAAATACCTACCCGGGCAATCACTGTCTCATGCCTATGGCAATAACTGAATTCTGGTATGGCAATCACTGAATTTTTCATATTTTAGGTACAGTGATTGCCCACCCCCTTAAAATACTTAATGGAATAAAATTACGCCACGATAACTGCTTCAAATACAACATTAAACCTTTAACTAACACGTCGTTGTGCTTTAACGCTCAAAAAAGAAAATTAAAGTGATACAAACTTCAAAACCACAAAATGTGTCCTTAACAAATTCTGTAAGGAATTCGCATTTATTGAAGTGACGGACACCCGCTGTCCTAAAACTGCCATTACAATATTTTTATTGAAAATTTTGCCAAATGTCTTATTTAGAACTCTAGTTAACAGTATCCTCGTGATATTTAACGGATTTAATGTGAAACTACACCTTTGAAAGTAAGTTAAAATGTATGTTAACCTTAATTCGGGCAATCACTATACACTGGGCAATCACTGTCTCGGTTACCCTACCAAATAACAAAAATGAATTCTAAGGTTGTAATTTAATGCGTCAAAAAAGTGTTGTAACCTTTTTGAGTTAATTTTCAGCGAACGATGGATTCCTTTTTCAAACTACAAAAATTTTGAAACATCCAACAGCTATAAAAGAACAAAAAACGATCGGCCTAAACTTTAACGAACCCAACGCTCGGTATCGAATACCGAACGTTGCGAAATTCCGTTCCAATAAAAGTTGCAATTGCCAAATGAATTTGGTTATTTAATCGATGCATTCTCACTGGGGATTCTTTGGCTCGATACTCGATATACGAGGATGGCTGGATGCTCGAACGCGTTTAGGTTGTGTCGATTAAAAGCTGTATGTACATTTTAGTAGTGGAAATGTTCGAAATTCGAATATGTACTTGGAGTATTTCAAAAACTTTTTTTTTCCTATTATGGAAAGGCATATCGTAAAAAGGCATGTCATCGTCTGTAATTTCGTGAGGAATGTTGAAAATAAATGTATGGAATGTCGATAATAAACGCCGATGTCTTTAATACTAAAAATCATAGACACATACTATTTATTGCATTGTTCATGTAGGTGATTCGTAGTTATACGAACACTTTGTGTAAACTTTTATTTGACTCATTTCCAACCTCCGCGTCGTGTTTTGTTTCGTTTTGCTGGCGCCCGTCCTGCCTAAAGGCTTACACTTGCTACAAATAAATTGCAAACAAAATCCCGGGAAGCATAAAGCGCAATCGCTGACAGATCCCGACAATGTCTTAATTCAGCCCTGGACAGCCACACAATGGCCCCGGATAGCTTATTTTCCTCTTCCGAAAGGCTAGAATGCAATTTCGTTCCGACAAATAAAAGAATAGCACGACATAGTGATGGCCGCAATGTTTGGTATTCAAGTACCTACTATTGTACTGTAAGGAATATTAGTTTATCGGAAAATCTTTTCCGTGGACGTTTTGTTAGGGAATATGGTACTAGAAATGTAGGTTATGGCACTTAGAACAAATATGCTTTAAGGAAAAATCTATAGTCTTATAGTATGGGGTAGAAAATATCTTCAGAAACGGACAGATGACGGGATGACGAAATGAAGCAGCAGGGATCAATTCGAACCATTCCTTGTAGCATTCCCCATGGTATAAGCTATAGAATATGCACAGCGAAGCTACAGGGACAAGCGCAGCGTAGCGCCAAGGGATCTAGCCAACTACAAATATCTTGGCAGTCGACGATTCGAGTTGCTCTCCGTTGAATCCGGTCCAGGGAGACGCTGGTGATTAAATAAAGACCATTATTCTCACAGAGCTATGTAATACCGGGGCAGTCTTAGAATCCAAATTTCTCTAAAACTTTGGTAGTGGGTCCTTTTAAACGCATTATTACATTCTCCTTGCTTAAGGTTCTAGTAACGCACCGCATAGTTTTGTAAGACCCAACCCAAAATGTAGGTTACCGCATAGGTACCGTGAACGTAAGGCAAAGTTAGTTAATCGACAAAGTTTTCGATAAAATAAATAGGTACCCCCTTGTTACTTCCATCGACAATTTTGTCGATGTCCGCACATCACTGCCTGGGTCACTGTTCGTTTTGCTCTGCGAGCGGGACTCTCGCCTCTCCCGTTTTGTTTCTAGTGTAATTCGAGACTAATGACGTCATCGCTTTGTTGCACCGTCCCGTCCCCATTTCATTAGGGGACTGCAAGCTTTAAAGTATGTGAATATATTTGTCGGCCTAGATTGAGATCCTTGGACTAAATCAATGAAGAGGATGAAAGTGCAATGAAGGTTCTTTTCCGACGGAAATAAATAAATAAATTGAGACAGTATCGCAAACATACTTAGTCCTAGTCTCAAAAACAGGATCACTAAACTTATATTGAAACTTATATTTTCCCAACAATAAGATGAGATAGAAAGAGTATACGGAACGTGTGGGGGGGAGTGAGACGATGAAGTACCTGGTGCGTAAATCAACGAACTCCTCGATTTCAATGTCAACTTTTGCCGACCGCGCTGTCTGTCTGTCTGTAGGAGGCAGACGAGCACACGGATCACCTAATGGTAAGTGATTACCGCCGCTCATAGACCCGCAGAACCTACTAATGGAGTCAAAAGTGCGATGCCAAGTTTGTACCTAAACGCACTTTCTCCCAATTGGGTCTCCAGTGTTCCCACTCATTCGGCAAGCACGCAAGAGAGAGAGGTTTTACAATCTGATTTAGAAAGGGACCAGGATCCGTGATAGGAATAATACATGAATGCAATTTCAAAAAGCTGCAAAACAAAAAAATATCGTCGAGCACATACAATCGGGAACCAATAGCAATGTTGCTCTGCCAATAGCAACGATGTCCAAGCAATACCAACGTTGCTCAATCAAGAATTCAATTAGTTTTCACTCGAGAAGTCTCTTGTTACAGACGTCCGGTGAAAAGTGTCGGAGGGAATCACTGGAAATGCGAGAATAAGTGAAACAACAGTAAAGTATTTTCTGAAACGTCGTCTTTCGTGGTTCAAAGTCGCTCAAAGAGCTATGGAAAGGGCTATTCTCGGAGTATCTCTGAAGGACCGCATCAGAAATGATGTAATCCGACAGAGAACCAGAGTCATCGACATAGCCCAACGAAATATTAAACTAAAGTGGCAGTGGGCTGGTCACATCAGCCGCAGAACTGACAACCGTTGGAGCCATACAGTCCTTGAGTGGAGACCGCGACTGGGTAAGCGTAGTGTTGGACGCCCTGCGGTAAGATATGATGACATTCGAAGGGTGGCTGGTGTGGGCTGGATGAGAGTGGCCGAAAATCGGAAGCGGTGGCGTGCATTAGGGGAGACCTATGTCCAGCAGTGAACGAGTGTGGGTTGCTGATGATGATGATTTTCTGAACGAACGTTTGACCGGGCGACCAAGTCATCGACATAGCTCGGCTGAAGTAGTAACTAGCGGTCGTATTAGAAGACCCGAAAACCATTGGGGTAAACAAGTGGAGAGGAGAGAAAGTCTCGGTACACCGTAGCTAAAGTTCACCAATATTTCGGGATTTTATTGCTCTTGTCAGGAGAAATCAAAATTAAAGCATTGACATTGAAGTCCAATTAAGAGTATACATACACTCGTCCATACAAATCTCGAATTCAACTTTAATGTCGAGTGCACGAGAATTCGCCCTCAGGAGGACAATTCTCGGTTTTCGCCTTCTATGTCGAGTCAACTTCATAAAACGCATAGACCAATAGGAGAACAAGATAAGGAATGTCGACTGTAATCTGTGTTCTCCTATTGGTTGTGCGTTCCATGAAGTCGACTCGACATAGAAGGCGAAAACCGAGAATTGTCTTCCTGGACTTCACTGTAACAATGCTACAGTAGGTATAAGTCCCAACAGTTGAACCGATCTCCCTCGGTTTACTCCAGGCGAGCAGCGGCCAGAAGTAATGGAAAAACGAGATTTCCTTTCAAAGACAATTTTTATTTTTATGCCTTTAAAACGTTTTCATTGGAAGTTAAATAAACTTGTTCGCAGTATTGATGGAAACGTTTGAAAACGGAATGTTTTGTTCAGTTTTTATGCAATTTTATTGTGGCGCTAAAAGGGCAAGTCGAGTTTATACAATTACCTGTACAGGTACCAGTGTACATAATATATTCTACTGAAAATGGAATATATGATTCGTAAGTAAAACCACGGCCCGGTACGTAAACCACTAGACCAACTACTAGACTAGTCTCGGGGTCCCGGGTTCGATTCCCGGGTCTAGCAAAAGTATATTTCGAATTTTTCGAACATAGCTCGGGTTTGTGATCACTAATCCGCATTAGGCAAGCGTGGTGATTAAGCCTAATCCCATCATAGTAGCGATAACTTGATTTCTATGAGGAAGGCCTTTGCCCTGCAGTGGGACAGTATATAGGCTGATACTTTATTTTACTTTTTAAGTAAAACCAAAACAAAAAGGCTTTTTCTACAAGGAGAAAGGGCTTAATAGGTTGGTATCTCACTTGTCACTCCACTGGTGTCTTTAAGCAGCGGCAATAGCTTACCATTAGGTGATTGGCCTGCTGGTCTACCACCTTTTTCTTCTTTCTATACTAATTCTACTGAGTTCTTTTGTATGAGATAGGCAGCAGAAGAGCAGACGGATCACCTGATGGAAAGCGATTGCCGCCGCCCATAAAGAGGTAAAGGTATTTATAAAGAGGTAGAGAAAGACAACATGGCTTATAGGTAAACCGAATAACAAAACACTTGCGCGATGTAATTGATACGTAGCGCCATCCATTGGTTCAGTTTGGGACTAATGTTCAGTTTGTGTAGTGAGGGCAGCTCGCTAGTGTGATAATAAATAGTACGCGACGGAAAACCGCGTAATCCAGAAAAGCGAATTTCAACAGTGTAAGACTAGTTTCACGGTAGGCTACTATTTATTTTAAGAGACTTCGTAATACTCTTTAAACGCAATAAAGTTAAACTACCAAGACAAACTAGCAGCAGATTAAGCTAACAAGTAGCCCGTTAAGCTAACCAGCTACAAACTTAGTGCAAGAAAAATGCAGCTATTAATATTGCACTTAAGATGCTCCGTGGGAGCCGTTTTATCAGTATTCACGATGAGTTAGGATAAGTACCTTTATCAGTTGGCTGCGTAGGACCTAAATAAGTACTTGTATGTCTAGGCAAACATACATACCTTCTTAGTTCCCAGTCGTGTTCAAGACGGCTTAGACCATGATTCAGGATTTGAATCTGGTAATTACAATGAAGCTACAGGGCTAGTATAGTGAAGTATCAGCCTATATACTGTTCCATTGCAGGGCAAAGGCCTCTATTCATTGAAATCATCATCTGCTATGATGGGAGTAGGCTTAATCACCACGTTTGCTTAATGCGGATTGATGAGCGGACAAACCTGAGCTACGTTCGAAAAACTTGAAGCATACTTTTGCTCGACGCGGGAATCGAATTTAAGATTATGTCTCAGTACTTAAACCACTAGACCGAACGACGCTATATATAAGTAAGTATCGTATCATATTTCTAATGCCTAACATTGCCTGATATTTGTTGGTAATAAAATTTTAACAATTGATTCCCACACACATTAACGATAATGTTAAACACATTAGCTTCCACATCAATGAAATTTGACTGTAATAACCTCATGTGTGAATGCGTGTACTTTGCCAATACGCTGTCCGGTTACAAGCCGGACAATTACTTCTCTGATTATAAGCCGGACAATTACTTGTCCGGCCGACCCGAGGAGCTTCCTCGTCTTATTTTAAACAGTTTCAGACTACGAAAGATTTCCTTTAAGACTTGTTAGTTACTGCTCGGAGAGTAACTTCGAAATATGTTACTAAGCACGCCGTTTCGCCGCTATTCTGGAAAGAAGACAATTTACTGGCACAAAGTTTGTTATATATATTTCTCCTTTGTGGATTTAAATAATAATAACACTATAATAGAGTAGGCAGAGATAGTATAAAAATTATGATGAGCGATGGTAGCTAAGAGTTTAAAATCGCGTCTTAGTATGCGAGAATGTACCCCTGGATTTATGATGTAATCTATACCATTTATAAAGGGATAAAATCTATAGACCTCAGTAAGTTTTAATTACAAATCGTAAACTCGAAACACAAGCGCGTTGCAATCGACACCCAGCGCCATCTATTGGTAAAGATTGCAAGTAATAGCAAAATTACGAGTTGGTTGGCAGATGAGCTGACGCTTATGTATGTGGCAGATATGAAGCTTTGGCATCTTCACTAGACGGCCTATTCGTCATCATCATCCTGTTGCAGTCCACTGCTGGACATAGGCCTCTCCCAATATTCGCTACTCCGATTGATTTTTTGCTACTCGCGTCCAGATCTTGCCAGCCATCCTTCTCAGATCGTCACTCCATCTGGCCTGAGACCCATTCATGCCAAGCGTTTTTTTTAATATTGAGTTACAATCAAGATGACCCCACTCCGCCTGATGGTAAGCGGCCGTAAGATCCAAATATGAGATTGACAGGCACAAAAGAACAGACATAGTGTCCATTGAGTCTGTTGTTTTCCCGCATTTATACTTAGAATTTACCCTGTCGTGTTTGCAGCTTCGTGAGGCGGAGCTAGGTCGCATTAGCCGTTGCCAAGTGCCGCTGTATCGATGCGCCAAGTCGGTAATGCGATTTTTGAATTGGCAAGTTCAAAGTTTATTCGATCGCTGTTTTATTGCTCACGGTAGTCGTCAAACTATTTTGAGCGAGAGCCAAGACTGATAGGGAACGATAAAGCGATAAACACAGATGTTTTATTGAATACTTCGATTTTACTATGACTTGAAGTATTTCTATTATAATTTTCAATGGCATTTGACATAAAGATTACATAAAGGAAATTTAACAATAAAATTTATTTGCGGATACAAATGACAATGATGATATACAAAGCATACTTAAATGTTTTATTGTCCATGAGTACCTTTAATTTTGGAATTTCTTACAGGCGAAGTTTTAAACAACAATATACTCAATTGATAAAAGAGATTCATCTCAAATCACCCCGTCAGTCCAATTCACATGTTTGATAAATTATAATTTATCACCTACTCACAGAGACAATTGTGCTTACATATTTCAGTCTTATCCCCATACATATAAAGTAGCTATTCTTAATTGATTCATTAACACCGGACCAAAACCGCTGGAGCAAATTACATGAAAATTGGACAGTGCTTCTGTGACGTAAACACCCAATGAGGATAATTATCCCCTAAGGGGTAACAGGGGATGGACTTTGTATGGAGGTTCGTTATTTCTCGGGTTAGAAATAAGGAAATTGTATTTCATTGCCTTTTGTACAAAATTAGATTGAGAGTACCAAAATAACCTTTCAAGGGTTACAAATAAGGGAAAAAGCACACTTAAGTACAAAAAGTCTAACATCAGGTTACTAAAATCTGTTAAGTTTCCTCAGTTGAAATTGGACTAAACTAACATACGGTAAGAATTAAGTGAAGATATTGCATATTTTTTTAAATTAAAGACAGCATAGATATCAGTACGATTCTAAATGGCTAAAGGCAAAAATAAACACTATAAACAAAATTACCTATGTTGTGAAACTACTGCCGCACTCATAGACGTTGTCACATAAGTAAAAAAAACCTTATTTTAATACACATAAAGACTATTAATATTTAAGATAATGAGCATTAAACGACGTCTAGCGGCAGTTAATGTCATAAACTAAAATGAGAAAAGGAACCAGTTATCGGCTGTGTTCACATTTGCAGTAATCATAAAACCAATTCAAAACAAAAATCCTTCTAGCCCCAACAACGACGTCATAAACCTATTTGAGGAAAGCGGAGTGGTTCGCAATAAGGGGTTTAAGCGGGTTTAAGCGAGTTTAACCGGTCAGGAGACATGCCAATTTTACAATTGCTTCACTAAAAGAATTACTTTGACCTAAAAACCTTAACTTACTAAGAAAATGACGTCTCATATCTATTGCGCAGGGGTTCACAGTAAGCACAGGTCAGCCGGTTAGGAGACAAACTAATAAGTTTGTAAACTAATATGTTAAGCAATAGCTTCACCCAAACAGTCTCAAAATCTCAATAATATTCACATCCTTCTCGCGTCGTAAACCTCATGAGGGTCGTGATCCTCTCTTGAAACTGTTCGCAAAACATTCAGATGAAATTCGCGTTCTCACAATGCTTGAAGTCGTGAGTGGTGTTTTTTTTATTTATTATTAGACTATAGACCAACGCTTGACTACAATCGCACCTGATGGAAAGTGACGATGAGGTCTAGGATGACACGCGTTTGCCTAGAAGATGCCTGTTCACTCTTGCCTTAAAGATATCCAAATTATAGTGGTCGGGAAAAACAGACCGGCAGGGAGTTCCACTCCTTAGCTGTCCGTATGATAAATGTGAATGCGAATCGCTTCGTACTCGTGGTACTCGTAGTAGTTCGCAATAAGCCAAGCTAAATAAAAAGTGCAGTCAGAGACTCCGGTACCCTCACTTAGTCGACGAAACACAGCGCAGCCGCTGCTTCACGCCGGTCTTCTCTGAGGCCGTGGTATGAATCCGGTCGAACAGGCACATTCATGCCGAAGCGTGACCCAGAGTTAAATTCCCAATTCACAATTTCTTGCATAAAAGAATCCTCGCAATCAAAGAATCCTTCTAACCCCTATTTACTAATACAATGACGTCACTTAGTATTTGCTTGTTGGGTTGAACGAGGAGTACAGCCGGTCAAAGGACAAGCCTCACAATTGCTTTACCGTCCCCGACGCAGTGTTATTGTGGAGCTCACGTACTGAAGCTCTCTGTAATGCTGGAACTAGATAGATTGTTACTGTGTTTAACTATAGTAGATGGAATTGTATTGAAGATTCGTTGCTTACTTTTAAAGATTGTGTTTTCTGGTATAGTCCGCGGCATCTTAGCGATGACCGTTAGTTTGCGCACTTGTAAAAAAGAAGACTTTCTGCTAAAATTGGTTTCTGCGCACTCAAGGTCATCGCTACGATAGGTGGATACAAGCAGACGGATCATATAAGTATTTTAAGATTCTGATGTCGATTTCGGAGGAATATTGGATTTGAAGCGAAAATTAGATCTCGAAGAATGACTTGGGTGTCCATGGGTGTTATTTGTGTACTATGAGTTGACCTATTTAAGCAAACCCTTTTGTACAAGGAAAAACTAATTAGCCTAAATTTGCCAAAATCTTCGGCATAATAAGTTAAGATGGCGAAATAAACCTACATATTGTTCCAGCCAGTTCTGTTTTTATATCTTAGAAAAACCATAAAACAAAAAGAATAAAATCAAAATGTCACAGAGTTTCCCAAGAGCTGTACCATTACGGCCTCAAAAAGCAAACGGAAAATATCAAATACACTCTTCAGTCTTCCAAACCATCCGAATAAAACAAAATAAAAACGAAGTTAACTCCACCACAGACTATCTCCAAATTGCACAAGTGGAATCAGCAAGCCGGCGCCGAAACTAAAACGAAAATATAATCTGTGGACGTCAGTTACCGACAGAAGAGTAAATATAATCTGTGAACGTCAAAGTCAGGCGAGTAATTCTCAAAGGGAGGGAACGATGTTTGAGGAACTATGGACTTCCTGTTTTATAACTTATGTAATATCTTAGTTAGTACTAAGATTTAATATTTTACAGTTTATGTACTAATGCTAGATTAATAAAATGACACACACATAAAGATAGAAAATAGTTACACATCCTTTCTACACAACATTGTTGTTAGAAATTTGCTACCGAGCTAACATAGCTACACTCATTTCCATAAAAACAAGACAAAGAATTTTTTCTTTTAATTAATAAAAATCTAATGGCGGGGCCACTGGTCCTAACAACCACCCTTATTCTGCAACTAAGTGTTAGAAAAATCACTGACCTATTTCCATTCTTTAACATAAGGCGTTTGGCAAGCAAACTTTGAGATCTCATAGTTTTTTTATGTGATACGTAGCAGACGAGCCGATGGATCTCCTGATGGTAGAAATAAATAGAAATAGAAAAAATCTTTAAACAAGTTAGGTCCATACAGAACACCTTATAAATGTCAAACAAAACATTTCTACCACTGGTTCGGAACGTCGATTTCTACTGAGATGACCAGTAAGAAACTCAGTAGTAGGTAACCGATTGCCGCCGCCCACAGACATCTGCAACACCAGTAGAGTCAGATGTGCGCTGCTAACCTTTAACCCCCTTCCCCCCAATTGGGTCACCGGTACCCATACTCATTCAACGAAACACTGAGCAGCCGCTGCTTTACGGCGGGCTTCTGTCAGGCCGTGGTACCACTTCGATCGAGCCGCCATTCATGCCAAAGCGTGGCTCTTCCGGTTAAATTTAAGTTGCATAGTGTAACAATCAAGCGCAGTCACACCACCCGTCTCCAAGATTGGATTTACTGTTTGTCTTTCCTCTGTCTCTCTTTTATTTACTTCTTTCATTTCCCCATTTTGTATCCCGCCGGAAAATTATCTACTAAATTAGATTGCTTCCTCTGCCGACGCGATCGGGACGTACTAAGATTGCACAGTGAATTAGTGGAATAAATAGGTTCGTGGGTCTGTTTTGCTTTCGTGGGCACTGATGTGTATTTGTAACTGATGACTGGCTTTAGAATTTTTGAGGACATTCAGCGTTGTTAACTCTCGACGCAAAACGACTTTAACTACAACGGGGCGTTCTATGTTTTTTTTTTAATAAATTTGAACAAAATCTATTGACCTGACTCCGTAAAAAGTAAGTTAACGTCGTAAGACCCAAAAGTCTTTTAAAAGGCATAAAACAATTGATTTTCCATTGTGTCAGCACTTGTGTTACAGATATCAGACGTTTTATCGCGACGTTTATTCCGCTTCCGCTTGTGACCACGACTGCTGCAACATAGCCGAAAAGTCAAGCAGTAAGTGCATTAAACCTCGCGTTAATTCCTTCGCGTTAAAATTTCAAATATTTTATAGTTATAAAACAACATACAAGTAAGTAAGTAAACCATTTATTGACCACACAAGAAGAAATACAACACAACAGTAGTAAGACACAGAATACATAATAAGAAGTAGGTACATACGAGAAACAGAAATAAACATTACGTGCTTACTTAAATTGACAGATAGGTGGTCAATAAGGTCCAAACTCAGCATAAGCTGCAGCTGCTTCATTGAAGCCACTGCAGCGCTGGTTTTCAGTTTAGACCTTGAGTGACGTATATAAAAGAACGAATGAATGACACGAACATGAAACAATACAACAGAAGAACAATACAATGCGAAAGTTTAAAAACGACGTCTTTATCTCACTGATATTCTGTTTGACGTTCCTCTATCACTGACAGTGTGTGTCTATCTGTGCCATCGTAACCCTAGTGCGGATGAACTGATTTCGCATTTGCATACATCTTTCGATCACTTCACTCTGTACTGTAGTATAAACACACGCACATAGAGATTCGCAACCATTTCCCTTGCATAGCTTCGAGCTTAATACAAATGCAGGTATTCAAACCAATCTGAACGTAGATTGTAATCTTGTCGGACCCATACATTCAGCAGTTGAATCGAGCTTTTGATATCCCCCTGTATTCTGTTACATGGAAGAGACTGCCTTGATATGTTTAGGCTAGTTACTTATCTCAGGGTTGGTACCAGATGTTTTTTTTTATTCCTGAGGAATTTGCAAATTCTCGTATTAGAAAAAAATAGACACATAGATATCGAATGGTTCAACTGTACCAAATCACATTATTGTCTACTCCAGGAACAAAGATCAACATTTAGTTTGGTCCGCTTTTATTTTAATAGCAACACTGACGTTTTGCGAGCGCTTAAATAGTGGGAGTGACAGCTTGGGCAACCATTCGATCGTCTATCCTCGTAGATAGCAGTGGTGCATTTTTTCGGAAGGCTAGGATAAATGTATAATTGAATAAGCGATTAAGAGGAGCAGTGTAATAATGAAATAAATTCGTCCTGAAGAAAAAAACAGTTTCATTTTGAAACCCACGCTTTTATTAATTTGGATACTAAAGCAAAATGGTGTACAAACTAATTAAAATCAAGTCAATGAGGGTTTTAGCAAATGAAAAATCCTCTAGATGGCGTTAGAGGGCGACTGGTCCAACAACGAGTGGATTGGTTACATTTTGACGTATCATGTCAAAATCACGAAGTTACGTACAAAACGACCAATTTCGTAAAAAATGGACCTGACGTCAACGTAACGCCATCTATTGTTTTTTTTTTATTTTTATGTTAGGTAGCAGACGAGCAGGCGGATCACCTGATGGTGAGCAATTGCCGCCGCCCATGGACACTTGCAACACCAGTGGAGTTACAAGTGCGCTGCCAACCTTTTATCCCTTTCCTTCCCCGGGTGGGCCTCCGGTACCCTCACTCACTCAGCGAAACACAGCACAGGGATTTTGCATTTGCAAAAACCCTCATTACATCAATAGGAAAATTCAAAGTCCTGATTGTGTTAACCAAATAAATTTTATTCTATTCTATTCTATTCTAAAAGTCTAATGCTAATTTAGACACATACATTTGCGCATACAGTGTGTCTCATAGTTTACTTTTTTAGGAAACAAGGACTTATACCACAGCCCTGCAGGTAAGCGAGGCGAGTCGGGTGCGGAAGCGTGCAGGAAGTGTCCGACGCTGCCCGTGTGTCGCCACGTCGCCAGCAAACACCATTGTGCCAATGTAGGTCACACAACATAATATGTAGGTTAGGTTTAAAGCTGGACTACGAATTGGAATAAATGTTTTTCAGACCTAGTTTCTTATTTTTATAAAGGCCACAAGCAAGCTAAACTATTCTCTAGACTAGTGTTCCGCCCTCACATCGTTTCGTGATTCCTAATTTTACGGATAGATGGCTCTAAGTGTCGATTACTTCGTGCAAGGGTTTCGTCCTTTCGGATCACATAAATGACTGTTATCCATTGAATTTATCTCTCTATAAATAGTATAGATAGATAAAAGACAGATATAGGAGATAGAAGACTATACGTTACACATGTAGTATTTATCTCAATATACTACTATCTCTTTCGTTATCTAGATTATCTGAACTAGAGCGAGACGAGACGAGCAATCCGACAAAAATGACGTCATTACAGAAAATTAAACAACATGTTTTCTTTTTAATTAGAAGAAAATATTAAGCGGAAAGAGAGCGTTTTAAAAATTGTTTTTTTTTTTTCTGGCCGTATAAGCTTATCTATACTATTTATAAAGAGATAACTTCTATAGACAACGACAAGGCTTATAGATAAACCGAAAACACGAACGCTTGCGCGATGTAATTAGCACAGCGCCATCTATTGGATTTTGCATTTGCAAAAACCCTCATTACATCAATAGGAAAATTCAAAGTCCTAAAAGTCTAATGCTAATTTAGACACATACATTTGCGCATACAGTGTGTCTGATAGTTTACTTTTTTAGGAAACATAAGGACTTATACCGCAGCCCTGCAGGTAAGCGAGGCGAGTCGGGTGCGGAAGCGTGCAGGAAGTGTCCGACGCTGCCCGTGTCGCCGCGTCGCAAACACCATTGTGCCAATGTAGGTCACACAACATAATATGTAGGTTAGGTTTAAAGCTGGACTACGAATTGGAATAAATGTTTTTCAGACCTAGTTTCTTATTTTTGTGCTAGAGGCCACAAGCAAGCTAAAGCTAACCTCTAGACTAGTGTTTCGCCCTCACATCGTTTCGTGATTCCTAATTTTACGGATAGATGGCTCTAAGTGTCGATTACTTCGTGCAAGGGTTTCGTCCTTTCGGATCACATAAATGACTGTTATCCATTGAATTTATCTCTCTATAAATAGTATAGATAGATAAAAGACAGATATAGGAGATAGAAGACTATACGTTACACATGTAGTATTTATCTCAATATACTACTATCTCTTTCGTTATCTAGATTATCTGAACTAGAGCGAGACGAGACGAGCAATCCGACAAAAATGACGTCATTACAGAAAATTAAACAACATGTTTTCTTTTTAATTAGAAGAAAATATTAAGCGGAAGAGAAAGAGAACGTTTTCAAAATAGGTTTCTTTTTCTGGTCGTATAAGCATAGTAATTAATAAATACGCTGATACACATCCATTGGGGTTTGTAATTATTTTACGATCAATCTACGTGAAAGCAATAAATACAATGTCTATAAGAATTCATTATTGTAAATAAGAGATGCATTAAAAGTTGTTTAATACATCGTCAGATTCAGATGGACTCTGAACCCTCCTTTCATGCATTAATGGTACCTATCTAGTGGCGGATTTACCATATAGGCTAACTGACGCACTCAGAAACGTCATTTATCCTTAATTCTTATTATCTTAATTATACGAGTAGATAGTCTTTATATTTATTTCAATAAAGGTCAATATTTTTACTAAAGTGACAATTAAGGTTTAATTAACGTCTCTGAGTGCCTACTAGTAAGCAGTAGGTAAGCAGGCTGGAATATACCGAGGCATCATATTTAAATGGAAAATATTCAGCATCTAGACTTCATATGGCTTCCTAGAAACTCGAGACGTCGATATTTGAAGTAAATTGGAAGTTTGACTGAAAATATTGTAACAATACATTCCTTATTCATGCATGCCTTTGTGGAAAATAAAGAAAGATTGTGAACAAGTAAAGGTGCTAAAGTGTCGAATTTACAAAGAACAGTGGGGCGGCATTCAATGGTACCCACTAACCTACTGAAGACATAGGTAAGGTTACTCAATAAGTGGTTTATTAGCCGTTAGATGACTTCAGTTCACAATTGAAGTGAAAACGGAGATTTGATAAAAAAGTCGGGTATTTGGGGTAAATTTGTTCACCTTAACCAATTACCTGCTGCTAATGTGGACGAAGAGTATATCAGAGGTAGTATGAAAGTGGCACCTATCACCGATAAACTAAAGGACAATCGTCTCTCCTGGTACGGCCATGTAATGAAAAGAGAAGAGGAACATGTTACCAAAAGAGTGATGGGTATGAATGTAAGTGGGTGGAGGAACAGAGGACGGCCGAAAAAGAGATGGATGGATTGTGTGAAGAATGACATGACGGAAAAGGGGGTGGATGATACGATGACGAATGACAGGGACGAATGGAAGAAGAAAACATATTGCGCCGACTCCAGATAACTCACTTCTTCACTCAGGTTCACTCCCGCATATGCATATTCAACCACGAGCGCAGCTGTAATGTCACACCGCTTGATGCTGCTTGAAACATCTGCCACAGATGTAAAGGCCTATGATGAATCAATTAGGGTTGGTGTAACATAACTTTAAAGAGCAGACAACGCACCTATATGCATAAAAAAAAAGTTGGCAACATGTTGCCCGGGGACTTGTTTAACTCGGCACGCCAGAACCGCTTCAACACGTGGCAATCACTAAAGTATATTCATTAAATCCATGATAGTTATTCCTACAGAAACTAATTTAACACCCCCAGTGTTAAGCGCTAATCCGAATTTGGTTGTAATATAACAATTGGTTAAGTTCAAAAACACTTTTAATCGATATTTGACAATTGGTAACTTTTTTACCATTAGTTCAGTATAACTAATCAAAAAATCAGCCCGGTTCACACTGAAAACGCGATAGCATCACTGGTAATGGAATCGCGAACATCGCTTAGGGCCGTTACTCACTGGAGATTGCGCGCGCGCCGAGATTGCGATCTGAATCGCTTGTTTGCTGTACAGACAATGTAAGGTCTCGCGCGAAATTGGACAGGTTTAAGCAAAAAAGTGCTAGCCCATCACCATACATGTACATAGTAATTTCGAGGTTTCGCGACCTATGTACTTCAAATAAGGTATATTTTAACATATATATTTAATTTCTGATTGCTAATTTCTTGCGTGAATGTTTCCAGCAATACAATGAAGTGTTCTCGATTGCTTAAATAGCAAAGGTATCGCTTGGATAGTGGAAAGAAGACGGCAATACTTTAGAAACTCGTGATCAATGGCAACTATCAGCGATACTCATTGTACTTAAACACCATTGGCTTAAAAAAGAAAATAAAATTTTCTCAATCAACGAAACTTCTACCTTTGTCGCCTGATGGAATCCAATCGCTAATCGTCACGAATTCGTTCACGAATCCTCCCTTAACGATCACATAAACCGCAAACTATTCGATTTACTTTTAACAAGTTCCTTTAAGTCCTACTTAAAGGCCTGAATGACGAAGAAAGAGAACCAAAAGTAAAAAACTACGAAAAGTAAGTATTCGAGTATTCGATTGGGTCGCGTTTTTCATACAAACATGGTCACTTTATCGTTTCAAAAGAGGGCAGAGGACTTAGCACGAGCTTTTCAAAGAAATCTTAGCATAACTGTATCGTAAAAAATTAATTGGTATAAAAAATAAAATTGGCATTATAAACGTCAGAACAGATAGTAGGTATCGTAACGTGAGCGCCTGTCTACAGTGGCCTTACCATGAGTTTGAGATTTTCTACTCGCTTTCGAAAACTGTCGCTTTGTCTCTTTCATTGTGATGCATTTGAAAGAGACAGAGCAATAGTTTACGTTATGTCAGTTTTCGATGTTAACTCATGGTAGCGCTACTGATTATCTAACGTGGCCAATACATTTTGAAGGAATTGGTACGATACTATACGTACTTCGTTCTGAATTGATCGTAACGTCCATAGTCGTAGGTGTCCATGGGCGGCGGTAATCGCCATCAGGTGAACCGTCGGCTCGTCTGCCACCTATATCATAAAAAACGTGTGCGCGATATGTTAACGTTACAAATTCTTTAAAATGTTCATCCTAGTTCGTAAGTATTATTTATATGGAATCTCTATCTATAGTATGTTCGTTTGATGAGAGTATAGGGAAACTAATCGCTCTCTCGTCTATGGGACAAGTGCCTTAGTTCCCAAGTCCCGGTTAAAGTTGTCGGTTATCTCGGCATTCGCTGGGCAATCGCCTTGTTTACCTGCAACTCGCCGGTAGCCGGCGAGTTAGCGAGTAATACGCTCGATAGTGACGCTATTCGAGTAGTTTTATTTCACTCGAATAGAAAAGTCGTATATCGGTATTCAAGGAGTAATTATTTAGTTAAGATTACTTTTCCTTACTTTAATAAAGAAGGAAAAGGTTTTAAACGGGACAGACGGCTCCTATCATCACAGACTTAAATACTATTGTTATGTCGGAAAGAAGAAAAAGGAACTTTTGAAATATTAGTTTGAAGTCGCAAAATTAATAAATTAAATAAATAAATACACACAACATCTCATCCATTAAATAAACTAAAAATAACTTTCGTTGTCCAGCTAGAGGTCAAATAGCTGCTACAATTTATTCGATGCTACTAAAATCACTCGATTTAAAAAATCGCGTCACTACGTTCTTTATCACAGAAGATACTTTTGTTATTGTGGGAAGTTTATACGAGTTAAGAACACAATTCCGACTGTTTTTGTGAAAACGTTTTGCGGTAGGAAGATGCTAGTTAGTGACTAGTCCGATTTACTGTGATTCTTTATCGGGCTTCCGTTGATTGAAAAAGTAACATTAGAAAGTTGTAATGATCTTGTTTTTTACGGTTCCATAGACAAATGGCGAAGAAACGTAGCCTTTATTTATTAACAACAAGTGACCCGACTTCGTTGCGGGACATTAGTTTCACTCCGTATCAATAGATGGCGCTGGGTGTCGATTATATCGCGCAAGCGTTTTGTCTTTTCGGTTTAGCTATAAGCATTGTCGATGTCTATAAAATATACCTCTTTATAATTATAGTATAGATGATTAAATACGACGATAGATGGAGCAAGTGCGTTATAGTTTGGAGGCAGGAGAAGGCAGGAGAAGCGTAGGCAGACCACTAGCCAGATGGTCAGATGATCTATGATCCCCGCACGCAGGCAACTTATGGGCCAGGAAAACTCACGACCGACCCGTGAGGAGGTGTTTTGGAGAGGCATGTGCCCAACGGGGTTTTGGAATCCGGGGGTCTACAACGAAACTGTAACGAAACAGATAACTGTCGTATCCAAAAAAAGGACACATAGCGCGTGTGGTAGTAGCAGCGGTAAAAAAATTTGATCGTGTAGGTGTCGTCATGAGACCTCTGTATTCAAAGAGCCATTAAAATACGAAAAATACAGAATAATAACGACATGTTTCTGCCGAGCTAGAAGACCTGACATTATTGAGAAATTTATATTTTTAAGCACGCGAAAATATAATTACGCGGTTGTAAAAACACGGAATAAACACGAAACGGGGTTGTTTTAAAAAGTCCCAGTCGTACATCGCCTCAGATCCTGTGATAACTGTTGTTACAGTGTTATGGCAGTTATTAAGATCTTGTCTTTGAGAGTTACAAGTTAGGCCTAGATACTTGACGGCACTTTAAACCAGAGCGTTTATTTTTTATTTTATTGAGGAAAAAATACAGCCATATTGTATTATCTTCTATCTGTACTATTTATAAAGAGATAACTTCTATAGATAACGACAAGGCTTATAGGTAAACCGAAAATACGAAACGCTTGCGCGATGTAATTTAGCACAGCTCCATCTATTGGTTCATTTCTGAATTACGGTGGGCCACTAATCTTAAAATAACTTTAATATCACATAAGCAATTAAAATTTTTCCATTGCTAAACAAACAAAACAAGAAGATAAATACTTTATTTAAATCAGCTTTTGAGCCGATAAACAATTTAGGATGAGGACTGCCGTCTGCAGATCAACTGAATCATGGTCGCACGCTTTAGAAAATATCCGAAACGTGCAAGTTTCCTCGAAGTAGAAATACGCACATAGATTTGAAAAATGCAGAGGTGATGGTCGGATTTGAACCACGAACCCCGTATGGAAAACGTGTAATCCACCACGCTGATTGGTGATCACAAACCCGAGCTACTTATGTTCAGGAAAATTCGAAACAATTATTTGTTCGACCCGGGAACGGGGCGTTATGTTATAAATATAAACAATTATTTTTGCAATATAATGTATTCTAAACGCTTAAATAAAGTGAAAAAAATAAAATCTTTAAAAACCATTTGCTACTTTTACTTTCACTAATAACTCTATGTTACGTTTCCGCCTAATTTGATTCATTTAATTAGCTTTGTCCTTCAAACTTTTAGATTATAATCTTATAACTAATGAATTTTCCACCGTTTCCAATTAATAAAACCGTTGACCACGTAGACCGTACACTAAATATTTTTATGTAAAACCAAAAACACTAAGATTATGAAGGATTAAAATACATTAATAATGGAATTAAAAATTTACCAATTTGGAACAATGTGTATTTTTATCAAACTGAAAGAATTGTAAATAAAATAACCTTACTTACATTAACTTTCTGGTCAGGCTTTACAGTTTTTTAACTTTCTAACCAGCAAAGCCATTAAGTAATATACAGCCAACAATGTCAGCACAGCATAGACAGCGCGGGAAAAGTATCAACTGTCACTGTAAGTGGTTTCGTTACGAGCCAGCGGGCTGCGTCGGAACAACTCGACTGAGTGACCGGGTCGCAACAAAATAGATAGGTCATTTTATTCTGTGCTAGATTATAGTTTTATAACGTCATAAGACAGCAGACGCAATAGAAAATAGGCCATTTTTGCATTAAAAAAGGCACCAGTGTAATAAAAATATTTAATGTTAATAGAGATTGAATTTATACTTCGGTTGATTGGTTTTCTGTGAGGCCGGTCGAGCTGGCCCATTCATGACAAAGCGTGGCTCTCCCACGGTTAAAAATAATAATTATTAGCTATACATAGAGAATTGTAAAAAAAAAAACGAAATAGGTATGTCTTTGTAACAATAACCAAACGATTTGTCATTTTACCTTTCAGGATTGAATGCAAATGTATTTTATTGTGATAAGGTTTCTTTACCTGATAAAAAACTGGCCAATTGCAAGTCAGACTCGCACACAAAGAGTACCTACCTACCCAGCTATCATTTTTTTTGCGTAGGTAATTTTATTTTTAAAAGCAGAAATGTTTTTATTATTTATTTGTTTAGGTAGGTATCTGAATTGATTGAATGAAAGATAGCATAGCAGATTAGCATTTATCACGTATTAAGAAAAAACGACATAGCCTACTGGAATTAATTAAGACGGTGGACGTTTGCATAGTAATGTACCTACATACCTACATAATATTTTTTTTTTAGTTTTAGTTACTATGTATTTTCGAAGTTAGAGGGGTGATGAGTGAATGATTCACGACTGAATCCCTACTTCATTCTAGCTTTGACGTGAAGTTAATTTTAATATAGTTATTTCTATGTTGTGGTATCATCCTCCATAGCTATTAAAAAGCCAATAAGTTCCTACAATGTGTTCCAGGAGTGCCAGGTTCCTGTCCCATTACAACTTTGCCGATTACGTGGAACGGAACGCACGCGACTGGCGCGGATTTTAAATTAAAAATAAACTTTTGTTTTAAATTTGTTACTGGCTGTCCACACTGTAGTGTTGTAACGTTGGCCATTTCTATTGTGTTGGGAAAAATGTGGAAAATGTTTGGAGCAAAAAGGAATTAAATTGTTGATTAATGATCGTAGATAAGCGATCCGGAAACGATTCAATCTTGATACTCAAAACATCTTAGTTGGGCACTCCTCAATTAAGATTTTTAGGGTTTATGTAAGTGTGAATTGCTTGGTCTAATAGTCGGTGTTTTTTTAAACCGTCTTACTTACTTCTTGAATGAAAACAAAAATGTTTCCCATGGAACTTTAAAAAATCACCTTCCCATACAAAAGTGATCAGCTGATTGATGTTGTTTGAGGAGGCAACTTTTATAAAATTTATATCATAGGTATAGTTTTGGGCAAAAAAAAAATTATCAAAAGTGCCCACGAGAAGTAAATAAGATGGTTAGAAAAAACACCGTGAATAAATACGTGTACGATACTGTTTTAGCGTTTACACTTTCAAAATTATAATTAGAAATGTTGAGAGACATAAAAATGTGGCTAAACCTCCGCTGCACAGAGTACTTTTCGCCGCTGCTTAAACTTGTACAAATATTAAACGCTAAAATTAGATCCACGTTACTTCGCGTGCGTATTCCGAAATTGTTTTTAAACAAACAACTTATGATTACAAAATAACTTTTATCTTGTTTCTGGTCCGAATAAACGTTTCCACAGCAAAAGTAGTGAATTAATTTAATTTTTGATGGCGTCCTGATTACGGTTCAGTTTTACAATACTCACTTTAGCAATCCAATTTTATTGACACAATTTGTCAAGTTATAATTACAACGATATTACCTACCCTCCCATTCATTCAACCCTGTTTTGTTTTCCTCGTTTTGGGACATTAATTACGAACTCAACCGATAGATGGCGGTGGGAAGTGATTACATCGCGCAAGTGTTCTGTCGTTTCGCATTACATTATAAGCCTATCTATAGAAGTTACCTCTTTATAAATAGTATAGATGTTAGCTCCAAATAGGTTCTCTGTCCTATTTGGGTTAAAGAAAATAATAAAAATAGTGATAATGGATAAAAGCTATTAAAGGGAACGGAAATAATCATTCAGGGTTCTAAAACAGATGCCATGAATTGGTAAGGGCAAAGATTGCAGGAATACGCTGGTTGCTGGCCGCATCCATCCAGCTAATCTAGAAGTTATTGGGGCAGGCCATGTTCAGAAGTGAATATTTTACGAATGGTATTATGATGAATAAAAGAAAAACTGTGCAATAAAAAGTACCATCGACCTATATTATGTAAGTGGCAGATGTATCAATCTAATTAAATCCGGCGACTAACCAAAGCATTTCCACGGATTATGCTATAAAAGCATTTAGTTACCACACACTATATTCGAAATCCAAAATGAATATTATTTTTATTGGAACGAAATCAAAGCGCCAGTGAATGGCAGGCGACCAATCACATCACATGTCACATCACAACACGCCATTGTAGAGATTGCGTTCCAATACACGCAGCTGAGTGCTCTCAGTCGTCATTTCATTTTAATTGCGATTTACACTTTACTTAGATACAGCTCCGTGTAATGGGATGTCGCTTGTGGCCTTTAAATTTTTCAGATTGACTTTTAAGCTTTTAAGGTTTTCTTACTGATGGTTCACCATAAAAACTTGTTTTTTTGTAAATTGTTTTTATGTCTAAAATGAATAATTGTGTTGTATGTCACCGTAAAATGGTTCGAATCGTAGGTTAATCAACTGCCGAAAAATAACAAATGGTGCTAACTTTTAACAAAAAATGTTTTTTTAAACGTCTAATTTTGATGAACTAACATGAACGGGGCTTGTTAGGTAATATTCGTTCGGAATTAAAACGACCAAAATTTAACAGTGTATGTTTATGGCGTAAGTACTTGAAACAGATAACAAACTAAGAATGACCACCAAAAAAACAAACAAAATTTACTAGCGCTAGTTTTTCTTTTCCTTTGTTTCATCTAAATAAACATTTCTCTCGTCCCTAAGACATATTTTTCGGAATAACAAATATTCTATATTAATCCCCAGTTCCGAAATAGGGCACATTCATAAGATAACATATATTTCATGCTAGTAAAGCGGGGACAGGCATAGCGGTTGTAGTAAATATAGAAGATATATCTAATCATAAATCTATGCATTTCTTATACTTATCTTCTATATAATAGATGTTTTTTTTTATCTAAGATGTATTTGAACGATTGCGACCATTGTCTTGTTAGTAGATTAGGAATAATAACAATTTCGAAACTCCTTTATGTTTCAAAATATTTTACAAGATTTACATAAACATAAACATTTATTTATTTGCTAAAATAAACATTGATACTATATCGATACTTCGATATAATCTCTGGACACCTACACAATATCCATACTGTAAGCGATTGTAAATGCGATGCGATCTCAATATAGCGCTAACATTAGTAGTTTACAGTACATACCTACAACTATAGATATTTTGAATTTGGAATAATATGGCGTCAAGGTCTAAAACAAAATGTAGCAAGTTTTATTTTCGATCGTTTAATTTTCGATCACGACGAAAACTACTAATGACAGCGCAGAATCCATAGTAATCGGTTTTGAATTCCGAAAATGCTACATAGCGCTCTTCTCGAACGGAGTCTTCATTACCCGCGACACTTCTAATGCATTCACCTTGTTTTTCTATGATCAAAAGTTGAATAAGAGAAATACAAAGATGATAAAATGCCATGCTTTTACTATTTTAATTGTAAATCTAAACCTCATTTTATTCCGGACTTATCTACACAAATCATCTAATTAAATTACAAGTTGTCAGCTTTAATACTTATTGAATAAAAAAATATAGTGTCATCATGGCCTACTTTTGTCAATGTTACTTTTTGTTAGTAAAAATACATTTAGCGCTTTGATGTTTCAATCGTAGTTTATTTAGATTTTAGATAATATGGAAATGAAATAATATCAAAAGCTAGTTTGATATTATTAATTCAGTTTGGTAAACATCTGGTTACAGCTTTAAAAAAACTTGTTATTATTTACGAATCAATAGTGTCGCACGTCAACTCGTCACCGATATCGATAAAAGCGTTCCAAATTCAAACAAACGTTACCCACAATGTTTGGAGTACGAAGGGGCGGCGATAATAACATCAAGTTGCGGGTACGGCTGCGTCGAGAGGAGGTGCGAGGCCGCCATCCTCTCACAGGCCCTCTGTCCGCACTTCAGAGTTTCCCACGCACAGTCCATCACACAGTCCACGGTACGCGACCACAGTCCCTCCGGCACACGCATATTGTACCACCATTCAAAATTTAATTCAATATCATATTAAATTATCCACATCCACTTTACACTAAAAGACACGCATTCCATTCGATCACATTTCTTTGACTGTATGCGAGATTAGATAAGTGGCGATCCAACGAGTCGATTCATCGATGCGCGTGATTTCAAATAGCGTGTAATGCGACTCGAACTATCGATAAGATAAAGATGGGCTGTGGAGCGAGATAACTCATCTGTGAAGCGAACGATACTGGTGGATGGGGTAGCGTCTATTGCGGAGCCGGTGCGATGCGTGGGCGAAGGTGCTATCTAGGGTTGCTAACTTATTTTTTTATTTATTAGACTATAGGCCAACGCTTGACAACTATCGCACCTGATGGAAAGTGACGATGAGGTCTAGGATGACACGCGTTTGCCTAGAAGATACCTGTTCACTCTTGCCTTAAAGATGAAGAGAACAAGAAATAAAGTTTTTTTGTTAAGTCTGAAAAAGAGAAACGCAAACGTGTCCGTTCCAAACAAACTTGGCGGTACTGTTAAAAGACCAGGCGAAGAACATTGGTAAGAATTAGAGTGAATTATAACGCGAAGCTCAAAACCGAATTCGATGGAAGACTACTGTGGATGCTCTCTGCCCTAGCTTTGGGATATAGGTTAGGTATAATAGAAAGAAGAAGTCTGAGAAAACAAATTAAACAGTATTTTAGAAAAATAACAGTTTTTTTTAATTTAATATAAAATTTATTACGCATATACATATATACATTATAATGTTTAATTTTTAAATAAAAAAAAATGTGAGCAAGTGTCTATTAAGTCTCACACTTACAGTAGATTATTTTGACGCTAAAACCATATTTTCATACTTTACTTTTGTTCAACAGTTAAAAGTATAATGTAGTGAAAAACAGTATAATACGGTTTTTAACCGTATTAATACTTGATATAAACGGGACTAAACGAGAAGATATTTAAAAATAAGTAGGTTTAGGTCCGTTTATAAATATCAAGTATTTGTATAATGCAACGCGAAAGTTTAACCGTATAGTTGGCAACCCTAGTGTTATCTAGCATTGGGAGATAGCGGCGATGGCTGCGATACCATTGTGATAATATAGGTGGCGGGTTTGCGCAACGCCTTGTTTATCGAACGATAAACAAAGACCCGTTTTATTTAGTAAACTTCATTATATTTTGTGCATAGCAATTATTTTGCTTGTGTTTGTTCACGCGCAATGATTCGATTCACAGTTCATTAGCTTTGTGCTTTTGTAGAAAGTAATACAGAAAATCTTATATAGGTGATCAAAAGGCTTCTTAAAACAATGAATTGGAAATTATGAATTCATAATGTACCGTCTACGTAAATGAATATAGGGCTTTGATGTAAAAATAAAGAGAAAAATAAAACTTAGGCGTGAATAGGTTTGATTGGTAAAAGAAACAAAACTAATTAATTGTACTAGTTTTTTTATGATTGTATTATTCTTTTGAACAATGGATCAAATATATCGTAGAACTAGCTGGTACCCGCGACTTCGTCCGCGTTTTGGCGTGAAATAATAATAGAGTTATTTTCGCATTTATAATATTAGTTACGATTATTGTAATAATAACGTGATCAGCTCAAAGACGAGATCAGATAAAAGAGTAGTTTTCTAATAAACTTATAAGTTTTATTTTGTGCTGTTATTAATTTTACATTTGTTACAATAGGTGAACTTAATACCAAGAGGCATTCTCTAACACGTTTAACCTTTGGATCATGCAGAGAAGACTGGGGCTGTAAAAACCTAACGGTGTTGTGTTTCGTCCAGTGAGTGAGGGTACCGGAGGCCCAATTGGGGGGAAAGGGAGTTCAAGGATGACAACGCACTTATGACTACTGGTGTTGCAGGTGTCTATGGGCGGCGGCAATCGCTTACCATCAGGTGATCGGTCTGCTCGTCTCACTATCCGCATTAGACAAGCGTGGTGATTAAGCCTAATCCCATCAAGGTAGTGATAACATGATTTCTATGATGAAGGCCTTTGCCCTGCAGTGGGACAGCATATAGGCTGATACTTTAAGTACTGAGATATTGAAGAGTGTTATCGAGACATTGGTACAGACAGCCACACATCAGGTTACCACAATCTGTCAAATTTCCCTAATTGATATTCAACCTAATGTATTTGACAAGTAAGATTAGAGTAGATTGAAGAAATTTGACAGTTTTGTATACTTTGATGTGTGGCTGTGCGTACCTACTGTTTTTTTTAATAAAATAAAATAATGTAATTAACATTACAGTCGTGATTCTGTATATTTGATCCTACCTAATAACATAGCACAAATTACGTCTACACAAGCTGGGACAGATTTATATGCAACGAATTTGGAATGACCATAAACAATTCCTTTATCGCAAAACTTTGAGAAGTTTCACTAAACCACAGCCAAGCCGAAGAACTCGGAAGTATACTTTGTTGTTTTCACTTGCAATTTATCTGTTTACTTACCGTTTTTCCCCTGGCTAAATTGTTTGCCTACGTATTTCCCCTGGCTTATAAGCGGGAGTATTCAATCTTTCTTCAGCACAAAGTGTTTGTTTAGGCGCTCTCCCAAGACTTTGCATGAAGTGGTTTAGAAGATACATATTAAGACAATCATGAAAACTTCCTAATTGTCCCTTTCGAGGTGGAGTTGTGGAATTAAGTTTAATCGGTGTCCGTCTTAAGTTGTCTCGTAACTTGCTAAATTAAATTTTGTAAGGATATACTAAGGGATAGTTGTGCAAGGTCGAATGTTATTCAAGACTAGTGGACCTCCATCACTTCGTTTGCGCAGTAGGTAATTAGCGCTGCTGAATATACTAGTTCCTAAATCTATCAATAGATGGCGCTAAGGTGTCGATTGCATCGCGCATGTGATTTGCTTTTAACTTTAAGCCTTGTCATTGTCTGTTGAAGTAATCTCTACTCCTACTAAATACTTATTGTAATATATCTGGTGACATCAAACAGGATATGCAACACGGGTTTTTCTAGAAATAAAATAAAATGAAACGAAAATAGTTTATTTAACGTCGTAAGACCCAAAAACCTCATACGAGGCAAAGACAATTGATTTTCTATTGTGTCTGCTGTCTGGGCTTTACGATGTTAATATAGGTCCATACAGAACACTATGAATGTCAATATTTTTATCACTAGTTCGGTATGTAGTAGCGAGTATGAGAGAACACGGAAAAAAACGGGATTTTCGGATATTTTTTTCCAAAAAATCCGGGTTGCTTGTCCTTAAAGGTACAAGTAAAGAAGCACTAGCCCTAAAATGGTATTAGATAATATTCACACTTAATGTCACAGCCATATGGTTCAAGTGGAAACATATAATAATGGCAGTCTGTCAAGATATTTTATCAGCTATCAAAAAAGATAGCTTCTTAAATCTTACATGACAGAACAGATCAATGACGTCATTACCTTATTAATAAGTACCTTGAAGTATATTCACTGAAGTCCAATTGGTAACCTTTACGTTTTAAGTGCTTAAGCTGCTTAGTACAGAAATTAGGTCAATTTATAGGTTGATTGAAATTGATTAATTAGGTATTTAGGTTATTATTGCTTGATTGATCAAGGTATTTGCTAACAAAAATGTAAAGTTAAAAATAATAACAGCCTGCCTATATACTGTCCCACAGCAGGACAAAGGTCTCCATCATAGAAATCAAGTCATCGCTACTATGATGTGATTAGGCTTAATCACCACGCTTGCCTAAGGCGAATTGGTGATCACAAACCCGAGCTATGTACTAATATTCGAAAACGACTTATTGCTCGACCCGGGAATTGAACCCGGGACCCCGAGATCACGGCACAGTACTTAAACGATTAGACCAACGAGGCGTTACACAAATTTAACCTTAATTTATTGATGGATCGCCTACACTCAATTTACTGATTAAGGTATTAATACAAACTTATCACTGACACTCATTCGATTTTCATGTGTAAAATGTGAGTAATTTTTTGATGACTAAAATTTTATAAGAAACAAAAGAAACCTCCTGATGAATCCGCACGGCTCAGAGAACCCACAACGAAACGGAATTCATGTTGGTATCTTAATTTCCATCCCTTTCACCTAGCCCTGTTTGAATGCGACAAGTATATTCTAGTTCGTTACAACATTTATAGGGTCCATTACGCCAGTATTCTGTGAGACAATTATCGAATAAATAAATAATATATAACATTTACTAACTGTTTTCATTATCATCCTCATATAATGTCGGTATCGGGAGTAAATCCCCAGGCATCGACGGAAACGGATGACTCGCGGCTGCTTTCAAAAACTCCGTCCAAAACGAACTCATTTTGCACTCGACTATCCGCGCATCGATAAACCCATCGTCACATCACTGGTTCGAAATTCGAATTTATTTTCTTTTTAACTTTTGAGAGAAATTTGATTGTCAATGTCAAATGTCAATATTATTTTACGGCACAGAGTAAATAGCGGTAGGACGCGTCGCCGGCAACTGTTGTTATCGGTGCCCAAGCGTCTCTCATATCGCGCTGATAAGCCTCGCCCGCAATTAGGTGGAACAGCTGATAGTGCTATTGTTTGGACGCGCTAATATGATGGCCATTTTTACCTGTTCGATTTTAGCCATATTACCAGGCCAGGATCATATTTAAAAACCTAAGGGCTAAGACACACTTCGCGTTTTTCGGTCGCGTCTAAACGCGGCCGCGTCTAAAAGGATTTATAATGAAACAACCTCACCGATTGCTTTTATCACGTGCTTGACTATACGAAACGTATGCGGGACTCAAGATTTAATTAATATCGAAGAGTTCGTTAGCACCTAGGCAATATATCGTATCGTCTTTCCCGCACATGTCTGACTCTGTCATTCACCCCGTATCACGCCGAGATCACGCAATGGGGGTTATGACGTGTGAAAAATCCAGTAGGTAGATGGTGTACTGTAGAACTGAGGTCCATCTACACGGTGATTGGTTATTTTTGATGTGAGATGTCAAAATGTCACTAAACAACCAATGACGTTGAAGTTGGACCTCATTCCAACGCCATCTAGCGGATTTGTCATACGAGATACATTACATTGCGACGTAGACAGCCGGCGAAGCAATTGTTCTAAGTTTGAAATTTAGAACGATTTCTAAATTTGAAATTTAAAAAGATTTCAAAAAACAAAACATAAGCATTTTAGATTACTGATGTTTCGTTTTTGTGGCGCTACTAGTACTACGGATATCATTTCACGTGTCGGGATACGATAGACTCCAAGCTCCAAGTAAAAGAAAATCTTGTATTTGCCCCCACATTTATTATGATTTGCACTTTGCTTAGGTACACGGTATCTTACTCAAGGAAAACAAGGTTCAACCTGACACGTTATCGATCACTTAGGATTACATCTCCCAAATACAAAGGATGATGTATCGTACGCAAACAAACTGACATTTTTGTATCGAACGTATGAATTGGTTGTATGATTTATAAGGTGGAAATCTGACGATTTTGTAAGTTTTAGCGGACACAGCAACTTTGTTTAAATCTTTTTTTTTTATTTAAAAGGTGGCAAACAAGCAGACGGTTCACCTGATAGTAAGCGATTGCCGCCGACCCATAGACAACCGCAACATAAGTGGAGCCAGAAGTGCAATTCCAACATCTTAGCCCTCTTTCGTCCGATTGGGCCTCCGGTAGGTGCCCTCACTCTTTCGGCAAATTATAGCGCCGTCCCATTCTTACCGATTTTTCTTATTTTAACGAAAAAAATATACTAATATTCGGAGTCAGGTCAACGTACGAGGTGTCGTGTGAATTGTGTGTGTGAATATTTCTTTTTTTAACAAACAAAAATTTTTTGTTCTTACGAACAAAATATAAAGAGTAAGTAGGTATGTTATTCATTTAAAGCACAATTAAAGGGTCGTACAATACGCAGATTTCGATGATTTAATTAAAAAAGCCACGTAATTTTTTATCACGTCCCAAGTAGGTCTAGGTGAGGCGGGTTAATAAATTATCAAATCGCCCTTATTTTCTTACAAGCCTTATCGCGACAAATTTACGCATGAATTGTATGTAGTGAGCTTGTTCACGCGACTATGAATGACCTACTTCAAGAATGGCGTTTGTTTTTTGCGCTTGTATACTTGACCACGTTAGAGTCATAAGCAAAAGTAAATGATAAAATTGAAATTAATTGAAAATTGAAGTGAATGAATTGCTATACCAAAAATAAAAATTATTCGTTTAGCAGTTTCATCTTAACTAGTGGTCAAATATTATAGATGTATACCTATTATAGATGTATACCTACAATATTGATGAGACTATCGTCAGCTCATGGCGAGTTAAGCACTTACGAAATTCGTCGGCTTAGTAAGGGGTTCGGCTAGTATAATTGGTAGTACAGCCACCCGGACTGTGGAAGGTTGTGGGTTCGAGTCCCACCTGAACCCTCCGAGGATTTTTTTAAGTGCAATATTTACTTAAATGATAAAAATCAAAAACTTACGTATAAGTACTCACTATTGAGCGGAGTTCGCATCAGATCCATGCTTCATCTCTCCGGTTATATAAGAACCAGCACCACCAGCTATTCAGAAGGGACACCAGCCCTTCGGAATATTAGGCTAAAGGAATAGAGAGTGCACTTAAGTCTGCGTATACTCTGATTCATAATATGTAAAGTAAACTGACAGATGAAAATGACAAGTTTCTAGGCATTTTGACATTTTGCATGTGTCAAATTGAGTGATAATGTATGGGGATGACACATTGACATCTGTCAGTTTACTTTACATGATTATGAATCAGAGTATAGACACCTTGTGCACCACGATTTCGCGCGTACTAGGGTGGTCATGGTTGCGCAATAAAATATGAGCTGAAATATGGATAGACGGGCTTATTTTCTTCAACTATCTCAATTTTTTTGTCACACTTACCCAATTTCCCCCTAATCTTCTTCTTCTTTGAAGATTGCCGCTGATCGCACAGCAACGCGAACAGTTCGAGAAAACAGTCATGTTCGTTTTTTCGCACCATCATAGCACTATTCATTTGGAAATGTTTCACAAAAATAGTCACTTGTACACTTCGACACGGTGTTTTGTTTTCACATTTTTATTTTAAAGAGTTATACACACCACAATGGCTGTCTATAAACATAAGGTGCTATAGATAAGAGGTTACGACTCCTAGATTGGGAAAGCCTACACGCTTACTATTATCTATTAGCTAACTTTCACTTTATCTGTCATCTACTTTCCGAACCAGTGGTAGCTTACATAATATTTGACATTCATAAACGTTCTGTATGGACTTAAATTGAATAAAGAATATTTCATTTAATTTCATTTCATTTCATCAGATGCATGCATCTGATCACAGATAAAGTGTTCTCATGAGAAACTGGCCAGATATTCTACAAATCAAGAAACATTATTTTCTTTAAATTTGACATTGGAAATCAATATTTTGCAGCGAACAAACAACAAAAGCCACAGAAAAGAAAAATGATAATGACACAAATGTTTGTTTTTTAAAGAGATATTAATTGTGTTGGTTCTGGACGTTTGTGGTACGTAAAGCTACCAAAGACTTTATAAATAACTAGCTTTTGCCCGCGACTTCGTTCGCGTGGACTTTAGGTTTTACGACCTCACATTAGAAACCTCTTATGTGTTATTCTGATGTATAAGCTATATTGTGGTAGGCAAAGTTTCATTCAAATCCATTCAGTAGTTTTTACGTGAAAGAGTAACATACATCCATACTTACAAACTTTCACCTTTATAATAGTAGTAGGATATGTCTTTGAAAGTAGATATAAAAAATGGCAAATTTCTTCAATCGACTCTCATCTTACTGTCTAAGACACATTATAGGTTGATTAACAATGGCGGAAATTTGACAGGTTGTGGTAACCTGATGTGTGGCTGACTGTACCTTTGTTAAAATCCTGGTAAGTACAAGGGAAAATCTTAGTTTAGGACCAGGACAATATACTTACGTGATGTTGTCTCAATTTATTAATTTATTGCTAATTAATTCCGACTAAAACTATTGTTTCGTTAATAACACCTACAAGAAATAGCAACGTAACTCCAAAACTATTAGCGTAACCGTGTTCCAAGTTGGTAGTTAGCATTAAAATTTACGGTAATCAAGCCCCGGCAGGATTCCGGTCAGCCGGACTCCGGTTCCGGGTAGTTATCGACTTCGTATTTACCTTACGGGAGAGATGAAATTGCCTAATCTAGGAGTTTGGGTTCATTAGAGGTAAATACTTGTGATTGCACGAACAAAATTAGCATCTAATTATTTTTTTTTTCTGCGAATGTAAGTTATAATTCTCTTGATCTTCTCCTTTTCTCTCGAGAGTGGGAGATTTTGCGGCAAAGAGCCTTTCAGGGAACACCCAAATGGTTAAAGGCCAGTTGGCCGTCCAAGATACTGGCTGGAGAGATGAAGTTGAAAAGGATTTGCGCGGACTCCAGGCTGATGATAGGCAGGAAGTGGCAATAGGACCGACCTATATGGAGGCTCTTATTATTGGGGGCCAAGGCTCACTTTGGGTCGCTGCGCTAGCCTAGTTAGTAAAGTTATGAATGTTAAAATAGAAGACATTCAAACTCACATCGAAAAAAAAAAACAACCAACGAGATTTTTTTTTTTTACTTTTAAGTAGTGGAATGTGAGGAGGTAGAAGTCATTAGAGAAAACACACGCAGGAAGGTTGTCCTACTCCTTGGCAGTGCGCATTACGGAGGAGTATTGAGTGAAATGTCTGGCGTATTTATTTATTATATTCCACAAAAATAAATAGGATTACTATTTTCTATTATCTTGATAATTCGCCAGCACATAAGTCAGCAGACACTAAATCAATGGGGCTTACAGGCTTAGAGAAATAAATATGTAGCCCAATAATCCACGGGAAATATTTCCCGGAATATTGTATGGGAACACAATGGGAAGGAAAAAGGCTAAAAATGATTACGGTAGCTGTAATTGATTAGTTTCGTTTCCCATTCAAGTGCTTGTTTGTGTCCTACTAGTTCCTGACCGAGATTTTATCTAAGACATTTAGATTGTTTATCGATAATAATGGAATTATAATAATGTAGACAAATATGTACTTAACCACAACTATTTACGGTCGAATATAGAATACCTCTGTGAAAATCATAACCATGCCATATCTTTTTAATTTAAATATTGAGAACCAAGCGCGTTCGATTTTCAAATTTTTGTGAGTCTTTTGTTTTAGTTGAGAAAGCATTCACCAGAAGAAATTCATAAAATTATTTCGCTTTTCTATAGCACACGGCATTTTTTGTATTTTTGTGCAATAAAATATTTATCTCCAAAAATTACAATACATATTTTATACGTCTTTAATTTATATTTTGATATAGGTAATAAATGTTAAATTCAAAAACAATACATACCAGCAGAGTCCGTTACGAATTCATCCTACGAAAAACGTCGTATTGGCGACTAATCATAACTTAAAACGAAACGCAAACACTATTCCACTGCGTTTCGAATCAAACCCGAACCATTCACAGCCGCAACTCAGCAAAAATACAACGAATTTCTCGATCGAAACGAAACAAGCGTGGCCAAACAAAATCGTAGTCAAATAAACGAGCGAGTCGCGAGCGCAAACATAGCTCGTGGGGACGGAAATTGGCACACAGGTGGTACAAGAATACTGAAACCTAGATATTGTAATACTAGACATTTTATATTCTAGGTCGAAAGAAATAGGACTGTGTTGTAAATGTGAGTCCATTTCTTTTTGCCCGATTGTAGTGTGACAGATATACAGGGACAACCACGCTTCGGCATCGGACCGGCTAGATCGGGGTTAATACCACGGCCATACAAATAACCGGTGTGTAGCGACGCTCGTATAAATGTACCGCCGAATTTAAGAGGGATGGTAAAGGCGTTTAAAGCAGCGTTTCCCAATAGCCGGGTCGCGACCCGGTACCGGGTCACCAAAACAAAATAACCGGGTCGCGACATTGTCGTCATTTTTTAAAAACATGAGTACGGAACCAGCTTAAGTTTGAAAGTAGGTACTTAGTGGGTCACGAAGGGTCAATGTGAAAATTACCGGGTCATGGCATAACAAAGTTTGGGAAACACTGGTTTAAAGTGTTAAGAGCGCGTTTGATAGCGTAATTGTCGTCCACTGATTCATTCAATATGAATGAATGAAATACCTACTGTACCGTCTGCCACGAGTCTTTGTGTTTGGTATTGATACGTTTAGATTATTTATTTTTTGTTTGTTAGGTTCTCATATAAAAATAAATATGAACTTCCGCACTCAGAGAAGTTCATTAAACCTTGATTGTCACTTAAGTAAAAATACTGACCCTTATTTTAATAGACATAATTAGGATAATGATTCACTGATCTCGCAGATGTTCATGGACGGCGGTGATAACTTACCAGCAGGCGACCCGCTTGCTCGTTTGCCGCCTCTAGTATAAAAAAAGAGAATTAAGGTTAAAAGACGTCTCCGAGTGCGGCAGTAAGCCCTTCAAGCTTGCTTTCAAACATTTGAAAGTCTCAGAAATTAACCTAGCAAATATTAAAAATCACGTGATCACATCTAAATTTCACAAACAGCTCACTGGTTAAAAACTCTCACTTAAACACAGGACACTTCTCACTGAGCTAGTTGCCAACTCAAACAACGGGACTGTAATGGCTCGGCTTTGGCTCGCAGCTGCAACGCAGATTATCGCCGATGGCCTAGATCTGAGCCGATATCTCAAGGCCGAGCCCCTGATCTAGAATCGCGTATTGATGTTTTGGGTGATAGTGTTGACACCCTTTTTTAGGGTATGCTGCCGACCCGATATGCAATGGGCCGACGTTCTTATGCATACTCGTCCGCTGGGGGGCGGACGGGTTATGTCGGGCTCTCGGACTGAAGGCCTACCGACTAAACCCCCAACGACACTCCCTGCTTCGCCAGAGTGGGAAGGTAACATGTTTACTAGTTAAGTAAGTAAGTAAAACATTTATTGACCACACAAGAAGAGATACAACACGACAGCTGCAGTAAGACACAGAATACATAATAAGAAGTAGGTACATACGAGAACAGAGAGAAACATTACGTGCTTATATATAGACAGATAGGTAGTCAATAAGGTCCAAACTCAGCATATGCTGCAGCTGCTTCATTGAAGCCACTGTAGCGCTAGTTTTCAGTTTGGACCTTGAGTGACGTATATAAATGAACGAATGAATGACACGAACATGAAACAATACAACAGAAAAACCAAAACACAACAAGCCAATTAATAAAAAAAAACAAAAAACAAACAAAATTAAGAAAAGAAAAAAAAATGTTTTAAAAAACTAGAACTGAGCAACTTATAATAAACACACAATACACAAACTATGAAAAAATAAAAATAACCTTAATGAACTTTGACTACACGTTCGTTCCGTTCCTTCCCAGGCGGTGGTGTTGACACCCCTAGTTTGTCTGATATTAAAATTCGCCAAACGGCAATCCATACTAAGTAGTCACACTTTACAAAGACGATGATTGTTGACTGGCCCGAAGGCGCATTTGGTAGTGACCCTGCCTCATGCGCCAAAGGTCGTGGGTTTGATCCCTACCCTGGACAAACATACACAGTGACCCAGTGGGAGAGCTACGCTTCGGTAGAAATGGGCGGGTTGACCGGAGTGATACCACGGCCTCACAAAACATCGGATAGAGCAACGCCTGCGTTGTGTTTGCGGTTGTGAGAAAGGGGGTAAAGGTTGGTAGCGCACTTCTGATTCAAACGGTGAGTGGTGTTGCAGGTGTCTATGGGCGGCGGCAATCGCTTATCATCAGGTAATCCGTCTACTCGTCTGCCACCTTACCCATAAAACAAAATATCTTGCATCTTTGATGTCTCCTATATGGCTAATGATAATCTAAATACAATTCTAAGCAACTTACAGATAGTTTCCCCATTTGGAGCATAAGCGTATGTTTTGCTTGCTTACCTGAAATAAAGAAAAAAATACGTTAAGTATATAAATAAATTCATATAACATCTCATATATCGAGCTAATTCCAGACTAAGTAGGTAGCTTAATCTTACTGATATCAGTTTTATTTGAGTTTGTAGTGCTTTTCCTGCACAACAAAAAGGCACATAAAGGCATTTTGAAAGACTTTTCCTTTCAAAAATCTAGGCTGCTGTAACGTGCAACCACGTGCAACTGTCACCGTGTCCAAATGACAACTTATCCCAGTTGAGCACTACCTACGTTATTTGAGGTTGGACTCATATCGGCGCGGTCAAAGTATGGTATGGTAGCGCACAGGTATCTAACGATTTAAATATTTGGTCTGGTTCCCCTGTTAAAGGGTTGCGAAGATCAGACGCAGTCTATCGCTTCGCTATTTGTCGCAGTTTATCTTCGCTATATGTCGCATTCTACCGCTTCGCTATTTGTCGCATTCTATCGCTTCGCTATTGGTCGCATTCTACCGCTTCACTAATTGTCGCATTCTATCGCTTCGCTATACGTCGTACTCTACCGCTTCGCTATTTGTCGCAGTATACCGCTTCGCTATTTGTCGCATTCTATCGCTTCGCAATTTGTCGCAATCTATCTTCGCTATCTGTCGCAATCTATCGCTACTCGCAATCTATCGCTCCGCTATTTGTCGCATTCTATCCTCGCTATTTGTCTCATTCTATCGCTTCATGTTTTATCGAGCTTCGCTTACCTACGACAGCGGGTAATAGACCGTATCTCGCAACGCGAACCCATTGCGCCGCCGACCGAGCGTGTAATCGCTTCATTCGGATGCACCTACTGCTCATTGTTCTATGATAGCCTGATTAGAGAATACGCAACATCTACAATATCTTCGGTAGTTATTAGTCCGATAACCTCATACACGACCACAGAACATGGGTTCTAAACTCAGATTTTTAATTATGCAGAGTAAACTGACAGATGTCAATGTGTCATCCCCATACATTATCACTCAATTTGTTATTTGCATCTGTAAGTTTCCTCTGCATAATTAAAAATCAGAGTATAGCTGGCATTGCATACTATATAAATGTGTGCAAAATCTTTGCATGTGTGTAGCTGTTTATACCACGCGATGTAGGCATCTGCATGAGATTAGTGCCTAGCGCGTAGGTCATTGAATTCTTAAATATCAATGACGACGAATGACTAATTTAACAGATTGCAGTAACTAAACGAGTGGATGCCACTAATGCTGCTGTTATTTTTTATGTGATTGGTGTGGTGGCAGACAAGCAGACCAATCATCTGATGATAAGCAATTTTTGCCGCCCATAGACAGCCGCACCGCCAGTTAAGTCACCAGTGCTGCTAACTTTTAACCTCCTATCCCGCGTCGACTAAAGGCCTAATGGCCTTTAGTCGACTCGCTTCTGATATCATAATAAAAAAATGCAAAACATTCCTTGTATTAAATAACACATTAATCAACACGAGTTCCAATAACAAGTCCGGTTGGATCCCGGATCCCGCGGGAAAGCCGGTTCAATCCCACCCCCCGGGACCAATGCGTCATTATTACGGCACTACTTCCCGCTGTATTAATAATGCCGAACACATCCGGGAAATTGACTGATGAGTTTTCGGCTGTAACTATGAATAGCGACACGATAGTACGGTCAGCTAAAATTTACAGAGTTGCACATTATTGGAAAACTGTACTCAATATAATTATGTTATGGATGTGTGGAGTTACGCAGAAAGACCGCAGGAGACCCAAAAAGTCTTGGCAAGATGACGTAAAGGATGACATGTGTGCCAATAACCGCACAATAATGGATGCAAAATACCGTGCGAAGTGGAGGAGACTGCGGGTTTTAAAGCGACAACATGTGACTCGACAGGGATTTAGGGCTAAGGTGATAATAACTCGCAGTTATTATGTAGGTCCTGAGGTAGCTCAACAGACGAGCAAACGAATCGAATCGAAGGAATCAGCTTATGGTAAGTAGTTATCACCGAATTATTTATTACACCGCGTGAGATCATTACCTGTGGGAGAGCCACGCTTCGGCATGAATGAGCCGGCTCGACCGGAGTGATACCACTGCCTCACAGAAAACCGGCGTGAAGCAGCCCCTGTGCTGTGTTTCGCCGAGTGAGTGAGGGTACCGGAGGCCCACCCGGGGGAAGGGGATCGCTTACCTGATGGTAAGCGATTGCAGCCCATAGATAACTGCAACGTCCGCGCCAGTAGAGTCACAAGTGACACAAATGAAGTGTTTTGAAGCAACTAAAGCCCAGTTGCTACTGCCATGCTTACTGAGCACGCTCAAAAAAGGTCCCCATTATTAATTAGTATTGGCCCAGAGTTAAATGGTAAGTCCATATATATAGTAGAATTAAACCTTTATGGACTAAAGTTTGTATCTGTAAATACATCGTCAACGCAACAATGTCTCAATACACCTTAAATGGAGAGCAATTTAAGATATGAAGGCAATATATAGATCTGTCTCCAAAGCTACCCCAGTCGAGTCTCGGTCACAAATTGTCGCAGGGTCGGGATTGCAGAGGTAATAAAGTATGAGAGCTGAACGGCAGGGTTGGTTCCGTACCAGATGATTAACAGATAGATAGATACTCAGATAGATATATACTGTAACGATGGTAAACTCCTTTGATACTGGCCGCCGTTTATGGCTGATTTTATAAAGAGAATATGTCATGCATTGAAAAATAAACAGATGAGCGCACTTCGAATGTAAACGTGAAATCGCGAGGATATAGATTATGGAGGGTCCAGACCTCCCAAGTTATCAGATGACCTGGTGGATAAGCACTCCAATGTGAAGTGATAACTTATTAATTATTATTTTCAGAAAAGCAATCCTACTACTATTATAAAGGCGAAAGTTTGTATGGATGTATGAATGTTTGTTACTTTTCACGTAAAAACTACTGAATGGATTTGAATGAAACTTTATCACAATATAGCTTATACATCAGAATAACACATAGGCTACAATTTATAAAAATATATTGTGTGGATTGTCCAAAATATGACGGTAAGTGTCAATAATTAACTCCACGCGTACGAAGTCGCGGGCGGCCGCTAGTAAAGATATATTGAACAATATCGCCTTCACCTTATTGCAATACTGATTATAGCGTGTGATTCCAGTTGCAGAATTATGATTCAGGAGACACTGAATAAACACAAGTGGTCATCACGCGAATGTCTGTCCAGAGTGAGCATTGAACCCACGACCTTGGGCGAATGAGGGTCACTACCAAATGTGCCATCCGGGCAATCCGGATGTTGTCCCTCAACGCCGAGTTAATGGTAGAAATAAATAGGCCTTTGCATCTTAACAAATTATTTAAGTAGCATCTTAAGTAGGGACACCACAACATCGCTCGTGGCTGTACAGACCAATTCGCGCATTTGCATGGTAGAAATACACACATAAATACATAGAACCTACCCAACGATGTGTCCCATGCAAATTGTTGACGTTCTAATTTTGAAACTTGGCGGCGGCGGAGTGCGATCGTCGCGCCCTCTATAGATACTAAAATCCCTATATCCTGGCGCGTCTCCGCGCCGGTTTTTCACAATTCTCACAATTTTTATGTAAGTCAAGTATAATTACAGCATTTACACATTGTACAAAGATTTTCAATTCGACAATCCTGAATACAAATTAAATAGCCACTAAAATTCATACATCCGTTGTAACGGAACCCTAAAAGTGTATCTAGGCCACCCCTCCCCCTCTGCAGGTGAGATAAAGAAAGGCCGGAATCCACTGCTGTCGCCATTTAAATATCGCGCCCGGTCCCGGGATTAGAGGTAGTGCGCCTTCCGGGATCCGCCGGGACGCGGGATTGCCGGCCTTGACTGCGGTGTAAAGATCGGAGAGCGATTAAAATTTGTGTTTATAAAATAAGCAATGAGCAATTCTCTGCCCTGGAGGCCAATTCTCGGTTTTCGCCTTCTATGTCGAGTCGACTTCATGGAACGCATAGACCAATAGGAGAACAAGATAAGGAATGTCGACTGTGATCTGTGTTCTCCTATTGATTGTGCGTTCCATGAAGTCGACTCGATATAGATGCCATCTATTGGTTCTTTTGGAAACTAATGTCCCGAAACGAAGGTAGGGCGAGCAAGAAGTCCCTTTATATATAGGATAGATATAATATGAAATCGAGCTTCAAATCCCTTCATTCTATTCTACTAAAAAGAAACAGTTAAATAGAGGGCCATAATAATTCTACTAAAATCGCAACAGCCGGCCAATTGTAACCCTTTTTTATCTAACTCCTTGTTACAGCCTCAGCTGACCCTCGGGACCCTATCACTGCGGGTACGCAGTTTGAAGGTCAAGATGTAGATTCCTTACTGTAATTTAATCCCCAGCTTGACTGTTGACGGGTTTGTGACACGTAAGGAATGATTGGAGCCGTAAAGTCCTTGAGTGGAGACCGCGACTCGGTAAGCGTAGTGTTGGACGCCCTGCGACAAGATGGGATGATGACATTCGAAGGCTGGCTGGAGTGGGCTCGATGAGTGTGGCCGAGCATCGGTAGCAGTGGCGTGCATTAGGGGAGACCTATGTACAGCAGTGGACGAGTGTGGGTTGCTGATGATGATGATGAAGGAAGGGTTGTAGGTTGCGCGGTGTAAGGGTTCACCCTACGAGCACGTATCACGCCCCGGACCCCTGGATAAGCCATGAAAATCCCCAGGGGTTTTAGTTGGTAGGCTCTTTGACCGGCCTCAGATTGGCTGAGGCCCCAGTCATGGGAGAGCCTTACACTATCCGTCGGTCTCCCAGCCAGCGGGTGTGCATATTATTTTATCCGTGGGAGAGCCACGCTTGGGCATGAATGGGCCGGCTCGACCGGTGTGATACCACGGCCTTACAGAAGACCGGCGTGAAGCAGCGCGTTTTAGTCTATGTTTTTTTGTGCCGTGCGTGCTCCCCGATGGCCAAGTCGAGCGCGAAGAACACAGCCGTACCAACCTTTACTGGAACCATTTCATCTAGACTTGACTAGTTTTAGTTTTATACGGAACTAGTGGCCCGCCCTCACTTCGCTTCGGGACCGTAATTAAAAAATAACCAATAGATGGCGCTGTGTTCGATTACATCGCGCAAGCGTTTCGTGTTTTCGGTTTACCTATAAGCCTTGTCGTTGTCTATAGAAGTTATCCCTTTATAAATAGTATAGAAGATGTTTTGATGGGTTAAAATAACTTTCAGCTTATTATTATGCCTGTCAAACTGACACAAGTGAATCCTTATTACTGTCTAAAAAGTACAGTCGCGTGCATTAAAACAGTGTACGAGCGCAATTAACCGCGCATTCGTGCACCGCGTTTTGTTGTGAACTGTACTTTAACTGATGTAAGTAATTAATTGTAGTTATTAGCGGATATCGGTCACGTTTTATTTAATAATAGAAGGTTATTAATAACACCTGGGTAATTTCATTCAATATAAATACTATACTCTGATTTTTAATCATGTGGATTGTGGAGTAAACTGACAGACGCAAATGTCTAGTTTCTATACATATTGACATATCGCATCTGTCAAATTGAGTGATAATGTATGGGGATGACACATTGACCACATGATTAAAAATCAGAGTATAGAGTATAGAAAGGATTTTTTATACATTTTTCACTTATTCTGATAGACCGGAGTAAGCCACGACTTAACAGAAGACCGGCGTGTGCCGAGTTTCGCCGAGTGAATAATGGTACCGGAATCCCATTCCGAAGGAAGGGGGTTAAAGGTTAGCCGCGCACTTGTGACTCCACTAGTGTTACGGGTGTCTACAGGGTGTATCTGTGAACATTTACATCCCTTTAACTACGTCATCTACCTACCGAAATTCTTCAAAAATGTTTTCGACTTCCCAGACAATAAGAACCACTCACGTAACAAACTTTGTACGAATTTTGTTTTCTTGCGTTTTTCCGAAAGTTATAGAACAAATGTGGTTCAGAATAGTAGGCAGACGACGTGGTGTATAGGCAGGCAATCGCTTACCAAAAGGTTCCAGTACCAACAGATCCGTCTGCTCGTCTGCCACCTCTCACATAAAATCTCCCCCGCACACGTTTCTCGAATCTGTTCCTCATATTTGGGCTGAAACACTACCGAGATCACTGTAAGTACTCATGGATACATTGTGCGTAACTAGCTAGCGATTTAGGCAGCTAACATTCTGCGTCTAATTATTTTGTGCTTATATTATTAACATATTGAGCGGAATGCATAAACTCTATCGACATTGGAACTCGGATTTGACTGTTTTTTCATGTGAAATCACAAAATTATTTAGCAGTGCAGTTTTTACTATTGTTTGAAGCAAAACATTGAAAATCCACATTAAATGCTTATTTATACCCAACTGCAGACGATAAACCGCAGTAATAAATCCCATAGCTCTAATTATATGATCATAATTTAAATTTAATTAATAGCTAATTTACGTCCAGACCAGGGAGCGATTCTCGCGCATGAAGTCGCATTCGATGTTATATTTTTTTTTAGTTTCGGTTCTTAGATTTCTGTAAAGGTGTGACCAAACAAAGAACGGCAATATCCTTCCAGATGGGATCTATGATTCCCAGCTTATTCCCACTGTCCAATCCGGTTGGACAGTGACACAAATGTCAAACATTCCCGTTGTCCACCACTTTGTGGCAAGGCATGGGCACTTGGTATTACATGGATCTCACAACTTTATACGGTAGAACAACTGAGTTGCGAGACTTGGTTTTTTTTGACAATTATTGTTTTTTATGGGTCAGACTATCACAATCAGTGAAAAGTTATAAAAAATCTTAACCTGTATTTAATTTTATACCATTCGCGTATAAAAATATTACTATTGCACACAAATTGTAAATGCATTGTTGATTTTAATGTGTGGGACAGCTGGTTTTCTTCTTTTTGCTTTGGTATATTGTTGCTTTAACTTGATGCAATATACTTACTTATTAAGGTGACATCATCATTATACACTGACTGAAGTTTACGAGTAGATTATGCTAAGCATTTAATTTCAATCGATATTCCTCTGCTGAGACATGATTACTCGATTCTATTTTTGACAATGTTCAATTCGAGCTCGCCAGAATCCCCCTCCAGAGCTTAATTCTAATTGGAATTCCATACTTCAGTTTCGGTGCACACGAAACTTAATTAGTTTGATAAATCATTATACAATAATATCCTAAAAGCGGTTTCATTATAATTAATACCTCAGCAATATGACGACGATGACACATTTGGTAGTGACCCTGTCACATACACCTAAGGTTATGGGTTCGATTCCCGCCCTAGACACACGTTAGTATGACCAAAACGTATGTTTGTTCAGTGTCTGCTCCTCCACTTACTATCAGGTCTGCTCTTCTGCAATATCATAAAAAAAATGCTACTAAGTTTGAAAATAGTCTTGGGCTGAGCACATATACGGGGTGTATCTGTGAACATTTACCTGTCTTTAACCATGTCTTCGACTAACCCTTCTGAATAACATTTGTTTTACGAATTTTCAAAATTCATCGAAATTTTTTCGACTTCCCATACAAAATAAACAAATCACCGATTTTGTATGAAGAATTGAAACTTTTTTATGAGGATTTCCAATAGTCATAGAGCAAAAGTCGTTCAGAATGTTTGGTAGAATACGTGGTTAAAGGGATGTAAATGTTCACAGATACACTCCGTATATATGCTTAGTCCAAGCCTATTTTTAAGACTCATAGAATTTTTTATGTGGTTGCAGACGAGTAGATGGATCACCTGTATGTACAAGCATCTAACATTATAGTCTACTTTACTCAATAATCCACAGAACCTACTTAATCTGAAAGTCGGTTGAAAGACGAATGTAAGTAGTATAATGCGCTGTTGCCCTTAAAGTTCTTATACAACTTGTGTATTAATACTTATGCTAGAAGTTGTATTAAGAGCAGCCGTCACACGCGGTCATCTGAGCGGCGCGAGTGATCCATTAGCTTGCAGCTAACTTTGTAGCGGACATACGGCCGGTACCCGATTCTGATAGCAACACAGTTTAATATCATCGCAATCAACATCTTTTTTTATGTTATAGGTGGCAGACGAGCAGACGGAAAAACTGATGGTAAGCGATTACCGCCACCCATAGACACCTGCGTTATAGATGGAGGCACGAAAGTATAGCGATGACCGTTATTTTGCGCACTTGTAAAAAAGAAGACTTTCTATCAAAATTGGTTTCTGCGCACTCAAGGTCATAACTACACTTTCTTGCCTCGGACTATACCTAAAGTCACAAGTGCGCTGCCTTTAACCAGCTTTCACCGGCAAGCGGATGGTAGATTTCTGATTTAGAATAGATATAGTTTGCGGCATGAAACAGTAGTTATGACCTTGAGTGCGCTGAAACCAAATTTAATAGAAAGTCTTCTTTTTTACAAGTGCGCAAAATAACGGTCATCGCTATTCTTTCATGCCGCCAGCTATACTGAGGTGCTTTCTCGGTTTTGTAAAATCCTATTATAGAATGTAATGAGAAGAGATTAAGAGCTCAGCTACATGCTCTTCATGTAACGAAAAAGTGATAACTATGAATATTAGTAGGCAGAGAAACAGTGGACGGCCCAAAATGAGATGGATGGATGTGTGAAGAATGACATGATTGAAAAAGACGTGGATAATTGGATGACGGATGACAGGAGGTATGGAAGAAGACGTATTGCACCGACCCTAGATAGCCTGGGAATGACTGCCCGGTTTTGTGGAACTACGACCTTCCGACTCGTTTCGTCGCTTAGATTGCATTTCTTTTTAAAATAGGCAGGGCCGGATTTACTGGACTGGTTGGGCTGCAGCCCAGGGCCCTGGGGTTACAAGGGACCCCCCAGATACCGCTAAAAATCCCTAAACGCTAAAGAACCCGCTAAAATAAAGTCGCCCTACAATTAATACTTGCGTAGGTTTAAATATTTGTTTTTTGTGGAATAGAAAATTATGTATAGGGACTCGTTCACCACCCCTGAGTAAAGTTTCAAGTAATTTATTTTTGTCAATGAAAGTGGGTTCGGAGAAAGTTGGCCCCTGGTATTTGTATTGAAAAAAATATTTAAATTAAACTAGGCTGCGGACCAGGGGCCAGTTTCCGCCAAACCCCCTTTAATTGACATTAAAAAGGTAAATTACTAGAAAACTTTACTCAGGGGTGGTGAACGAGGCCCTAAGTATAATATATGACAGTTTTTGACATCGTTATTAGTAGAGATTTAGGCTTTCTTTCCCCAAGTAATTTTAGCCCAGGGTCCCACAAATTCATAATCCAGCCCTGAAAACAGGTGTAATTTAGGTATACAATAAACTTGTATGTGTTTATTGTTAAAGCGCCTATAAATCTTTCCATCTCTCCCGTATCTCCACGGATACGTCCGTGAGTCCCATCAAAGGCCATTCCTCAAGTCAGATGATATTGGCTGCGGATAATAACTCCTCAGCGCGGACGAACTTATATGTCAGGTCTGAAGTTGCGACCACGACGCCCTCTGGCGGCTTAGTCCACAGTGTAAGATCGCCAGGGGCCCCATAGTAAAAAACGGCCACTTTTAGCAATAATTAACATTATTGTTACTTGTCGCGTGTTAAAAATATTGTATTGCGTCTTGAAAAATCCAATTTACTTGGATCTAAGTCTGTAATGTTTTATTTTCTTCTAAAATATCATATTGTCGCCACAATCGGTGGAGATAGGTTGGCGGCGCTAGTTTCGTCGATATAGCCCCCTTAAGCCGTTGCTACGCCTTTCACACCCATAAAAACAATACTTGTCAAAAAGACCAAGTCTTGTAACTCAGTTGTTCTACCGTAAAAAGTTGTGAGATACATTAATACCAAGTCGTTTTAATCATTATTCAGTCCCTTTAACGTTAATTACTATTAATATTTTGGCCTATTCCACCTGGCATTTTTTGTGTGTAACATAATATAGCAATATTGTAAATCAGCTGTTGTTATTGCAAATAAATAAAATAAATAACGTTTTAAATAGATTAAGCCGGTTTGCTACGCTATTATAATTCACATTCTAATACGATATGTCGTACATCCTGCAAATTCTTACACTGTGGCCTACCGCCTAACGGAGTTATGACCACTTGTCAAGTATTCCACGTCCAGATGTGGAGTGGCAAAGTTCCCGATCTGATTAGCTTGGCACATTCGGAAGTGAGGGCGAAGTGGGGGAGAGTTAGGCTATTTAAGAAGGGAAAGTTATAAGCACATTTTATTTTTTTAACTATGTGTGGTCTCTTATTTATAAACTTACATATTATTTCGAATAAGAACAATATTATTCATTTAACCAGATGTACCATATGGGATCATCAGATTTTGAACTTTAACCAGTTATGATAAGGTTAAAATCCAATAAAAAAAGATGTCTAGTTCCCTGGAGGCACGAAATGCTGGTGCGATGCAATCGACACCTAACGCCATCTATTGGGTACAGTTTGGAACTACTAGCAGAAAGGACCCGCAGTCCCGAAACAAAGTGAGGGCAGGCCACTATAAATTATAAGGAGCGGAGAGTCCGTAACATATTTCCAACTTCCACAGATTCGGGGGTAGCAATAACCTATCGTCCTTTTTCAAGACCTCTTGCTTACTTAATAAGGGAGGCCGCGGCTGACAGGTCGTTTTACAAACTTACGTGGAACAAGGGTAGAACTAGGGTACCAAGCAACGAATTTTCAGATATTGTTTGCCCTATTTCAGCTCTGAAGGATTGATTAACGTCCTCTGGGGCACAAGCCACAGGCCTACCCTTATATCAAAATATAACAGCTGGCTGCCTACATCGAGATCTTAACTACGCACACATACCTACAAGGTGTATCTGTGAACATTTACATCTCTTTACCCACTTGTTCTACCTACAATTTTGAAAAACATTTGTTCTATGACTTTTGAAAATTCGCAAAAAAAACTTGAGAACTTTTCATACAAACGTGACATGGTGACTTTGGGAGTCGAAAAAATTTTGGACGAATTTCGAAAAGTCGTTGAATCGATTCGGCTACTTGTAATTTTTTTTCGCTACTGTCAAAAACAGCGGCCATTTTAATTTTTATTTTACTGAGACCAGGTTTATCTTTAATTGATCTCGTTAATATCGTTTTTTTTTTTGTATCTGTGGCGGTTGCATCATGCTGAAGCCGAACCTTGTTAGTAGCAACTTCTTTGTCTTTTTGATTTTTTGTCTACGTCAATAAACGTTCTTATTCTTACTCTCCAACGCAAACGCGCTTTCCTAGCCAGTAGGCGAAAATGAAAAGCAAAGAAAAGCCTTTTCATGTCCAAAATAAATAATAGTCCATTAAAATAAATGTAAATTAACTTGTACAGTAATAAATATCAACCTTAACTAAAAGCACCTAAAAGCCACAACTGCCAGAAAACACGTGCAACCACTTCAAAGGTAACATTTTAACTCACTCATCCTCGACTAAGTTGTTAATTTATAACTCAGAAGTTAGTTGGCCTACATCTTCATTTGTTCGGCGGTGACTGATGGCCCAACTTTCGATCGAAATGATCGATGGAGACCGTAATTACCAGTCCTGTTTAGATGTGATAATCGCTCAATAACTGGCAGAAGGAAATGGGGGAACGCCTGTGTGACGTCATTGTATCTATTCTTAGTTCTTTTGGGGATTATAAGGTCGGACGTTTTATTTGTGTTAAGTTTGTTGAGCACCTTGCGTGACGTCCTTGAATAGAAAGTAAACGAAACAAATAAATGCATCCATCTCGATCAAGAATCAAATCCGAAACTGTCATCGTTTATTGGTGAAAAATAAAAATATTATGAAGTTTAAACGGAAACTTCATATTTTATATTAAGAACAGTAATTTAAACACAAAATTGTCGTTATGAAGTGATTAAAAGCAGATCATGTCATAATACAAACACGCTGCCGTTCTTTCCTTTTTATATTAAGTACTTCTATATACATACACTATGACTTGTTTTGGTTCACCTCAAGTATGCTCGTATTGTTACAGCAGTTCTCTTTATCTTTAGATACATAAGGGCGTTTGCCACTAAATAAAATATCTATTCTTTACTGTGGCTGAACACTTTTGTAAGTATTATTAGTGATATGAAAAGTGGCTGTACAAATAGAATGCTTTTGCATAAAAAAACAAACGCACATCTCAAATGCGCGCGAAAACCACTCACCATTTTGACAGCCTAAACTAACATGGCGTCGTAATTTAGGCAACTTTTTTAATTGACGCGATGACGCGGCGACACGAAAACAATTTTGCGCGCCAAATTGAGTGCGTTATTTATGGAGTGGGCTGGACACCCGATCGGATCGTCCCTTTGTGTTCGGATTTCAACAAACCCGAATGGAGTTTCCGTATCAATATTATTTTTTTGAACGGGGGATCATAAGCGTCTGGACTGAATAATACAGACATGGTTGTATGGCCCTTTGTTATTTTGCTTTTAAATAGTTGGCTTTAGGAATAGAGCTGATCTAGCACTCTCTATTGTTTTGCATTCAAGAGAATAAGTTTATTTTGAGATAGGGAGGACAACGAGTAAGTGGATTTGAAGATGCATTGCCGATCTTTTAAAAAGGTGTTGTTAGGCTTGTTTCTTAAAGATTTCAATGTCGATTCGGTTCGGAAATACCGCTGCGGGAAGTTGCTTTAACAATGAGTAGGTGCGTGGCAGAAAATGTCGAGTAAAATGCACGGTGATGGATAGTTGGTGTGAAAGGAATCCTAGTTTATGGCGCGTCGTACGATGGTTAAATTCGGACTCCTTGGAACACTCACCATGGTAAAGGGGGTAAAAGACACTTTATATGTCTTTGTGTGAAGAAGTGGGATTAATGATAAATAAGTATATTTTTATGATTCTGAAAGAGTAAAAATTTTACTAGATTTCTTGGTACATACCAGTAAATAAACTTGTTTCTCATTGCAATCAACTTTAGTCTTGTAAAATAGTGACTTTATATACACGACCGACAAATTTGAAATTTAAGAGTTTGTAGGCGTGAGACAGAGACAGACTATATTACAGGTTGAACCACGTCAAGTTTACTGCACCTTTTTTTATGTGATAGGTAGCAGACGAGCAGGCCGATCACCTGATGGTAAGCAATTGCCGCCGCCCATGAACACATGCAACAAGTGCGCTGCTAACCTTTTATCCCCTTCCCCCCGATGGGCCTCCGGTACCCTCACTCACTCGGCGAAACACAGCACAGGAGCTGCTTCACGCCGGTTTTCTGTGAGGCAGTGGTATCACTCCGGTCGAGCCGGCCCTTTCATGCCGAAGCATGGCTCTCCCACAATTAAGCACATGTGTATATGCGTAGCTTGTGTAACACGCAAACGCGATGTAGGATACTGGCCAGATAGACTGAAGTCTATCTATTTAAAGTGTACGCCCTCTGTGGGAGGTAAATAAAGAAGATATCTTCACCAAGAAGCGTGTTGCCCAGTTAGAAAGACCAACACCGAGTCTTTATCTAGCGGCGAGTTGCGGAGCCAGAGGGTGTTTGCGCGTGGTCTGTATGCAGCCAGGGAAGTTTAAGACTCAGTATACGGATACTGAAACTATCGGATATCAGAAAAAAAAGTGATAGGTGGCAGAGTAATTAGATCACCTGATGGTAGGCGATTGCCGCCGCCCATGAACACATGCAACAAGTGCGCTGCTAACCTTTTATCCCCTTCCCCCCGATGGGCCTCCGGTACCCTCACTCACTCGACGAAATACAGAGCAGACTTTTTTTTATGTGAAAGGTAGCAAACGAGCAGGCGGATCACCTGATGGTAAGCAATTGCCGCCGCCCATGGACACTTGCAACACCAGTGGAGTTACACGTGCGCTGTCAACCTTTAACCCCCTTCCCCTCCCCAGGTGGGCCTCCGGTACCCTCACTCACTCGGCGACATTGCTTCACGTCGGTCTTTTGTGAAGCCGAGGTATCACCCCAATGCGATCGTCGTTGTCGAGCTGGTTCATTCATGCTGAAGCGTGGCTCTCCCACAGGCGGCAATCGCTTACCATCAGGTGATCCGTCTGCTCGTCTGCCACCTGCTTATCACATAAAATAAAAACAGTAGGTGAAATATCTGTGACCGTAATGGAATTCAAAATAAAAGTTTATATTTTTTTTTGGTGATAGTTTCCCACCCTTCACTCACTCACTGGTCGAAATACAACACGATTTTAATATCCGTAACCGATAGAGATCCGTATCCGTATCGATCCGAACCGTCATGTACGTCACATCACTAGTGCGGATCCCACGCTTCGGGAAGTGGCTTGAGCGCTCTTTATTAAGATTCTGCGAGCCAACGATACGTTGCACGCGTTCAAAAAGTGACGCCGGAGGAGGCGCTATATTCATAAGCGAGAGTAAAAAAAAACAATTTCTTTCTCTCATCCTAATGTGTATTTCTCAGTTGCGTCCGAAGCTATCGCGCTACGCTTTTTTTATGTGATAGCTGGCAGACGAGCAGATCACCTGATGGTAAGCGATTGCCGCCGATAGATACCTGCAACACCAGTAGAGTCAAAAGGGCGCTGCCAACCTTGAACCCCTTTAATTCCCAACTAGTGGCCCGCCCTTACTTCGCTTCGGATCCTTATTCATAAATAAGCCAATAGATGGCGCTGTGTCCAATTACATCGCGCAAGCGTTTCGTGTTTTCGGTTTACCTATAAGCCTTGTCGTTGTCTATAGAGGTAGAGGTTATCTCTTTATAAATAGTATAGATAACAAAGGCCTTCTCCGATGTTCTTCACACAGATCGGTCCTGTGCCACCCGCATACGAGGAATTCCCGCGACCATCGCTAGATCGTCGGTCCACCTTGTAGGCCCTTTATGCCCAGACAGCTGCACCTACAGTGAACTCCTGCAGCCTACCGATTGCGCAGTCTTGTGGCGAAGTATTGGGCTGCGAAAATTTTATGTTGTCTTGATGCCATCGACAGGAGAAGAAGAAGAAGACCTTGTAGGGGGCCTGCCACGGTTGCCTGCTCCTTCCTGTACCTTCACTCAAGGAACTTTCAGCTTCAATGGCCGTCTGACAGCTTAAAAAGGCTCAAAATCAATAAACATGGGTAATGGCAATGCGCGATTGTGTCAGAAATGATGAGATCGGAAGGAGATCTAGGGTCGCATAGGTAGCCCAAAGATTTGTTTAAATAGTCTATAGGCCAACGCTTAACCACAATCGCACCTGATGGAAAGAGACGACGAGTGAATTGCGTGACTCAAGTGGCAAAGGGCAGGGCACATTTCGAGGAATACGTAAAAAAAAGCCCAAATAATATAATATAATGCACCCAGTTTTCTATTAAACAGTACAAAGTTGGCCGACACATAACTCAGGGGCGTCGACGCCGGCTCTCGAGGGGCCTCGCAAACTTACCCCTGCGCTTGCGACTTTCATCTTATTTGCAACTTCCCGGGTGATTGTGAAATATTGCCCGCTTCGCCGCAGTTCGGTTCGCGACAAAAAGGTAAGATTTACTGTTTCTACGGTTCACTAATGTTTGACAAAAACAAATGACAAACGATCGTTTGGAAGCTTAAATTTTAGACAGAATGTTTAAAAGCGAATCGTTTGGCGAACATCACGCTTCGCTAAAGAGCGATTTACACTTCAATAAGTACAAGTAGCGAGTTAAGTTGCTTCATCGGCGAGTTAAGTAATTTTTGGCCGATCACACAGCAAAAATGACTTAACTCGCCGATGAAGTAACTTAACTCGCTACTGTATCGGCAAAAATGACTTAACTCGCCGATGAACCAACCGTACTTATTGAAGTGTAAATCGCTCTTAACACATCTTAAAGTTTAAGCGATAAGACCGCTGAAATTGTACATTAAATTTGTACCTCTACTTCTTAAGTTGTGAATTTTGTGATTGGCGCGCCGGAGCCAAATATCGGTTGGAGGATTTCTTTTGTAAGAAATAAATATGATGATGATAAAGGTATCTCATTTAATGTGTCTCATTTGTCATAAAAGTTACGAAACGCCCTAAGGACCTTCTATTATGTATGGTCGAGATTGAGGCGAATGTGCTCTCTGAACCACGATAATATTGTGCTTTGTACAATCAAGTGATTCAAGCATGCGATGCTCCAATCAAACTACGGTCCACACATAGAATCTCCCGTGAGGATTCCTCCTTACAAATAAATACCTACCTCTCTGCTCTGCTTACTCGTAGTTTAGATGTAGACCTATCATAACGTCAAAAGCGCAAAAAAACTACAGTCTGGTAAAGTAAACTATTACCCCTTATTAAAAAAATGGGGCCTAAAGTTAATCATGGTTTATTGATGATAATATTTATTAAACTCTACAAAACAAAAAAATATTGCTGACGTTATGCTAGAACTGTACAGTAAAAATATTTTGAAATTCTGGGACGAGTTTTTTGAGTCTAATTGCCCCCAAGCCCAGGACCAAAGATTTAACGTACTTTTCGAGGTACAGTCAACAGCAAAAATATCATATCAAAACTATACGTAAGTATAGTAATATTAATCCTCCGCTCAATAGTAATATTGAGCGGAGTTCGCATCAGAACTGTATAAATCACTATGGCTAATACGGAGTTTGCGTCAAGAGCTGTATGAATTTGACACCATACAGTTCTGACGCGAACTCCGCTCAATAGTGCGTATAGAGTTTTTGATTTTGATCATCTATTTTGCTGTTGACTGTACAAGACCGCTAACTTCCAGACATCTGGATGACATGCGAACTTGTTAACAGAAGAATTGAGGAACAAATTCCCATTGTTAAAAGTCGACGTTACGCAAAATCTATCTTTAAAGACAGTAGGACGTGCCTGCAAGGTGTCGACAGCGAGTAATACCCCCTATATGTCAGCGGTAGAGGAGGGGGGGGGGGGAGGAAAAATCGCGCCTACGTGACGGATGCTGTCATAATCGTAAGACTCATAAGTCACCCGGTTTTGCGCTCTTTAGCATGCTCAGTTTGTAAAGTAGGTTAATGTTCCTATACCGAATACAGAGTGAAAAGGTGAAAAGGCTTGTTACCTACATATTTACTCCTATCATTATTCCGAACGAGCACTTTATATAAAACTTTTGAAATTTTAAAGGATAAATCACGGAAAAAGTATCACTGAAATCAGTTCAATGATCTTGAAAATAGCGCTAACAAGAAGCCAAACAACAGTTCTTCAACTGTTTTAGCCGTAAGTAATATTGAAATAAATACGAGTAATATTCAATGTACGGACACACTCGGCCAGCATTCACATCGTTTTGTGACTTATACGCGTTCTAAATGGATTTGAATGTTTTTTCCATAATATAGTGAAGCCTAGACAACATAAAGGGGTATAATTGAAAAAATCTTTTAATGGCAAACTCAACGCGGAGCTGCGAGCGTCCACAAGTTAAAGACTCGAATGATAATACTTGTTACTGAAAATATTTCTACTGTGGGTACAAGTAAAGACGATAGCGCTCTCGGGAGGCGGCCATGTCATTGGATAAATAAGAACACATCGCCCCGCACTTTTATGTCGATCATAATAATAAATCAGTTTGGTTTTATCGATAACTCTGTCTATGGACCCGCGGTGAGGGTTGGCGAATCTGAATGGTGTCGCGTGTGGAAAATCCAATAGATGGCGTAATGGACTGAGATCCATCTAAACTCTGATTTTCAAATATGTGAAGTAACTGACAGATGTCCAAATGGGTCATCCCCATACAATAGCACTCAATTTGACAGATGCAAAATGTATAGAAACTTGACATTTGCATCAGTCAATTTACTCCACATGATTAAAAATCAGAGTATAGTTACATACAAGGTGATTGGTTACGAGCCTGAGTTAAAATGTCAATTTGACGAACGAATCAACCAATGCTGTTTAAGTTGGACTTCAGTCCAACAGTTAAACTAGGAGTTTTCTCACACGCGATACCCACTGTTGGCAGCGGTATGTTTGATTTCAAAGCAAAAGAAAACAAAATACGAACTATAACAAGAGTTAGTTTATGTCTACAAAAAGTGGTGCCCTGTGGCTAGGGGCGTTAAGAATACTGCCAAGGTTACTCCCGGCCTGTCGTAAGAGGCGAACTTCAGACGTCAGGAACACAACATAATTAAACAGAACACACACCTAATCCTGGCTCTATTTATTTATTAAAACTTTATTGCACAAACTTCGTACAATAGGCGAACTTAATGCCAAGAGCATTCTCTACCAGTCAACCTTTGGGGTCAAGCAGAAAGGGCAAAGGTGCGGCGAAAGGATGAATTTAAGTTTTAATGCAATTCACAGATTAAAGAATACTCTATCAGACAATTTATTTTTATTTATTTATTTATTTTACAATGATATCGAAGAGTTCGTTAATTTATACGTTAGCAGTATACCATTTTGTCTTTCCCTTAACAATACTGTCATTCACTCCGAATCATGCTGAGATCACAGTAAGCGGGCGTGCATGTGTGCGTACTCTATTTAGCCTGCAATATAGGCAGCCAACGCGCCGCGATGTCCTAGGTCTAATCATTTTGTGTCAGAATGAAACTGAAATCATCTGCCAACGACGGTGTTTCCAAGCAGATACGACCTAGTGATCTTCAAGAAAAGGGCTTATTCCTTCTTTAAGAGGCCGACAACGCATTTGTGATGGCAGATGTCCATGGGCGGCGGTGATCACTTACCATCATGTGAGCCGTCTGCTCGTTTGTCTGCTATAATGTAAAAAAAAAAAAAAGGTGATGTTCGCAGTTGCCAACCCTACATCCGATTCCATCCCATCTTTGTTTTACTGCGGTATTATTGAGAAATATGCCGTTTGCTTTGTATAAGAGATGTGTGAGGACTCATGTATTTGTAATTTTGTTTGCCGATAAGAGGTTTGTTGGAAATTACCCTGTCTCGTTCCAGCGGGGAATTGTGTTTTGGCTCGGCTGACAGCATTATATTTTGCATGTTAAAAGTTAACGTGGAACTTCAGTGTGAAATTACATTTTATGAGATATTTTCGTACCTCTTGTATTGCACAGCCAGCCACACCTTATCTTTGTAGTAGTTCTCTATGTGCGTATTTCTACCATTAGTTCGGCGGTGATGGAAAACTTCGTGAGGAAACCTGCACGTTTCGGATAGCTTCTTTCAGTGGGTCTGGTTCTGCGAAGGTCAGAGGGTAATCGCTTCATTGTAATTACCTGAGTGCCCAAATCTTGAATAATGGTCTAAGCGTACCTCGGGCTTCAAGCGACAGCGGACGCAACTGGGAACAAGTTTACAGACGAGTATCTCAGCGACCCTTTGAGTACAATAAGTAAAGCCATTGGCTATATTAACACCCTGTGCACACATACCTTCGATACCCATAGCTGTCCAGATCAATAAGAGCGTTCGCGGTTCTACCTACATTTGATTGATGCGAAATGGGAACCCTCTCAGTCCCATTTACATATATATTTGAATCTATGTATGGACTAACGCAGGACCCAAATCTTACGAATGAGATTTCCTTGGGAACGTTTTTGGTTGGGTCTGCGATTCTTAACAATTGGCGGTGAGGTGTTAATCTATTACTAATATTATAAAGAGGAAAGATTCGCTATTTTTGCTTTGTACATAGAATTTTGGGCAATGAAATGCCGCAAAGTGTATTAATATATTGTGAAATGGTTGTACCGCGACAGTATTACCTGACGGCTATGACTTAGGGACCTTCAAGAGAAGAGCCTACTCCTTCGAAAGAGGCCGGCAACGCATCAGCGACTTCTCTGATCTCGCAGATGTTCATGGGCGACGCCTCTAGTATATAAAAATATATAATGGCCGGATGGCATATAGTGACTCTGCCTCGTGCGCCATAGGTCGTTTATTTCTACCATTTTGAACACTGTTATTGTGTTGTTTGAACCTAATAAGAGTCTTAAAACCTGCCATTTTGTTAGGATTTTCTGTTTCGAAATTCTCAGTGTCGCAGAGACCCACATGTCCGTGTGTCCGGATCTAGACGCCGGAACTCGTCCGGGGTTAGACGGAACTGGTCCGGTCATCTTGGTGGTATGTTTGGTCTTATGTTTGACGCTTTCAAGTTGCTACTGGATGCTTTGTGCTTTCGTATGTGTTTTAAAAACTTAATGTTGATCTTTCATTTATTTATCTACAAATAAATAAGTTTATACAAAATAAAATCAAAATAAATTCAAGTGTGTGCGCAAGCATAGGTGCGATCTCTATTCCATTACCCTCATATTCGATGGGAAATCATTATGACACGAACGAAGACGAATCATGCGCAGGACCAAGGGCTTAACGCTTCACAAATTCCAAAACACAATATTGTACCTAAGTATTGAGAAATGAGACGCCATCTTTAGCGTAGTTAGTTAACTGCTTGAAGTAAATCAAGCGATTCAAACCAGATGCGTTCGCATGAACCGAGCCGTCTAGAACATCTCCCTCATTTGATTGATCTGTGCCGACACCTGAGTACAGTTGGAACAGGCTAATTGTGCCTTTTCATACGCCTCCAACTGTACTACTTATGAAGAGGTAAAATCTTGTAGCTCTTTAGAAATAATATAGATTTATACTGAGCTATGTAACTAGTGCTCTTAATATCTTATGCTACCAGAGCATATTGCAAAATGCTCCATGTAATAGCTATAATCTTAATATTATTTTATAACTAGTGGCCCGCCCTCACTTCGCTTCGGGACCGTAATTCAGAAATGAGCCAATAGATGGCGCTGTGCTAAATTACATCGCGCAAGCGTTTCGTGTTTTCGGTTTACCTATAAGCCTTGTCGTTGTCTATAGAAAATATCTCTTTATAAATAGTATAGAAGAGGAAGTCTTTAATATAGATGTATGTGTACGGAACTAAAAACTGCCAAAGAGGCGGCTAATCTCCCGCCTATTTACATTATGGCTAGCCGTATTGAATGACGTAGGGCAACCAATTCCATCCGACCGTTTTTTATTCAGCCGCATTCAATTCGGCTAATCGTTGAACCGCGCCGCATTTCAAAACTGCCCTATGTTAGGAAATAGCTATCCGTAATGTAATACGGCGGATTATACGATCCGGCTGCGTCATATATACTGAGCTATGTAGCTAGCGCTCTTAATGTCTAATGTAGTACCCAAACTACCAGAGCATATTGCAAAATGTTCCATGTAACAGCTATAAAGTTAACCTTCAAATGTCGCAGGGGTCTTTAAGCACCTCGATGAACAAACTGGCTCATTAGGCCGGCCAACACCTGAGCGCCGACAGTAAAAATGGTGGCAGTGAGGCTACACTAAACTCTGATTTTTTTGACAGATGCCAATGTGTCATCCCCATACATTATTACTCAATTTGACAGATGCAAAATGTCTAAATGTATAGGAACTTGACTTTTGCATCTGTCAGTTTACGCCACATGATTAAAAATCAGAGTATAGCTGGAGGCACCAAAGTATAGCGATGACCGTTATTTTGCGCACTTGTAAAAGAGAAGACTTTCTATCCAAATTGGTTTCTGCGCACTCAAGGTCGTATCTACACTTTCTTGCCTCGGACTATACGTATAGATGATTTTCTGAGACTGACCCGCTGATAGATGCCAGACGAGCAGACAGATCACCTGATGGTAAGCAATTGCCGCTGCCCATAGACGCCTGCAACACCATTAGAGTCACTAGTGGGCTGCAAGCCTTCAACCCTCTTTCTCCTCAATTGGGCTTTCGTTACCGTCACTCACTCGACGAAACACAGCGCAGGCGCTGCTTCACGCCGGGTCTACAGCGAGGCCGTGTTATCACTCCGGCCGAGCCGGTCTATTAATGACAAGCCGTGGCTCTCCCACGGTTGAACTTAACCCCGTTATGAGCAGTAGGTATGATAACAATTCATTGGTTTTGGACTGTATTTCCAATGCATAAGGTTCAAGACATGGTGTCTAACATATCGACAGAGACCCATAGAGGGCTAACATACTGGCGTTAAATTCACTGTGGGGTAGCAACCACCACTAATTACCACCGCACATTCTTTGTTCCGCATTATTCATTATTAATGGCCGCTGAAACTACAATAATATTTAATCACGACTCTCACACGCATTATTAATTTTTATTTATCTTTTAAAAGGATTCGTCCATGTCTTTTATAACGGAGCACTCTGTTTATTTCAATTTTGAAAATGCATTTTAGTGGACAATGCGCCCCTTTTGATAAATAACGTGATATATTTTTTATGTGGTAGGTGGCAGACGAGTAGACGGATCACCTGATGGTAAGCGATTGCCACTGCCAACAATTTCTAAAAACTGTTTTTATCATTATTTAATCAGGGGATTTTGATAAAAATTACATGCCAGCCCATGTTATTGTAGTTTTATCGTAACTTTATATACACATTTTGTTTGCGTATGTACTTATAATACCTACTTGTAATTCTAAAAACTTAAAAGCGGTCATTCTTTCAAATTTTCGCAGCAGTTCTCAAACCGAATATTTCTTCGAAATTGACTTAAGAATCTTAAATGAACCGATTATATGGCTCTTGGCATAAATAATATACCTAAGTTTTCACTATAAATATTTTATTATGTCAAATTCGGAGGAATATTGGATTTAAGGATTGCCAGGAAAGTTAGATCGTGAAGAATAACCCTTTCTGACCACAGCGCCCGAAGACAGACTAACTTAGACAATTTGGTTGTTGTGAGCAAGATTAATGGTTAAGTACGAAAAGGCCAGTCTAAATGAGAGAAGTAACTCACTCTGCCGATTGTCCAAACTTGAATTATTTTAAATTAAATTTATGTCTATATTGTACGAAACATTAATTATTTATATAGATCACTATATCATCAGTACTTCGTTCACAATTAGAGGACGGTCACTAATTTGGTTAAAATAGACCCATTAAATAGAGAACGTAAGGATATTTTTTCACTTACACTTGAGCGCACTATTGAACTAGCTATAGTATGTGTCCCCAACGGGGTTTTCTTTGGTTACCGTAAAATAAACTCACAAAAGCTGAGTACCTTCGGAAAATCTCGTCCAAATGATACTAGAAATAAACACCAAGTACAAGCGACCACGCGTCTTAAAACATTTTATACATTGCTTATGCTTAAGCTGATGTTTTTACTTATGCTTCAAAAAATAGAATTAAAAAAAATCGCACACAGAAAAGGGCCTCGCGAAATCAGTCTTGCCCACACCAAAATTAGATCTTGCCCCGCCACTGAAATCAGGTACCCCGCTTGGTCGCTTGCCTTCCTGTTTCATACAAAGAACAAGTTACACTTAGAATTTGTTACTGCGCTAGATTTGAGACTATTGTAGTGTGTGCCTTGTTGGTTGTCCTAAATAAATAAATAAGAAACTCAAAGTGAAAGTGACGTCACAGTTAAGGCTACAGCCCTTGCTCCAAAGTCTGCTCCAACGATAGCTACGGCATAATGGCCTTCATCATCATCAACTGCCTGTTGCAGTCCACTGCTGCACATAGGCCTCTCCAAATGCTCGCACACTTTGATCGATCTTCAGCTACTCGCATCCAGCTCCAGCCAGCCCTCTTGCGCAGATCGTCACTCCATCTGGCCTGAGGTCGTCCTACACTACGTTTACCAAGACGCGGTCTCCACTCTAGAACTCGATTACCCCGACGGTAAACCGCCGCAGAACTGATAATGGCCTTAATGTATATAAATTATACGTTTGATTTGTTGGTTAAATGGTCGAAAGCATCAAACGCTTACCGATATAAGTATTGACGCGGGAGCGGAGTGGAGAGCTTCGAAAAAGCCACATTTGTATAAGAAGATTGATGACGGCCGCGGGAAAATGGGTTCCTTCAGAAACGCTCTATTCCGGGGAGCCTACGACGAAACCACCCCGTGACGGACGATAATATACCTGTCGCACATTTTTTTATGTGATAGGTAGACGAGCAGGCGGATCACCTTATGGTAAGCAATTGCCGCCGCCCATGGATACCTGCAACATAATTTGCGGAGTTACAAGAGCGCTGCCAATCTTTTATCCCCTACCCCTTGGGTGGGCCTCCGGTACCCTCACTCACTCATCGAAATACAGCACAGGAGCTGCTTCACGCCGGTTTTCTGTGAGGCAGTGGTATCAACAAATTTAAATCCCCCCCTCACTTCACTCGAAGAGAACACAGAGTAGTGATAGTAAAAGACTTAAATAAATAGTGCACTTAAAAAAATCATCGTTGATGTCAGGCGGGACTCTCACCCTTCCACAATCCGAGTGGCTATTTTATCATTTGTTGGTTACCAAATGGAATGGAATCCAACGAAGAACTTTTTTAAGTGCATTTTTTTACTTAGCTCTTGACTGCCTACATACTAGACACAACAGAAAAGTAATTGTTTGCGCTGTCACCGGTGACCCCCATGGCGTTCAGTGTTAAGAATAAATTGAATAGAATTCGGTATTTGACATGGTTAACAATTAAATAAGAAAATAATTGAATTATGTAGATTTTAAGACGCTGATTCAGAATATCTATGTTAATTTACAAATTAAACATTAGAAATATTTTTATTTCTTAAAAATAAATAAGAAATTTTGCATCTGTGGATTATCAAAACTAAAACGGCTTGTAGCCAATCAGAACGCGTGACGTCACGATTCAAGAAACAACAAAATTCCCCTTGTGAACGGTGCTGTTACTGTTAGTTTGGGGTTAAACATTTGGACAAACAAAGGGAGAGTAAATGAAACAATATATTTTTAATTAGAATGATTTATTGAAATATTACAAAAAAATCCTTATTACGCATTTATATTGATTTTCAAAATGAATAAGTTTATTGTACACGTGTCGAATATATTTCTGGGGGTCTAATTTTTTTGAAATATTGGATAAACGAACATTCGTATACTTTTCTATATTAAAATTAGCGAGCTCCAATTATGGTTTACTATCTACTCCGTTATCATGCATGATACTCCCGGACCACATATTTTATTCCTTTTACCTCGAAATATTTTATAGCCACCTTTTTATTTTTAGAATAAATTCCAACATCGTATGACCAGAAGAAAGGACAGTAATTTCTCTAATTCACTTTACAATGTTTTAATATTATAATATACGTCTATACTATTTTATTCAAACTATAATGAAAAGAACGGATTTTGAAACTAACTGCAGTGAGTGAATGATTCATATTCAAAAGTCGAGTTGATTTTAATTGGTCCCATCACTAGGACCGATACCACGATATCATTATTAAATTTTTCTGTCGTTTACGTATCGTAACGATTTTTATTAAAATAGATTTTCTAGTTTAATACACATTTGATAATTAATAAAAGTCATTACTTATGATAGGAAACGCGATCTTGTTGCGAATTTTAGCTGTCAGATCGCCTTTTACATGAAAATACTGCACAATTCACCATTTTTAAGAGAAACGTCACGCGACACGGAGCGATGCAAAATGGCGATGTAGCGACATCCAAGTAGTTTTGTATAACTTAGTTGACCAGTTCCGAATAGTTGACCAATGTACTTTGCCGGAGGGGAAACGCCCGGTATGGCATCTCCAGTGGCTATATACTCAAAGATTGAATCATGACGTCGAGGGCTAATTTGTCACGTGACTTGCTGTTTTGGCGGGAAATTTGAATCGTATTATTTAAAATGGCTGTTTTTGTTATAAATTAACTTTAAAAATGAAATAGACAATTATCAAACGTATCTTTAGTGTCCTAAGAATACAATAAAATACTTTTTTAAAAATTGTCAAATACCCAATTGCTATAACAGAAAGGAGTTTCGTGGCAGGTCCTCAGGATATGTCTAACATTGTAATATTGAGGTGAGTATGGTTTACGTGATGATAATAGATATGCATGGAATAACTTATATGGGCGTAGCCTTTTAGAGTATTTTTTATTATCCATCGAAAGGCTTTCAGATTCTAATGAAAATATAAGTTTTTCTCTTCAAACAAAATGACCAAGTCGAGTGAGTGAGGCCCAATTGCGGGAAAGTGGATTAAAGGTTGGCAGCGAACTTGTTATTGCTGTCGTCTATGGGCGGCGGCCATCGCTTACTCTATCGGACGAGCCAAAAAAAAAGACGGATCACCTGGCGTCATCAATTCTTCAACATCCGTTACCAACCTACTTTTTTCCCAATTGGGCCTCAGGTACGAGGGTACCTGACTGACGAAAAACAGCGAGGCGCTGCTATACGCCGGTTGTCTGTGAGGCCGTAGTATTAGTCCAGTCGAGCCAACCACATTTCATGCGAAGCGTGGCTCTCCCCAAGGTTAATCGGTCCTCCCACGGATGTAGAAATGTCGGCTCATTTACCACCCCCACATGGGTATAGATAGATACCTATCTCTCTAGATTTATAAAGAGATAACTCTATAGAACAACGACAAGGCTTATAGGTAAACGAAAACACGAAACGGCTTGCGCGATGTTATCACGCTACAGAGCCATCTATTGGTTAATTTCTGAATTACGGTCCCGAAGCGAAGGCGGGCCACTAGTAGGTATATAAATACATATATTTAGTCTCATTTCATACATTCCACAATGTCAAGTCGCCAGAAGTAGTATTCACGTTATTTCACGTAAACTTCTTAAGTCCATAAAGTACAGGAATCAATTTGGTATAATTCGCACCGGGCTGACTGGGTTATCCAAATAAATAAGCCGCACCAACAATCAAAAAGTAATCTAATACCGCTCAGAGCTCGATTTTCACAGAATTAACTGTGCATTTTTGAGGATTGGTAGACTTGGACAGGGTGACCAGAAAGGGCTAATGGATGGGACAGTTTTAAGGTGCTTTTACAGTACAAAATAATTGACCTATTATTGTTAACGTGGCATTAATTCCCGTCTGGAATTAATGCGACTTTAATTCTGAAGCATTGTTTGTAGTATAGTTTATTGGTTGACGTTTGATGTTGTTGGTTTTATTCCCGTCTTTATGAATAGTCGTAAAATATACTTTTTCGCTCATTGTATCTTGCTCATGATATAAATCAAATCTTTCGTTTATCTCTTAGAATATAGTTAGATTGAGAACAATTTGTCTTGAGTTTAAAGTACAGTAGGTATCCATACTAATATTATAAATGCGAAAGTAACTCTGTTGTTACTGAAAATCTGAACTGTATTTTGCGCACTTGACAAAAATACTTTCTACCGAATGGTTGATTGATAAATTTGGTATGCCTCAGACTATACCGCTGGAGGAAAGTCATAAAGACTTGCGTGACTCCAGGCTGATGACTGGCAGGAGTTGGCGCAGGACCGTTCTAGATAGAGGCTTCTATCACGCGGAGCCAGGCTCACTTTCCGTATTTTTTTTTAGGATAGTAGCAGACGAGCATGCTGATCACCTGAGGTAAGCATGCCGCCGCTCATGAACCTGCAACACCAGTAGAGTTACAAGTGCGGCTGCCAACCTTTTTCCCCTTCCCCCCGGTGGGCCTCGGACCCTCACTCACTCGGCGAAACACAGCAGGGTCTGCTTCCCGTTGCTGTGCTGCTTAGTTCGTTAGGTAAAATCCTTATCCTGCATCTGTCAAAGAGTATGGCCATCCTATGTACCGAGGCAGCGATTTATAATTCTCCGGCAGTTTTAGGGAATGTAAATTAAAATGACATTAAAACGCGAAGTTGGTCGGTATCGGAAATATTGGATTTCTTAGGAAAACACGAAATACGGAGCTTTCGGGCTCGTGGAGTTCCGTGTTTGAGTTGGGTTGAGTTTCAGTTGAAATTTGTAAAGCTACGTTATGGTAATTTTACCTTGAGCTGTGGGATTTTTCTATAATGGCATGTGCAGTAACTACAGGCACTATGGGTAAATGACTGGTCAGCAAAATAAATATTTGGGCAGCAATTTAAAGCAGCAATAAACATGCTGACCAATGATTAATTTTACTGATCATAGAATATTTTTACGGCTAATTAATTCTACTTTGATCTGACTAACACGACTAAGGCTCACCCACGTCAGACTTTTTCCACGACCGATAGTCGGGCCGATATTTTCTCAATTATTTTCCTTATTATTTCTGACCTACTTTTTGTAGGATCTGTACATTGAGCTATTTAATTGCAATCAGTACATACTATTTTTCACCTACAAAATAAATCAACTATTGACTAAGGGGCAAATTCTGTTCAAATTGATAGCGCCAGATTGGCAGCACCGTCGATGTTCAAGTAAGGTTGAATCGGGGGGAAATGGGCTTGAACGGTTGGCATCGCACTTGTGACTACACTGGAGTCTATGGGCAGCAATCAATGATAAGCGTTTGCCCATTAGGTGATCTGTCTGCTCGTCTGCCACCTCTCGCATAAGTCAATGGCGGCTTGTAAATTCGGCCTAAAAGCCACTGAGATTAGTTCGCGAATCCCATCTAGTTGTAGACTGGTTCTTATTCGCCTACGGACAGTACTTAAACAAAGTCAATCCTAAGTCTGTGAAGCTTTTTATGGCAATTCCTCAGGATTCAATCGTCGTATTGCATAAATAATTGAATCCCAACGAAGGAACGCCGTATCATTGCAAGGGGGGTATGCCTATACACCCACCCAGAGCCGTATCCACCGCGCGGGGCCCTACAAAACCTTTGTGAAACGACTGCCGTTTGACCTTCGCAATAGGGGCTATCGCATGTGAAAAATCCGTCAGATGGCGTACTTGTAGACTGAGCTCCAACTACACGGTGATTGGTTATTTTTGATATGGGATGTCAAAATGTCGCTTTTGAACCAACGACCAATGACGTTGAATTTGGACCTCAGACTATAAAATTAAATAATAAATTGAGAAAACATCACTTATTGTCCTGGTCAAAACTAAGGTTTTTCCTTGTGCTATGGAAACCAGAAACAACGAAGGAACCACGAAAACTCAGACCCAACGCAAATATATGTTTCACAAACATTAGTGTTGGTGCGGGAATCGAACCCGCGACCCTTCCTCTCAACCAGCATTTACACCTCTGTGCTTAACAGTTTGTCGGGGTAATAATAGCACGCTGACAAACGCTGGCCAAGACCGACTCAATATTGTTTGTTCTTTTGTGCCTGTCCAAGTGTCCACCTCATATTCTGTGGATCTCACGGAGGTCATCTTGATTGTTTTTTTTTATGTGATAGGTAGCAAACGAGCAGGCGGATCACCTGATGGTAAGCAATTGCCGCCGCCCATGGACGCTTGCAACACCAGTGGAGTGGGATCTTGATTGTCCTCAATATAAATAAAATAATACTCGTCTTAAGCATTTAAAACTATTCCATGCGGGCCCAATTCCCAAAGGCTTCAGCGTCCCCCCTTCCACGTCTTAATACGGCCCTGCCCCCTCTCTGATCCCGAAACCGGGAACGAAACATAAATTAATAAATCGGAGGGCATCGCTACTGGAGCCGACTTTTAACGTGAGCTTTTAAGTAAAGCTTAGGGTGGTAAATGTTAAATGATATTGGTAGTGGAGTGGGGTTGAATTATTGACGTTTTGATCAAATTGCGGGAGTAAATTTAGAGTGGAGAACGTAGCTTATGAAAGTCACAGAATAGATAGAAACAGAACGGTGGTCTACGTCGCGTGCGTAACAGGTTACACATAAATACGCGCATACAGTAGATATACATACTTGAGTAGACAAGGCGTCCAAGATAACATATAAGTACACTTCGACATTCACAAAATTATTGACGCGTAAATTGTCAGTTTCACGTAGCCGTTCAATTCGTCAAATTATATCTTAACATCTGGGTGTTCTTTAACACATACACTATCAATCTGCTTTTTGAATTCTGTTGTACAATGATTTAGTCATCAGATAGCGACATACTGCGTATAGGTCAACAAAATCTAGGTTTCCGTAAAGTTTCCTAGACCACACTGTAAAAAAATGTCACTCCTGCAAAGCACGTGACAAAACAGTGGCGGGACCCGCAGCTGCATTTAACTAAACGGATTACATGCTCCACTAAAACAGTACATTTAAAATCAGAGCGTCAACATAACAAAAATTAAAACCTTTGAAAAAGCTCTAGCGACGTGAAGGAATTAGCGAGCTGGCACAATGCACAATCGTGAGCAGTGTTGCCAACTTGCCACTTTCGGTAATCGATCTAGTACTAAAGTAAATATTAAGAGGACTCCTGTTTTCGTTCTTAAGACTCCTACTGGCTATTGTGCGTGATGGGTCCTGTGGCTATTCTAGTCAACCGCCTAGAAAGTTTAGTTAGAAATTAAACTTCATCTTAGTAATAAACGCATGAATTGTTACAATTTCAATTCCACATGATCTGTCCACCCTTCTGATTTACTTTATCCAAGAAAAAATACTCTTCGTAGTACTCTTCATAGATATAGTTTCTTTCTCTTTGAACAACACTATTTTTGAAATCTTAATAATCTAGGTGCAAGAATGTCATTTTCAGATGGTAGCACCCATTTGTACTTTAAGTTCGCAACACTGGCCGTGTGTACGTGACTGTAGCGATTTTCATTAAATAGCCGACGGCGCGGCGTGCATTATTATGCAAATGCGGCGACTGCGTGCGCCCGCTCTCAGGCCCGACGCGGCTTCCCTGCCAGCGGGATAGCACTAAATAGCGTTGCAGTAATCACGCTTCGGAGGTAAAAGATCTGACTGTCGTTGCGAGTTAACTTGTAGGGAGTCAAGAATTGTGGCGAGGTGGAGTGCAAGAGTGCAAAGCACACGCAATATCCGCGCACATCTCTCCAGATTCGGCCAGTATAACCGTTGTGTTGGCATGGCCATGGGAAGGTGGTGGGTTGTCGTTGCGAGTGTGAATAGATGAGTTATATTCGTAGCAGTGCCAGCGGGATAGCACGAAACAGCGTTACGGTTATCACGCTTCGAAGGTAAAAGATCTGTCTCACATTACAAATGTGAATAGGTGCTAACATGTTGGTCTAACTAATATGTAATATGATGAGTTATACTCGTTAGCTAAGCCAAATGGATAGCACGAAACAGCGTTACAGTTATTACGCTTCGAAGGTAAAACATGCTTCTCTATTGAGAGGGAGAGACTCATAAGCGTGATAGTGCCATCACGCTCCAAAGGTCACATTATAAATTTGAAATTTGACGTGATGAATCCGCTATTTCTGCTATAAGGTCGCTGTTCCAGCGGAATATAACTCAATAGCGTGTCAAAGTTATCACGCTCCGAAGGTTATGCAAACTGAGAGGCCTACACTCGAAGGATCGAAACAAGCTAAAGGGAGAAGAAGAGAGACGATACCCTTCTTTACAACCGCTGTGGTTTTATTAAGAGAGAAGATTATCTCTAAACAAAACCATCTCCGCTCCAAACAAAACCTCGACTCCGCAATAACTTGAGACTCCAGTTTATGAAAATCCAAGCCCCGGCTTCGCTTGACTGAATCTACCTTGGCCTTTCACTCTTTGTTTTTCACTCGTATTTTAAAATTTAACTTATATTTTAAGGCAGTTCGCTTCGCCTTTTCAGGGGTGGCAAATGGGTGTTCGGGGTTGGCATCTTAATGCAAGTAAAACTGGTGGAATGGTTCAGTGATTTACGAGAAATGGACTTGAATGCTTATTGTATATTTTACTCTTTCATCGGTACATATTATACACCATTTTTTTTGTCGTTTTAAAAGTAAACGACATCTTTAAAGTTACCTTTTACGCTATTTATAAAGAGGTAACTTCAAAAGACAATGACAAGGCTTATTGGAAAACGGAAAAGTCAAACTTGCGAGATGTAACCGACGTCCAGTGCCATCTAATGGTTAGATTTGGAACGAATGTTCCGAAGCGAAGAGAGGACAGGCCACTAGTCATGAGAAAATGCCCTTAAGCATGTTAGATCAACGAAATGAAATAAAAAATAAATGGTATATTATTGAATTAACATGCTAAAAGGGCTGATAGATATTAATGAAACTTCACCATTCTCAGAGTAACAAATTAAAAATAACGATAATTCTATCACCGCAGCGTGCAGTGGTAGAACAGTATCAATAATATCTTGATGATCCAACTAATCATTAAACTCAAATAAAAACTGTATTAAAAAATAAAATAAGGGATAAAAATTGGCATAATTTTATTATATCTGTACAAAGAATACTCATCTGTACCAGAGCTCTTTGTAAACTGGGTCATGTCCATCGCGATTCTTAGAACTCGCTGCCGTTTTTTAACTCGTGGTTTTAGGTTTCCATTAAACAGCATCCATTAGCGAAGCATTAGTCCGTGTTTGCTGAGCAAACTTCATTAGCGACCCGCATGCATTTTGACAAGGTAGTTCGTGTAATTTGGGGAAATTAACAATGGACCTCTAACTGTTTTTAACGTAATTTTTGAACGTAAGTATGTCTTTTTTGGTCGTCCCTTTGGTCTAGTGGTTTAAGTACCTGGCCGGGATCTCGGAGTCCCGGGTTCGATTCCCGGGTCGAGCAAAAGTATGTTTCGAATTTTTCGAACATAGCTCGGGTTTGTGATCACCAATCCGCATTAGGCACGCGTGGTGATTAAGCCTAATCCCATCATAGTAGTGATAACTTGATTTCTTTGATGGAGGCCTTTGCCCTGCAGTGGGACAGTATATAGATAGGCTGATACTTTTATGTCTTTTTTGAACAAACAAAGGAAGAAAATTGGTTGAGACATTAGAGTTACGGGTTCGATTTCTGCACCAATACAAATGTCTGTTGATAAAACTGATATTTATGTTGAGTCTGGGTGTTTGTGGTTGTAGTTCCTTTATTGTTTATTAGTCCGTGTTTGCTGAGCAAACTTCATTAGCGACCCGCATGCATTTTGACAAGGTAGTTCGTGTAATTTGGGGAAATTAACATGCGACAATGGACCTCTAACTGTTTTAACGACATTTTTTAATGTTATGTCTTTATACGAAACAAAGAAAATAGGTTTATTAATTTGCTCATCCATTGGTATAGCTCCTTATTCCTGCCCCGAACCATCAAGTCATGGAATGCTCTTCCAGTTCATGTGTTTCCTTCTTACAATCCTGGTTTTTTTAGGCGGGGCGTGAAAAGGCAGCACGCCTTCAGACAGGGTGCGGATGACAGACTTAATAGGTAAGTACTAAGTTTGTTCTTCAAATCGACTCTAATCTTTCTGTCATACACATTAAGTTGAATATTAATTGACAAAAATTGTCAGGTTTAGGTAATCTGATGTGTGGCTGACTGTACCTGTGTGGCAGACTGTACCTGACCAATGGATTGACTAGGCTTCGTATATCTTTAGAATATATACGAAACAAATATACAGTTTGCAAACACACCCTACGTTCAGCAATGCACCGTAATAGGCTGATGACTTTCGTTATATATTACTAACGTATTTGAAACTACACATTTAAAAAGTGCTTGAAAAATAAAATAAAGCTAACAACACATACGCGGAATCCATTTAATGCACAACCGTTACGAATTCCAAGACAGCGATTCCAAATTTAATTTCGTCCTTTCGGAACGGGATTGGCTGGAAACAACGTGATGGCATTAGCTGCCCCGAGTGCATCACGTGATATCACGCGAGTTCCCGCCAAACGTAATATTGTGGGCCATTGCGGTTTTTCCTTGTAAGATAAAAAAAGATTCTCCTTATTTTATTTATCTGTGCCGTGTCCTTACGGAGCGACAAGGCTGTTTGGGCCAAAAAGAGTCATTGACAGGGGGAAGTGTCAAAAACGACGACTCTGATATTTTGACATTTTGTGAGACATCGTTAGTTTCGAATTTAGTAATCGGCTCCAAATGGGACAAGAGTATATTAGGATAGAATAGGATTTCAGACAGGGATGACATGGCTGACTAAGAAAATAGTAAAATATCTTTATTCGAGTTAAGTCGATACAAAACACTTATGATTGTTGATTTCTACTGAGAAGACACCAGCAAGAAACTGTGAACGTTGTTGCTATAATAAACATGACTTTACAAACATTATTAATATAGTGCCAGACTTAATGATATGGGATTAATTACTCAGACACCGTAGAGACGCCTATGTATAACATTTCCTCGATCCATCGGTTTGTTTATTTCATTCAAATGTAAAATAGAAAGTTTTCAAACTTACGCCAAAACAAAGCTACAAGTCGTAGTCTTACAAACTGTACCCCGGAACCAACAATCGACGAGGAAAATTCCTCTAGACTCATTAAGTCCGAACTTCCCCAATCAAAGTGTTGTTCCTCGAACGGATCAGCGAATTCCGGTAAGAGCAAGTTTAGTACACGTGCACTCGTGATCACGCGCGTTCCAAACTTGAATTGGAAACTACGTGATAAAGAGTGCACTTGTACCGAGAACGCCGCATACTGAGTTTCTTTTTTTAAATAGTGTTTGAGAGAGGGTTGTGATTGCGCATTGTTCGAGATTCTATATAAACTATGCTTAGATAACAAGACGCTGGACTTGTAAATTTAATAAGACAAAATGAAGTGGCAGATGTGCAGAAAGATCACCTGATGGTTAGCGATTGGCCCCGCCCATAGACTGCCTGTAACATCAGTTGAGTTACAAGTGCCCTGTCAAGTTTTAACCCCTTTCCCCCCATTGGGTCCCAGTACCCTCACTCACTCGACGAAACACAGCGCAGGCGCTGCTTCACGCCGGTCTTCTGTGAGGCACTACCAATCGTAAATAAAGTATTCAAACTGATTCTTTTGATGCCAGCTTGACATTAAAATTGTAGTACTTTTCCCTCATGTACAAGATTTTTAGGCCTAGAGTTGCTTTCTAAAAAACCTAATTTCAAAAAGGGCCGAGATAGTTTTGGATGGATCCCTCACGTTCCGTGGCCCATAATCTCCGAACGTACCTAGGGATAATTTGAATTCGGCTTTTGGAGATAAAAGCATCCCTTATCCCTTCCATAAACAGGGTGCGTCTCGTGCTTTAAAAGGGAGATTATCTAGTTTAGAGCGAGAACCCGGGAATGGAGGACACCTACAGCTTTTGACACAGTTGTTGAGGCAAAAGTTTAAAATAGTAAAAGTTAACAGTGGGAGAGCCACGCTTCGACATGAATTGGCCTGCTCGACCGGATTAATACCACGTCCTCACAGAAAACCGGAGTGAAGCAGTGCATGCCCTGTGTTTCGCTGCGTGAGTGAGGGCACCGGAGGCCAAATCCAGGGAAAGGGGGGAAAAAGGTAAGCAGGGCACTTGTGACACCACTGGTGTTGCAGGTGTCCAAGGGCGGCGGTAATCGCTGACCATCAGGTGATCCGTCGGCTCGTCTGCCACCTATATCATACAAAGAAATAGTATTTTTAGAAGCGTAAAGAAGAATCTTGCGGGCCAGTATGGCAGTGCTAACAGATGTGATGCTGTGCCTTCGCGTTGGGCTCTCCTTAGCTTGCCATCAGGATAAGGCATGCCACTATAAAAAAGAGGTTTTTTAATTTAGAAAAGCATAAAGAAAACTAAAGTATTAGCCTATATACTCGTACTGTCCCGCTGCAGGACGAAGGCCTCCCATCATAAAAATCAAGCATTCTACTTTGAGTATGTAGATATTGCTACTAAGTGACGGCCTCGATGGCGCAGTGGCTAAAGGTGTTCGTCCGAAGCGCGAAAGGTCCCGGGTTCGATCCCCGGCCAAGTCAATTTTGAAAACTACATTTTCTAACTTTTCTTGGGTCTAGGTGTTTTGTGTTGACGCCCCCAGTTAATTATCTTCAACCTGGTACTCATAGTATAGCTTGGTTGCCCTAGTTTGAGACTAGGTTGATTGGTGTGATTGTGGGCATTTATTTATAACAAAGCAAAATAAGTCCCTAGAAGGTAAAATCGATCATTTACAAGTAACAGAACCCTACACTGAGCGACACGACACGCTCTTGGCTGGTTTCCCAGTTCGAAATACTACGGATAAGTCTCCCGCCCACGGTACGTACTACATTCGTAAAACACTGTGAAAAGATTAATCTTCACTTATAGATAACTTACTGGCCTGGATTCCTCTGTGTGTATTCCGTGTTCTGATTGAGACTTACCTGTAAATAAAGAAAATATACATCAAATGGAGTAAGGTAAAATATTCAATTATCATTATTATACAGGGTGTATCTGTGAACATTTACATCCCTTTAACCACGTGTTCTACCAACCGTTCTGAACAACATTTGTCTATGACTTTTGAAAAATTCGCATAAAAAATTTTCATCTTTCCATTCAAAAGTCGGTCACGTGACTGGTCATTTTGTATGGGGAATCGAAAAATTTTTCAAAGATTTGGAAAAGTTGTTGAACAAATGTTGTTCAGAATGGTTGATAGAACACGTGGTTAAAGGGATGTAAATGTTCACAGATACACCCTGTATTACATTGTATTAAAATATTTAACTTAATAATTTAACATATTGATTTTGGAACAGTATTAGATTAAAAACAAAACATCTAAAGTAAATATTATTCATAAAAACGTGAATTAGGTCGACGTTAATTTTGAACCCCCTTATGTTATGTTTAACCCCCTATATGTTTGTAACATGGACTAAAGTAAGTCTTGGTTGTAATAAAAGTCATGTAACTACTTACTTATACATATACGAGACGATAAAGAACTATGTAAACTAATTGTTTAAGATTCCGATCAACAATAGACCAGTCTGTTATCCATACTAATATTATAAATGCGAAAGTAACTCTGTCTGTCTGTCTGTCTGTCTGTCTGTTACTCTTTCACGCCAAAACTACTCAACGGATTTAAATGAAATTTGGTATACAGATAATCTAGACCCTGAGAAAGAACATAGGCTACTTTTTATTGCGAAAAGGGGGTTGTAAGGGGTTGAAAGGGGGGTAAAAAGTTACTTTTCCACGCGGACGAAGTCGCGGGCGGCCGCTAGTTATATTATATTACATTAAATTAAAATCTTTAACTTAATAATTTAACATATTGATTTTGGAACAGTATTAGATTAAAAAACAGAACACCTAAAGTAAATATTATTCATAAAAACGTGAATTAAGGCAACGTTAATTTTGAACCCCCATATGTTATGTTTAACCCCCTATATGTTTGTGTACCCCCTATGTGTAACATGGACTAAAGTAAGTTTTGGTTTGAGACTAATGCTGTCACTTTGAAACCACGACTAACTTAAGTTTTCGATTTGTAGTAAGGTCGAAAAAGTCATGTACCTACTTACTTATAATTATAATACAAGACGTTAAAGAACTATGCATGTAAACTAATTGTTTAAGATTCCGATCAACAATAGACCAGTCTGTTATGTCCAATAAATATCGTCTATACTCTGATTCATAATCATGTGAAGTAAACTGACAGATGTCAATGTGTCAGCCCCATACATTATTACTCAATTCGACACATGCAAAACGTCAAAATGCATACAAGCTTGTCATTTTTATCTGTCAGTTTACTTTACATGATTATGAATCAGAGTATAGATTCCACAGCACAAAATGAACATACATACTTTGAAGTTTCTACAAAATCCCCCTATAAGTTATATCTTAACCAGTTCCTGTAAATAATAGAAGACCATTTCGTAAATACGCAATAGAACGTCCTATAACCATTCCAGCCCGTAGTATCGTTAGAGCGATCCACTCTAGAGACGTATACATCCAATACGGGACAAATACGACTTAAGTATTCGAATAAATTCAAGTTACGAATTGATTCGAATACTTGAATGTTTCTCAAGTTTGACAAAGTAGTAAGTGACATCTGCATTACGTCAAAATTGAGTCATCATTTTGCATAGGTTTTCAGTCCTAAGGAGCGTTAGCTGGTTGCATGGACTAGGTTGCAGTCCTACTACGCGACTACTACAAGGTAGTCACAATTTTTTTTTAATTTTATGACATACTTTTGTCTATAATAATTTTAATTTAATTTCAAATTAATTTGTATTTATCAGTTTTTTTTTTTTGTGACTTTAATATCTGATCGGAATGTTTGATTATTAATAGAATTTATGATTATGCTATGTGAAAACGAGCTTAAGTCAATATTATCATCACAAATATATTGGTTAGGTTAGGTTAGAACAGTGACCAGCAAAAAAATCTTGAAAATTTTGGGTGAGTTGCCACCTAAGCCGAATACGTGGCAAAATTTATGGTATTATGATGATTTGTTGGTTGAAATAAACGAATTTTATTTACTCATTTAAGTATATCTTCGCACCGCATTTTCCATCTTTGTATCACAACACGTGGTATCAAAACTAATGTTAAAGAATCATTCGATTTCGTAACTCGCAAGCATCATAACTCGAGTTGACATCATAACTCGAGTTGACATCACTATTCCGCTGTAAGAGGTTAGTTGCAGTAACTCTGCTAACAGCGGGATATTCCGTAATTCTATCAAGTGAAGTGAGGGCGAGATTAAATTTTTGCAGCGCTCACGTTAGGTGGACTGAATGGAACACAGGGGTTTAAATCGTACATTAAGGGCTGTTTTTTCAATAGGTAACAGTGAACACGCCGATAAAGTGTAACTTCTACGGTTTTATTTAGGTGGCAGACGAGCCGACGGATTACCTGATGGTAAGCGATTACCGCCGCCCATGGACACCTGCAACACCAGTAGAGTCACAAGTGCGCTGCCAACATTTAACCCCCTTTCCCCCCAATTGGGCCTCCGGTGCCGTCACTCACTCGACGAAACAAAGCACAGGCGCTGCTTCACGCTGGACCGGTTTCAGACCGGCCGAGTTCAGCATTCATGCCGAAGCGTGGCTCTCCCACGGTAAAACGGTACCTATAGATATTGAGGATTTTTCTAGTCCTCGTTCCTAGCGGTACTTAAGTGATGCTACAATAATCCAATATTTGAGGGGCCCCTGACGCCGAGGGCTACGCAAGTAGTGGAGGCTCTTGAATTAAGATCTCATTGTGAACCCTCTTGCAGCGGTATCTTATCTAGACTTTACTCTATCATCTTACAGTGTGATTCCGGGTAGCGTCCAAAGGTGTCGCTTTGGAGCTCGGGGCACACTTAGAGTATGATTTAGAATTTGAAAGAAAGAAGAAAGAAAATACATTTATTGACCATCACAACATTCACAGCACAGAAAACAACATGACAAAACAGAACGGAAAGCAACTTTACAGCAGGTATTACAACACGAGAATATAATACACAACGTACAGATAACAATAGAATACAAGAAAGAAGGTGTGAGTATGTGTGGTCAATCAGGTCCCGACCTCAGCATTTGCTGCTACGGCACTATCTGCGGCGCCGCATCAGCGCTGGTATTCTGGTGGGACCTGGTTGCGAGTGAGTATAGGTAGGTGTGATATATATAAGTATAACCGTATACATAAAGAAGTGTGCGATGTGGCAGATATAATAATACGTAACAGAAAAAATAATTGGGGAGTTCTTACAATGAAGCGACTGCCGTCTGACCTTCGCAACCCTTTACCAGACGAACAAGGCCAACAGAATCATGGTTGCACGTTGCAGAAACTATATGCACATCATCATCATCATCAGACATAGGTCTTCCCTAATGCACGCCACCGCTTCCGATTTTCGACCACTCTCATCCAGCCCACACCAGCCAGCCTTCGAATGTCATCATCCCATCTTGTCGCAGGACGTCCAACATTACGCTTACCGAGTCGCGGTCTCCACTCAAGGACTTTACGGCTCCAACGGTTGTCAGTTCTGCGGCTAATGTGACCAGCTCACTGCCACTTCAGTTTGCCAATTCGTTGGGCTATGCACATAGATTGGAAAAATCCATAGCTGCATTCTCGGGTTCGAACGACAACCCACGACATGTCACAGGTTCGATTCACGCACCAACGCAATTTTTTGTTAATGAAACAGACATTGGTGTTGGGTTTGAGTGTTTGGGGTTACTTCGTTTCTGGTTTCCATAGCACAAGGGAATACTTTAGTTGGGGACCAGGCCAAAGTATGTGATGTTGTGTCAATTTATTTATTTACTAGTGGCCCGCCCTCACTTTGTTTCGATACTTAACTTCGGCAAGTACCAATAGATGGTGCTGGGAGTCGATAGCATCGCCGAAGTGATTCAACAAACGTTCAGAACGATTAATAGAGCACGTGGTTAAAGGGATGTAAATGTTTACAGATACAACCTGTAGATATAATTATTTATGACCATAATCTAAGATTTGTAAACTTTGTTCAATAAAGAGTATCTATCTATTCACATGAATTCGAGAACATTCTCGAATGTTCGTTCGCAGCCTGTATTAGCCGAGGTAGGGTAGAGGGTAGGGCAGAACGTCGCGGCCATGATCCGTTATTGCTTCGTAAAACACGAACTGATGCCCTGCTGTGGCGCGTTGCCGAAATATTTATGTCAAACACAAATACAGGGCACAGTGTATAGGACGAAAGTATGGAAGCTGTGTTACATCGCATCGGCTGATGCAATGCCACGGCCAGTAGCGGTTTTAGAGCAGGGCGGGGTGGGTTCTTTTTTCGTATGTTTGAATTGCAGTTGCAGGGCGCCATAGAAATCTTGCCTAGGGCGCTGCTAGAGTTAAAACCTGAACATGGCCTCACAGAAGACCTGCGTCAAGCAGCGCCTGTGCTGTGTTTCGCCAAGTGAGTAGGTACTTTCACTAGGCTTAAGAAGTGTGCAGCGCACTTGTGACTCCACTGGTGTTACTGGTGTCTATGACGCTCAACATCAGGTGATCTGTCGTCTGCCGTTAATAAAAAAAAATCAAAAGTTAACAAAAAGTATTTGTGGTTTTTAGCGTGCAAATTAGGTATTATTCTGGCAAGTGAATTGTCGCAAAGTGATATTGATACTAGACTGTAAAACATCGCAAGCGCTTTTTTATATCAGTTTTTTATCTTAACGATACACTGTAAGTTGACCCACTGTTAATAATTTCACTGTGACCTGGTTACATACAGCTCGTCAACCCGCGTGTTTGCCGACTGTACCTATGGGGATGTAAATGTACAGTCAGACATGTAACGTGCACATATTTTTATTTGTTTATAGCCTTCCCGGCTACGCGTCGAAGACCGGTTAACTACCGGAATGAGAAAATTGAGCAATTTTCTGCTCTACGGGGTATCTTGTTCAATGTTTGCAGAATGTGAAACGAATAATAATAGTTTTTAGATTTTTTTTTATGTGATAGATAGCAGACGAGCAGGCGGATCACCTGATGGTAAGCAATTGCCGCCGCTCATGGACACTTGCAACACCAGTGGAGTCACAAGTGCGCTGCCCATCTTTTATCCCCTTCCCCCCGGGTGGGCCTCCGGTACCCTCACTTACTCGGCGAAACACAGCACAGGGGCTGCTTCACGCCGGTTTTCTGTGAGGCAGTGGTATCACTCCGGTCGAGCCGGCCCATTCATGCCGAAGCGTGGCTCTCCCACAGTTAAAAATTTTCGCGATGCATTATAACTATTGTCATCTGATGATGACGATAGTAATAACATGATGATGCATGTCAGCCCAAAACCACCCACTGCTGAGAATAGGCCTCTTCCTTATTACGCCACTCCCTACGGTCACTATCCTTACAATATGGTCGAACCAACGAGCAGGCATTATAACTATAAAATATTAGCTTGTCCACTTGTGACCACGGCTGCAGCAACGTATTCGAAACGTCAAGCAGTAAGTACAATACAATGTACTTATTGATAAACGTCGCGGTAATTCCGTTTTCGAGCTCAACTATCGATACTGGAAATATCGATAGTTCCGCATCACTAGCCTAGCCTGTTTAGCCCGTTATGTAGGCATCGCCTGGTGCGTTTCGGTCTTAAAATGTACCTATATGCTGTATGTATTGTGATGTCGTTTGACATTTATTTATTTTCAAAGCAGACCTTTCCTATTTCTTTTACACGTTTCAGTTCTCATTGTAATTCGTGATATACGACGCCCGTAAAGCCACGTCGTAAAAACCTCACAGTTTACTCTTTGCTGAGATGCGGGGTTCGTAACACCCAAATTGCATGTAGGTGACGGAACATGGGTATTGTTTGGCTGAAATACTGTTTCTGTTATACATAGTATATGGTAAAGGTGGGATAGATGCTGTAGTAGGATAGACGCCTTTTTTTTTGTTGATCCAGGTGAAATGCCGTCGGCCCGTAGTGCAATGAGCCGACGTCGCCACCTTTCAGCGGCGCCTTATGCACGCCCCCGGCTGGAGACCGACGGGTAGTGTTGGCTCTCCCATGACTGGGGCCTCAGCTGTTCTGAGGCCGGTCAATAGGCATACCAACTAAAACACCTGGGGCTGTTCCCGGCTTATCCAGGGCTACGGGGTGGGATACGGGCTAAACAAACCTTGGCGCCACGTCCCGCCCATGGACAGCGAGGCACGCCAGCACGGCCTTTTACCAACGCCCGGGGCTTAAAGCCCCGAGCGCTCCCACTGCCATCCGACAAAGCCCTAACCGGGCAGGGACGTGTACTAAGGTTCTTCAATCCGTACTCACGTCTCCTCCCCACTCTGGCAATGAGAGGAAGGGCACTGGGGTTTAGTAGGTATTTTTTTTATGGTATAGGTAGCAGACGAGCAGGCCAATCACCTGATGGTAAGCAATTGCCGCCGCTCATGGACACTTGCAACACCAGTGGAGTCACAAGTGCGCTGCCCACATTTTATCCCCTCCCCCCCACCCCAAGTGGGCCTCCGGTACCCTCACTCACTCGGCGAAACACATCACAGGGGCTGCTTCAAACCGGTATTCTGTGAGGCCGTGGCATCACTCCGGTCGAGCCGGCCCATTCATGCCTAAGCGTGGCTCTCACACGGTTAATCTGGTAGGGACGGCTCACCGCTCCCAGCTGTCCCTATTGCTCCCCCAGCAAGATTGGAGGAGGCAGTATAGAGACCTCAGTTTAAACTGGCTTGTCCCTGGGGAGGGACGTGTGGTAAGGTTCTTCAATCCGTACTCAAGTCTCCTCCCCACTCTGGCAAAGAGAGGGAGGGCACTGGGGTTTAGTAGGTATTTTTTTTTACGGTATAGGTAGCAGACGAGCAGACCGATCTCTTGATGGTAAGCATTTGCCGCCGCTCATGGACACTTGCAACACCAGTGTAGTTACAAGTGCGCTGCCACCTTTTATCCCCTTCCCCCCCCGGGTGGGCCTCCGGTACCCTCACTCACTCGGCGAAACACATCACAGGGGCTGCTTCACGTCGGTTTTCTGTGAGGCAGTGGTATCACTCCGGTCGAGCCGGCCCATTCATGCCGAAGCGTGGCTCTCCCACAGTTAAACGGTATGCCACCGGCTTCCCCCGGAGGAGAGCTGGACATATTCGCCTGCCCTCCTGGCAAGAGGGTATGCGTAAGGACAAGACAAGACTACGTTGGCCCATTTCGGGTCAGCAGCATTCTCCAGCGTGAACAAGAGAAAGGCAAAACACGACGTTTGCATTAGCTACGTATGGATTCTACCGAGATGATAGTTTAAATCCATACTTAAACTTTAATATAATCTCAGCAACGAGAAAATCTAAGGACTAACGAAGATCGCTGAGCCAGCGTAGTACATTTATTAAACATAGAAGATTTATCAAAATCAAATCTGCTCCTTCCATATTCCACGCGATCCCAAAATAGATAATATTATCTGTAACCAAGTTTGGCATCCTCATTCGTCAAACAGTAACGCTCATTGCTCCAGCAGGGTTTCTCAAACTTTCTCACAACTTTTTACATCTCATACATTGTCCCAAGTAACTTTAGCACTTCAACTCTCGGTGCAACTCTGTCAGTTCTGCAAAAAATCAAGAGATGCTTTTGGAAATCTTTGTTTGTATTTGACGTAGGTACAGTTGCTGTTGCTTAAAACAATAAGAGCATGATTATGGGCTTAAAAATTAACGTCGAATTAATTCCCGTCCATAATAAGAATAGTTTAATGCAACGCGAAAATTTTAACCCCTACCCCACCCCGATCTACACACCAGTGTGTTGCAATCCTTTCCCATCAGTTGATCCGTCTGCTCATCTGCCACCTATCACATAAAAAACATATATTATAACACCCAGACACTGAACAAACACAAGTGTTCATCACATGGTTGTCCAGGGTGATTATAGAAACCATACCTTTTAAAATTCTTTTACCCCTTTTGACTTCTCTCTACGCCCCCTGGAGGGCGCGTCCCACCAGTTGAGATCCACTGGTCTCTTGCATGACAAGATTAATGGGGGGAACCGGAGGGATTCCATACATTTCTCTCAGACAGACATGGGGCGCCATTGGAAATGGCTCTTTATATTGTAATGTTATGAGGTATGGAAATTGATACTATCTGATTGGATCTTGTACGTGATATACTATGCTTTTGATTACTGGTCACATGGGAGCTTAGGGGCCCAGGGACCCGATCAGTATGCGGCGAATCACCACTAGATATGATTATTCTTGACTAGCGGCCCGTCCATTAGACTTATGGCCTTCAATCTTTTGATTTTCATTAGGAGAGGAACGAGTAAGCCATCAACCACCAGATTGTTATGTGATAGGTAGCAGACGAGCAGGCGGATCACCTGATGGTAAGCAATTGCCGCCGCCCATGGACACATGCAACACCAGTGGAGTCACAAGTGCGCTGCTAACCTTTTATCCCCTTCCCCCGATGGGCCTCCGGTACCCTCACTCACTCGGCGATTTATTTCAAGATTTTTCAGGATCCGTGAACATCGAAATGTTCACATAGAACAGGGTAGATAGGTATCTACTTTGTAGGTTATTTTTACGCAACTACAGTTTAAGCTCGGAGTGAAATCGAATAACCCGCGACCGCCTCAGCCGTCCGTCGATAAAAACCCCGTCCGGCGGTTTTTGCCCCGGGACAGGGAAGGGGCGTGGCGCCGGCCGTCGTCGCCGCTAATGATCGCGCTTTTGTGCCGATCACACCCACGCTGACGGACCATACTGAGGCGAGGTCACGAAATGACGGACCGCGGGCCGAATGTGGCCCGCCGAGACACTCCGAGGTGTCTGAGCGGACCGCGCACCACGAGGGTCCCGTCCCGTCGTAGCTACTAACTAGGACCCCCAGGTAGCAGTCGATATGACAAACCCGCTGGTGCTGGTTTTGGTCATAGACGTCGTTCTCTATGCAGACCTCGAGGGGTTAGCGAATGGCGGACCGCGGGCCGAATGTGGCCCGCCGAGACACTCTGTGCGGACCACGAAGGCGCTAAGACCGCCCCATCGTAGTCGATAACTCGATAGACCCCCGTAGTAGGCGAGCCGTGTCACATGACTGCGATGCTCATTTCTCTTCTGTAAACCCCGAACGAAACTGATTGGTCACCCCTGTTGTGGCGTATAAAGTATCAGCCTATATACTGTCCCACTGCAGGGCAAAGGCCTCCCTCATAGAAATCGAGTAATCGCTACTATAAAGGAATTAGGCTTGCCTAATGCGGAATGATGATCACACACCCGAGCTATGTTCACAAAATTCGTACTTTTTTTCACCTGGGTTTCGAACCTTGGACCCCTAAAATCACGGCCCGTTACTTAATCCACTAGACTAACGGGACAGGGAAGTGTGGCGCCGCCGTCGTCGCCGCTAATGATCGCGCTTTTGTGCCGATCACACCCACGCTGACGGACCATACTGAGGCGAGGTCACGAAATGACGGACCGCGGGCCGAATGTGGCCCGCCGAGACACTCTGTGCGGACCACGAGCTACCCGTCCTAGGCGCTAGGACCGCCCCATCGTAGTCGATATGACGAGCCGCTGAGACCCCTATCGTAGTCGATATGACGAGCCGCTGAGACCCCTATCGTAGTCGATATGACGAGCCGCTGAGGCCCCCATCGTAGTCGATATGACGAGCCGCTGAGGCCCCCATCGTAGTCGATATGACGAGCCGCTGAGAGCCGTTCGATTTTTGTTCGGCCTGGGATGGGACAGGGCAGTCTTCGTCGCTAATGATAGGGCTTTTGTTGCCGATCACACCCGCTGACAGTCCATACTGTGGCGTTTGTATAGGATATTAAAAAAGTTTTATCGGTATAATTCATCGATGAGCTTCTTGCGTTCACTAAAAACGTGAACGCCGTAGTCCAATGGAAAAAAATGGGACCCTTGTCGACTCGTCATATTATATGTCTTTCCGTATGGCACAGCCATATTTTTCCGGAACTATAAGAGCTACAAATAATAATTATTATTGAAACTTGCTAAGTACTTAGATGTACTTTGAGAACGAAATAACATTTTCATAAAAACATTCTTGTGCTGAACACTTGTATTTATTTGTTCAGAGGTTGTCTCAGACAAAAATCCAGACTTAGGTATGTCTGGTAAAAACTGAGACTTGAACTATGACTTTCCTTATTGGCAGACGAGCTGACGGATTCCCTGATAGTAAGTAATTCCTGTCACCGACGAACACCTATATCTGTGGAGTCCCCAGTGTCAATTAAACTTCCTTCCCCCCGGACTTGGTCTCGAAGGCGCTCCTGCACGCAGGTTTTCTATGAGACCGTGGTATCATTCCTGTTCGCGTTATTATCCACTAAGCCCAAGATCTAAGGCCTCACAGTTTCACATAAAATATATCCAAATCAAAGTTATCGAAATACGAGTTGACAGAATATTTCATATTTATTACATTTCCACGCACGAAACAGTTAGTTTTCCAGATGTTATTTTATCACGGTACAATCCGGTAAATGACAGTGAGATAACTCCGAGTCAAAGTTAAGTCTAAATTTATTGAAACACACGAGCGAAGGCTGTCAAGTTGTCATACATATCTCATATTTATGACATTTTCACGCACGAACGGCTCAGTTTGTTTACCAACAGATGTTTATTCATCACTGAGACGGCACAATGTATAAATGACAGTGAGACATGTACGTAACAAAACTTCGGGACATGAAAATATAAATGTTAGTTTTTAAAAAAGGTACAAGACATAATAATGACCGGAGTAAACGCATATTTTATACTCATTACATTGTCACCCACTGTACGATATTTTTTTCTTTCAATGGCGGCAAACAAGCATGTGATGGTAATAGATCGATCAACGCTATTGTCAATGCAACAACAGATCAGTAAATGATCTGTGGTTGCAATGACCGGCAGTGGCTGCTTCAATCACTTTAGCAGTCATCACCTCTGGCTACATTTCCACTGGAGACAGACAGATAGCAACAAATGGATTTTTTTTCTCGTTCGTCGCCAGTGGGAAAGTAGTCAGTGATGATTTTGAATTAGCCATTGATATTAGTCGAGATGTTCTGTATCCTCACTGTTACTCCACCACTGTGACGTCACGTAAGGCCGTACGCACTCGTCTGGCGCCTCGGCCCTCACTATCAATCATGCCCTTAAATCAATTTAGTGATTACTTTTTTGCCGTTGCCATGTCTTGTTTGTTTGCTACGAAAAAGTGGATGTGGAGGCTTCCTCATTACTTAAAACGCGAAAGGTTTTAGGGAGCGCATCTAAGAATAATAGAAGTCAATAAACCTTATGGGCGGTCATGCTACAACTATGTTAGATTATGATGATTGATAATAGTAAAACAATCCAGTTGGAGGTGGTAGGGTGGTAGGGTCTCGTGTGGACTAGCCGGAAAAAAGTCGCAAGAGTTTTAATGGGTATGCTATCGATGTCGGCTGTCTTTCTGAGCCGGTGGCATGTATCCTGCGTCATCCAAAAATAGAACCTCACAATATTCTGTCATTGCTCACTGAAGAGCTAATGGCACATAGATTTGAAAAAACCAAACGGGCATGGTCGGGTTCAAAAATAAGACCAATCTTAAGGACGGCGCGTACTTATCTATTACTTATATTTACTGAGCTAAGCTAATACCACTCTCGTCATCGTGTTTTGTCTGGTGAACTATTTCCAATGGATTTTACGAGTATTCTTCATACTTAAAACACGTTTAATGTATTCAAACTTAGTTTAACAACTTGTATGAAACTTGAAGCTAATACTTACTCTCCATCACATAAGAGCATCTCTCCCACATGTAAGACGACGCCATTTAAAAACTTACCTCACCCACTTTATAATAAAGTGTAGTTTCATATGCAAGTTTTTTAATTTCCCTTGTGGGGGCGCTTCGCAAAATACCGAAGTTGCTAAGCTTGAATAAAATAGTTTTTAACCTGTTGTAAGGCGACATATTTCAAACGTTTTCTTAGATTATTTAAAGCCAATGATTAAGGAATTTGTCATTGTAGAAAGCTCATCGACTATTGTTATCAAGGATTAAAAAAAAACTACTAATAAATTTAAAAAAGTCTTGATATTAAATGATAGCGCCACTGCCGCTTACGTCATAAGATATTACAGCTTCATTTATCTGTACTATAAAACATAAATTTCACAACTTTAGCAGCGCATTATATGTATGTAAAGTTCAACCAGTCTGTACCGATGCTTAGTAGTCAGTGCCAATATCATAAAGAGTCACACTGGTGTCTTTCTAAAATTATAACACTAGGTCCTTATTTTTCCTTAAACAAACACAGATGGCGTTAGTAGACACATGACTACATTTTGACTTTGCTTTAACAAACACCACCAGCACTTTCGCTTATTGTAATGTACTTTTATATTCGAGTACTTTGCATAACGCCATAAAATCACCTACATATCACTATAGGCAAATTTCGCACAAAACCTTTCCCGAAATATTTTTACGAGTGAATCTGTAGATTTATTGCACGTACAACACTACACGCACAGTATAGTTAAGGTCGCAGTAAAAATATATGAGTTACATCCCAAGGGAGCCATTACCAGCGGCCTCACTTTAGTAAGCATATTGTAGGCTTGAATTATTTATCAACGTCGTTTAAAGTGACGAAATCAAGTACATTTTTAGGTTTTAAAATTTGGTGCAACAAAGATACTACTTACATGTGCACTTGAATACCATTTCATTCAAATAACATTTGTACACCACATAACATTTCGCTATACCATTTCGTGCAAACTAATGGTGGAGCTCACCAATTTTTGAATGCACATACCCTTACGTTTTAATAACCGCCGCACTCAGAAACGTCATTTAAGCTTAATGCTCAGTATCTTATTAAAGACTTTTAAGGCTATTCAAATAAAGGTCAATATTTTTCCTTAAGTGACAAATAAGAATCAGATAGTTTATTTCTTTAAAACATGGTAATACAGAATGGTGTTAGGGGTTAAAATACCAGGTCAGCTATACTGTTGGCCATGATTAGGCGTAGAAATGTCAATTTGCAGTCGTCCGTGGAATGTGTGGTAATGATGTGTAGATAGACAAATACATTTACTTATACTATACATGTGAGGAGGAGTAAATAACGTTTACACTTTCAGTTGTTTTACTGCTACTTATTCCACTGTACCATAAGGCTTACTAGATATAATTCAGACGGAAACTTTCATAATACGAGCGTGATATTAGGCAAGTTGTACACCAACGCGTGAGTCGACATCTGGGAGACGTCTGTTGGACAAGTTCAGGATTATTGTCTTGAGACCTTTGCCGGCTAAAGAAGAAGGCAAACACTGGGCAGCAGATAAACTTATAGCATATCCATTTCGGAAAGAGACAGGTATAAAGTTTCACTGCTATATTAAAAACTATATATTATGTCAAAACGTTTATTCCATTTATTAAACACTAGTCAGTGGCCCGCCCTTACTTCGTTTCGGGACAAAAATTTAACTGTCAACCAAGGCGCTGGGAGTTGATTGCATCACGCTACTGTTCGCCTTTACGGTTTCTACATAAGGTTGGTCGATGTCCATAGAATTTATCTCTTTATAAATAGTATAGAATATACAGAAGATTTGATTGATTACTACTATACCTATGTGTTACATCATAAAAACATATTTGTACTACTTTTCATAAATCATTAAAAATATCTTGCTCTTTATAAATACCTCAAACTGATGTTTTTTCTTGTTTTTATAAGTGGCACAGTATACTAGCTCACTTATTAGGATAGTGTCGGTTAGTCGTCGGTAGTTTCTCGGCCGCAAAATATATCAAATTCTAAGTGATACTAAAAACTTTCACTTTCAAAAGATTAATCCCCAGCCCCCACGAGACCAAAACATCTTAAAACTAAACTAGCTAATTGCGCGGCCACCCGTTCCCTCGTATTTATAATATAAATTTATCGGCCATAATGGAGCTATAAATTCTTCTGGCCCTCTCTATTATTAATTTCGACGCAGGCTTCGAATTTATATTCTTTCAGCGAATAACGAACCGCTGCGGGCGAAAAAACCGGACAAGAGAGAGTTACGACTAGCCTATAGAAGGTTCCGTACCAATTTGACTGGCCGGATGGCGTATTTGGTAGTGATCCTGCCACATACGCCAAAGATCGTGGGTTCGATCCCCACCCTGGACAAACGTTCGTGTGATAAACGCTTGTGTTTGTTCAGTGTCTGGGTGTTATATTTGTATTTAAATATTATATTTGTTATCCTTTGTTGTCTGATATCTGTAACATAAGTGCTTACGCTACTAAGTACGGAGTCAGGTCAATATGTGAGATGTTGTGTGAATTTATTTATAAATAAAAAAAAATATGGCGACGCATCTGCATTTTATCACCAGGTGGCTTGTAACTAATCTCTTATATTGTAGTACAATAATAAAATTGTGCTCGTAGTTTCTAGTTAAACCTATGGAAGTGTCATCTATGCTAGAGATTATTTTGAGGTGAGATTGCGGAACCCTAAAAATGTTAAAATCAAGACAAAGACTTTCGCCAACAATTTGTCTTTAGTCGGCTATTTGCAAACTCATTTGGGGGTTTGAATAAATGAAGTGAATTTATTAACGGGTGACATTAAGTGGGGCGCAATTAAAAAATAAAATGTTGGTAAAACAATCCAGTCTTTCGTCTATAAAATACCACTACTACTAGGTGCGCTTGGACCACGATTTCAGTTTTATTTTAATGTTGGTACAGTAAATTGGCTCACATTACACGGCTCACATGCGAACCGATTCCGACTGTCAAACTAAACCGCGAGATGCTTTTTTTGATATTTTTTTAAATGTGATAGGTGGCAGACGAGCAGACGGATCACCTAATGTTAAGCGATTGCCACCGCACATAGAAACAAGAAGACTCACAAGTACGCTGTCGACTTGCAATCCCAGTTTCCCTCCAATTTCTTCTCCAAACCCTTCTGTGGGAGAGCCACGCTTCGGCATGAATGGGCCGGCTCGACCGGAGTGATACCACTGCCTCACAGAAAACCGGCGTGAAGCAGCCCCTGTGCTGTGTTTCGCCGAGTGAGTGAGGGTACCGGAGGCCCAATCGGGGGGGAAGGGGATAAAAGGTTGGCAGCGCACTTGTAACTCCACTGGTGTTGCAAGTGTCCATAGGCGGCGGCAATTGCTTACCATCAGGTGATCCGCCTGCTCGCCTGCTACCTATCACATAAAAAAAAAATTAGACCTCCGGTACCCTCACTCGCTCGACGAAGCACAGCGCAGGGCCTTATTTACAAATCAAAACATCAAAACGGATAGTTTTGTTATCTTCGTATCATAAACCCGTGTTTTTCCACGCGGGTCATTGTCGGGGACTTATTGGACCCGGGTTAAAGGATTACTCATCCCCCGGACCCATACGTCACTGCCAGCTATGTGGGCCGAATCCGGCAATGTGGGCCGAATCGGGCCGAATCTCGGCACTCTTCGGCGGCTGTTTGTAATATTAATGTGGGAATTATGGTTTTACTTCGTGCGGGTTATTTTGTAGTGACCATGATGGATTAGGATTTTCTGATATTAATGGCGGGCAGTGATCATGGTTAAGGGCGGTGGTTGTAGTGGATTAGAACGAGATTCCCCGCGGGAGGTTGAAGGGTTGGACCTCATACATTGACCTGATCCGTCTGTACTAAACACATAGATAAATAGACAGGAGGCCAATTCTCGGTTTTCGACTTCTATGTCGAGTAGATTCATGGAACGCAAACCACTATTGGAGAACAAAGACAAGTACAGTCGGACATTCCTTATCTGTTTCTCCATTGGTTGTGACAGCTTTTATTGCATAGAAATAGAATAAATGAGTGAAACAACAGCAGTAAACAGTACTATAAGTGGTCTTACCGCTTGAAGCGATTTCTTCCAGACAACATTTAGGTAGAGGAAAGAAAACACAGAAAAACACAGTAGCCTAAGCACTGTGTTACATAATCAGACAACAGAGAAATCCACAATATCACTTGTCTGTTCTTTTATGTGCCTGTCAATCTCATATTTGGATCTCACGGCCGTCTTCCCATCAGGCGGAGTTGGGGTCATCTTGATTGTCCTCATACGAAAAAAAAAATGAAATTCTAAATTTAACTAAAGTTTTTGTACAACTTATGGATATTCTTGTCTAGATCTATTTTCGTAACAGTCGAGTTCAAAAATATGTATACACTTTAGGACCTTGTCACAATACATATTTATAAGAAAGTGTAAGTCGTTTTCTTATACATATGTACTGTGACAAGGTCCTAAAGTGTATACATATTTTTGAACTCGACTGTACCTCCCTTGGTTGAAAAATCAACCCTGCAATACGCGACCAAAAGTTAACGGCGGAAATGATCGTCGATCATAAAACAGAAATGCTTCCAGAAACAGCCTCCTGCGCACTAAAAACTTCCGATTGAAACAATTAGGGCGAAATAAAATTTGGCTCGAATTATACGCAGCGTTCGGTTTAGGGTCCCTTAGTGATGCGCTTTGAAGCAACTTTTACAAGTAAATTGACCGTTGGAGAGCTACGCTTCGGCATGAATGGGCCGGCTCGACCGGAGTGATACCACTGCCTCACAGAAAACCGGCGTGAAGCAGCCCCTGTGCTGTGTTTCGCCGAGTGAGTGAGGGTACCGGAGGCCCAATCGGGGGGGAAGGGGATAAAAGGTTGGCAGCGCACTTGTAACTCCACTGGTGTTGCAAGTGTCCATAGGCGGCGGCAATTGCTTACCATCAGGCGGAGTGGGGTCATCTTGATTGTCCTCAATATAAAAAAAATGAAATTATATTTATTTAACTAAAGTTTTTGTACAACTTATGGATATTCTTGTCTAGATCTACCTCCCTTGGTTGAAAAATCAACCCTGCAATACGCGACCAAAAGTTAACGGCGGAAATGATCGTCGATCATAAAACAGAAATGCTTCCAGAAACAGCCTCCTGCGCACTAAAAACTTCCGATTGAAACAATTAGGGCGAAATAAAATTTGGCTCGAATTATACGCAGCGTTCGGTTTAGGGTCCCTTAGTGATGCGCTTTGAAGCAACTTTTACAAGTAAATTGACCGTTGGAGAGCTACGCTTCGGCATGAATGGGCCAGCTCAAACAGAGTGATACCGCGGCATTTAGAAGACCTGCGTGAAGCAGCGCCTGCGCTGTTTGGCATCCTCAACAAGCAATATAGGACCAATCGGGATGGAAAGGGGGTCAAAAGATTGGCAGCGCACTTATGACTCCACTGGTGTTGCAAGTGTCCATAGGCGGCGGCAATTGCTTACCATCAGGCGGAGTGGGGTCATCTTGATTGTCCTCAATATAAAAAAATGAAATTATATTTATTTAACTAAAGTGTTTGTACAACTTATGGATTTTCTTGTCTAGATCTTAAGCACTTGTGTTACATATATCAGACAACAGAGGAATCACAAATATCAAAGTATATTTCTGAACTCAAGTTTTTTGTACAACTTATGGATTTTCTTGTCTAGATCTTAAGCACTTGTGTTACATATATCAGACAACAGAGGAATCACAAATATCAAAGTATATTTCTGAACTCAAGTTTTTTGTACAACTTATGGATTTTCTTGTCTAGATCTTAAGCACTTGTGTTACATATATCAGACAACAGAGGAATCACAAATATCAAAGTATATTTCTGAACTCAAGTTTTTTGTACAACTTATGGATATTCTTGTCTAGATCTATTTTCGTAACAGTCGAGTTCAAAAATATGTATACACTTTAGGACCTTGTCACAATACATATTTATAAGAAAGTGTAAGTCGTTTTCTTATACATATGTACTGTGACAAGGTCCTAAAGTGTATACATATTTTTGAACTCGACTGGACCTCCCTTGGTTGAAAAATCAACCCTGCAATACGCGACCAAAAGTTAACGGCGGAAATGATCGTCGATCATAAAACAGAAATGCTTCCAGAAACAGCCTCCTGCGCACTAAAAACTTCCGATTGAAACAATTAGGGCGAAATAAAATTTGGCTCGAATTATACGCAGCGTTCGGTTTAGGGTCCCTTAGTGATGCGCTTTGAAGCAACTTTTACAAGTAAATTGACCGTTGGAGAGCTACGCTTCGGCATGAATTCCGGCTCGAAGTGATAGGAATAGAAATATTCTTTATTCAATTTAAGTCCATATAGAATATTTATGAATGTCATATATTATGCAAGCTACCGCTGCCTCGATGATACCACGGCCTCACAGAAGACTGGCGTGAAGCAGCACCTGCACTGTGTTTCGCACCCTTAACAACAGAATCAGGCCCAATCGAGGGGAACTTATGACTCCACTGCTGTTGCGGATGTCCATTAGGTGATCCGTCTGCTCGTTTGCCACTTATCAGATCTCGAGTCATTTTAATCTCAGCATGTTTTCCCAGTTGTGTCCAACGCCATTGCTCTGGAGCCCAGGGTAAGATTAGATTAGAGTTAAACGTTAGGAATTCTATAAAATGTTCGAGTAAGCTTCTCAATCATATCCGAACGCCTCGACTCTGGATAAATCGAATAATTCAAGATTTTATGAAAATCTCTCGAGTAATATTAAAGTGAAAGTGTCGAGTGACAAAATTTTATTCAAATACCCTCACTAGCTCCCTAAAGCCGGCTGATCGTAAAGTGTTATCTGGCATGGGGATTACTTCAAGGAATTAAAGGGACGGAGACTACCAGAGATACGTGTACAGCGAACCTATCGTTAGTTTGCTTATCCCAGTGGCGTAAAGTAGCTGTATTTAAGGGACTCTCGTGTCATATTTAATTGCGGAGGGAGTCGAAAGAACTTATTCGGTAGTAAGCGTTCAAGTATTATGTAACGCAATTTGTTAAGGTTTTTGACTCCCTCCCCCCTCTTGTAATGCACCATAACGTAACAAAAAGGGGGTATCAACCATAAAGGGAAATAATGTGTACCTTGTGTAGATTCTATATGCCAAGTTTTAAATTAATAAAAAAATATTTTAGGAAAAGATAAACAATCTTACTGTAATACATTTATAATTTTTTTTATGAAAACAATTGTCAGAAATGCAAGGGACGATAACTATTCAAAAAGGAGCGGCCAAAGGTTACTATCCCTATCAGCTGATTGCTTATTAGTGATGTACGAATTGAAATGGATTTCACGAAGGAAGGAATTAATTTCAATTAAATATTAATAATCGTAATATTATCTTGGCAGGTTAAATCTCTAATATGTGATTTGTAAAGTTTGTCAGAATTGGTTTACTTTGGGATGATACCCTTTTTGTTACACCCTGTAGTTTTAAGTTTAACTACTTTTGCGGTAATAAGTAAATAGGTATTCCCCGTTAAATGTTAATCTTTACTTTTTGACAATTTGGGAGTTGGACATCTACTTACTTACTTACGTATCGTAACATTTTACGATACATCCCCTCCCTTCTTCTAAATTGCACTACATAATATAATACTTGAACGCTACAATTTGGAACTGATAACTACATCCTAAACCTTTTACTCAAAACACGAATTGATGTGAACGCGTCTCGTAAATACGATCTTCATGTTTCGAAGCGACACTCACGTGTCCCTGCCCTCGGACGTCCCGTGTCCCGCTGTCCCGCAAACCACTGCCGGGACTCTAATTAAACGTAATCGGGTGCGGTCAGTGGACATCATTAGTGCAGATGGATCTGTGAGGTGCAATTCGTACACAACTCGTACGATGATGAGATGGATAAAACGTGGACACGTTTTAGAACTGCCTTCGCAAGAGTGGTGGGTCGTCGACGATTTTACAGTCGACGCAACGAGACCGTTTACCGTCGACGATAAACTAGTTTAAAAAACAGTCCTAATTTTCGACTAGTTTACGTCGTCCGTCGGAAAAGACTACTTCATCACATAAACGATTAGTGAACGTGAACGAACGGCCAGACGCTCGCGACACGACAACGGACTCGTCAACCAGTCGACGAATAAACTAGTTTATCTGTGACTATAAACTAGTTGAATCGTTCACGTACAAAAAAACAGTTTCAGGTAAACGGTTCGTTCATAACAACGCCCACCTCTACTTCACAATGCTTACGTTTGATGTTCATAAAATGCCGCTAGATGGGGAAAATTTGAACTCCATTTTTTTTTCAGGTATGATTAGCTCGTTTCTTTACTAGATGCTGTTCAGTAGCGCTACCTGAAGTATGGGCATCGAAGAAGTAACATAACGTTACTACAGTCGATAGCGAGTAACGGGCGTCGAATAGATTTCGATTGGAACACGTACGTAACTTTTCGATACCTACCGTCAAATTTGTGACTCGTGTATTTCCATGGGAGTTTGAAATACTATCCTCGCTATCGAAAACTATCGCTTTGTTTCTTTCATTGCGATGCATTTGAAAGAGACAGAGCAATAGTTTACGTTATGTCAGTTTTCGATGTCAACTCGTAGCCTAACTCGCGCTACGGAAAACGTTACTCGCTAGCGAATACATTTCGATAGGGTTTCTAGTTGACAACTCATACCTATATTTTAGTTTCTCAAGTGACCGCTAGAGGCGCTGTACATTTTTTCATAGTTTTTTTTTCACGCAGACGCTAGCTGCCAAGTTTGGTCACTGTAAACTCATGGTAGCGCTACTGTTCTCTATTCCCAACTGTAATGGCGTAAATTGACTCTAAATTATAATAATTTGAAGAATAAATAAAAATGTTCAATAAAATTCGGCCTCTCATTTGTCCTTCCTACATTCATGTGCTAATAACGGTGTCATATTTTTAAACGGTTTTATTTATATTATAGTGACGAATAACTATACGACGCGCGGGGCGAGCACGAAGGACAGACAAGCATACAGAGGGGTTAGAGGTTGGCAGCGCACTTGTGACTTTACTGTTGTGGCAGATGCCTATGGGCGGCGGCAATCGCTTAGCATCAGGTTATCTGTCTGCGTGTCTGCCATCTATCACAAAAAAAATACGTGACAATCACCCGATGGAAAGCGATCACCGCTACCAAATCACAACACAACTTGAGTGCCAAGTGCTATGACAACCTTTTCCCCCCAGTAGGGCATTTTAACACAAACAAATTTAAGTTACAACAAAATTTAACTGCGTACTTTTAGAAGCAACCTCGTCACAACATAATCAGAAGAGTCAAAGTTAGATAATATACCTCATCTCATCGTCCAACTTTAGCGGGCACGAAAAATGTAATCATGTTGTATCCACAGAGCCACGGATAGGGGCTGAGCCTAAAGTGTACAAGTAACAATTACTTTAAACTTCGGAAGTTACATTATTCTTGCGGAAAGTTGAAAACGAGGATGGTGCAGTAGAAAATAACAATCTATATCTATACTATTAATAAAGAGATAACTTCTATAGACAACGACAAGGCTTATAGGTAAACCGAAAACACGAAACGCTTGCGCGATGTAATTTAGCACAGCGCCATCTATTAGTTCATTTCTGAATTACGGTCTCGAAGCGAAGTGAGGGCGGGCCACTAGTATGTAATAAACTCATAGGTACCTAATAGATTCATAGGTCTCTAAGATCTTTCAATAGAAAAATACAGCTAGTAGTAAATTATCATACCATATTATCTTGTTAAAGGAGTTGTCCCATTATAGGTTGGGTCTATGTACGACACATTAAAAAACGGAGAAAAAAAAACTTATTACGAGAAAAATACAATGAATTCCATATAATGCACAATTTTCTGGTTATAAATAAAAAGATAACCATTTTTCAACCTTTACCAAAGACAAGACGCGTGAAAAGACGGTGACCAAAGACAAAAAAAACAACTGTCAATGTCAATGTGACGTTAGAGGGTTTGTTTTACTGGGTAGTTTTTTTTTCTTAGTCAGTGGTTTGTTACGTTTGTTCCGTCAAACGTCAGACAGACAAACAAACATTTTGTTGTATGTTGCAATCCTTTGTTCAAATAAAATGTTCCTTCCAAAAAACAACTCTACAATAGAGAATTTGGATAGTCAAAAACTATTCTACTTAAAATTCTCTATATTTTGGTATAGGGTACATATACCACGCCGAGACTCCATACATTCTGGGACAACTCCTTTATATTACTTTTCGGAGGGGAGGGGGATCCTTGACCCCCCTGGTGAATGGTGGCAATCGCATGTGATAATTTCGCTCGATTTTTTTTATATTCAGGACAATCATTTTGAGGTCTCACATAGTCCGTCACGTCTGCTCGTCTGCCACATATCACATAAAAAAAAACAACCTGATGATGAACAAAGGTACTATAACAAAATTAAGTCAAAAAACGAAGTAAGGGCGGGTGTCAGTAATAAAATAATATATCTAACACCACACAAAGCATTATTTTTGCGAACACTTATTGAAGGACAAATTTTCTCGAGCGGCAAACCCTCAGCCCTCGGCTTAGAGAGGCGAGCGGCAACCCTCAGGTTAAAAGCGTACATCCAAAGCTCGGAAGGTTAAGTAAGATTTGGCACTCAGAAACAGGAAAAATGGCCAAGTGTAATTAGTTTTTTCGCGGGGGTTCCGTAATAACGGAAATTATTATAACCACTCATATAAATGTGAGTAATGTGGGAGAGCCACGCTTCGGCATGAATGGACCCGGGTCAGTGATACCACGTCCTCACAGAAGACCGGCGTGAAACAGAGTACTTATCACGGCCAAAGCGGTAGAAACCAAACGCTAAGATGAGTGAGTCATAGTCATAATAGTTTATTGCAATATGCTGGTTAAACAATGATGTAAATTACATAAGTTGAGACCCGTTAACATGGCCTTGTTAGGGCATCGCAACATATTATGATAAAATGAAGTTAAAACATAGTAGTAGTAACTGAATGGTCGTCTATGGGCTGGTTTCTGAATTGAGAATATTGAGAATTTGAAGTTAAATTCACCTGTCAAAGTTCGTACTTAAGTAGTGCTTAACTTCAAATTCTCAATCCAGAAACCGGCCGTTAGTGACTCAAAGCGAATCACTACCGTCTCTTTCATACGCTCACCGCGGTACCCTAAAGAAATGGCGCCAAAATATTTTATTTACATTTCCAAAGGGCCATTATTTGACATTCCTCGTTTTATCTGGAGCCTGGAACCGCCGTCCTCACAAAGGTCCCCACAATCGGCGGGAGACGACATTATTCTTCGTGGACTCAACAAAGCGGGCATTTACGTAATATTAAGGCAGCCGTTTTGGGTGTACTAGCCCTATCTATACTATTTATAAAGAGATAACTTCTATAGACAACGACAAGGCTTATAGGTAAACCGAAAACACGAAACACTTGCGCGATGTAATTGGACACAGCGCCATCTATTGGCTCATTTCTGAATTACGGTCCCGAAGCGAAGTGAGGGCGGGCCACTAGTAATGATAATAAATGCGCCAGACAAATGACAAGTTACACTGAATAGTTGGTCTCAAAGTAGGGCATTCTTCTATTATTAAGGACTAGCTGACGATAGCTGGGGAGTCTCCCAGGAAAAACACACCTGAATTAATTTAGAAAAGTTCGTTTCTTTAATTAGCCCGACCGGGTATCGAACCCGAGACCTTCTTTATCAATAACTAGTATTCATTTTGAAGAAGCCTGTATATTCCGCAGCAGGGCAAAGCTCTCCTTACAGCCATGGAATGTTTTCGGTTCAGAGGTCGTCAAATCTAATAGATAATGCAATGTTGAATTTTTTGACGTTTTAATGCCGAAGCTCTCTTAAAAGAAAAGTCTGACCGACTGATCTATCAACGCGTCGATAATTTCGAAAACAGGAATATCATGAGTAATGCACTTTAGATAACAACACAACCAGTTTCGTATCAACACCGTTCTATACAGAATACAACATATTATATATTTACTAACAAGAAAAAACTGCTCGTTTGCTACAAGTAAAGTATCAACCTACATACTGTCCCACGGCAGGGCCAAATGCGTCCATCATAGAAATAAACTCTTCTCTCGCTACTATGATGACATTATCAACATAATCTTGCGAAAAATTAAACAATAACGGCGCTAGTAGATCCAAGGCAGCAGTCCGAATGGCATTACACGGAAAAGCTTCTGAGGGCTTGTTTGTTAAGAGTCGGGAAGAAAGGCGGGTTTATCTCTGATAGCTGACCTTCAATGTCACCCAGGCCACCTGTTGTCCACCTTATCTGTAGACTAGCTTCAAGTCTTAAGACGTAGATACCACTGGGGGAAAACTAATATATAATCTGGACATCTTTAAGACAAAAGTGAACAGGCATTTTATAGGCAAACGCGTACCACGATGACGTCACTTTCCATCAGGTACGATTGTGGTCAAGGGTTGGCCTATAGTTAAATATAAAAAAAACAATAAAAACTAGTTTCAGACATGACTGAGCCGACTCGACTGAAGGAGTTATTCCGGAATTCCACTAAACGTAATATAGTAAGATAAGTATATCACCAACTTGTAGCGTTTTATAACTGAATTGCCCACTAGGACAATGTAGGTGTTATGTCATGTTGTATCATAATTTTAACAATATTTGCCTCACTCTGGGCACTGCACAGCTCTCATTAACGAGAGAAATGACGAGTGCCCGAAAAGGTCTAGTGACTTCAGACGCGAATATCTTTTGGGACAAGGGGCAAATAAAATAACCGGGACTCAACTCACAACTATAACCGTGGGAGAGCACACTTCAGCATGATTGGGCCGGCTGGAACGGAGTGATACCTTGGCCACACGGAAAACCGGCAAGCAAGGCAAGTAAAGCAGCGCCTGCGCTGCATTTCGTCGAAAGAGTGAGGGTACCGGAGGCCTAATTGGGGGGAAAGAGGGTTCATGGTTCGCAGCGCCTTCCTACCTTCCTAATAGGCCGGCAACACATCCGTACTCCTGGTGTAGCTGATGTTTATAGGCGGTGGTGTTCATTTACCATAAGATGATTGTCGACACTCGTATTTTGTCGGCGCAAGTTGCGTCTCGCTCACCTGACTGAGCGATGAGCGGGATAGAAAGAACTCTCGCGAACGAGAGTCGACAAAATTTTGTCGCGGTGCGCATGTTAGACCTACAGAACATTTTATGTCCCACGTCCCTATTAAAATTGGGCCGTCCCGTAAAAGATCGGGACACATTCCAACCCTCGGAGATTCGGTCACATTTCAGGTGGGAGGAATCCAGAGCTCATCAGGCTCTCGACACGATCAATGAAAAGTTTGTAAATTAAAAAGAAGACGCTTGCTGAAATTATAAAGTCTTCAAAAAACGAGCATATACCCTCCCAAAAGGCCGGCAACACGTCCGCACTCCTCCTGGTATACCTGATATCCATGGGCGGCGGTGTTCACTTACCATCAGGTGATCCGCTTGCTCGTTTGCCTTCCAATATCATAAAAAACTAAGACAAACAACATCACAACTTCAGAACATTTCATGTCCCTATTAAAATTGGGCCGTCCCGTAAAAGATCGGGACATCCAACCCTCGCAGGTTCAGTCACATTTCAGGTGGGAGGAGTCCAGAGCTCATTAGGCTCTCGACACAAATGAATTTCGCCGAACAACCCGCTCGCTATATTTGATATATTTTGTATTATTCTCGGACGGTAATGACTGGAACGTATTTCGTCCCGTTGCATACAAGATCTATGTAGATAGAAGGTGACTTACAAAGAACGTGACTTTTGAAATGTGTTCGATATAAGTCACCATCATAATCTTCAGCAGCAAAAATACCCAAAGTACTCGTACAGTCGACAGCAAAAGAAGATGATCAAAATCAGAAATTCAATACTAATGAACAGAATTCACGTCAGATCTATTTAGCTTCGAAGTGATTCAACAGTATGTGATTATAAATTGTATTAACAATAAGCAATGTGCTACTGGTACAGCAATGATTCAAGACTAGTGAACTGCCAAATTTATCAGAAATTAGATTAAGGCATTTGTCTGCACGAGAATTGCTCCCCAGGGCTTGCGCGATGTCATCGACTCCCACTGCCATCTATTGGTGCGGATCTAATTTAAATCCCGGAACAAAGTACATCAGTACACAATTTACACATTGTAGGTAGGATATACCTACATATTAACCTCGCCTTATATCTATTCCTTTTCATTGCGTTAATTTAAATGTGCTACCTTAAAAAAATTCAACCTGACCTTCGTAGTCCTTATAATGTTGGACCACGTGTAATGTTGTTTAATGTTAAACATTTATTTACATTTTTGAAAAGACTCTTTAACTGAAAAGCCCTTTTGTGGCATCTTAAGAATTATGATATCGCACCCTTAAACACTTCAGTGTCCTTTGTGAAGGAATCACTCTTAAGAAGAGGGCAGATAGGGATGTAAGATTGATTGTTATGTCGATAAAAATATCAATAAATGTATATGGCGAAGTCATCTAGTCATGCTTTGTCGTAGCCATCTAGCCATGCCATGTTGTAGACATCTAGCTAGGCCATGCCGTAGCCATCTAGCCATGCCATTTCGTAGCCAATTGCTCACTTCATGAAATTCTCGATACATTTATGACATCGCATTTCATGATGTGAGCATCGTACCCAGTTTGATCAGATCATTAAGTCGTTCTCATTCCACTGTTTTGTCCTGCTCATTTAAGAGAATCGTTAAAACTAGGCTTCTCCATTGCCATCAATTCCACTATCTGCCCAAGCCACAAGCAACAATTCCATAAATTTATCGAGCGTTTCATCTAGTAAGCGAGAAGAAAATCTACGATTTACAAATTAAGTGTTTTTTATGTGATAGGTGGCAGTTGCGCAGATGAATCACCAGATGGTAAGCGGTCGCCGCCGCCCATATACACCCAGTCGGTTTGATCCCCTCAGAAAGTTGCGAAGGTCAGACAGATAGCACGGATGATTGTATGTACATGACATCGTTGAGTATACTTAGAGTAGACAGCCACTGGATATGCCCTAACGTCCGCGCTTCTAACAATTTTTTTCACCATTTTTGCGGGGGACGAGGTAAACACGTACAGCACACCAACCAAAAATTTTAATACTCAACAGTCACAAATTTTGCTGTCACGATTAAACGCAGCAATACAGAAAAAGTTAACACATCGAAAAATACACAGCCTCAACAAATAAAGATTTCACGTAACTATGCAGCATACATACGAAAAAGACAGTGATGGGGGACACAAAGAATGAGTCAAATCAGTTTGGTGAATGAACTTATATAGAAAATTGTAAGTGTAAAAATTCTGCACATTGAAGATAAATAAATATTTATTTAGTCAGTTTGTAAATAAAACCGGCCAAGAGCGTGTCGGACACGCACATGAAAAGTGTTCCGTATCCAAAGATGGGCCTTAAACCTTATTTTCATATTTAAGTTAGGTAGTTATTTCCATACATTACCATTAGTTAGGGCAACTGCACGTCATAAGTTGGTCAAGTTGTATTAAAAATACTATGTATGATACAGAGTCCGCTAAAGATTTCGTTAAAAGTACAGTCAGAGCCACACATCAGGTTACCACAATCTGTCAAATTTCCTCAACTGATATTCACTTAATGTTTATGACAGTATTTACTGTGATGTGTGGCTGTACGTAGGTACTTACTTGGAGGTATAGAGACATATTTTTTTCAGAATTATTTTAATAGTATTTCAAAAGTTGGGGGGGGGGGAGAGGAAGCTCTAATTTAACTTTGTATTAATATATCTCGAACTGGGGGGGTTTGATCCACATTATGTCAGGGCAAGTTTTGTTGTATTTAAAGTACCTTTTTAACGATACCGACCAGACGATGGGGTAACGTCGAATTATTTTTCGAATTAACTTTTCGCTGTATGGAAAGGGGGGGGAAAAAGAATTATTTTTCAATAATGTTAAAAAACCAATTTTTGGATTATCAGTATACATCTCTTTACCAATTTTCAGTGGCACTCCGGTGCAGAAACGGCGGAGAAACGAGCCAGGACAGACAGACAGACAGACGGACAGACATGACGAGTAGACTACGGAGCCCTAAAAAATGGTGAAGTTGTGCAATACATCTAAAATGTAAAAATTACAAATGTTGCGCTAGGTTTGGGGGTTAAACATTTGGACAAACAAAGGGATAGTATATGAAACAATATATTTTTAATTAGAATGATTTATTGAAATATTACAAAAAAATCCTTATTACGCATTTAGATTGATTTCAAAATGAATAAGTTTATTGTACACGTGTCGAATAGATTTTCTGGGGGTCTAATTTTTTGAAAATATTGGATAAACGAACATTCGTATACTTTTCTATATTAAAATTAGCGAGCTCCAATTATGGTTTACTATCTACTCCGTGATGCATGGGCATGATACTCCCGGACACATATTTTATTCCTTTTACCTTGAAATATTTTATAGCCACCAATTTCTTTTATTTTAGAATAAAGTCCAACATCGTATGACCAGAAGAAAGGACAGTAATTTCTCTAATTCACTTTACAATGTTTTATAATTATAATATACGTCTATACTATTTTATTCAAGATATACTGAAAAGAACGGATTTCTGAAACTAACGCAGTGAGGTGAATGATTCATTCAAATGTCGAGTTGATTTTAATTGGTCCCATCACTAGGACCGATACCACGATATCATTATTAAATTTTTCTGTCGTTTACGTATCGTAACGGTTTTTATTAAAATAGATTTTCTAGTTTATACCATTAATATTATAAAATCATTACTTATGATAGGAAAACGCGATCTTGTTGCGGAATTTTAGCTGTCAGATCGCCTTTTACATGAAAATACTGCACAATTCACATTTTTAAGAGAAACGTCACGCGACACGGAGCGATGCAACAATGGCGATGTAGCGACCATCCAGTAGTTTTGTATAACTTAGTTGACCATTCCGAATAGTTGGACCAATGTACTTTGCCGGAGGGGAAACGCCCGGTATGGCATCTCCAGTGGCTATATACTCAAAGTTTATTACGTAGATTCAACATCATCGATATCGTAGATCGTTATCGCGCAGCCCTAGAGCAGGGCATCGTGAGGTGTTTCTTTATTTCCGAGAGAGGGCGTCGCACTCGGCTACTCGACGAAGTTAAACGACAATCACGGGAGGCCGCGCCTCCTGCTAGGTTTATGTTTACGGGTCTTTATTTGGGTACAAACACGTTTTTTTAACGATCCGTTGGTCTAGTGGTTTTAGTACCCGGCCGTGATCACGGGATCCCGGGTTCAATGCAAGGGTCGGTGAGAAAACTTTCTAGATACTACTAAAACCTACTATTTGTGAAACTATAGCAAAGGTCTCAGAAACGTCAAACAAAGTCGAACAAATAAAATAATGTAGTCGTAACGTACTACGACATTGCTACGAAATCGTAGCCATTATTCCGTTTCGTAGCCGCTTGCGCAACGTGCTACGAACCACGTTCGAACGACTACGATCGTAGTCAATTGTAGCGGGCGCTAATGAGGAAACACAAATATAATACTTAATGTTATAACCAGACACTTAACAAACACAAGTTTTCATCACACGAATGTTTGTCCAAGGTGTGGATCGAGGGATCGCGTCGAGCAGACAGATGACCTCATGGTGAGCGATTGCTGCCGCCCATAGACAACTGAAACATCAATTAAGCCACAAGTGCGCTGCCAACCTTCAACTCCATATCCACCCAATACCTTCGAATGTACATTTTTTTGGCAGACTAGACTTAAAATCGACTCTTAGCTAGAAGCAATAGATTCTATCGGCTATGGCTGGTCGGTTAACCACCGGCTATTTATAGTTAATAAACTGGAGTTAATGGAGCGTTCCACTCCACCTGTAAAACCTTTAGCGCTTTTAAAGCTGTAGAATGTACTCTTATACGGCTAGTCGGAGATTGATGTGAATACTACGTGCTGGCTGGTCGCAATGGTCTTTGAACTTTTATTTTATTATAGAACTTAAAAAAACGATAGTCTAAAGAATATTCTTCCTAGTCTTAAAAGATAGAAGAGTTTTAAATAAATGCGTTTATTGCTTCCCAGAACAGGAAGGTAATACCTGGTAATACCCATACTATTTATGAAAAGGTACTTAAATGCTATAGACATCGACATACCGTATATACTAATTGCGGCGAGTTTCTTGCCGGATCTTCTCGTCAGAATCAACTTTCCGATACCGGTGGTAGAATCGCATTATGTCTATTTATTTTTTAGTATATCTTATGTATCAAAGATATATTTAATGTCATTTAAATCATATACATTATCTTAAATAGTTTTAAATATTTTCTTTATGTATGACGATTTGTAAGTGCTGTGTACAAGCCTATGCAAATAAAGAATATTTGACTTTGACTTTGAAATTGAAAAGATGAAACATTACCGCGATGCAATCGACACCCAGCGCCATCCGCCAATGTCCCGAAACGAAGTGAGGGCGAGCCACTTGTTTTTAGATAATACAAACGCAGAAGGAAGTGGCTCAACGTTTAGTATCACAACATTTATATTACACCTTGTACAAACAATACATTGCTCCAAATTAGGGTTTTCAGTTGTTCTATGGAACAACGAAGGAACCACATACATCCGAGACCTATTTTTAAATTGTCGTGTCACTAAAAAATGTGTGACTCGCATGATTTTTGACATCCGCATTTTTGAATCATTCGAAAACGAGCGATTTGCAACGAGTGGTGTAAACCACTCGTTTCCGCTAGGCGAGTGGTCGAATTTACGTCAAATCACACGTCAAATATTAACGAGTTAACACTATACTTTGACAAGATTGGCGACAGACTAAGCGAGTGATTTCAAATATAGGGAAAATTATGAATCATGCGACTCGCGAGAAGATGTGACTTGCAAAACGAGTAGTTTTGTTTGGACGAAGCGAAAATTCAAAAATAGGTCTCCAGACCCAACACAAATATCTGCTTCATCAACATTTGCGTTGATGTTAAGCGGTAAAAGGACTAAAGGCTACCACGACATGCGCATAAATAATCTGGTAGAATGTTCTTTAATGATGATCTCTTTTCTGCAAGAAAGTAACATATTGAAAACCCATAATATGGCTTTAAAGATGGCCACGGTAAAAACATCTCTATGAAATACACTTGGCCTCTTGTAATTAAACTAGGTCTGAAGGGAAATCGTCTCTCCTGGTACGGCCATGTAATGAGAAGAGAGGAGGAACATGTTAACAAAAGAGTGATGGGTATGAATGTAAGTATGTGAAGGAACAGAGGACGGCCGAAAAAGAGATGGATGGATTGTGTAAAGAATAACGTAACTGGAAAGAGAGTGGATGATCCGATGACGAATGACAGGGACGAATAGAAGAAGAAAACATACTGCGCCGACCCCAGATGGCAGGACAGAACAGGGCAGGAAGATGATGATTAAATTCACTTGGCTTTATGTCATTAAACTAACCTCATTCAAGGCATAGCACAGTGGACTTATTAAGTTATTTTCAAGCAATTTTCACACAACAGCCCCATAATACACACATGTTCATAACTGTGTCCCACTGCTGTGTCCCATACTGTCCCGGCCTGAAAGTAATTTAATTAAAGAAAACAACAGTAGAACTCGCCGCTAACTTGTTACGAATTTTGGCAAGAAGCCTTCTCACTACCACTGTTTAACTGCATTTAGGTTAGAGCCACCAAAAGTTGGTGGAAACTAGGACAACAGCTGTGTTTTGAGGGACAATAATCTAAGCGTGTAAGAAAAAAGATTAAGAAATATAAAAGTTAATATTTAACATATTTGTTTATTTATTTAAAAACTTCATTGCACAAAACGTCTTACAATAGGCGAACTTAATGCCAAGAGGCATTCTCTACCAATCAACCTTTGGGACACATGAGTACATAATATAAAAACACAAAAGTAATGAGCAAAAACATAAATTTTAAAAGAATAGCATCATTACATACAAAGTCGCTAGACTAGACTGTCCCACCGATGGGCATAGACCTATCCCAAACTCCTCTTGGTCTTTGTCAGTAGCTAGCGCTTGTCGATTCTGTTTTTGGTAGTCTATATCGTCACGCCATTTTAGAATGCCTCTCAACTATTTCATCTGTTGGCTTGTATAGCTGGAGGCACGAAAGTATAGCGATGACCGTTATTTTGCGCACTTGTAAAAAAGAAGACTTTCTATCAAAATTAGTTTCTGCGCACTCAAGGTCATAACTACACTTTCTTGCCTCGGACTATATTGGGTGACAATTTTAGTTAGTCCACCAGTATTCTTTTTTATGGGATCGTTTTGTCCTATAACATTGTAGAGAATGGCAACCCCAAGACCTAGTTTAGTTACATGTGCAGACGGTTTTTTGGCATCGCCCGCGTGTTTACTCTTCGTTTTGGTTTAGCTCCCCGATCCGCTCGCTGCTCGACACGTTTATAAATATTTTTTGAGTAGGGTTCTCTGTCAGAGAGGAGGAAACCTTTGTGGGTGCAGTTTAATTCCTCTCGCATTTTGCAAGTCGACAGAAAATGAGAAAGGAAAAAGCATATAAGCAATGTAAGTTATTTCATACACTTTGAAGGAAGCCAAGACCCATTTTGGTCCATTATCTAATGTTTCTTTGTTATTTCAAATCGCGTCTTTTCTCTGCACAAAAACACCGTACAATTGGAGACGAGCAGAGGGATCACCAGAAGCGATTGCCTCCGCCCATAGACACCTGCAACACCAGTAGCCACAAGGCGCTAACAACCTTTAACCACCTTTACCCCCATTGGCCCATCAGTACCTTCACTCACTCAACGAAGCAGCACCGGCTCTGCTTTACGTCGGACTTCTGAGAAATTTTACCAAACGTATGTATTTGATGTTTGACTATATTTCAGTATCAAATTTAAATAAAAAAAATTAACAATTAAAAAAAAAGAAAGCCATTAATAATAAAAAAGATATACTGGTCGTCAGCACAGTGGTGCTGAGTTACCATGGGAAAAAACGGAGGTAGGAAAAATGATGTAAAATTTTAAATGTATCTCTTTCATCCATCATGGCGCCGTTCCGCTTTAGGGTTAGTCGGGCGGAAAAGCGGCGAATTTTCGCTGGGTTTTTACCAGCCATAATGAGGATGTTAATATTTCAAGTATAATACATGAGACGATATCACAAGAATAAAGATAGCATCAGAGCAGTCAAGTTGATGAAAGTTTTGATTAAGATCCTGGTATTACCGAAAAAAGGTTAAAGTTTGTCATTGTAAATGTTAACATTATAAAGGACAAAGTGTAAAACTGTGCTCAAGTATGTGAGCAAACAGGTGCACTTTCTGTTCCCTTATCCTCTTAATTTGATGGGACACCTGTCCAGTGACACGATCGAAGGTGAAAAGACTAAAGGTTAATACATTGAGTAGAAAAATAGAATACAAGTAGTTTAATGCAGTTCTGACGCAAACTCCGTATAGCCTCAAAGTGATACATGCAGTTCTTACGCGAAATCCGCTCATTGGTGAATATAGAGTTTTTCGATTTTGATCATTTACTTTTGCTGTGGACTATACAATAAGTCTCATGCAAGCAAAGATTCCACTACTTTTTGAACGCAGTCCGAAAATCCAATCCATCATGTTGCAACATTTGATAAGTGCGCTTATTTTATGACTTTTACGCCTCCACTTGGCATGTCTGGCAAAACCCTGGCGAGCTGCCAGAAACGTATCAGATTACGTTCGAGGAGCTATCCGATCCCATCTCGAGGGTATGAAATGCTAGGTCGGGTTGTGCTTTTCATAAATTATTGTTGGGTGAAAATAGCTATTGCATTCGGGCTTTCACTGGGTTTACGAATGGACGAGATCGTGTCGACATCTGATTGCCGGTGACGTATGCCAGGGGTTTGGGGAGAAATGTAGCTTTGAAATTTGATTCATGTTTCTACAGTATTATCTTAACCTAAATTGTATTGTAATATGATTGTGATTCTATCTGTTATGCACAGGCGATACTCGAAGTAACTACAAATATTATAACAGTCTAAGGTGTGAAGTGCGATTCAACCAATATGTATCCGACAATAAATATATGGTATGAGGCTATACGAATTATTCTATACGAATCAGAGCGTTGTACCATAGATGAATTCTCAGATGAAGATTGCTCGAATCGGTTATCGGTTATATCCGATAACAGAGGAATCACAAATTAAGACTTTTACATCCCTTTAACCACGTCTTCTACCAATCATACTGAACAAAATTTGTACTACGAATTTTGGAAATCTATCAAAAAAGTTTTTTCTCCCCATACAAAATGACCCAACTCACATGATCGACTTTTCATACAAACATACAAAGTTGAAGTTTTTTGTTCGTAATTCTAAAAGTCTTTGGACAAATGCTTTTCAGAATAGACGGTAGAACACGTGATAATATGTTTTGTTTAAAGACACACCCTGTATGTAACGTATCTTTATGGGTATGTATCAACTCTTTATCACATATTCGAATCGAACCCACGACGTTTTACGTATGAGCGTAGATCCCCTATCAAATACATCATCGTCGCAGTCTGTGTGGAAACAGTACATACTCACTTTTCACAATTTTCAGTTATCACTACGCGGATCATTTTCCAGCCACTTACCTGAAACAAAAACGTATGATATAAATTAAACACGAACAGCGATAACAAAAGTATAAATAAAATTGCATGCCCGCAAACAATTGGTCATTCTCACACCTGACTCGCAATACATTTTTTGCTTTGCACAGCTTTCGTTATTACTGTAACTTATGCGGAGTTAAACTCGTATAAGTAATTTATATTTTGAGAATATTCTCCTACTCCTCGTCATTTCTCTGCACAAAAAAACACCGTAGACTAAAGTTACTTATTTATGTGATAAGTAGCAGACGGATCACCTGATGGTAACCCATCATAAGTGCGCTGCCATATTTAGGCTTCAACCGACTTTTCCCCTAATTGAGCCTCCGGTACCCACACTCACTCGACGAAACATACCGTTAAAGGACAGAAGTTTGTGGAAGCTTGTCTTATCTAGAGAGACTGGCAAGAACATTTTAGAGTATTTTTAACGTATCATGTCATTTTCTTGAAGATATGTATTGGAAACGTTAGGTAGTTGTTTAATCTGTGGATGTGTCAAGTTAGTTCCTTTCTGACGGCTATACAGTTACGTTTTTTTTTTTCAAACAAATTGTTTACGATACTCATGTATTTGAAAAATTTGATTTCTTTGAAAAGTTCGTAGTAAGCCCTCAGCACTGCTGTGGAGATGGGACCGCCATGTTTCAAGACCAGTGGTTTTTTAGTACTAAAATTATTTTCTACGGACCATGGATGTATAAGGATATTGTTGTGCAATCATTTAAACCGATCGAACGTCTAAACCATTAGACACGAAAATTTTTAGACATAGCTTTTAAATAGAAAATAACTCACAAAGATTGAAAGGTAGTCAATATTTACTTTGTACCTAATGAAGTGCGACTAATTTCAAACATAAAATATTTTGTTTACAACTAAATTAATTTCTTAGCTAAACTTATTTTATTTATTAATTACTAGTAGCCCGCCCTCACTTCGCTTAGGGACAGTAGTTACGAACCAATATATGACGCTGGGCGTCGATTAGATCGCGTTTGTGTTTCGTGTTTTCGGTTTACCCATAAGCCTTGTCGTTGTCTATAGAAGTTATCTCTTTATATATAGTATAGATTGTAGTTGTAGTCGGATCGCGCTAGGCATCGATTGCCTGATCCTGTAACCTTTATGTATAGAGGTATTTATATCTTTCACGTGAAATAAAGTCTTTAAAGTAAAGTATCAGCCTATATACTGTCCCACTGCAGGGCAAAGGCCTCCATCATAGAAATCAAGTTATCGCTACTATGATGGGATTAGGCTTAATCACCACGCTTGCCTAATGCGGATTGGTAATCACAAACCCGAGCTATGTTCGAAAAATTCGAAACATACTTTTGCTCGACCCGGGAATCGAACCCGGGACCCCGAGATCATGGCCTGGTACTTAAACCACTAGACCAACGGGGAGTTCGTAATAAATAAAGTCTTTACTTAGTAAGCAAATAAATACTTGAATACTTGTATTTGTAAAGGTGTTGTCGGGTCGCATCGCAACTTTTGCCCTTTGACGCGTTTCGTTCAAGAAAACAATTCACCTTCAAAGTGAAACTCGTAACGGCAAACTGTCTCAATTACGCCACTCCGCATACGCCGCACCGCAAAGTATGCTTGGCAACATTGCGTTAGCGCTCGTGTGGAAACTCGGAAAAATTCAAGGCGTCCACCAAAAGCGAGCCGCGCGGATTCCAAGCCGACTTTCGGAACCATGATTTGGTTGCAAGGACTCGTGGAAACGTTACGATACGACTCGAATGAAATGAAGGCAATGAAACGAGTTTGGCTTTTACCGAATTACTCGTACCCTACACCTAAAACAGCTACCTAGTTTCTTTTTTATATTGCTAGACCTCATCTTCACTTTCTATTAAGAGCGATTGTGATCAAGCTTTGACCTATAGATATATATTCTTTATTGCACAGAAATATTAAATAATAGAATAAAAGAGTGAAACAACAACAATAGACGGTACATTAAGGCGGTCTTTTATGTTATAGATTGATTAGGTTTGCAGTTTAATAAAAAACAATGGCTTACAAAAGCGTTCAATTTAAAAAGGAGTAAGTAAATAATAACCTTAACCTGAGATGATGTTGCATTATAAGAAACCAGCTGTGTTCTTACAACCACCATATTAGTTTATAGAATCATGTCAAACGTCATCAAGTTGAGAATTTTCCAGATAAACCTTGACTTGTCGCTGTATAGTAATTGTACTCACTTTGCTACGGGGAGAAATTTGGTGTAAGTAAGAGCGTTTATTAATTAAAGGGCAATGGAACCTGATGATCGCTAATTACGTTATCAGCTGACGTGATGACGTAACGGACTGCTGCGTCATCAACGTGCCGCTTTGTTCTTTTCCCACAGTGGAGTGAATTAGGTAGACAGATAAAATATTTATTCGCATTAACACTGCTAGTATTACTGTTATTTTAACAATATTTTTTACTAGCGGCCACTAGCGACTTTATACGCGTGGAATAGTATCTTTGGGTAGCATTTTTAATTATTTAATAATGTTCACTCCCCCTTTTAACCCCTTACAACCCTTTTCGCAATAAAACGTAGCCTATGTTCTTTTACAGGGTCTAGACCATCTGAAAACCAAATATCAGTCAAATTCGTTCAGTAGCATTGACGTGAAAGAGTAACAGACAGACGGACAGATAGACAGACAGAGTTACTTTCGCATTTATAAATATTACTAAGGATATTGTGAAAATTAAGGCGGCCCACGGATTCCTTGAAGGTGAGGATACCAAGGGCTCAATCAGGGTTGTACCTAAACGGTTAAAGCGCAATTGTGACTCTCCTGGTTTTGCGTTGGCGTTCAATTCCCGGTTACGTTCAAAGCTGTCATTTTGGACCCCGTAGTACGCGGTAGCTTGGCAATTACAATGAAACCCTTAGATAGGGGAATCAGACCAACTGAATTAAGGTTACACGTTACGTTTCAGAAAATATCCAAAACCAGAAAAAGGTGCAGATTTCCTTACGATGTTTACCCGCCGACCGAAATACGCACATATTTTGAAAAATACAGAATTCTCTGTCGGTGGAAAAAGAAGGATTGCGTAAAGCGTTTTATTAGGTTCAAAATATCCACGTCCGCAGCTACTTTACTGGCATTCACTTCGCTGTGAGATTACTTATTTTTTCGCTCGCCCAGGTCCAGAAATAATGAGTTCTTTTTATGTTTTCCTCCATAAGTGAGCCGCGCCCGTTATCCTTATCTTCCTGGAAATATTACACCGTTCCGCTACGGTACGGAAACGCTATGGTTTTCAAAATGGGGCAAGTAGACCCGTAGGGGTTAAGTTAATATTCAGCATTTAATAATAATGGAGTTTGTAATTTATGAGCCTGGAAGCTGGAAGGAACTGTGAGAGAGCCACGCTTCGGCATGAATCCAGCTCGACCGGAGTGATACCACTGCCTCACAGAAAACCGGCGTGAAGCAGCCCCTGTGCTGTGTTTCGCCGAGTGAGTGGGGTACCGGAGGGGATAAAAGGTTGGCAGCGCACTTGTAACTCCACTGGTGTTGCAAGTGTCCATGAGCGGCGGCAATTGCTTACCATCAGGTGATCCGACTGCTCGTCTGCTACCTATCACGTAAAAAAAAAGCTTATTTCTAAATCGTTTATGGGGTAGCTGTCGATTTCAAACTAAACCCTGGAGTTGTCAAGGGAAGCTCGTGCCACAAATTGGGCTACCTTTTCCCCTTTTAATGGAGCTATATTATGTTGAGGCACTCGGCAACACAGCAGGACGCAAAAAATTGTTGCCATAACTTGAGTAGATCTGGATGCCAACGTCACCTGGTCCAGAACAGACTCAAAAGGTGCGACTAGAAGTCGTAATTGATGATATCATCCTCAGCTTGTTTCAGTCAACTCCTTGAATTAGGTGTCCTCCAACGTATGCCATTTCACCCTGTCTTCGGATTAAAACACCGAGGTATGCTTTAAGCAGCAGTGAGTTTCATTCCTTAGCTGTCCGCATCATAAATGTAGGAGCGAATGTCGTACAAATGGGGATCAAGTCTACCAAAAAAGTGTCTTGTTGCCTAAATGTCACATTGAAGTTTGGCGTTATTACCGGGGTATGGCCTGAAAGTTTGAGAAACTCTGTACTTAAGGTTCCGTTGATCAGGTTTCCGAAAGCCTTTGAAGCTAAATTTAAAATAAAACTGAGATTAGGTCCATTAAAATTTTGAAATAGAATACGATTGCATTTTAACTGCGCATAGTAAAACTGCGGAACCTGCTACCAACGATGGTATTTCAGAGCAGATACGACCTCGTTTTGTCTGTTCTGTGTAAATATGTTGTGGTCAATAAATGTTTTCTTACTCTTACTCTCGTGATTCTCAGAAAAGGGTTTAATTCTTTCCTTAAGAGCCGGCAATGCATTTGTGATGCATAAGATGTTGCAGATATTCATGATCGACGGTAAAAACTTACCATAAGGTAAGTCATCTGCTCGTTTGCCCGCTATGTTTTAATACGAACTCACTCAAAATCCGACACAAATTTCGCTTTAGTTTCTCAGTTTTATTTGGCCTTGGAAAGTATAAAACGTCGAGTGATTAGCTTAAAAAGCCTTAGTATAAAAGCTATATGATAGCTTATAAGAACGCGCCTTCCAGCATGCACAAGAGGATTTTTCAAATCGATGTGCGCACTTTCTACCATTTGTTCGACGGTGAGGGAAAATACGTGAAGAAATCTGGCTGTTTCAGATATTTACTAAATTTGTAATCATGATTCAGTTGGTCTGGTTTCCCTATTAAATTATCCAAGTGTACCCTGGGCTCCATGACACATATAGCATAGGACGGAACCGGGAATTTCACGCTAAGATGATTAGTTTAGTCCGTAAGAGTACTTATAAGATGCACCCATTATTTATCACATCAATAAACAACTTCCACCCATCTCATAACCCGGATAACCGCATCTACGGATCCATGAATTCATCCCCGGATATCCGGATTAATGACGATATTAGTACAACACTACGTCATCCATCAAGACGAGCAATTATACCGGGTTTAACCGGGTGATTACGCCCGGGTCAGATTTGCGTTTCAGCACGGACTCGTGTGCCATAGATCAATCAATTCAATTGTGGGATTAGTTCCGGACAAGCTGTGGTTAGCAATAGTGTAGGCCATAGGTTTGAGTAGGTCGGTTTGTCGATTCGGATAAGATCAACATTAGCTTCAACGTTGTGACAACCCTACCGACTAAGGCGTCGAGCTTTGAAAATTTTCTCCAGGAGACTTCATCGAACACATAAACCAATAGGAGAACAAGGAATGTCGACTGTAATCTGTGTTCTCCTATTGGTTGTGCGTTACGTGAAGTCGACTCGACATAGAAGGCGAAAACCGAGAATTGGCCTCCAGAAGCGAGAACGCAAGCCGTGAATTTCCGTATCTTTTGATATGTGGAAAAGTTCAGTGTCTGGGTGTTACCCCTTAAAGCTTACTTCAGTGATACCTTCGTTGATTCAGATACTCATACACGTGCTATCTTTAATTTATGTATGTGGCGTTTTTTTTCCAATTTCTTATTTCATCACACAGATAAAAAGGGATCGACACATACAATTTACATACAACAATGTTATGTCCACATATATGGCTCGTGTCTCTGATGATTCAGCCACTCGCGACCCCAGCAAAGACACCTAAGTCAATGGCATAAAGTTGAAAATTGAACGGGTCTTTTTGTTTTTCCAGCACCAGGACAGCAGATAAAAAGTTAACGGCGCTTTTACTCACTAATAAAATTATATGTAACAGAACTGCTGGTCGAAAAGTACTTTATTTGTTTAATGGCTGCCGTAAAGTAATACAAAATGGCCGCGGACGAAAACATAAATAACACCTGAACAGTAATGGATAGTGTCCGCCTGTTAACTATTGTAAATGTTAAAATGTACGTGGGAACTTGATAAATGGAGACGCAGTATAATTTTTTACTTGCCACTAGACCAACCAAATCGGCGGCGAGGGAAACTATCTATACCTATCTATACTATGTACAGCGTATATATGTGAACATTTACATCCCTTTAACGTGTGCTACCAACCATTCTGTAGCGCTACCATGAGTTGACATCGAAAACTGACATAACGTCAACTATTGCTTTGTCTCTTTCAAATGCATCACAATGAAAGAGACAAAGCGATAGTTTTCGATAGCGAGGACAGTATTTTAAACTCATGGTAGTGCTACTGAACATTTGTTCTATGACTTTTGGAAATACGCATAAAATATCAACTTTATATTCGAAGGCGGTCACGTGACTTGGTAATTTTGTATGGGGAGTCGAGAAAATTTTCGATGAATGTCGAAAAATCGTTGAATAAGAATGGTTGGTAGAACATGTGGTTAAAGGATGTAAGTGTTCACAGACCCAGCTAAAGACTTACTTAATAAAAAAAAACTACACGGCTTATGTAACCCCAAAAGACGAAACACAGCACAGGCGCTGTTTCACGCCTGTCTTTTCATTTCGAATGTTTTCAAAATTTAAAATCGATGTTGGAATCAATGAATGAATTTTCAGAGGTGCGGCTTAAGCATACTCAACTGCGGTCCACTTGAAGGACCTTCTCAAAATTATTAAAATACCCAAATTCACCGTATAAATTATCAAAATCAAAACATCAGCCAATACCTTCCGCCACATTAAAGACGAAAGCTCAAATTATTCCGGAAAGTATAAAAAGGTCGCTACAAAAAGGTAAGGACGCCGTATTGACCGGAAATAAATTACTTACGGAAACCAACAACGGCCGGAATTACGGCCGGCCGTTAGTGATGCGAATCAAGCTAAACGCTACTCGATTAATTTGTCATTTAGTAAACTAAAATAGTCTCGACTGGGACTCGTAACGGAGGGACGGTGGAGTAATATGAACTATGTTTGTTCTACCAATACAAAGTGTTCCTATGGTGTGCTTGTATCAATTCTAAATCCTCTTCATTATCATCTATCCCCAAACCTTTTATTTACATATTGCAAAACCATAAATTAAAATGTATGTCTAAATCACGATGAACTTAAAATCCATTCAAGTTTCATATTTCGCTTGGCTGCAGTTGGTATCGTGCTTGGGAGGTGGTTCTTTCTTGTTTAGCCCGTAGCCCTGGATAAGCCGGGAACAGCCCCAGGTGTTTTAGTTGGTATGCCTATTGACCGGCCTCAGAATAGCTGAAGCCTCAGTCATGGGAGAGCCCAACACTATAGTCTGCCGCAAGAAAGTGTAGTTATGACCTTGAGTGCGCAGAAACCAATTTTCATAGAAAGTTTTTTTTTTGCTTACAAGTGCGCAAAATAACGGTCATCGCTATACTTTCGTGCCTCCAGCTATACCCGTCAGTCTCCCAGCCGAGGGTGTGCATAAGGCGCCGCCGAAAGGTGGCGTTTCCTCTGACAGCAAGTCAACGAACTCTTATTAATCGAATAAGTTAATCGAGATAAATCGGAGTAAGTGCATCACTATTCGGCGGCCATTAGAATTGTTTTAGCCGGATTAAAAACTGTAATTATTTATACATCAGACGGCGCATTATAAATATGAGGATTTTTTATGCGGACCGGTGATTTAATTTTAATCGCGAAAGTATTTTTGGCGAGGGAATTATTCTGAAGAATGTTCAAAAACCCTTTTCATTTCGCAGTATGATAAAATTGCCAGATATTCTGCATATTTTCACTAAGTTGCAGAAACAATCTTTCAGATTTTATGAGGCTCTAAACAATGTTTTAAACTGTATACTGTGACTTTTTAATACTCGAGGGCATTATACTAATAAAAACATTTTTCCCCAAGGAAAATAAGGTCATATCTCAAAAAGTAAATCGGCTTCTAATAATCCCAGTTAATTATCGTCATCTGGTACTCATAGTACAGGGGATGCCCTATTTGAAACCAGATTGATTGGTGTGATTGTCTGGCGCATTATTTATTTATTTATTTAATTGCATCAATCAGGACCATTCTTTTTTATGTTACTAAACCAATTTTGCCTTTACAGGACCATGTGCCAAATTCACTACGGAAAAGTGCTTCTCACTAGATCCTTGAGGTACTAAAGTGGTGAAAAAATCCTATCCATGCACTGCGCTTTCTAAAGACAAGTTTATCCAGGGAGCTGACTTACAAAGAGGGATTCGCACTTCTCAAGTGCCGCAAAAAAAAAAGAATCCGCGAAACTCCAGGCTCGGGCTCCAAGAAAACTACAGTTCATTCGGAATCCCAAAGATTGTAAGAAAAAAAAGAAAATGAGAGAATTCGCCGCAACTTCTGCAGGTGTCGACCGAAATCAAGACCATTTTAATCAAATGTTTTTTTTTCTTTTTAAATTGGACCTTTTTAATAGAACTTTGTGATCGACTTTCAAATTTTAATTAAGGATTGGATTACGGGCGTCGGGTTAAGTTCAGTCTGTAAACCGTGGGAGAGCCACGCTTCGGCATGAATGGGCCGGCTCGACCGGAATGATACCACGGCTATAGAAGACCGGCGTGAAGCAGAGTGCCTACGCTGTGTTTCGTCGAGTAAGTAAGGGTACCGGAGGCCCAATTGTGGGGAAAGGGGGTTAAAGGACAGCGCACTTGTGACTCAAATGGGGTTGCAGGTGTCAATGGGCGGCGGCAATCGCTTACCATCTGAAGACCTATTTTTGAATTGTCGTCTCACTAAAAAATGTGTGACTCGCATGATTTTTGACATACGCATTATTGAATCATTCGAAAACGAGCGATTTGCAACGAGTTTTGTAAACCACTTGTTTCCGTGAGGCGAGTGGTCGCATTTACGTCAAATTTTTTTTTTTTTTCTCTTTTCCTGGCAAAATATTTACGTTCCGTTATACGTTACACCGAATACCGGTCCTACAATTGTAATACCGATTTTAGATTATTTTGCGTAAAACGAGTTAACACTATACTTTGACAAGATTGGCGACACCTTAAGCGAGTGATTTCAAAAATAGGGAAAATTATGAATCATGCGACTCATGAGACGACGTGACGCGATCCAACTGCTCGTCTGCCACATATAAAAGAAATATCAGCGCAAGTGAACAACCAAATTTCATCCACCAGTTAACAGTTCAGATAATCCCCGTACAAGTTAATTAAGTACACGTGTATGCTTTGTCCAAACTTGGCCGTTGTTCTTCCTTTGTCCCACTTGGCCGATTGTGCGGGCCAATTAGAAGGCTATTGTCCATATTGGGACACTTCGCACCCTTCGGTACTGTCGGTAAATGACATAAATCTTTGGTGGAGCATTTCTTGAGAATGTGTTAATTTTCTCCGTTCTTGGCTCTAAACTAGTTTTCTCTCTGACGTACGTTTGAAACCGAAAGTGAATGAATGAATGGACCGGTTCGTTTGGATTGATACCACGGCCCTACAGACGGCCGGCGTAAACCGGCGCCTGCGCTGTGCTTCGTCGAATGAGTGAGGGTACCGGAGGCCCAATTTTGAGAAAAGGGGGTTTAAGGTTGACAACGTACTTGTGACTTTACTGATTTTGCAGGTGTCAAGGCGACGGCAATCGCTTACCATCAATTGATCCGTCTGTTGGTCTGCTACCTATCGCATAAAAAAACATCCACTTTAAAATTGAGGACCTAAGGTTGAGACGTAAGTGTGACGAGGACGAACACCCATCGTGGTTACTTCGTTGTTTTTGGTTTCCATAGCACAAGGGAAAACCTTAGTTTGGGACCAGGACAATGTATGTGATGTTGTCTCAATTTATTTATTTATGTATTTATTTACCTAATTTATGCCAAAGCGAGGCTCCCCCACGATCCCAGATTCATGAAAAAGGAGCTGAGATTCAGCCACTTCAAAATTACCTTCACTCTCAAAACAGACAACCTTTTTTTTCATTAGTGTTTCACTTTCCGCTCAAATTTTCTTCGGCAAATTAAGTTTTGGAAACATTATTTGTATGAGAGCACGGTCAAGCCCACACAGAAGACACGCGTGAAGTTTTAAGTAGAAAACTTGGTAGCAAGTTACGTTTTAACATTTTGCGGGAGTTAACGAACCGCGGAATCAAACAAGTGTACACTTGAAGCAAAATTTTACTTCAACTGTAGTCCAAAAAACAGTGTAAAACTATCAGCGTCTCAGTATAAAATTCTCGGGAACTCAAAAAACATAAAATGGTAGCAATCCCGTTACAAACTATTCTAATATCACTGTTTGTCTCTGTCTAACTTACGAAGTTAAGTATACAGCCTCCGACAGATAGAGATAAAGAAACGCAGAGATGGAAAAGCGCCCACGAATGTCAAAAAAAAGCTACCTATCTGTGCATAATCATTTTGTGACATGATATAGGTAGCCATTTTTGACTGGCCGGATGGTCGCATTTGGTAGTGACCCTGCCTCATACGCCAAAGGTTGTGGGTTCGCTCCCCACCCTGGATAAACATTCGTGTGATGAACACCTGTGTTTGTTCAGTGTCTTGGTCTTGGTTTAAGTATTGTATTTTTGTATCTTCTGTCGTCTGATATCTGTAACACAAGTGCTTAAGCTATTTAGTACGGAGTCAGTTCGTTAAACGAAGTGTTGGGTTAGGTTTATTTAATGTCAAAAAATGTAATCCTTCTGTGCACAATTATTTTGTGACATAATATAGGTATAGCTGGAGGCATAAAAGTATAGCGATGACCGTTATTTTGCGCACTTGTAAAAAAGAAGACTTTCTATCAAAATTGGTTTCTGCGCACTCAAGGTCATAACTACACTTTCTTGCCTCGGACTATAGCTATTTTATGTCCATTCACCTACGAGGAACCTTTACACTGTGACAGAAGTAACGGTGGACGGTCCCTGTCTAAAAGTTCTAAGTTCTTGGGGCTTAATTACTTAATTTAGGTTTGAAAGTTGGGTCTCTGGTGATACTGTAACGTAAAGTACTTTTGACTTATTTATAGGTCTAAGTTTAAGGGATTTAAAAGTTTACCACAAACAGCATAATATGAGATCGATACAAAAAAAATCTGTGAAAGACAATCCGAAAACTCTAAGTTTGGGTCTTCTTAATATTGGAACGCGTAAGAATCAGAGGCAGCGTTGTTGTCGTATGTGTTTCTTCTGTCCTGTAGTATGGACTCCTTACACTGCGTCTCGCGGGCTAGTATGACAGTGCCAATCGATCTGATGCTGTGTCTTTGCATCCGTTGTAACTGAGAAGTGGGCTCTCGTTTTGCTTACCATTCATCATACTAAGGCAAGCAATTAGAAAGAATGAAAGAAAAATATTTAATTATAACATATCGCTATAAAAAGGCGAGTAAATCAAATGTGAGTGTATATGAGACGAATTAAACACTTTGATTGATTAGTTCTTTAAATTTTCGCGTTGCATTGTAAGCAATTGAACCACCGTACACCGCCAGTCCCTTTGTGACCATGGCAGCTGTAACGTCAAGCAGTAAGTTTATAATTATGTGTTTCAAAATTAACGTCGCGTCGTGTTAATTCTCGTCTATCCATACTAATATTATAAATGCGAAAGTAACTCTGTCTGTCTGTCTGTGTTACTCTTTCACGCCAAAACTACTGAACGGATTTAAATGAAATTTGGTATACAGATGGTCTAGACCCTGAGAAAGGACATAGACTACTTTTTATTGCGAAAAAGGGAGTTGTAAGGGGTTAAAAGTGGAGTAAAAAGTTACTTTTCCACGCGGACGAAGTCGCGGGCGGCCGCTAGTAAGGAATAATAGTATGTAACTTTGATTAAATTTATAAGACATGAAAAAAGTTCTGCCAGATCCGAGATTTATTACTGAAAACCAGCGCTGCAGTGGCTTCAATGAAGCAGCTGCAGCATATGCTGAGTTTGGACCTTTATTGACCACCCATCTGTCTATGTATGTAAGCACTTAATGTTTCTTTCCGTTTTCTCGTATGTACCTACTTACTTATATGTTCTGTGTCTTACTACTGTTGTGTTGTATCTCTTTTTGTTTGGTCAATAAATGTTTTACTTACTTACTTATTTTCTTATCTCCCGAACTATTATACTTACATTTACATTATGAGTAGTATTAAGGGTTATTTCTGAGCATTCAATCTACTGTCTGTTTGAAATGCAAGCCTCGCGCTGGCTGGCTGCATTCAAAGAGAAGTAAGCACTGCACTTTATTTCATTGTTGCGCTTCAACGAGCGAGGTTTGATATTTCTTACTTTACTTATTTTGTCAATTTCCTCTCATTTTTAATTCTAGAACGTTCCATTGAATTTTCATTTTGATATTTGCATTTTAAAGGAAAAACTCGTCGTACGACGACTAATTAGGGGCTTAGTACTTCATTGGCTTGAGAACATTGGAAAAGCAGGTTCGAGTCTCTTCCAAAAGATGTGTTAAAGATTTTCCAAGTGCATTATTTACTTAATTACTATGCTTGCAATCTTGGCTTCCGCCACAAGACATCGCTATTACAGTCTGTTTTCGGCTACTTGTCGCCACTCAGGTCATTGTAAATGGGAAAAATCTTTTTCAACTTGGTCTGTCCAGCGATACCTTAGGCATCCCACAGGGCGCTTGCCTGTTCGGCTCAGGAGTGTTTCCTCGCAGCTAGTTTTTTTTATGATATAGGTGGCAGACGAGCCGACGGATCACCTGATGGTAAGCGATTACCGCCGCCCATGGACACCTGCAACACCAGTGGTGTCACAAGTGATCTGACTCCATTCTGAGAACGTGGCCGAACCAGTCTAGCTGACTTTGTCTCGCCCACTATATTCGGCCCAGCCATGAGCTCTTCTATTTCGGCATTTTTCCGTAGCCTCCAAGTCCTATTCTAGCGCTTGATTGGTCCCAGAATTTTCCGGAATATTTTTACCAGCAACTTTACCTCTGCCTTGACGATACATACTACGAGTATACTGTAATTATTTTATTTTGTTATGTAATTTGCTTATGTGGCCAATAAACGTTATCTATCTATCTATTCCTTGAGTGGCAGTAAAATGAAAGTTGTTGGTATTATTTACTTAATTGATATTATTCCCCAATAGTTACTTCGCTAACCGAGCACCGTAATTTCAGAACAAGCCAAAACCACAATGATACGGTTTGCTACGTAATTCGGGAATAACATGGAATATTCACGTCGTTGGTGCTGTTTAAATTCGGGAATATCGACGCAAGCGCCGCGCCTATTAGGGATCGCTGCGTTAAGCGAAATTATCAAGCACGTTTTATAGGGTTGGCACATCCAGTATTGGAGTGGGGCATAATTAGTCTAAGTCAACAGCGGCAGACGCGGTTTTAGTGGGTATACCTCCGGGTAACGTTTCTATAGGGAATGTAACGTTTCTTCAAGAAACGAGCCTATACCTTCCTAAAAGACCTGCAACGCATCCGCACTCCTTCTGGTGTAGCTGATGTCTATGGGCAGCGGTGTTCACTTACCATCAGGTGACCCGCTTGCTCGTTTGCCTTCCTATATTATAAAAAAAGGCAGTTCCACTCACCCCGCTAGGTCCCCCGACCTCACAAAGCATTTTCCTTTCGTGACAAAAAAATAACAAAGGTGTGTTTAGTCCCTTTATGTGTGATGGCTGACTCCTCCAACATTAAAGTGAGAAAAGCGACCTAGTACCCCCTTAAACTTTAAAAGTGGCAGACGAGCAGACGGTACGTTTGATGGTAAACGTCTAGGTGCACATAACTAGTGAATTCACAAGAAAATCCCCTTTCACCCCGGATTGGGCCTGTAGCACCTCATTAACTCAAAACACATCGCAAGCTGCTTCAGACCGGTTTTCTGTAGGGCCGTGATATCCTCCGGTGGAGCCGGCAAATTCATGCCGAAGCGGGGCTTTCCCAAAGTCATTGTTAATCTAGTACCTAAATTTTAAATACAAGCCAAAACCACACTGATATGGATTCCTGTATAATTCGGATATAACATGGGATATTCACGTCATTAGTGCTGCTTAAAGTTGGGGAATATCGGGACGCGCGCCGCGCCTATTAGCGACCGCGGCGTAGTGCGATATTATCCAGCTCAGTTAGTAGGGTTGGCACTGGCAATTTTTTTTTTATTTGATAGGTAGCAGGCGAGCAGGCGGATCACCTGATGGTAAGCAATTGCCGCCGCCCATGGACACTTGCAACACCAGTGGAGTTACAAGTGCGCTGTCAATCTTTTATCCCCCCCCTCCTCCCTCCGAGTGGGCCTCCGGTACCCTCACTCACTCGGCGAAACACAGCACAGGGGCTGCTGCACGCCGGTTTTCTGCGAGGCAGTGGTATTACTCCAGTCGAGCCGGCCCATTCATGACGAAGCGTGGCTCTCCCACAGTTCAAATCAAAATTCTGCCCTTTACAGAACATTTATGAATGTCAAAATTTATAATCTACCGCTGATTCGGAAGGTCAATTTATACCGAGAAGAAGTCAAAGTCAGTGTTGGTAGGAAAGAAAATGGTGTGAGGAAAATGCGCTAGTAACTCTATCTGTCTGTCTGTTACTATTTCACGCCAAAACTACTGAACGGATTTGAATGAAATTTGGTATACAGATGGTCTAGCTAGACCCAGAGACATAGAACTATAAGTAGAACATAGGCTACTTTTAATTGCGAAAAGGAGTTTGTATGGAGGTGAAAATTATTAAATAATTAAAAATGTTACCCAAAGATACTATTCCACCAAACAAAAAAAGAATAATAAAAACCCATCATTATTGGCGGAGACATCTAGTAACATACATACAAAAAAACATACGGGTCGGATTGAGAACCTTCCTCCTTTTTGAAGTCGGTTAAAAAATATGACGTAACGGCAAAATAATACGACAGCTGCCAACCCTACCGCCGTCACTGATGCGCGCGCCGCCGCTAACGACGCGCCGCGCGACCGCACAGCGAATGCAAACATCCGAATTTAATTCTAGTTCTAATGCACGCCGCTGTCAGCTGATACGTGCGTAGGGTTGCCACTAATGGTGAGTCTCGGCCTCAGATAAATAGATATATTTTTTTTTACTTGAGGACAATCAAGATGACCTCACTCCGCGTGATGGAAAGATCCAAATATGAGGTAGACAGGCACAAAAGAACAGACTAAGTACGAATTGAGTCTGTCATCATCGAGATACTTTTTATTCCACAAAAGATCACAGAAAGAAAACTTTCTCAATCTGTAATTACCTTTTTTTTATTTAACGGCACACAATACCTACTTACAATAATAAAGATGTACTTACAGTAAACTTTGTTCAACCCTATGTATGATGCCACAAACTAACAGCCAGACAAGCGAGAAAGACGATAAGTAAGATCTTGTATTTTGATCGTAGGAATGCAACGTATTCGGCATAAATGAGCCGATTCGACGGGAGTGATACCGCGGCATCAAAAATCTCATTCATCCAATCTGCATCCAGCAATAAGTAAGCTTATAACGAAAAACGCAAACCACCGATTCCCCACAGAATTCTCCGTACAATTACAGTTCCAGAGATATACTACGACGTATATGACATAACCTTGTATACTGTGACTATTGTTGAGAGGATTGTCCAGGGCATTCCGGTTATATTACGGACTTTGGCGGACAGCCAAGGGTCATAAGCCAAGGGGCAAGAGCAGGGGTGTAGCTAGGGGGCCCTCAAGCCCAGGGGCCCTTTGAACTTTACGTGCTGACTATATGAACTATCTGATAATATGTCTAATGACTTTAAAAAAAAAGTATCAGCCTGAATACTGTCCCACTGCAGGGCAAAGGCCGCTCCATCATAGAAATCAAGTCATCGCTATCATGATGGGGTTAGGCTTAATCACCACGCTTGCCTAATGCTGGACTGACTGACTGGGGATCACAAACCCGAGCTATGTTCGAAAAGTTCGAAACATACTTTTTCTCGAACTGGGAATCTAATCCGGGACCCTGAGATCACGGACCGGTACTTAAACTACTAGACCAACGGGGCGCCAATCACTTAGTTACGTTTCTAATCATATGTCAAATAACTTAACTACATACGTCTCAAGGGGCCCCGTGAGATCCTTTGTCTATTCTCTATAAGGATGAGGCTATGACTGCCTCAATGAAGCCGTGGCTAGTAGCACTGTCTTTTACCACCACACTTTTAATGTTTACTCCCTACAGGGCCCTGGAACGTTCAATAACCTAACTAAGCCGTAGGAATAGGTGAGAAGCGGGGCCCTGACGACCACAGGGCTTAACCTTTAGGCGATGTAGCCTACACAATGTTTAGCTATATTTGTTCTTGTTGGGCCCTTGGGGCGGTTAGCTTCAGGGCCCTCAAGATAATGGGGCCCTTGGACACTGCTTCTTGGAGATTGCTTTCATTAGAGATAGCTTGGCTTTACATTAATTTGTGCCTGAAAGGCCTCAAACCTTTTTGGCACCGGAGCCTATATATCTAACTGCGAACAGGAATAGAAAAGGAGAGAGACAAAAGTTATTTATAAGACATAGGATAATTAATATGTGCCCTCAGGTTTTATGTTGCTTGAAATATACTGTATGCATAAATGTGTACATTGTATGGAAACACATTTTTGTAGCTTCAGGTCGTGTACAAACCATGTTACTTCTATCTTTTATAAAAAAGGTCGAAAAGGTTAGGCTGCTAACTCCGAATATTTTTTTTTATAATATAGGAAGGCAAACGAGCAAGCGGCTCACCTTATGGTAAGTGAAACACCGCCGCCCATGGACATCAGATACACCAGACGGAGCGCGGAGGGTTTAGTAAATTGTAAAAAAAAACGTTTTATGCTTTATTAAGATTGCTATTAACTTTTAGTTTTTACCAAATTACAGTAGAATTATTAATAGTTCACAAAATATTATTTGTGCCAAAAATTTTATTTAGTTTTAGCCTAGCATATCTGCCCGGTCTGTGGAAGGTTGTGGGTTCGAGTCCCCTCCGAGGAATTTTTTAAGTGCAATATTTACTTAGCAATTCATTTTTTAGCAACCATTTTGTTCGTGAATGCGTTCAGATTCAGAGTTATCATTTCATGAATAGCTAGCTATTTCACAGCTTTCCTCACGTGTTTCTCTCACCGCTGACAATACTTCATACCGCTGTGCATATAAACAATCCACCCTGTATATTATTTAGCGTTTTCATCAGGCCGGAACGGTGTTCCACATCCCCGGAACATTTGCTTCAATATTTTAGCTGAACGCCGCGACTTCGCGAGGTACACTCAGCGGCAAAACTGACTGACTGGCCGGGTGGCGCATTGGGTAGTGCTGCCTGCCTCACACGCCAAAGGTTGTGGTTGTGGGTTCGATCCCTACCCTGGACAAATATTCGTTTGTTCAGTGTCTGGGTGTATTATGGAGATGGAATGTTCCCCATGAAAAGGGAAGATCTTCCGCCGAGCCGGATGGTATTGGCTCGGGGACCAAGGTCCAATGTACCATCTAGGTTTGTCATATATATTCCAAGTAGACATGCGAACTTTGCTTTCGCGATGTAGGCATGATGAAGGGGAATTCGTATCTTGTATGGAACAGTCAAATTAGCGCCATCTGCTGACAGTCGGATGGTACTGTAGTGGCGAACTTCTTTCTTCGGGCGATGATAGATGTCGCCACAGTATAATATATTATGTATGTATTAAGTGTTATATGTGTTCCCTCTGTTATCTGACATCTGTAACACAAGTGCTTAAGCTACTTAGTTCGGAGTCAGATCAATGTATTAAGGTGTTGTGAAAAATTATTAACATTAAATCCATAAACTCGGGCAATTATGTCCCGGTTTTTAGATGGTGTGCTGGGGCTGAAGCCAACACGTATTATAATTATTAAAAGCATCCTGTTTTCCAGTAGGAATGAGACGTAGCAAATAGTACAAATTAGGTAGTAGATTTCTCTGCTAATATAAGAGCATTGCTCTTGTTGAAGTAGTCTCCACTCCTCTCTCGACTCCGCCAGCACCTTTAATTACTTGTACGAAATGACATTTGCTTTCTTGTTGCATTCTTTAGTGCAACAAGAAATGCACGATGCCAATGCATTTTTATTTATTTTGGTTATCTTAAGATATTTAAGACAAGTTAGCGACTGACGCAAAACCGCGAATGATCAAGACCAGGGTAGCAATTTTCGTGCTCTCGACATTGAAGTCGAATTAGAAATTTGTATGGACGAATGAATGAAATCTCTAAATTCGACTTCAATGTCGAGTGCACGACATTTGCCTCTCAGAGAAGGAATCTTACATCGAAGGCCAAGATACATTGTGGGTCACTGAGCCATCGAAGTAAATACAATTTGTACCAGTAAATGAACTTATTTAGGTCGCTTACTGTACCAGCACGTAAACTTGGCCACAGTTATGTTAAAGCTATTGTACAAGTTTCGCCATTCGAGTTCTGAACGCCGGATCGTAATCTATTAGCTGTGTTGAATGTTGTATTACCTAACTATGCCGTACTCCTTACTAGGTGGAGAGAAACATCGTTTGATGGGAAATGGCGGAGAGAAGCAAGTAAGTAATGGTAAACGGGCAGGTAAAGGAAATAACAATTTTCTTAGGTGGCAGACAGGTTTTTAACCGTGGGAGAGCCACGCTTCGGAATAAATGGGCCGGGTCGACCGGACTGATAGCTTTTCGATATTATAAGTGTTACTGTGGTGTGCTTGTGTCATTATAAATCCTCCTCCTCATCATCACCATCGTCGTCCATCCATCTTTGTTCTCAATAGTCGTATTTCGTATCGTTTTTATTAAATGCATGGTCTTGTAAGTCTACAATTAGATTTTGTGTAACTAAATTGAAAGACTGATTCTCGTCACCACAATTCGAGGCAGACACCTCCACCAAAAGAGTTGAACCGCCATTTTTCTCATATCGCCCTGCTGAGATTAGCGCTCACCCATTTTATTATTAAAGGATGGTACATTGGTCGACTCCGCCAGAGTTGCCAACACTATATTATGAATTAGTGCCAAGCACTATGTGAAAAGGTACTAGATTGATAAGAATTGTCAAAATAAGTAAGTAAAATATTATATCTCTCTGTTACCAAAAGCTAAGCAATTTCTTGCTATTTATATTTAAGTTAGTAAAAAATCGATATACAACGATAAGCTACATCGGAATATTACCTAAAGACTGTTAGGTGTAATTGTTTGACTTAGTTCCATAAAGACTTGTGACTGTACCAACTGTGGTCATGCAGGTGTTCTATGAGCAGGCGGCAATCGTTTACCATCGGGTGACCCGACCGCTCGTTTTCCACCTATCACAGACAAAAAAAAGTAGCTAAGCCCAATCAGGCCTCAAAAAGACGTCACTAGACAGAAATTACAAAGATTTCGATAGTTAGTACGTACAGCCACACATCAAAGTAAACAAAACTGTCAAATTTCTTCAATCGACTCTCACCTTACTGTCAAACATATTAGGTTGAATATCAATTGAGGAAATTTGACAAGTTGTGGTAACCTGATGTGTGGCTGTCTGTACCTTTCAAAGCTGTTGCTTGTATACTTTTTTGACATAAAAAGCCAGGTAGTTAAAATTTGAACTTTAGGTTTATAAAAATAGTGCTAGGAATAGCACTAAAAGTGCTAAATTTAGCAACACTGCGGCCGCTCCCTCGCAAATATTTAATTTACAAGCGTTTGTTGTGAGCCGCTGGTTTTTATTCCGACGCTTATAATGTTTGCCAGTAAATATTGCGCAAGGAAAATCTATTATGGGAGGGGTTTGCACCTTGAGATATTATAAGCCAGAGGTTGCTGAAAAAACCTAAAATTATATATACCGTAAATTTTCATTTGTAGAAGAGCCATGCTTCGGCATGAATGGGCCGGCTCGACCGGAGTGATACCACTGCCTCACAGAAAACCGGCGTGAAGCAGCTCCTGTGCTGTGTTTCGCCGAGTGAGTGAGGGTACCGTACCGGAGGCCCATCGGGGGGGAAGGGGATAAAAGGTTAGCAGCTCACTTGTTGCATGTGTTCATGGGCGGTGGCAATTGCTTACCATCAGGTGATCCGCCTGCTCATCTGCTACCTATCACATAAAAAAAATAGGTGTCTATGGGCGGCGACAATCGATTACTACCAGCGGATCCGTCTACTCGTCTGCCACCTATCACATCGTATTATACCTATACGTAGAAAAGCAGCCATAATTGGATTACCTCACTTAATTTAAACCTCATTAAAACAGCACACAACCGCAGCCAATTCTATTCTAATTAATATTTATCATGCTGAATACCGTATTCCCCAATTACAAGGGATATAACAATGCGATCCCGGAGTATGAGGCCTATCGGCCCATCTAAATTGGCCGGCGGTCGCGTTCGGTACACGTCGAGATAAGGTTTCGATAGTGAGTAGTGACGTCACGGGGTGGGATATGTCAATCGGGCAGGGTGGACTAGTTCAGAAACTTAAAGCGACTGTCTACTCTATAACGTCCTTGAACTTTTAAGATCATTGCTTCATCTATGTATCTATACTATTCATAGTGAGATTAATAGGCGTGATAACTGGTCGTGATATGAAATTGTTTGATTTTATGATAGATTTGAAAACGAAAATAACTCTGTGCTAGTTAAAATTTAAAAATATTTCGTGTACTAATTTGTTTTTGTTGTTTGTTTGTGTTGTTTGTATGAACATCGAAATATGGACGTTGAAAGTCGATATTAAAGTTTTAAATTATCCAAAAAACCGGATATCATTGGATAGCCCATTACATTTACAGTAACATTAACTAAGAAAGTAGTTGTCTAAACGCAACATTTTACATAGCTATCATACAAAGTTTATAAGCCATGCGTAGAAAATACATATCGGTGACGCCACGGCTATGTATTGTTTTTATATGAAGCGTTTTTGATCAAGTGCAAAACTGTGAATTTCAAATATCTCGGGATGTTTTTGAGATATCAAAGTGAATATTTTACCAATGTTTTTGTGATTGAGGAATCTTGATGGCATAACATCCCATGCCTAATAGGCAACGGCAAGGCTTTAAGTTATCCATAACAGCGAAACACTTGTGTGATATAACCGACAGCCAGACCCGCTTCTGTAAATAAATAAGTACACTGTGGTTCCTTCGTCGTTTCTGGTTTCCATAGTACAAGGGAAAACCTTAGTTTCGAACCAGGACACTATATGACATGTGATGTTGTCTAAATTTATTTATTTATTATTCTTATGTTGGACACCGTGAAAGTCCCTGTAGGTAAAATTTGTGAAAATTACTTAAAAGTAGCTCAGTAAGCGTATCCGATCGCTTGTAACTTGCACAGTGGGGTAGTTTACATATTGTGTACGTAACCCAGCTAATAGCCGAATAATTTGTACTGTCTGCTGACTCGGGCACGGGGTCGGCCCATAGTTGACCAGGGCTTTGGTGTATATTGTAAATGTATAGATGGATAGATTAGAGATACACATTAAGGTGGCTTTTAAACTTTCGCGTTGCAATATACAAATACTTGATCCAAACGAGATTAAACGCGAGGATATTTAAAATAAGTACATTATAGCACTTACTGCTTGACGTTTCGACTGCGTTACAACAGCCGTGGTCACAAGCGGACTGAAGGCGGACGACGTCGTCTGCTACGCCCGGCTTGTGCATCTTCCCTCTCATTTTTGATATTTGCACTGGCACTAAATAAATTGTCAGTGAAGTCACTCCGACACTGCAACCTGAGCTATATTGGACTTACATTTAGACGCGCTAGGACGATGAAACGATAATGGCGTACTTACGAAAATTGTAGAAGTTGACATAGCCAAAGCCACTTACCTGGAACAAACATTTGTTTTATTAGAAGTGTGCATTTATATAAAGTGTGTAGAAAAAGATTAGTCAATGTATGACAACAGTGTTTCACATCCATGTTTTTCGTTCGTTAGCTATCCTGCTATAAGTATTCAGACATTTTTGTTTTATGGACAAAACTAGTGGCCCGCCCTCACTTCGCTTCGGGACCGTAATTTAGAAATGAACCAATAGATGGCGCTGTGTCCAATTACATCGCGCAAGCGTTTCAGTGTTTTCGGTTTACCTATAAGCCTTGTCGTTGTCTATAGAAGTTATATCTTTATAAATTAGTATAGATAAAAAAAACTCGGAAATAGAAACACCACCAGCTAAAAACTCTCGGAGATTTTAAATTGAAATATGGCTGGCACGACGGCGCTGGATGCAAAACGTAGCTTAGTAGATAAGAACACGCCTTTCATGCTAGAGGGGTTTGAGTCCGTGGATGAACCTCTGATTTTCAAATCTTTTTGCGCATTTCTACCATTCCCTCGGCAGTGAGAGAAAACATCGTATCGCATAAATGAGCCATTCGTAGCAGAATACTCTGTAAGAATCGTGCGTGCGAGCTAAATAGCTAATGTGCGCCCTATTTCGACCTCAGCGCCTTTTCATTTGACGCCTAATGCCGCGGTGCAGCTCTGACGTCACACATCGTTGCTCGCTGTTAGCTTGATTAAATTGTATAGTGAAATATCTGTCTTTTTATAGCTATTCTCAGTGGCGCATCGATAGAGGATACTTTTATCATTCATTCTATAAAAACTGTGACAACACAATAAAGTGAGTTTTGAGAAACACCCGTTTGTATTGTTTGTTACTGAATGTTATTGTTTACTTATTATAAGCGATTGCCGTCGCTGTTAGACACATGCAACACACCAGTAGAGTCGCAAATGCGCTGCCAACCTTTAACCCTCTTTCCCCTCAATTGGGCTTCCGGTGCCCTCACTCACTCGACGAAACACAGCGCAGGCGCTGCTTCACGCCGATCTAACCATTTTTTTTCTTTCGCTAGTGAAATGGATACCCCGCCAGCTAGGGCCGTGGGTTATGTGGGGCTCTCTGTCTGGGGATGGAATCCAGAGGCATACTTACAAAAATATCAGCTAGGACTGCATCCTCATCGCCATCTTAAGAGAGATCGTGAGAATCCAGCGTAGCCTTGTGTATTTAAAACTAAAGTCCGAAACGAACTTAAAGCGGGCCACTTTGTTGTAATAATAATTTTAGTAAAAAAAAGAATTGACTTTCTGTGATCTTGGCGTTTGCTATGGCGCATTATGGCGTGTTTAAACTGTTTTTTTTTATTTATGTGATAGGTAGCAGACGAGCAGGCAGATCACCTGATGGTAAGCAATTGATTTATTCATTACATCGTCTTACGTACCAGTACTCGAGTCAAACCTTTAACATAGTTATTACCATAAATAGTAGGTATATTTCTTGTGACGTTGATGTGGGTGCACCTTCAAAGGGTACGTTGGCAAATTTGACTGTATCTACGCAATCGGGGTAAATATTGAGTGGACTAAAGGATAACGGATCAGGAAAGATTGGGATTGATAAAAAGAAATAGCCGAGATCATTTTATTTGTTAGCCCCCTTAACTGGTAAACAATATGTTTTTTTTAAGAAAGTAAGACTCTACAAACTTAGATGCATGTACAAATTGGATTTGGCGGCGCTAGTTTCGTATATAACAAGGGAACAAGGGGATGGACAGTGCACTTTTGTATGCATACACTTGCGTTACTGTCGAGGCCAGTCATGTTCTATAAACTTGACTCAACCATAATAAAATAATTGCAAGTAATATAACGTTGATGTTTAATTTTTTACCAAGAACAAAGAAATGCAAATGAAAGCATTATTTCAACTTGTCACTTTAAATTCCTGCACCGTAAAATGTGGCCATAGAAATAAAATTTCCTTCAAGTATGCTTTATGACATTTTTAAGACATTTTACATACACGCTTTGTGAAAAGCAGTTTTTAATTCGTATAAGAAAAGTTAGGTAAGTATTTTTTGTACGTAAAAATATGCATAAGAATTATACGAATTGAATTATTAGTACGCCAACCTCATTTCATTTTGGGATATTTTAGTTGCGCATTATACCAACATATGGCGCTAGGTGTCGAATATATCGCGCAAGCGTTTCGCGTTTTCAGTTCCTTTAAAAGACATGTCGTTTTCTATAGATTTAACTTCTTTGAAAATAGTACAGAAGATTATTATTAGTATTAGGTCCTCGTTCATCACCTCCGAGTAAGGTGTCAAGTAATTTACTTGTAGGGATGATCGATATTAGAAAATCATCGATGTTGACATCGATGTTAACATGTTTTTGGAAACAAATAAAACTGTCTATTATATTTATGAAAAGTTTTATTTATCAAATGAATGCACTTTTACTGAAACTTAAAGAAATCATAATATAATATAGAATCAAAATGTAAATAATGTTACCTTACCTGTTATTTCATTTACGAAGTTTCATTATTTACAAAATCAATAGTAAATCGAATTTGCTTCCGCTTCACAAGTTTATTACTCACAAAACAACACCTCACCTCACTCATCAAGTGTGTGTGACAGTGACAGTTTTTTTTTTATCTCTTGAGAAATTAAGGGCTAGTTCAGACACAGCGGTAACCGGGCGATTTCAGAATCGCATGAAAATTACTCCGATTATTTTGATCAGTGTCATCTAGTGGAAAATAGTTGAAGCTTGATAGTCATCTGCTAATGACTATGCAATATTTATTTGAAGCTAATACACCTACTGCACGCTAGATCACGCCCAAATAATAATCGACGTTTCGATATTTTATTCAGGTAACATCGATGTTTCGATGATATCGAAGTCAACCCATCGATGTTAAAACATCGATGTTTTATAGTTATTCATCGATGTTTATTCAACATCGATGAATATCGATCATCCCTATTTACTTGTCAATTATAGTGGGTTCCGAGAAAATTGGCCCCAGGTATTTGTATTGAAAAAAAAATATTTAAATTAAACTAGGCCGCGGACCAGGGGCCAATTTTCTCCGCACCCACTATAATTGACAAGTAAAAATTACTTGACACCTACTCGGAGGTGGTGAACGAGGCCCTTATGATTATTGAGTAATAACAGAGTGACAACGCTAAAAGTGTCGCCGATAGTGAAAGCTCTATTCGCAATAACCGTATTTGGCATTTTCGGAATTTAAGACCAATTATTATCAAATACGAGTATGTACAACTACATATTTTAATATTATTACTTAAATAAAAATTAATTAAAAACTAAACAAATTGAATACGTAATACAAATAAGATTTTCTACTCCACGATCGGAAAAGCCAAAAATTATATCACAATTAGCATAATTCATTAAAAACGCGTTCGAAAACCGCACTCAAACGTTATCGGGGAAATCTCAATTAAAACGGGACAGATGCAATAAAATTGCGAATTCCAAATTGCTATTTCCGTAAAACGGAACGTTCCATCCTGTTCTACAAATTGTGAGGCTTGTTTCCGTTGACAAAAATTAAAATTGCCTGATATCCTTGCGCTGTGTTAAAAAAAAATCATCGATGTTGTGTAACTACGAATTCAAAGCACAGGTTGAGCAAAAATAATGTTTCGAATTTTTCGAACATAGCTCGAGTTTGTGATTCACCAACCCGCATTAGGTAAGCGTGGTGATCCCATCATAGTAGCGATGACTTAGTTTCTCAGCAGTTGATTTTCCTCCTTCATTGTTAGTGTCCACGTTTAACAACGGGACGCCGCGTTGTCCTGTGAGATATCGCTGGAGGGAAGAAGTCGCCAAGGACCTAAAAGCACTAAACGTGCATGATTGGTCGGATTGGCACAGGACTGAACAAAATTGCGAACCTTGACGTTGTATAAAGAGCACTTTATAAAAGTTGATAGTTTACATTTTAATTATAAAATAGATATTAAATTAAAATATTTTATCTATTTATCAAAAATTTTGATTTCGAAAGCAATATCCATATTAATCTTTAACTAAATTTCACCCAGTTTTTTACTTAAAGTATTTTTTTTTTTTGTGTAAAACCTATTTAAAAGTAGTTATTATTTCAGTAGGTAAACAAAATACAAACTAGAATGGCTACTGTACAGTATAAAATACCATCATATAAAATATTACAAGTAAAAGCAGTTTAAGTTTACAATAAAAAAAATGCTTGTTTGAAAGGATTTGTTCTAATTTGGATTTTGGCGTGACTGATATTTATGTCTTTAAATCGGTCAAAATCAAATTGATCACACAGCATTTATCTAAATTAGGACCGTAGCCGATATTTATGGTGGTATTTCAATAAGATTGATTGCGTATTTTCGTGGCAATGTGCATTATGCTTAACTTAACTTTACCTGTATAATTATTGAGTCAAAAGGGTCCAATAAATCAGGTCTTTAGTCATATACATTTAGTCAATAATTTTCAGGTGTAATGAAGAACAATAATAGATTTAGAACTTGTATATTTGCTAATTAATAATACACATTGACATTATTTTCAAAAACTGACACGCTTCACACAATCTCCTAAATACACAAGTCCATATTTTATGATTCCATACTGAAAGCATTTGAATAAATGATGCTAACATCGCTGTAGTTATTTTGAATTCCGAAAATGCTGTCACTACAATTTATTTTCGACTCTAATCCATTATAATTTGTTTTAAATCCGGACAATAGTGTTAGTATTGTCAATAAATAAATTACTGACGGCGAATAGCGCTCTTTTGTCTTTATTCCCAGCTTCACTGTTAGCGCGTCTAGGGTTTGTAGGGCCGAAGCTGACATGGGTCAAAATACACTTTAGACCTGATCAAAAAACGGAAAATCAGAAACGCGCGCTCGAATAAACTTCGACTGACTGTGCAGGCTGTGCTTGAGGTGTCGAAATAATGTAGTCGCAACTACAGCCGGCCGATTTTAATTTCTATCTTAACCACAGCAGAGATGAAAATCGCCTGATGTTCCTATTGATTATTTTGGAAAATTCGATAACCTTTATAACCAAGATGACAAGGTGCATTTTAAGGGGTTTTCTTTCGGACTTGTTGCTTGAGCCATCGCATCGATTAGATGGATATCTGTGCTGGGTTTGACACTTAAAATATTGGAACATAGGAACGCCTTCGGGGAACAATGTTCTGATTGCATCTTTGGACGATTTCAGATAATTTGTGTTCGCTTCGCTGATCCGCCGTTTGAAGTGGATTTAATGGAAAATCGATACTTATGACAGCGAGATGGGAGACATATTTGATTGAGCCCTTGTAAATGCTGGTATTTTTTCTATGCCAATGGAAAATATTGACTGAAATAGACACACTAACAGTATAAATATCGTTGCAGTAATATAGCGACTCCATTCGTTTATCTATATCTTCTATACTATTTATAAAGACTTCTATAGACAACGACAAGGCTTATAGGTAAACCGAAAACACGAAACGCTTGCGCGATGTAATTGAACACAGCGCCATCTATTGGTTCATTTCTGAATTACGGTCCCGAAGCGAAGTGAGGGCGGGCCACTAGTTTGGCACAATAAAGATACAAGGATGTGATCAATGAACACACACTAAGGATCTCTTACGCCCGATGTTGAAGATTAATTCATTAATTCCGTGATAGCTATTCCCATGGTACCAATTTAACACCCCCGGAGTTAAGCGTTAACTGGGAATCGCGAAGGACAATTTCAAAATGTAGTTTCGTGTTCGAGATTAAAGAACTAAAACTTACAATCTTTGGAAGCGTGAGGCACTAGGTCTATGAGCTGTTGTGTTATATCAAAAATCTTTTTTTTCTACATTCCCCTTACTTAAATATTACTCGCGTAGAAACATACAAATTTTATTTGCTGACATGCCTGACTGCTGTCAAAACATATCACGCCGAACAAACATGGTCTGAACACATGATGAGTTTCTAAGAATTGTGTGGTTCTTGGAGGAAAATTATTTCTGTACTTTACAGATCTTGTTGTATTTGGTAATAAAAGTCGCATTACAATTATTAGCATTAACTAACAAAATTGCTGCTAGCTTTTAAAAACCATACAGTTTATATTCCTATTAGTGGCCAACCCTGATGTTTCGGGACTTAATTTGGCCCAGTACCTGATAGATGGCGCTGGGGGTCAATTACATCGCGCAAGTGTATCCCCATTTTTGTTTGCTTATAAGCCTTGAGTCGAGTATACGTTTAATTTCTCTATAAATAGAAAAACATCTTTACTATTTACAAAGATGTTTATTCTGTAGACGTCGACAATATCGAAAAGGCAAAACAGTAGCGCGATGCAATCGACGCCTAGCGCCATCTATTGGTGCGGGGTAGAATTTTATTAAAGACCCAAAACGAAGTGAGGGCGTGCCACTAGTAGAAAATAAAAATAACAACTGTCATAATGTGGGTCCAGTTTTGTATCATAATGTTCGCAAACGAAGGGTGTCGGAAACCCTCCTCAGGTGAAAGGATGACCAGCTGTTTAGTATTCAGCGCGGTGTCTGTCATTCGTTAACAGGAGCCCTCAAGGGTTGGCGACTTCTACGTGTGACATTGATATCTTTAGATCTATACACGCAGTTTCGGGGTTAAAGGGCACGTACACGTGACTTTAGGTGGCAGCACTCTGTATTGACCAACGGGAGTACGGGACTAATTTAGTTCAAAGTGATGGCACTAGCTGGCAGCACTGATCGATACTATAGGGTGTCTCTGTGAACATTTACATCCCTTTCACCTCTATCAAGAATTCTGAATAATATTTGTTCAACTATTTTTTGAAATTCATCGAAATTTTTTTCAAGTCCCCATACAAAATGACCAAGTCACGTGACCCACTTCGTATGGATTGATGAATTTTTTTATGCGAACTTTCTAAAGTCATCGAACAAATGTTGTTCAGAATGGTTGGTAGTACACGTGGTTAATACACAGATACACCCTGTATTTACCTATAAAGAGGTAAATTCTATAGACAATAACGAGGCTTATAGGCAATCCAAAATAGCTAAACACTTGTTTGTTAAATTAGCGTCCAGTGCCATCTATTAGTTCAAATTATATACACCTAATGTTACAAAACGAAGTGAGGGTACCATTGTATTCAATAAATCGATTGCTTTTTGTAAGCCCTACCACGGTCACCATAAAAGTATCCCGATAAGGCTTACTTACTTACTTACTACGCTGGCTCAGCGATCCAAAGTGGGTCTTGGCCTCCGACGTCAAAGTTCGCCATCTTTTGCGGTCCTGTGCCAATTCCGCCCAATCGTGCACGTTGAGTGCTTTTAGGTCGACAAGGCTTGGTATATTGAAATACTTTCCGTGTTGAAACGTATTCCCATGCCAGGGTACCAGGGTAGGCAGGCTGTTGACCACATTCATTTGGCAGATTCGTGGGAATGTTGGTTTTACTCACTCCACTGACTCAGCGACCCGAAACGATTCTTGGTCTCCGAAACAAGAGAACGTTACTTTAGTCGGTCCTGCTTTTCTTGATGCCTGTCTAGTCTGAAGTTAGTGAATGGCGAAATTGAGAAGATTTTGGACACAAGTACTCAGGCCCATCTGTTTCTTCTATCCAGCATCCATCGCTGAAATAATATATGTATCATATTTTACTACTTTCGGATATGCCCTTAAAAGCAGTCTTCTGTCTCTGTCATTTTACATACAATTAATGAGCGACAAAGGGAATGTATGTTACAAGCGGGTCACGGCCCAGGGTTGCCAGATGCCGAAACTTTTATCTTGCATTCAGGCCGTGGTGATGAATTGTTGACACGCTGGCACATTATCTGTCTCTTTTTAACATGACTGTCCTCATGATGGCGCCTTTTCTTACCTACGCGACGCTTTGTAGGTTAGTAGTATATTATATGTTCAATGTTCATATTCTATGTTCAATACCAAACCTTGTACAAACTAGCATAGACTGTATTTTAAGTATGTATTTCCATAATGATTTTCCATCGTGCAGCATTCAGTAAGTTTCTATTCAGAGCTTCAATATATTATTCATCATCATCATCAGCCCGGTAGTACCCACTGCTGAGTATAGGCTTTTCTTCCCTTACACCAAGGTACCCGGTCCTGAGCTACTCGGGTTTATGCAGTGCCTCCGATTTTGACGATGGTCGTCGACTCATCGTGCCTCCGGACAACCAAGACTTCGTCAGTATTTACTTGAGCTTAATACAAAACAATTCATTTCCCATTATAATGGCTACATTGAACTTGTCGTACAAGTGAAGGATACGTCTCTACATAGAGCTTGTAGTACTGCGAGTAACAGATTTTCAGTCGTCTGGCAACCCTGTGAGGGCCCCTCATTAGGCGTCGAGGGCCCTGACCGCGACGGGGCCGCTGTTTACCTTGTCTTGCAGTGTATCATGTGGGGACAAGTTTGTACTCGTTATGGAGGGGTTTTAAGGTCACATGACCTTGTACAGCTTAGCCAGTCTATATTTACCAAGACTTCGTCAGTATTTACTTGAGCTTAATACAAAACAATTCATTTCCCATTATAATGGCTACATTGAACTTGTCGTACAAGTGAAGGATACGTCTCTACATAGAGCTTCTACAGTACTGCGAGTAACAGATTTTTCATACGTCTGGCAACCCTGTGAGGGCCCCTCATTAGCGCGCCGAGGGCCCTGACCGCGACGGGCCGCTGTTTACCTTGTCTTGCAGTGTATCATGTGGGGGACAAGTTTGTACTCGTTATGGAGGGGTTTTAAGGTCACATGACCTTGTACAGCTTAGCCTGTCTATATTTACTACTTAAAATAAACATTTAAATAAGTTGTATCTGTACATTGAATATTTGGAGCGATAAAATATGCATAGAAAACGAATCAATAATTAATACTTCACTACATCACATACATTGGCCTGACTCTGAGATAGGTAGCTCAAGCACCTGTGTTACAGATATCAGAACTAACAGTGTTCTTTTGTAAATACATACTTATAATACATAGAAAACACCCAGACCAATACAAACAGACATGTTCATGCACACAAATGTTTGTACTGTGCGGGGATCGAACCCGCAACCCTTGGCCTAGACGCAGCATTCACTACCACTGAACCAAACGGGTCGTCAAGTAGGTAATTATTTTGTTAAATTTTTATCTGTCTGTTTGTTCGCGTTAATCTCGAAAATTACTGAACAATCCGTTCAGTAGTATAATAGTAGTAAGTATCTCATGTATGGATTTCACGGCCGCTAATCATCAGGCGGAGTGAGGTCATCTTGATTATCTTCAATACAAAAACAAAGTGTACAAAAAAATTACACTATGGTTGTACCACTTTGTTTAGTTGAAGTAAATGGCTTTTCTCTCTAACTATCACAACATAATTTTGTTATAAGAAGCAGAAAAAAATCTTAAACGCCCTAAGGAATCTGGTGTTAAAGGTAGTTAATTGGATTAAAACTTTAGACTAGAATCTAACAAATAAGTGACGCAAAATCTATATAATCCTTTGTATTCTTTAGAAATTACAAATCAAGGGGTTACTCGAACATCTTCTAATAAAATAAACGTCTCAACCATAAGCCTAATCTCATTGAGACCTCAGAAAATGGTTTCCATTCCGCCAGGAATTATACAGTAACTTGTTCGACCCGAAAAGCAAGTTATCAGATGTCGTTCCATTCCCTTCCCCAAGGCGTCTCGACTGCGAATTAGCCTCCTTGATTTTTCACAATTAACGGATTATAATTAGAGGGGCGGGAAGTCGCTCCTCGATTGCTCTTGGGAGCTGGGGTTAATCGAAACGGGCCGGGGGAATCGCACCTTTTTGAGAATTGTGTAGTTTAATTGAACAAGTTTAGCAGATAAATAAATAGATTACTCGTTTTTATGTTACGACAGACAAGGATTTGACCTATATGACACCGCCCCCACTTGGTTTTGCTATTAGTTGCCATCTTTGCCAATAGATGGCGCTGGGTGTTGATTGCATCGCGCAAGTGTTTCGTCTTCTTTGGGTTAAATATAAGCCTTGTTGCTGTCTATAAACTTCTATATCTTTATAAATAGAATAGAAGATAATATGTGATTATCTGTATAATAAATGTCAAAAACTAACGAATTAGCCGGCTTTTCCTTTTGAATTGACTTCTAGTAGTTCTTTACCACAAAGTTATCTGGAAGCGTTTATTATTAGCGATAACGGGAAATTATTTTAATTTGAGGCCTTTTCTGTCTGTTTCATCTAACTTAACAACAACAACTAAAAAAACAAGCACAATTGCAAACTTTAAAGTCGGAGGACCAAGCCCACCTTGGATCGCTGAGCCAGCGTAGTAAAAGTATCTAACTTACATAAAAATTAAGAAGCACAATTTCTCTTCTATCCCCTAATGCCCTTAAAAGCCCCGGGAAGGTGCGAAAGAATCTCCTCTAACAATATTATCTTAGTAGATGGAAGCTAGAGGGCGCTAGTGAGCCACTTAGCATATTCAAACCGCTCGATGGTGAGAACACGCCGAAGCCACTTCGCTATTAATATAAGTTTTGAAAATATTCGTGTCAGGATTATGTTCGTAACTGGAACAGAATTCTATAATCTATTCCACTCTTTTGTTTAAGTAACGAGTACGAGTGAATTATACACCTTTGTTTAAGTAACGCACAGTCAGCAAAATATCCAATTATCTCTTAATGTAATACCAGTCGGTTATTTCAGTGCCTTCAACGTTAATAACGTTTTAAATAAATATATTGATCTGGCCATCGCATGAAAACACAGTACCTATGTAAATAAATAATAATAATAATATTTATTTCTAACTTACCACATACAAAAAACGTTTTCGTCGAAGGAAAACTAAAACAGTACCCGTAAAGCAAGTATTTTCTCTGGTCCACCGCATGCCTATATTTCTTGAGCAATGTTTAAAAGGAATAAGACTTAAAAGATTAGGGGGAAAAGTTTTCCTTTTAACTTGTGAATCCGGGACTATTGGGAAAGTCTATAATATCGTGATCTTCTTTAGATTGATTTATTGTGAGACTAACTTCTATCCGCCATTCTAAATACATTTCAGCATTTATTTATATATTCAGGCGTTAGGTAATTTCTTGAGTTATAGAATTAACGACTACACAAACACTTGCCTAATGCGCAATAGCTTATAGGTTAAGTGTTGGTGATCGAGGGTAAAACATTTCTGTCTATTCACTCTACTCGAACTCTTGAAAACTTCCTTCCATATAGAAGGTATGTTTTTAGATTTTTTATTACATGTCAATTTCGGAGGAAAATTAGATTTAAGGACAGCCACAAAAGTTAAATCTCGAAAAAATACCCTACACTCGTTGGACGTCTCGTCAAGTTCTCGACATTCGCATAATTCATTGACTTTGACACGCGAGCAACCATATGAAGGGGTAGACTTACAAAAAAGCCAATTATTTTGATTTATCACCCCAAGTCAAATACTATTCTTGTATTAATCTCCATTACAAAGGCGCGTTATGACGTCATAAAGTTAGTATATTTGTAAGTTTCCTGACCTAGTTCCGGAGGGTAGTCGAAGAGGTCTTTTCATTTAGCACTTAATGTAGCGTGTGAGCCTTAGCCCGACTACTCTATAGACTAGGAGCCAGTATACTCTAAGAGTCTACATAGATAGATAGATACTCTTTATTGCATAAAGTTTACAAATCTACCATGGGAGAGCTACGTTTCTGCCTGAATAGGCTGACACGACCCGAATGATTTTTTTATGTGATAGGTAGCAGACGAGCAGCCGGATCACCTGATGGTAAGCAATTGCCGCCGACCATGGACACCTGCAACACCGGTGGAGTCACAAGTGCGCTGCTAACCTTTTCTCCCCTTCCTCCCCGGTGGGCCTTCGGTACCCCCACTCACTCGGCGAAACACAGCACAGGAGCTACTTCACGCCGGTTTTCTGTGAGGCATTGGTTTTAGTCCGGTCGAGCCGGCCCATTCATGCCGAAGCATGGCTCACAGTTAAATTGATGCCATGGCCTCACAGAAGACTGGCGTGAAGTAGCGATTCTATTAGTGATGTGGGTGTGGTGGGCGCCCGGGCGGCGGCAATCGCCTACCACCAACGTATCCAACATATACGATACGATATATACGATACGTCGACGAAGGCACATCGTGCTGAGTATTAGAGTAATCGTAACACGATAAAGTGTTACGATTACCGTTACGAATTCTTGAAAATATTCGTGATAGCCCCTGAATATAGTTCAATTCGTATTTTATATTCTACAAGGTAAGTGCTATAAGCCTATTTAGAAGTAGCTTAAAAGAGGAGCGTACTTCCCTGGAAAAATATATTTACCTCGGCTTTTATACAATGAATATTTGCATAAAAACTGAATTGAAAACTGGGTTCTCTGCAGACTACATGTTCTGGAGTAGAGTATAAAGCAGTGATGTTCCAGATATCCGTATTAGCGGATATCTAAGGAAAAAGATCCGTATTCTATGCTCGCGGATCTTTTACTTTTGTTTTCGATTAGGTGGAATTAAAAGAAAACTTTTGATTTCTGTAACGCCAGCAGTAATAAAGCCGCGATGTGACTAGTGACGACACTGATGTAAATATCGTCTCAAGAGGACCTATACGAAACAGAGTTCACAACCGAATAATAATTTGTTATAATTATATAATTTGTTCGTTACAGGACTGTTTCGTCGTAAGCCTTGAATGTCTCTCGCGCTAACACCGATTTAAGGAAAAGAAAATAAAAATCCATTTGACTATCAGCCATCGGATATTGACTCTATGTATTCAAATGTGTATAATCGTCAGAAAGATGATATACAATATACATCCGCGGATATACCGTTTGAAAACTCCGCACATCACTAGTATAAAGGCGGTATTTATCTAGAGATGTTTAATAAGGCTTGAACTAGGTTAGTGTAACGAGAAAGACATGATACTAGTCTGTGTGCTACTTATGTAGTGAAGCGGTCACGCGCCTGATCACTTACGACTAAAATCCCGTGTACGTTCAAATGTATTTCCGTACCTACTTAACTGGTGTATTAGGCTGTCGTGTATCTAGGATTGATAAAACTGGGGTCGCTATATTATTTGCTCGGAGTCCATTTCCAGCCGGGCTAACATGCGCACCACGACATAATTTGTCGACACTCGTATTTTGTCGGCGCAAGTTACGTCTCGCTCACCTGACTGAGCGATGAGCGGGATAGATGATGATAGATGCGCTCTCGCGAACGAGGGTCGACAAAATTTTGTCGCGGTGCGCATGTTAGGCCTACTGAAGTGAAATGACCATCGCGGTCCGCAAAAAAAAGGTGCGTCTACGACGGTGGGTCCCAGAAGCAGAAGAAAGCGCAAGAAGTCGATCACATCGTGCAAGTGTTACATTATAAGTCGTGTGGTTGTCTGTAGAAGTTATCTTTTTATAATATAAAAAAGATGTTTTTTTTAGATTCTGACGTCAGTTGTGGAAGAATATGGATTTAAAGATTGCCATGGCAAATTGGTAAAGACTTCTCTATGGGAATCGCCCAGCCGACGGCACGCGACATCTTCGCAGCAAAAATTTTATAAGTGTAAGAACAAATGGCAAAGCATTGCTATACCAAAAATAATTATTCATTTAGCAGTTTCATCTTAACTGGTGGTCAAATATTTGTAATAATGTTTCCACTGGATATTGTAAATGTATACCCCTACAATATTGATGAGACTATCGTCAGCTTATGGCGAGTTAAGTACTTACTTTTTTCGTCGGCTTAGTAAGGGATTCGGTTAGTATAATGGTAGTACAGCCTCCTAGACTGTGGAAGGTTGTGGATTCGTCCCACCTGAACCCTTCCATGATTTTTAAGTGCAATATGCAAAACATTGCTATACCAAAAATAATCTTCGCAGTCAATCGTGTCCCGCAGAATACTCTGGAGCCAACCAGCTTCCAAAGCATGAATGAAGCAATAACAACTTTAACAACAGCTAATAAAATATCATTTTCTTTAGTATCTTGAAAGTTCGCCCGACGCGCGTCGTTTGATGTGAATCATGCCTTCGAGCGGGTGAGCTACCCCCGCTCACTAGCTCACCGTATCTAGGTCGGCAGGTCGTTGTTGCAAGGTGAATGAATGAAACGCATAATTACATTCTGCAGTCGTTCATTCATTCGCTCTTTAGAAATGCGCGATAAAGTATTATGACTCTTCAAATGCATTTTGATGACTCGCTTCGTGGTAAAGGTGAAAAGGCTTTGACGTGGTTATTGTTGAGGGAACTTTGAACGAAGTAAAAGTTAAAGAACTTAAGTGTATTAAATCCTCATAGAAAACCGGCGTGATGCAGTGCATGCGCTGTTTCGCTGCGTGAGTGAGAGTACCGGAGGCCCAATCCAGAGGAAGGGGGGAAAAGGTAAGCAGCGCACTTGTGACACCACTGGAGTTGCAGGTGTCCATGTGCGGCGGTAATCGCTTACCATCGGGTGATGCGTCGGCTCCTCTGTCACCTATATCATAAAAAAAGTGTTTTATGGAGGGTCACTATGAGCAATTGGGTCCGATGAAGACCTCCCATGGACGATGACCACTCTTCCGCTACATCAGAAGGAATGTAATTTTTTTACGTGATAGGTGACAGACGAGCAGACGGATCACCTGATGATGACGGTAAGCGATTGCGGCCATTCATAAACGCTACACCAGTAGTCACACTTGTGACTATACTGGTCCCTACTTTCCCCCAATTGGGTCTCTGGTACCCTCAATCACTCCACGAATCAAAGCGCAGGTGCTGCTTTCCACCGCTCTTCTGTGAGGCTGTGGTACCACTCCAGTCGAGCCGGCCCATTCATGCCGAAGCGTGGCTCTCCCACGCTTATCAGTGCTCGTTTACCGTACGAGGAAGCACGTTCTTACCCACCAGTGGTATCACTCCGATTGAGCCAGCCCATTCATGCATGTGGCTCGCCCACCTTTATCGGTGCTCGGTTACCGTAAGAAGCACGTTCTTGCCCATTGAGCTACCACTCCACCCCAACCTTATCTACCCTTTCAGTAATCATTGAACAATGCCACTCACAATCAAAGTCTTAGATAAAGCTGGAAAAACCCTTACTTCACCAGCCCATTCAAAACAATACCAAAATGAACCTTCCTCCCTAGCTTAAAGGCTACTAGTTCGCACATTTTTTCTATACCGTGCGTAATTATTCCAACATGAACCTTGCTCCCTTGCCTTAAGGGGGGTTTGTATATTTTTACAGTGCGTTACAAGTGGCGATAACTGTTTATGGTAATAGGCCCATAAAGATGGGGGACCAACGACAGCAACTAGTAGTTGGGGGCGATGTTAGGCATTAAGGCCCGGAATTAATTTTGAGGCATTAATTGTTATGCCGATGCGATTTTAACTGTAAGCTTTTATTTGGATTTACTAAGTTGTTATGATAAGGTGAAGAGTGAGTTACTTGAAATATGAAGTAGAGCTATATTAGGTAGATATGTATATAGATATTCATTATTGCACAGAAATTGAATGCATGACCAGTATCTGAACCTACGGTGCCGAGACGTGGGCCTTTACAATACGGCTAGTCCACCAGTTTAAGGTCGCTCAGCGTGTTAGGGACGGAGCTATACACGGAAAGTCGTTGAAGGATAAAACCCGAAATTAAGTTATCCGAAAAATACTAAAGTGACAGACATGGTGTATCGAATCAGCATGCTGAAGTGGCAGTCGGCTGGCCATAGAAATGACAACCATTGGGGTAGAAAATTTCTTGAGTGGAGACCGCGACTCAGAAAGCGTAGTGTAGGACGGCCTCCGGCTAGATGGAGTGATGATCTGCGACTGGACAGATTGTAACAGAAATGTGTGATTCAAAAGTACGTTCGAAAACACTGTTGAATTGGCATCAAAATAGAAAACACTCCATAAAAGACGGGTCAAAAAGTTAATATCGGAGGTGCAAGCGCCACAGAGAAGTAGGTCGCGACACCTACAATACATTTAAGGAAGAAAGCTCAACTTTTGTAATTAATTTGATACAATACTCGACTCGAAAATTAATGACTGAAGGCCCTGTGGCACAGAGATACTCCCAAATGCAGCTGAAATAAACAGTTCCTTTTTGAACTTCTTAAAAAAATATTAGGAATATTAAACCGATTAAAACAGTTATTTTTCCCGAAGGCAAACCCGAAAAAAATTAACAAATATCACATTTCAATTTACGTTATCAGCTTATTTAATGTAATTTGTACAAAAAAAAATGTTTTTTTTTTTTATATTATAGGAAGGCAATATAACAAATATCACATTTCAATTTACGTTATCAGCTTATTTAATGTAATTTGTACAAAAAAAATGTTTTTTTTTTTATATTATAGGAAGGCAAACGAGCAAGCGGATCACCTGATGGTAAGTGATCACCGCCGCCCATCAAAATTATGAGAAATTATCCAAAAAATTAAGGTTCTCCTGTATACAATTACCATCGTATTAGTACAGAAAAATTAAGGTTTACAGTATGCGTCAAATCCAGTACCTAGTCCTAATTTAAATGAATGGTCTACCTCGAGCGCCGAATGCAACATTGTCAAAAGTTTAAAAACCGCGAAAAAGTATCAGTTCTAATCCCAAACTAGGTGTTTTCTAGTATGGATTTAGGGAAACTAGGAACAACGAAGGTGCAGATATCTGTTTCATCAACAAACATTTGTGTTGGCGCGGGAATCGAATCCGCGACAAGCGTCTCATACACCATATTGCAACCGTCTCAGTGAAACCGGCCCTACGTTTGATGAAGATCTCAAAATTGGATGAGATGATAAATAGTCAAAGTTAGCATCCGGAGAGATATTTAATTCGGCGATTGTTAGCCAATCGCGACGCTCTGACATAGATCAGCAATTCATTAACCCCCCCCCCCCCCCCTCTCCCCCCTGTTTGTTAGTTTACCTTTGAGCTTCGGAAATAAACGATACTTCTTGGAAATGTAATTAAGCTAATCAATTCCTTTGAATGAAATTACTTTTGCAAACTTCAGAGCAAAGTTTCGAAATATGAATTGGATTTTGTCTTGTCTTCGTTTTGTAATGTTTTGCGAACGACTCGATATATTTTGAGAAATTAGGAACAGGAAATGACGTCCTTTTTATATTAAAATTCTATTTAAATATGCAGATGAGTCAGCTAATTTTAAGCTTTGCTGAGTTTTCAGAATTATATTTTTTAAATTAACATATTGCGCAGGAAAAATATCTAAAGGGAACGGGAAAAATGACAGATTTTGTACAGTAATTACAAAAAGAAATAAAAAAAAAAAAAACCAACGCGTTATTAATTTGCGTAAGTACGAACCAACAGAAATCGTTGTTTACAAATCTACCTAATTACTGTAATCGATTTGCACGTTCCGAACACGTTTGATATAATATAAATTTAAAAAAACTGACTGTGTATCCAAAAGCCTTCATAATCAAAAAGCCCTTGTAATACAATAAATTCTCTTAGCATTTTAGATCATCAAAATAAGCAAAATAAAAATCAGCTGTTTTTACAAAAAAGGAATATTTTACCAGTCATTCGTACTAAAATTTACACCACGCGGGCAACGCTACGAGCGTATAGTAAAAAAAGAAGTACCTACGAGTACCTACATCTAAGTATCAAACACATATAGAACAGTTTCAAAGCACATACCTGTCGCATACGCCGGCTCCTGGTCATCCTCATCATCCGTGTGATGCCTGCTCGAGCCGTGCGAGTGGGAGTGGTGCGGCACCCCCACGTGCACCGGCTGGATGGGCTGCTCGTAGTGCTTGTGGTGGTCCACGTACACCCGGTGGTGGTGCGGGCACGGCGTGGGGGGCAGGTAGTCCGCCAGCGTCCCCCCGCGCGTCAGCGTCGACCCCGCACTCAACGTACCCCCGCCGGAGCAAGACGCCAACGCCGACCTCACTGAACCAAGATCTAAAGACGGTCTTCTAGACAACTCCCCGTAACTCTCCCCGAACAACGCACTAGCAGGCACGGCATGCCTCACTTCGTGATGGTGGGAGTGCCCGCCGTTCGACGAGGAGTGCGGCGACGCGGAGTGGTCCCGACTATCTCTTGACGTCGAAGCTGTATGTATGATGGACTCGTCAGTGAGCCTCCATGACTTCTCTTGCAGTTGGAGGGTTTGGGTGCACGTGCACCGCGGACGTGCCCGCGCGCCGGGGGCTGCGCCCGCGGTCGGGCAGCACGGACGAAGCGGACCAGTAACCCCACGCCATTTTGGAAACTCACTGACCCATACACAAGAAACGTTCCTGTTGGAGATTTTACACTGAGACTCTGACACGGTCGGGTGAGATTGCCTAACTCTCCTTTTGACTTTTTGCGTAACTTGAGTAACAAAATACTTTATTGCCATGAAATGCCGTACACAGTGGGCCGTGTGTTACATACTAAGATGTGACAAACGCAAAGGTAAAGCAAATAGAGTGTTCACATAATAAGAGTAGCGCAGGTAAAAGTCCGTCTTATTCAAATGAAACGCATAACCTAATTACGTTAGCAGCTTAGAATCTTTACATGCGTTTATGACGCGCGTGCAGAAGGACTTCATGTGTCTTGCAATGTCTTCAATATTACGAGCATAAAACCTTTCTACTCAAAAACACAGATTAATCCTTGGGTAGGTTACGAGCACGCTCAACGATTTTCATGAGGTGTCAACAGATTAATTTATCCTCGGATCAATATTGTTCGAATCGGGTATATGGAGACGATTGATAAGAATAAAGCCAATATCCATACTAATATTATAAATGCGAAAGTAACTCTGCTGTCTGTCTGTTACTCTTTCACGCCAAAACTACTCAACGGATTTAAATGAAATTTATGGCGGCCGCTAGTTACAAATAAAACAGAAACGGTGACAGCCAACTGACATAGAAATACTAATAAAACTATGTACACACGCTACCAAGGAGTCTATCCTCTACAGCTTGCTCTTGTACTATTATGTACGCTCTCGACGAATAGAATTACTCAATATGCACGAAGTAGCTCTGGCCACATGCTTTTAGAGCCTAAGCGAGCACTAGAATGCGGCCAGGCAGTGGTGGCATAATGGATTCCTAAAAGCCTAATTATAGTAAGTCACAACGGAGAGTAAACGCGTCGTTGGTCCGGTGGTACAGTCTGCCACACATCAGGTTACCACAATCTGTCCAATTTCCTTAATTGATATCCTAATGTGTAAGACAATAAGATGAGAGACGAGTGAAAAAATTTGAAAGTTTTTAATATTTTTATGTTTAGCTGTACGATGTACGTGCAGCATTGATACGAGCTTAAACGTTAACTCTAGATCAAAAGTACTTGTATGATAATAAATAGATGAGAACATACTATATGAGTACATACATTTAATTACTTCGTACGTACAATGAATCGTATATATTTTGCTCCTACCCCTGAATTCTCATTTTTGCAATTGAAAACACAAACTAAGCGTATCTTAATAAGTTAAGCCCAACCGATCACAAACTTTCCCTTTCATCCTTTCCAGAATGAAAATAAGCATTCCCTCGAACTCTAAACTACGTGTATTTCCGGCCCAAGTTGCGCCATCAATCGTGCACGCAGTAATGCGTTGTTTGCCGCGGTGTATCTCGGCCGTTTCCATCTCATTTGGGCCGCGAGCACAAACCGCGAGCCCGAGATACTATCGGCGCAATGAGATGTCAAATGGAACTCGCTGGTCACTAGTTAACAGGATTATAGCTCGCGGTTAGGCTTGTTATTCATTAACGAACACTCTAATTAATGGTTTACACAATGTGTGTATGGGTATATGGGCATTTTGATCTAAATGTAGGCAAGTACTGTGGCAGTCTTTAAACCCATATACTTCAGAAATTGACATCATCAGAATCATCAAAACCGATTAAATGTCTATATAGAGGCTTAGGACTACTATTATACTTAAAATGTAATATTTAATGATTTTGATCTCAATTAAGGAGGAATTGCCACGGTAAACACATCTCGATGAGAATAACCCATATTTCATATCTTTTAAAAAGAAATACGCTCCCTTTTTGATAGTTGGCAGGCTGTATCGGTCCCGAAATACCGCAGGCGACTGTTCATTCCATAGTTTATAAAAATAGTTGTTTCCTAAATACAAAAGAAAATTACATGGTCACTCAAGGAATAAGCGATTTAAATTTTTGCACAATAGATTTTAAAAACAAAATAAATCTCTTTACTTTTCGTGTATTGTAGATATTAAGAATTGGTTTTTCTCTATACACACTTACTTAAAACCCGTTCAACCTTTCCCTCCCACAAACAACAGTTTGTCTTATTCCCAACATATGCGTCATATCCGAGATTAAATAACACTCAGCCTTTCTTATAAGGAGCCATAAATAAACCAGGAAGGGTGGAAGGGCTTATTTTTAAGGCAAATCGAGGTAAATTAAACTGGCCTTCCAGAATGACGGGGCGCCCTTGCGAACTGTTTCCTTGCCTTAAGCCTGTTGTAGCGAGAGAATCCCGGGGCACAGAGTAAAGGTTTCCAGTAGAATGACATACTAGTTCGACTACTCAGTGTTCACGGAAGAAACTAGACGGTAATAGCGTGTCAAATATTTAGAAAAAAAAAAACGTTTTTTGTGGCTGCCAAGCCACAGCGGTTCATCCAAATACAAATACATTTTTTTATGATATAGGTGGCAGACGAGCTGACGGATCACCTGATGGTAAGCGATTACCACCACCCATGGACACCTTCAACACTATTGGTGTCACAAGGGCGCTGCTTATCTTTTAACCCCCCTTCCCCTGGATTAGGCCTCCGGCACTCTCACTCACGCAGCGAAACACAGCGCATGCACTGCTTCACGCCGGTTTCTGTGAGGACTTGGTATTACTCCGGTAGAGCAAGCCCATTCATGCCGAAGCGTAACTCTCCCACTGTTAAAAACATCCATTCTAACATCCATTATATGTTTGACCAGGCCCCCAATTCCCGTCAATTTAGATATGAAAAAACATGGCGGGTTATCGCACGAAAACTATGTTTTTGCTATGTATATCACAAGCTCGAGAATTGGGGGGCTGTTATAAAACTAACAACTCTTGAAGCTTTTTAATTACTATCGCATCAACTGGCCTAAAACGGTATTCAAGATCAAATGTTTATCACCGTCCCTTTCACAAGAACTGTGAGTCTCTTTTGTTTGCATGTGGCTTGTTTATTCTCGAGACAGTTTCGTTATAAGCCGCCAAGTTATATTGGTCCTGTTAGGATTTTTTTAGTTATTGAACACTGGTAATCATTACACTGTGTCCAAGCCAAATAACAGGGGAACTAAAGACGCGTATCGTTATGTTTATGCAGGGGAAGCCACGACGATTGCGTCGAATGGAACGTTGAGTCTTGCTCAATGTAGCCGTGACGTCACTTCTTCGTATGTTGAGCTTCCTACTAAACTTAGATTAGATTTTTCCTTTTTTGTAAGATATTATATAATTCCTAAAGTAACGTTTTCAGATCCTTATTCGTGGGCTATACAATAAGCAAGTTTATTAAATTGCATAGTTCTAACTCAAAAATCAATCAATCAACCCGCATAGGATAGGCGCAGAGCACAAGCTTTCATCATAGAAGTCAAGTCATTGCTACTATGATGGGATAAGGCTTAATCACCAAGTTTGCCGAATGCGGATTGGTGATCACAAAGCCGAGCTATGTTCGAAAAATTCGACACCTACTTTTTGCTTTACCCAGGAATCGAATCCAATTGGATTCGGTCGTGAAACGGAATTCCACGTGCAAAATTTTATCCCCGTCCTTTTCTCACGCCCTGTCTCTTTTGTTGGATGCGACAGGTCTATTCTCGCTTGGTACGGGACGACTTCATTGTAGGCCCTCTAAATGAAGTGGCTCGGGTTTGTAATCGCCAATTCGCATTAGGCAAGTCTGGTGATTCAAGCCTAATCCCATCATATAAGTGATGACTTGATTTCAATAATGGAGGTATTTGCCCTGAAATGGGACAGTATATAGGCTGATACTTTACTTTATTAAAAAATACGAGTTCAAACGTTAAAAAGTAAAGTAATATCAGCATACAACTGATACAAATGTCTGCACGTTTCACGTTTCTGAATATCATCGCAGTCTTTTTACCCGTTTCGAAGCTACAAAAACTTTTTCAACGGTATTTCATAAAATGCCGAGTTGTGTATGTCACTGAGGCTGTGACGTCACGCTATCGCGATTCGTTCCGTTCCACCGAGCAATCGTTTCGGTTTTAAATCGGCTTCTTTCATGGCAGGAAAAATCCTTTTCGGGTTTGTTGGTAATGTGTGGAATGGAATATCTATTTGATAGGTACGTGGAATTATGAATCGGCCTATTTTGACCAACCGCTAAAAATGAAGTGATTACATAATGATGGACGTTTTATAAGTAAAACTCTTAACAAATAGGATATAATGTGGTACCTCATAGTAATTTTCCCAGACTACGCTATAAACTGATTTTAATGTTTGTGATCCAAATTTCATGGCAATTTATGATTAGGATTGCAACTCAATTGACCGGTTTGCAGAAGATGGTAGATTCGAATCACTTTCGAAGACTGTAAATAAAATTGTAAGTGCATTATTTATATCTACATATGCGAGTTAATCGATACTCAGTGGCATCTATTCGTACAATTTAGAACTAAAAACGCCCTGAAACGAAGTAATGTCGGTCCACTATATCTCATTTCAAGACAGACATGTGTAATAACCCTCAAAATGTTTAATGTTGTACGTTTATGCACAAAAAAGAGAACGAAACCCAGCTTAGTTTCAGAAGCCCCGGATCCTTCAAGTTCCCGAAAACCGACAAACATCGTGGGTAACGAGTCTTTGTACAGGGTGCTACAATTTCAGGCCCAGTTGACCTCCGTTTGTAATTCAATTAGCGGAATACGAGAGGCTACGTGTGCCTTTGAATGAGAAGGCGCCGCAAAACAACGCACCATGTGTTGGAGGGCGGCCATGATGGTTAAAGTTTGAGGGACAGTCTCAGTCAGCTTTAGCAAGAATATTTTATATTATTATTCTAAGCAATTTATTCTAAGAAATATTCTTCATTCAGTTAAGTGCATAGAGAACATTTATGAATGTCAAATATTGTGAAAGCTACAGCTGATTCGGAAAGTAGATAAATGATGTATGTATGTACTTAAAAAAATCGTCAAAGAGCTAGTCTGAAAAATTCATTCAAATATCAAGATAATAGGCGAATATGGCTCTCGGCGTTTTGGCAGGGCCAACTCGACCTACAATTCCTTGAGCAGGCGCCCTAGGATAGTTTAATTGTGCATGGGGTTTTAATAAGATAGGGTAAATAATCACCGCCACTCGTGGATACCATCAAACCTAAAGGAGTCACAAGAAAAAGATTACGATGATAAGGGAAGATTGATTCAAAAAACAAGACATAGGAAGGGTACGGTTCAGCCTTGACGAAGCGCCGCAGAAACAACGTATCATGTCTTAGAGGGCGGCCATGATGGATTAAGTTTGCGGGACTATCCCAAAGATTAATTCAAAAACCATCCTAAGAAGGTAACATTGTACCTTGAGAAAGCATCGCAAGAACAACTAATCTCATGTTAGAGGAAAGCCATGATGGCAAATGTTTGAGGGACAGTCTCAAAGATGAAAATAAAAAATTAAGCAAAACAGGTTACCCTTGTTGCATTGGCTATGATGAGGAGGCGTCACAAAAAAAAAACGCCGTGAAGTGTTAGAAAAGGGATGACCATGACAGGAAAAGAATGCGGGACAATAACTTTGATTAAAATTATAGTTTCAGTGGATTAAGAACAAGTCTAGTAAAAAGCTACAGCCTACCAGGCAACAATTTATTTACTGATGCTCTTCTGTGGCTTCAAACACTTTGCGTCAGGGATTAAGAGAGAATACATTTTGTTTTCAATTTATAAATAAGAGGATTACTACGTTCTTACCTGTAAACTGGTTATTTTGTATAATATCTTTTATAACAAAATAAATAAAGATGAAAAAAAAATATTTTTGTTTTCACTCCACCGAATTCATGCGGGTATTTTGTGGGCGATACGGTTATGGCACTCCGCTGTCACAAAAGAGCTAAGGGCTAGTATTTAACTTTTCAGTAAAGTTACCTAACCCACTAAAAACATTAAATTATCTTCGGCCGTTTTGTTTTTTTTTTTTTTGTGATAGGTAGCAGACGAGCAGGCGGATCACCTGATGGTAAGCAATTGCCGCCGCCCATGAACACATGTAACAAGTGCGCTGCTAACCTTTTATCCCCTTCCCCCCCGATGGGCCTCCGGTACCCTCACTCACTTGGCGAAACACAAGCACAGGAGCTGCTTTAATTTAATTTGTCTTTTTATTTATCTTTTTGTCAATTTTATTTGTCTTTTTTAGATTGTTAACACAAGTAAGCTATTCTTATAACATAAATTATTTGTTACAAAGTGTGGAGACTCTAGTTTGTGCACCAAACTTATTTCATTACCTTCTTTTGGTGCCGCATCATATATGCTGGCCTAGTGCCTTTTTGCGACAGCGCGTGATGCTCTAAGTGACGAACGGCGCCGCGTTAAAAGCTCTGTGACAATATTTCACGAAGCTAAAAGGATGACATCAAAGTCTGACTGAGAAGGTATGTTATTATCCTAGTAGGTTATGGATACGGAGTTCGTTACAAAATGATTTTATGTGAAAGGTGACAGACTAATGAATGGATCACGAAATGTTTAAAGTACGGTAAGCCATACAACTATGTATATGTCACCATAATATAATCCTAATTGTTAGTTGATAAATTTCTTAGAAAGTTGATCAACCTTCGGAAAATAACAAACCGCAGTTTAAATTTCAAAAATACTTTACCAGTTCCAAAGTAACCTATCTTCGAAAAAAAAATTAGCACTGTTTGTAATTTTTGTTAAATTTATACAATATCTCATACCTGACTACGTTCTAAGTAGCTGAAGCACTTGCATTTCAGATATAAGACAACGGAGGAAACACAAATGTAATTTAATCTGACAGATTGTAGTAACTTGATGGTGGATTCTAAGCAACAAGTCAATTGTCAAAATTGTTACCAAAATTGCATTCAACTCCAGGCACGAATTAATAGCAACTCAAACGTTTTCAGTAACATCCAAAATTAAACCCACAGACCCTCGAATTGCGGTTCACTTTGCAATACACGCGGTGCAGTATGCAGTATTGCAGCTTGGTTCTATAAAGGCTTTCAGAATGCAACCTCTTTGACATCGTAATATCCTCCTACATAATATTTTCAACCATGGCGGCCTGCCCTTCGTTTTGTAACCAATAGATGGCGCTGCGCGACGATTGTATCGGGCTAGTGTTTCGACTTTTACAAAATGACTGCCTTCTGACCTTCGCAACCGTTAAACATCGGAACCAGACTAACTGAATCGTGGTTACACGTTTCGGAATCGATCCGAAACGTGCAAGTTACCTTACGCCGAGCTAATGGAAAATACGCACATAGATTTGAAAAATCAAGAGGTGGCTAGGATCCAAACCAGGGTCCGCATGGAACGCAGGTTTTTATTTACTGAGCTATCATCGCTTTCGCCTTTGAATACCTAGCTTTATTCGTCTAACAATAATACCTACCTACCTGTCAGCAATGTCCGTCACTGGACGGTAAATAAATATCAATGGCGACCATTGGCAGAGCAAAGAAAACATCTCCCGTGTATATCTCCATCACAATTAGTGGGTGTTATCTATTGTTTATGGCATACAGGACACATTAGACATTGTAAAACAGTATTATGTTACCGAGAGAGACGCGTCTAGAGATGGGAAAAGTGCTCGCTTGAATGGAATCGTTAAACTCGCCACCGAAATAGGATTCTGTAGATTCATTTTATGTCCGATTGTGTGATTAAGTCACATTAATCTTACCAAACATAACAGTCAACAGCAAAAATTGCTGCACAATTTTAGCTGCTCTTGCCTCTTGTTTCCTCCAGAATAAGAGTCACTAGAATATAGATAAAGTATCATGTTATACAGACAAGCATATCACCGCATCACACCTGATAAAAAGTAAAGATGAGGTGAGGTGGGCATGTCCGAGATACGACTGACTCTAAGCTTTAGATTCTAAGGTTTAGTTTTCAAAAAATCTTTCGTCGTATAAAGTTCCTCGGCTGTAATTAATGGTGACTAGAAATATAATTGTAAAGTGGTAAAACAATGGATGAGGCTGGCTGGTGACCGTAGGAGGTGGCGTAATAAAGGCCTGTACTCAGCAGTGGGTGGATGTGGGCTGACATGATGATGATGAAGAGAAATATCAACTGCAATTTAATCGACTCGATGACTTTATGAGAAGACTAGTGGCCCGCCCTCACTTCGCTTCGGGACCGTAATTCAGAAATGAACCAATAGATGGCGCTGTGTCCAATTACATCGCGCAAGCGTTATTGCTATTGCAATTGCGTTGCGTTGGTGGTGTTGCTTACCATCAGGTGATCCGCCTGCTCGTCTGCTACCTATCACATAAAAAAAAAAGCGTTTCGTGTTTTCGGTTTACCTATAAGCCTTGTCGTTGCCTATTGCAGTTATCTCTTTATAAAAAGTATAGATGTAGTGCTTAATAAAGTCGCATCACTAAAACTGGGTGTGACAATGAAAATGCTTTATGTCCTCGGGGGGAAGGGGGTAATGGCGCGGGGAAAGAGTTTCGAATGACGTACACGTTACAGTGTTATACTTATTAAGGTTTTAATAAAGACACTTCTTTTGTGGCGTGACGGGTTATGACGTTCAATGGAGGGACTCTTTTGATGTGAGGATAAAAGAGTTCTCTGGAAGCTTCATGTTGTGTCTGACCAGAGAGTATTGTTTTATCATTGGTTGATTTCAATAAGGTCAGACTGGCGGAAGTAGATCGACCAAAGTGGCAATCTCTGTAGCGCTACCATGAGTTGACATGGAAACCTGACATAACGTAAACGTTTGCTCTGTCTCTTTCAAATGCATCACATTGTAAGAGACAAAGCGATAGTTTTCGATAGCGAGGATAGTATTTCAAACTCATGGTAGTGCTACTGGTTTCGGAAACCAAGACTTGGGGTCGCTGAGTCAGAAGGTAGTTAAGTACCTAAATTAGTAATTTATTAAGACTTGTATTCATCCTGTATGTGAATGTTACTGATGCAAACAGTAATATTAACGGTTTACCGTCACCTTACGTTTGATTGGCCGGATGGCGCATTAGGTAGTGACCCTGCCTCGTACGACAAAGGTCGTGGGTTCGATACCCACCCTGGACAAACATTCGTGTGATGAACACTTGTGCTACTTAGTACGGAGTCTGGTCAATGTATGAGATGTTGTGTGAATTTATTTATGTTTGATCTATTTCTATTAGAGACATAAAAGGAATACTGATCAGAATTGGATAGCTTATGTTTATTACAGTTAGTTTTTTTGTTGAACCGTATCTATCCACCCGTAAAACAATTTGATTATAAATTGCATAAATTGTTTTAATATTCTATGAATATTCCGAAGATAAAATGCACTTGATTTGAATTGTGATCGATCATGAAACCCCACATTGAATTTTAAAACACCTCCGCTATTTCGCTTGATGAAATTTTTGAATAAAATACTTATATTTGTGAATCCAATTTACGTTATCCCATAAACCACCACACAACTAGAGGCGGACAAAAGCTTTCAATTAAACTCATTCCGCCGGAAATAGGGGTGCCAACATAAAGTTATTGGAAATAAATTTTGAAACTAAAGGTTACCGATGACTGGTCTGTAAAGGTGGCGGTTCGAGGAACGCAATATCCTAACTAATATTATAAATGAGAAAGTAACTCTGACTGTCTGTCTGTTACTCTTTCACGCCAAAACTACTGAAAGGATTTAAATGAAATTTGGTATACAGATGATCTAGACCCTGAGAAAGAACATAGGCTACTTTTTCTTGCGAAAAGGGGGTTGTAAAGGGTTAAAAGGGGGTAAAAAGTTACTTTTCCACCCAGACGAAGTCGCGGGCGGCCGCTAGTGTTTAATATAGGAGATCGGACTTTCTGACCTCCAAGAAAGGAATCGTTTTTTAATCAAATAGGTGGCAGACGTCCAAACGGTAATCGGTGAACGGTTGCCGCCGTCCATAGACAACCAACACTAGTAGATTCACAAGTACCGCCGAGCTGTTTCGCTTTGTTAGAGATCGAGTAAGCTTAAATGTAAGCACCTCGACTCTTATGCCAGGACTATAAGGTTAATATTTGAATGGGGTTGTATACTTATTAGTGTTTTAGTTCATTTGAGTTAATCAAAAAATACTTTAAACAATATACAACCCTACCGGCAATCACTTGTGAGTCGGAAATCGGAAATGTGTTGCAAAATGGAAAAATGGAAGGCAATGGATTGTTGGATAAAACAGATCTGCATAATACAAGTGCAACGACGCAGAAACATGCAGCTCTGTAAAAATGCATGGCTCGCCTCGGGGCATTCACATTGATGCAATTACAGTATGTTTTATAAGAGCGATTTAAAAACTACAGCGATTCAAAAAAAGACAGATTTCTGTACGCGGCTAATCAAATATCGTTTTATTTACAGTCAACTGCGGGAAAGCTTCCACATGGGCCAGCTCGACCGGAGTGATACCACGGTCTCACAAAAGACCGGCGTGAAGCGCCTGTGCTGCAATTCGCCGAGAGAGTGAGGGTACCGGAGGCAGGGAGGAAAGGGGGACATCAGTGGAGTCACAAGTGCGTGCTGCCAACCAGTCAATTCCCTTCCTAATTTGGTATCCAGTATCCTCAATGACTCCATCACTCGATGGTCATGTAATCGATTCATCATCATCAACATTTCAGCGAATAGACGTCCACTGCTGGACATAGGCCTTCCCCAACGTTCTCCATACAGATAGATAGACCTTCACTAGATCGTCGATCCACCTGGTGGGAGGCCTGCCACGGCTGCGGCCTCCTGCACGTGGCTTCCACTCAAGGACAATTCCACCCCAATGGCCGTTTGTTCTCCTCGCAATGTGCCCTGCCCATTTCCATTTGAGCCACGTAACTCTTTGGGCTATGTCTGCGAAAGCGAAGAATTGTCTAATACCAAATCACATATCATGAGTTTGCAATCCCTGATATTGCCTACGAAGAAATACATCATTAAGAAGACTTCCACCATCGATTCGCAATTTCGATAGATCTTCGATAATTCCTAACGTATATGAGGCCCTTAAGATTAGTTCGTTTAATACGAGCTCAAGCTTTTCCCCTACAAGGTCTAAATGAGCTGTCAAGTTAGGTCGACAAACACAGAGTCACGTCCGAAGTCTGTCGTAAAGTTTACTAGGCACTTTCCTGTTACTATGTAACTCTGAAAAGATGTGCCAATCAAAAACTGAACTAATGTAAAAGTATTGAAGTCCTAAATCGAATAGACAGGAGTACGTCCTTTAAAACAACTGAGTAAGCTCGTACAATTACGAAAAGTATTGCTTTTAGTCTTCAGTCACAGTGTAAATAATATTAGTATAATAGTAGTGATTAGTGGGAATGTTCGGCATGAAAGGGCCGGCTCGACCGGACTGATAACACGGCTTCACAGAAAGACGGGCGTGAAACAGCGCCTGCGCTGTGTTTCGTCGAGTGACTAAGGGTAGGTACTGAAGACTTATTGGGGGAAAATTAACACAATGTTACTGTTCTGCCCGAAGCGCGAGTCGCTTGTGCTGTGGTGTTTCACGCCCCATTTGGGGAGAAGTGACATTGAGATGGGCTAAAGACACAGACTTTGTAGGGAGTGAAGAAATCGCACCGGGGAAAGAGCCCTTAGTTCGTCTGCCACTTATCACGTAAAAAAATAACTCTTTACACTGGGACTGTCCGGGCCGAGAGATTTATTACCAATATAGCACTATATCGAAAAGTCGCTCGAAGTTGCGAACATTAGGATAGGCCGTCGGACATTGGTCCAACAGTGGACTGCAACTGTGTGATGCACACTACATCTCAAGAATTGAGGGTATTTAACACTTTTATGCAGTGTTGCTATCTACCAATCTTTCTGAATAACATTTTGTTCTATGACTTTTGGAAATTTGCATAAAAATTTTTCAATATTGATATAAATTCGGTCATCTGTCTAGTTCATTTTAGTGAATGTTAGTTCTTTATGGCAACTGATTGCGAATCTCAGTTGCCAATGCGAAAATAGAGAAAATACACACATTCACGCAGCTTACCACTAATCTCCCATCGCTCTCAAAACAGACTATTCTACTAGAAATATTTTTACTGTGGCTTAGTACATGACTATAAGTGATTAATGTCCGACTCTTTTACGGCCATGTTTGTTGGAACTTTATTGCTCTGGACCTGGAGTTAGTACTTTAGGGCAGAATCATACAAATGTACTTACATGTATAGTTTAACTGGGTCAATAAAGATAATTTATAGATGATATAAAGACTTGTGGTACGAGTAAAATATGTCAATAAATATAGTTGACAAGAAATAAGTACTGTGTCACTATGTCTTTTCTTTCACGGACGTACAAATTAAAAATTTCATGATTACGTCATGTCATAGGTAAGTATATGTAGTAATTGGGGTCAAAGAATATTATGTACCTAGTTCATAATATTTAATTTCAGAGCAGCGCAAAATGTCCAAAGTATGTGACACTAGTGACCGCCCGCGACTTCACACGCGTGGAGTTGTAAATTGTAGCCTATGTGTTATTCTGATGTGCAAGCTATATTATTGTGAAGTTTCATTAAAATCCATTCGGTAGTTTTTGCGTGAAAGAGGAGCAAACATCATCCATCCATACTTACAAACTTTTACTTTTATAGTATTAGTGGGATGGGATTATTATTACAATAACATTCCGGTACATTATCTCTCGGTCTCTTTTTGACATAAGCAGTATCCTTAAAATGGCGTCTTCTCTTTCGCGCGCTTCGTTTGTCTTTTAGCAAGGCAGCTTCCTAAGTCTATGACTTCATGCAATGTCTCAGGTACCGGCGGAACCAATCCACTGGTTCACGACAGCGGAGCATCGTAAACCACTCTGTACGGTTCCGTAGGTTATTTCGGCACGTACGGTGGTACGGTCGGCACGATAGGCTCACTACGCAAGTCGATATTTGTCAACGAAGAGAAACTGGTATAATGTTATAACATTCCTCTGATAGACTTCCTAAAAACATGATTATTATACAAAGCTTTTTATACATGTTGATATTTAAGTAGATAATGCACTTAAAAAAACATCGAAGGGTTCAGTTGAGACTTGAATCTACAACCTTCTACATAACTGGGTGACTGTTCTACCATTAAACTGACCTAAGTGTTCACAGCCAACGAATTGTGTAAGTGCTTCATTCGCCATAAGCTGACGATAGCCTCATCAATATTGTAGGTATACATCTACAATTTATATCCATAATCCAAAGTTGATATTTCTCTAAGGAAAGGTATAACGCAATAATATTTCCTAAAATATTCTATATAATACAGTAAGATTTTGTCGTTAAACACAGCTTCTGACTTACAAAGAAAAATATTGCACTCCAGTTTAAAAACCAATTTTAACAACGCAGCCATACAACACCAATTCATTCGGATAAAATTTCTCCAGCGACATACACAGAAGTATTATATAGCACACTTAGCCGCAGAATTGGCACAGAAATTTTGAGAGTCAGCCATTTTTGTGAGTCACATAAACGCTTAATTAAATACAAACGCCGCTCCGTTGCAATACAGAGTTAATATAGCCAGTGACTTGCCGTTCCCGAGGCAGATCACCCAATAATGTGCTCCTAACCTATTGGTTAGACACAGGTCCCTCCACCAGCCCATGGTCCTTCCTACGGCATACGGACCGAATCTTGGGAGACGCTCACCAGGTACTTGCTAAGGGCTTTTTCCCCGGTGCGCTTCTACCTTCTTATTAGGCCGTACCTATTATTATACAGCCACGGTGACCAATCTCAACGATCAGTCATAGACGCAGGACATTTAATAGTGTCGCTCGCGCTATAAAAACAAATACTAAAAACAAAATAAATTAAATATTTTAAAGTGGCTATCATACAACAATTTGTTTGCGGAACTTGAAATATTCACAAAATACTCAGATGTTTTTTTTTTTATACTAGAGGCGGCAAACGAGCAAGCGGGTCACCTGCTGGTAAGTAGTAATGTATTTTTATTATAATAATAAAAATTAAATATATCATTACTGTTCAATAACGTTTCCTTGATTTTTATACTCATCGAACGACGAGGTAAAATAAAAGATCGTACCTATACCCATATGTAACAACATGTTACTGAGCAAATGTGCGCTATGGTAACTTAACTTGGCGCCTATAAGCTTACACGATTCGATGCCCACAAACGTAATGGTTTTTCTTTCTTTCGCACAAAGGAACTTGGCCGAGAATTGACGATCCTCTTCCCCGAAGGCGATTAAACCGTTTAAAATTCACAAAATTCAAAAAGCGCGAAACATGAAAGTTACAAGGAATCGGGCGATACCATTTACTGGAATGGAACCATTTTCTATAATAAGCTTCCACTGACCGCAGGCTACGAGCTTTGAGGCGGTGTTGCCAGACAAGTTCGGTAAAATGTAACCCAGGCAACTTATAGACCGGGAAAACTTATGACTGAGTCAAAAGGAGGTGGTTTAGAGAGGCATGCCCAATGGTGGGTGAAAAATTAAAAAAAAAATACCGTGGGTGAAGCCACGCTCCGGCATGAATGGACCGGCTCGATCGGAGGTAATACCATGGCCTCACAAATAGATCGGCGTGAAACAGCGCCTGCCAGCGCCAGCGCTCCGATTGGGGGAGAGGGGTTCAAAGGTTAGCAGCGCACTTGTGACTCTACTGGTGTTGCAGATGTCTATTGGCGGCAGCAATCGCTTTCCATCAGGTGATGATGCTCGTCTGCCACCAATCACATAAAAAAAGAATGATGATGAAGAAGATCCACGCACTATATAACTACACACACACATATATATACACTAGAACTACGATGATAATGATGATGACGTTGAGCGATTTTTCTGTCTGACAGCCATCAGGTACCTCATTTTATACAAAGGTTAGATTTATCATTCCTTGATTTCGGTATGATTCATGCAGTGACCAACTGCCAAATGTTAGGTGATGCGTTTTTTTTGCTACCGAGTACCAGGTGGGTGTGCGAATTTATTATCATTATTATATTATTCTATTCTAAAAGGTTACAAAGGCACCCTGGCAAGGCACTCCGCCATGCTGCGGCTTACGAGTTGAGTCACGAAACGCTATGTCAATGACATCCGAAACATTTCCATAAGGAAACCACGTCCTGGTTTTTTAAATGGTTTGTTGACTGGATTTACTGTCTTGGTGACTTGTGGTTGATTTAAACACAAGGCTATTTATTCAGTGTTCAGATAAGTAGTGCCGCCATTGTGATGAATTAAGGATGAATGAATGAATATACTTTTTATTGCACACAAGACAGGGGTATAGAACTTAAAAACTAGTTATTACAGGAATAATGTAGGTACGAGTACAACAAAGGCGGCCTCATCATTATTAGGATATTCTAATTACTATGATAGAAACCGAAAAATTAGAAACTTAATTTTTGCTTGACTCGAGAATGAACGAACCCTAGACTAACGGTATTATATGAATTTAAGTACATATTATATTTGTAGGTAATTCATGGGTCTGATATCTGTAAAACGAGTGTCCATGCTCCTTAGTACGGAATCAGGTTTATCTATGAGATATTGTTTGAATTTATTTATTTATTAGTTGGGGTGTTTGATGTTTTCCAAACCCTGTATAGCAACATCCAATATTCAACCGGTTAAACGGTAATAGGGTCACAAAACCGCAACTCGGTTTAATTTAAGATGGAAAACTGGGTAAACTTATAAGCCCAGTTTATTATAACTAGATTCCCCTTTAAGTTTCTACTCGTAAACCATTGCAGTCCAGAATCCGATCATACTATTACTGTTAGCCGAACAAAATCGATCGCCTAGAACATCACTAGGCGTAACACACACTAAACTCCGATTTTTAATCATGTGGAGTAAACTGACAGATGCAAATGTCAAGTTCCTATACATTTTGACATTTTGCAACTGTCAAATTGAGAGATAATGTATGGGGATGACAAATTGGCATCTGTCAGTTTACACTTTACTCCACATGATTAAAAATCAGAGTATAGTGGCATCTGCTGTCACTAGAACTGTCAATCCTTTGAGATAAACTCGCGCGCTCTGATATTGTTAATCAATTATTGCTAGTAAAACTGTACCACTTAAAATGGGTTCCATCGTTATTATTACACACATACTGAAATAACTAGGGTGCAATTCCTGTCACTGCTTTATTATTCGATAAACGTATTAATTCAGTTGTCACATGCAATTAACGCTGTAGGTGTTCCAAATAAAATAGCATTAAATTAATCCGGCCGGGGAAAACCGAACTTGAAGCAAATAATACTCGTACCCGGATATATGGAGTGAAGTTAATTTGGACACTGCGAAATTCTGGAATTGCTAGAGACAAGTTCCAAAGTCAAATGAAACGTAATCTGAGTCCAAAATCTTCTGCTATTTAATACAATCCTATTTCAGATCATAAAGATTGTATCGCAGTGGGATCAGGAGATCCAATGATGTGACCCTCTCGACACAAGTTGGAAACTAAGTCTAAACTAAATAACTATTAACTACGAAGTTGTATTAAGGCCTCCAGTTAGAATAAATGAGGATAAAACTGAATAACAATTCTATGAATATTTTAAATAGTAAATGTTTTCAACTTCTAATTGACAAGGTTGGGTCAAAAACCTTCAAAACAATTAATAAGGGTGTTAGTTTGTTTATTAATAACACACTTAGACGTTGCGCAATGGTTGCGCTTGGGGTCCCAGGATCGATCCCCAGTTTGGAGCCAAAATTGTTACTGAGTTATTTTCTGTTTAGAAATTCTCAGCCTGAAGTCAGGAATTTGGCGGTCTTGTTGTACCCCCGTGCCTCGGAAAGAACGCTAAGCTGTTGGTCCTGCTAACTGGCTCTGTACGGTCGTGTGACACTGGTGTCTGATCGAATTAAGAGAATAGAGAGTGCACATGTGTTTGCGCGCACACTTGAGCACTATAAATATCCTGCGTACGGGGCTGATCGTTAAGATCGGCCTCCGTAGCCGAGTATCGGTTGAAGGATATTATTATTACATACTCAAGGAGACCATTTTAATATTTTAAGAGCATTCTTGTGTATACGTATTAGGTCAACATAACTGGAGAATTCATGATTTTGATAAATTAAAATAAAGACATTTATTAAGATGATGTTCCATAATATTTAACGTATTTAATTTTAACTTTATTTAACGTATAGAAGCTACGATTTTTTTTTCTTAAAATCAATTTAAATACCGAACGGCGACGCTAGTGGACTCCCGCGACAAACTGCACAAAATATTGTAGAAAAGAGGCTAAGTTAATAATAAAATCGCAAATATGTGGCGTAAATGTTAGAATGAATTTTCACTTCTTTCTTCATCACAATATTCGGATAGCTTGCTGGCTTAGCCTGAAATAAACTCACCCGGGTATGTAACCTTGATTTTATATTCCAAATAACTACAATGAACTAAGCTTAAAATATTCAAGGGCACACACAGCAAGTGTACATTTATACACAACGTACCAAAAACGTAAGATAATCAACACGAAGTGGGTCAAAATTAACTGGTTTAATTTGACAGCAAATCCACAACTTTTCGACGTTCCTTCTTTTAACAATACAGAGCACTCGATCGGTTAAAGGATAAAATAAAATAATATTTTAAGAACTATATTTAAGATCAGCAATATCTTGACACCAAACTTATTTTCATTGAAAAATGGTCTCCCATCAAAACATTTCGACCGTTACAGAGCTAATTTCGAATTCCCCATTCCTTAACTGTCAAGCATCATTAATTAGGGTAAGAAGTCATTAGGGCCGATTAAAAAAGTCGAGGACCGTTCTGAATATAAATATGCTGAGACGGAAAAGCGCTTAACTTTTAGATATCATAATTTTTAATGCTCTCGTAAAGTCTTCACATCTACGCAGAAACACGTTAATCCTGACGCGAAAAGAGGGTTGCAATCAACGTGAAGCGCAGAGAAGATAATTTTCAAATGTATTTCTTTTCCGTTTTTTATGACTTGGCTTCACAACTGCCAGTAAGTTATGATGAAGTTTGAAAAATGCATCAAAATTTCCTCATAAAATTATACCTATTATTATTAATATTATACCATTCTTTCCATTAGCAGTAAATTCGACGAAACTAAAAACGACAACTCGAGGTTCGCATTTTTTTCAGCCAGTTTTGAATCAAAGTTTATAATTAAATATTTAGTAACTGTAGAGCGATCATATTGAAACCGGCTCAAGTTCAAAATAATTTGCTGGCCTATTTCCATCGTGAGCTGGAATGCTTTAATTTCCAATTAAGCTTTCCCTTTTACGAAGAATGTAAATTGAGGCTAATAGTTTTCCTAAATGTGAACGATTACACTTTTGAGCTAATCATGCTCACCAGTCATTAAAGCTGGGGCAAGAAATTAAGCAATTACCTCGTTTTGACAATACGCCGCTCATACTGTTACTGAAACTATTACCCAAATTACAGGACTGCTCAAGAAAATTATGGGCGTGAATATTAATGTCGAGATTACATACGCGCGGCTTCGTAGATATTACGGCACTCCTAAACAAACGGACGAGCGGAGAAATTCGATATATTTAAGCCGGTAACAAATAACATCCCAGCTTCATAAACAAACAAGCTGTCGCCGAATATGAGCCACTTCTCCCGTTTTAAGGTCAACCAGCATTCGGGGTGCGAGCCGCGGGCGCGGTTGCGTTCAAGACGTTCCAACCACTCGATCCGCTATGCTATTTACTTCGGCACACATGGCTCCACCGCATTGGCACGCCATGGCAATAATAAACACGGTGTGATCGATATCGAAGTACGTTTGTTTTTCTTGCGTGTCAAAGGAGAGGAAGACTGTACTGTCGACGCCGACTTACGCAACTGCACGTGGTGGTTACACCCGGTCCGTCCGGCGGTGGAGGGTGTCGGCGAGGTGTGATCACTGATTACGGGCAGCGCGAGTCTCCGCCTAGCGGCCGCGGGAGAGGTGCGGCTGGCGACACGGCCGGAGCGGGACTGGGCCGGCGGCGGCCGCGCCTGCGTGCTCTGCCCTTTCTCCTCCCCCGATTGATGTAATATTTATCTTGGATTAAGAACTAGATAAGGAGCCGCGACTCGCGTCTCGCCAGACTGCGTTACCTTTCGCTGTCATTTGTAACCTAACTCGGATTTTTAATTTCAAAAAGTCTAAACTCAAAATTCTTTGGCTGATATTTGGGGGTATGTAGTTAGTAGATTAGGGGTGACAATAGGTAATAGGCGATTTGATTAGCGAGTGGCAAAGGCTCGCTCGGATCAATCCGTTGCGGTCCGCAGCCGCTCGGGGCGGCTCGGCGCGGCTCGGGTGCGCTCGGGCGTGACGTCACGGACGCAAGCGCGGCGACAGGTGGGCGCAATGCGCCGTACATATCATATGATTATGACGTTTCCTATTGGATTCGGTGGCGGGACACGGCTGGAAATTGGCTGCGGCAAGTTCGCGCGGATCACTGACGGTAGTTACCGTGGTTTGGTAATTGGAGTGGTTGCTGTGTGCTATTGCAGTAATACAGTACGCGATAAGCTCATTTGACGGATCTATGAAGTTGGTCAGTATGGGGAGCAATTCTCGTGGACCCCACATTGATGTCGAATTAGAAAGTGGTATGGACGAATGTATGAAACCTCTTAATTGGATTTTAAATGTAGAGTGCACGAGAATTGCCCCCCTGGTCGGACTGTGTTATGAAGTCACTGGGAGAACTCACAATAAAATTAACGCATTCGTAAATCTTTAGCTTCAACTTAGCAGGCAAACCGAGTGACACCTAAAGATTCTAATGTGATTAACATTTTATTCTGGCATTCTTTCGGTAGATGTCACTACGCCTTTTTACATCGCACTAGCAAAGTGTATTAACAATAGCTAGGTTAGAAGGTTCAAAAATAGCACATAAATGGACTTCAAGATATGAAACGCTACATCATGCCTAGATCTCTAGGGCATCCGGGTACCAGAAGGCCAAGTTAGAAACACTAGGCTGATACTAAAAAATACTTAACTGAAAAGGTAAGGTAAACATTTTTCGCAGTCTATTTTCATGTGATTACAGATCTATGAAGTTGGTCAGTCTGGAGAGCAATTCTCGTGCCCTCGACATTGAAGTCGAATTAGAGATTAGTATAGACAAGAACATAGTTCGAGATTGTGATCACCAATCCGCATTAGGCAAGCGTGGTAATTAAGTCCCATCATAGTAGTGATGACTTGATTTCTATGATGGTGGCCTTCGCCCTGCAGTGGGACAGTATGTGGGCTGATACTTTACTTCATGATTGGGCCAGCAGAGACAACTGCCTTTTCCAGAAATTGTATAAACATTTATGTTTCAAGAAATAACGTGAATTTTCGGACACCTTTTACCAACTATGTAACTTCTTGACTCACCGCTACGTAAATTTATGAGGCTAAGATATAAGATTATGTTGGACTTAAATTTCGGCACTTGGCTTGGCACACTGCCGTGGCTCGCATGAATGACCGTGTACATTGTATTTTGGGCCAAGGAAATTTTGAAAAGTTTGCTTAGATGCCATTAGACATTTCATAATACGGTGTTTTTGACGATACGATACGATGATAGAGTGAGAGTACCGGAGGCCCAATCGCGGGGAAAGGGGGTTAAAAATTCGGCAGGGCACATGTGACTCCACTGATGTTGCAGGAGTTTATGGGCGGCGGCAATTGCTTACCATCAGGCGATCCGTCTGCCTGGTCTGCCTCCTATCCCTTAAAAACCGAATATAACATGCTGGGTTGTTAATGATGTTTACTAAAAGGGTTTATTCACTGAACAAAACAATAAATTTTAACTTACCGCTGTTTTAACTTCACAATCAAAGATTTATTGCAGTACAGAAAGCACATTACGCACTAAAATGGTCATATAACTTAATCTCTCATTTTCTAGACTCGCCTAATTGTTTAATCCTCTAATTGTAGTTTGGCTACAACTTTTCCCATTAAATTCAGACCTAGCCAAAACATTAATCTAGAGCTATCAAAACTATGTATGGGTCAAAAGTTAGGTCTGGTGTGATCAACTATACACTTTATTGTGAATAAAGTTGGTCGTTCGAAGGTTTGGGTAATGTCTTAAATCCAAACAAGAAGTACTTTGCGGGAGAGCCACGCTTCGGCATGAATGGACCGGCTCGGCCTGAGTAATACGGCCTCCCAGAAGACCGACGAAAAGCGGCACCAGCACTGTGTTTCGTCGAGTGAGTAATGGGTAGCGGAGGCCCAATTGGGGGGAAAAGGGGGTGACAGGTTTGTAATGCACTGGACTCTACTGGTGTTGAAGATGTCTATGAGCGGTGGCAATTACTTACCATCAGGTGATCCGTCTGCTCGTCTGATATCTATCACATAAAAATAACTGATTCCTCATTAGGAACTACTTACTGAAGCATTCTTAAGTCGCTATATTTCTACCAGTTTCTGAATTCCCACCCAAAATAATACACACATATAAAAGATAAGAAGATAATACATTAATAAAAGCTTTAATTAATTAAATTACGAGTGTAAATTACGCGGTCCATGTCCTCAACAAATTAAAACAAAAAGGAATAACTCTTCCCATACGAGAGGGATTATGGGGTGTTAAAACGCACCAGTAACGTAGGATGGGACATAGGTTCCCAAAGTAATCGATATAGCCCCCACGAGCACTGGAGTAGGTCATAAAAAATAAATAGAACGACGTATCTGGCATAAATACATACATTCAATATTCAACGTGCTATATCGTATAAATCTTCATTATTTAACTTTTTTTTATGTGATAAGTAGCAGACGAACAGGCGGATCACCTGATGGTAAGCAATTGCCGCCGCCCGTGGACACCTGCAACACCAGTGCAGTCACAAGTGCGCTGCCAACCGTTTATCCACTCAAAACATGCTATTCTAAATTAATACTACTACTACTAGTGTGTTTTTATTTTCTTGTGTTGTGTCAATTGTCTGTAGTATGTAATATTTATTGTGTTGTGGTGTCCAAATTATAAATGTGTATTTTCTTCTTTTCTTTCTTCTAATAATTCTAAAAGTGTTTACTTCGGCGGATAAAAACATGCCCGAGGCACTAGAGCAGCGTCGTGAAGCGCCCTCTATGTACGCAAATGGTAATGATACTAAAGTAAATAATGAACTTAAAAAAATTCATCGATGGTTTCAGGTGGGACTCGAACCCACTCGAACCTTCTACGGTCCGGGTGGCTTAGTAAATTCGTTGGCTTAGTAAGTGGTTCAGTTAGTTTAATTGGTAGTATAGCTACCCGGACTGAGGAAGGTTAGAGGTTCGAGTTCCACCTGAATTCATCAATGATTTTTTTAAGTGCATTATATACTTAAGAATAAATTGCGAAGGATTGGTAATGTTACTAGTTGGGATGTTTCGTTGCACAGTTTGGGAACCTATGTAGTACAACACTCGCGGCGACGGGATAAGCCATACGGACAGACATACTTAAATGTATTGTATTTAACTAGCGCAAGTAAAAAGCGCCTATCTTGCCGCTGCAGACTTGGAATGAGGATTACTATTTCAACGGGGTATTAAATACCCCGCAAATATTCTGTATTATTGTAGGCAGTCCAGCTTTTAAAGCCGTGGGAGAGCCACGCTTCGGTATTAATGGGTAGGCTTGACCGGAGTGATACCACGACCTCACAGAAGAACGGCGAGATTCAGCGCTGTTTCAGTGAGTGAGGGTCCCGGATGCCGACTAGGGAGAAAAGGGTTAAAAAGTTGGTGCACTCTTGTGACTCTACTGGTGTTGCGGCGGTAATTGCTTACCATCAGGTGATCCATCTGCTTGTCTGCCACATATCACGTAAAAAAAGGAGTCCCACGCAGGGCTTAGGATTTCGTTTTGAAGTTAAGAACCCTAACAAACTTATCAAAACATCGTACGCGACTACGCGAACTAAACTTAAAAAAAAAAAAAAATTTGATGAAACTTACGGTTTCCAATATCGGCCACATGTTGTGTACTTTATTATTATAATCATACCGGCCATTTCACGAAAGGGGCAGATGAAAAAGTCCGAATAAATATTAAAGAGAATCTATTGGCGGATTGTGAAGTAGGTAACGTTATAGTAAAATTGCGAAAGTAAATCAGATACTCATTCATGTGTTCATATTATGACATATTTAAATTTAATAACAACTAAATATACTTTAAACAAGTAAACCTTTATTTAATAAAAAAAAATATTTTTAAAACATAATATTCCGAACTAAGTATACACTTGTGTTACGAACATCGAAAACAGAGGATATTAAATTGTTACACTAAAATACTTAGTATTATTGATCTTGGAAGAGCCAGCCAAGCTTCGGCCTAAGTAGGCCGGCTCGACCAGCGTGATACGGTCACTCGGCGGACCTTCACAGATAACTGGCGTGAAGCTTCGCTTGCGCTGTGCTTCGCCGAGTGAGGATACCGAAGGGGAAAGGCGGTTTAAAGGTTGGCAACGCATTTGTGACTACTAGTGTTTGTGGTACTGGTTTTTTTAAGTATTTGGTTAAAGGCTTGCTAATACATACGAGTCATCGAAACCGATAGTTTAATTTCATACAGCTTTACAGGTTTGTTAAATGCGCCAGACAATCACACCAATCAACCTGGTCTCAAACTAGGGCAACCCACAGGGGTTGCCCTAGGAGTTAGTACAGACTATGAGTACCAGATGACGATAATTAGCTAACATATTTAGTTAACATGATAGCCGAAATGTTATTATACTTGCCGAAATATTACTTATCGTAACAGACTTAGCTCTTTGTACTTCAAAGTAGTCCTATTTTATTTTCCACCGTAAGTACATAGACGAGTCTATACATCATTTAACTCACTTACTTTCGCATGAATACTATGGCAAGACTTTCGGCCTAAGCGTGAGTAGACGCGACGTGCGGCGAATGCTACGAGCTACAAGCGCTACGAACTACGAATACGTGCTACGCCGTAGCAGCTACAGTATGCTGGTCTTATGATGTTATTTTCAAACATTTTACAGTTTTAGTTTTCAATAGCAGAGCTTTTCGACTTTATTTTATTTGTAGAAATGTATCATTTTGATTTACTTGTTTAGGAAAATAGCTTTCTTATTTTAGTTTTGTATTTTCTTTTCTAGCATATCTTAAAGACTAAATGCAGGAAGTTTAAATCATTTTCTAATGGAACATACCCTGGAAACTGGATTTTTTTATGATACAAGGAAGGAAAACGAGCAAGTGGATCACCTGATGGAACTCTGGATCTTGAAACATGTTACAGTGATCTCTTGGTCTGGTTCTTCTCCCTAAGGGTTACGAAGGTCAGACGGCAGTCGTTTCATTCTAGTTACGAAAGTCGTCAAATCTTATACGTCTTAAGACCCAAAAGTCTTTTAAAAGGCGTAAAACAATGGATTTTTCATTGTGTCCGCTGTCTGGGCCTTACGACGTTAAGCGTACTCGAGGCAAAGATATTATTCCAATATCTTTGACCCGAGGCTCTTGAGCAAAAACTTTTTTTTTGTTATTGACGAGCAGGTGGTAGACGGAACACCTGATGGAGTCACAAATGCGTTTTGGACGCAACTGATAACTTGGACGTTCAGATGAAATAATCAATACTTACTTACTACGCTGGCTCAACGATCCAAAGTGGGTCTTGGCCTCCGACGTCAAAGTTCGCCATTTTTTGCGGTTTTTGTGCCAATTCCGCCCAATCGTGCACGTTAAGTCGAAATAATCAATATAGATTTATAATTTTAATTATTTTTCTATCAACAGCAATAGTTGGCTTCAATTAACTTTTTTCATTAAAAACATTAGTATGACGTATCATAACTAGCAACTCAACAGTTAGCTAGTTAACTTTAATAAAGTTAATAGTCTCTGAGCACCGTTTAACGAGGCTGCCAACACTCCACACAGCACTAACGCGACTCACGACTTTTAGTTTCATAAAAATAGACATCTTTCATTATTATGTCCACAGGGACGGGCTAAGGATACATTCGAGGTATTAGAATAATTTAAACCAGCTAAAAGCATATAGCTATATATATTATTATATTATATGCAATAGGTACATAACAGTCACGACCGTTCTGCCATGAGTGTACCAGATAAGAAGATAACTGTACTTATCTACTCGTACAGACGAATTCAGAACCTCCTCCTGATTGTTTCAGAAGTTGGTTAAAATTTGCAACTCAAGGAAGACAAGATACAACGAAACAAATTTTGCAAAAATATAATATGTTCATTGTAAGTTACAGTTTATTGTATTGTTAGTTACATGTCTATGTTACTAAAGTTGCATGATTTTACCAGAGCCATGCTTAGTTATAAATGGGCATGCAACTGGAGTATTCACTCCTGGTGTAGCTTATATCCGCCGGGGATCGCTTACTATTAAATAACCCGCTTGCCTTCCTATCCATACTAATATTATATGTAAATGCGAAAGTAACTCTGTCTGTCTGTGTGTCTGTTACTTTTTCACGCCAGAACTACTGCCGTTCAGTATTTGTTATTTGTTCGAATGAAATTTGGTATACAATATGGTGACCCTGAGAAAGAACCGGACGGATGGCAGATTGGTGGCCCTACCTCATACGCCAAATGTGGTGGGTTCGATCCCTACCCTGGAACAACATTCAAAATAAGACTAGCCGGATGGCGCATTTGGTTTGGACGTGTGAGGTAGGGACCTCACACGTCAGAAGGTCGTGGACCACCCTGGACCAACATTCGTGTGATGAACACTTGTTCAGTGTCTAGGTGTAATATATGTATTTAAGTGTTGTATTTGTTTCCTCTGTTGTCTGATATCTGTGAAAATTACTCGTCTATCAATCCCTGACTCCGCGCCGTCAGGTGCTAAGCTCGGTAATTACGGACGCCATCGCTCGTTCGTTAGTGCGCTGCGCCGAGAGCCAATTACGCGTGCGGACTTTAAGACACTAAACGCCAGTTGTGACTTTAAAAATGGCTTTCCAAAGTCATCAACTTTTTAACTGTGTGGATTAAAATATACGAGTGGTAACTTGGGTATGATGCTAGCGAAGGTAGCACTTTCCATATAGGAGAGCGTGGTTTGATCCTGAGCATGCACATCTAGATTCTTCAAATCTATGTCCGTTTTTCTACCAGCAGTGAAGGATACTTGTGAGGAATCTTGCATATTTCCGATAGTTTCTAAATAGTGTAACTATGTTTCAGATAGTCTGGTACCATTATGGAACTCTGTCGATAATTAAGACACCACACTTTTAACCTTAAGTGCTGGTGATAAGGTCGAAATTCAATTAATTGTATTTATACCTACTGCCCATTATGGGGTTTAAAGGGTTGCGAAGGTTTGACAGTACTTCTTGTGAGTCTTCAAAACGCTGGTGACGTGACCCCGGAAGATCGCGATGGAAAGTTGGGCATAAAAAAACCGTCGTCGACACTGTCTCCCTCTAATTACAAAACGGATAGTCGTGGTTTAAAAATGATGTGACAGCCTATTATTCTAAGGTGACAGCATAATTTTCAAGCAAAAACTTAAACACGTATTCTAACAAGGGCTTTTTTCTTTTTACTCGGTATGTACTGCAATAATTGATTGCATCCCCTAAGAGTTAAAACGAGTCGCAATACCCTGCCGCCGCGGCCTCCGCAACTATTCGCAACTGGTCGCGCGTCTCCGCAACTAATTGCACCGGTCCGCAACTTTAATGACTTTCTGAGTGCATTGTCCGACGGCGGATCCAGTCTGTTTTGTTAATTTATACATGGAAAGGACTGGAGTTATAGAATCATCTTCGCATTATGCCTGAGAGAGCCACGCTTCGGCGTGAATAGGCCGGCAGAGTGAGGCCCTCCTCAGAGAAGACTGCGTTTCGCTTAGTGAGTGAGTACCAGAGGTACCAGATGGGGTTAAAGATTGGCAGCGCACTTGTGACTCTACTGCTGATGCAGGTGTCTATGTACGGCACCAATTGCTACCATTAGGTGAAAAAGTAAAACCATCTTTAAGCTCCATACAACCTTCCATGGAGCTTAAAGGCGCATTTACTTTTTTATTTTTTTTGTCAAATCGGAAAGTTCTCATGGTTAAATAAAATGCTTGATAAAAAGACGACCATATAAAGGTCATGTTACGTCAAAAGTATTGCAATAAAACTTATTATTTTTTATTTTACTAAATCGTAAAGTAGGCACGTTTGTATGAAAAATACACTATGGGCGGTTCAATGTCCCTGAGTGTATAAATACCACACACTTCCAAACGTTATTTTCACTACCAAAAAAGAAAAGAATTCAATATTACCAAACGAATACTACAAACTCTGTCCATCTTATCCAAGTCCGAACTAAATGAAATTACGAATACTTTGCGATTTTTCACCGAACCAAGTCGTTCCTTACCCGGACACTTAAAGCTCTCCGGGGGCCCTAAATCCGTAAGTTGGGGGAACTTTTCGTTCGCTTATTTCATTTTTCTTTCCCTTAGCAGTTGAAGGGTTTAATTTTAAAGTTTTAAGTGGGCATGGAGATCCATTTGTAGGGTTAAACACCTGGGAATCTGGGACAAGAGATATTTAGACACACTGCTGACTACATCATGGGCTAATGGGGGTTGTCGTGTGTGAAGAATCCGATAGATGGCTTACTGTAGAACTGAAGACCATCTACACGGTGGTGATTGGTTATTTTTGATGTGAGATGTCAAAATACCACTAAGCAACCACTGAATGACGTCCTCAAGTCTAATAGTACGTCATCTAGCGGATATTTCACACGCAACGCTCGGCGTGTTTCGGCGAGAGACAGATACCGATTATACGAATGTGTGCGGGATAGACACGATACAATATACTGCCCAGCGCGTAGGTCAGCAAACTCAACTATGTCAATGACAGCTGGAGCCATTTTGTGTCTATTTATTAATCGAAGGGGTTTCTGCCAACTGAATTTTATTAGAAGAATTTAGCTCGCGGAGTAAGTAGCTGGCTGTCTGTGTTTAATATTTCGTGCCTATATTGTAATGTAATGAGTACATTACTTTTGTTTCTCAAAACATTATTACTAAGTCGGTTCCTTCAGTTCTTGCAATTTCAGCCTTCCCCCTTCGACTGAAGGTTCTGAATACAAGAGTAGATAACCTAGGCCTTTAATGAAGAAGTTTTAATGAGGCCAGCCGACTTCCCAGCCGTTAATTGCAACTGAAACCACTACACTTTGTGTCTACGGGCGCGTCGATAAAGTGGAAAAGGATCCTGATCTACAACTCTCCGAATCAAAATTGTAGTGTGTTAAAAGTTGGTCTATGTGATAGATGATTAATCAATCAAAACAAAGATCTGATACCTGTTTAAATTTTGACCTACTAGCAGCTGGGCCGCGACTTCGTACGCGTGGATTTCATATTTTGGACAATCCATACAATATAGTTTTGTAAATTGTAGCCTATGTGTTATTCTGATGAATAAACTATATTTTCCTTTAAACCTTAAAACACTGAGTTAAGTAGCCAGAACGTAACTCACCTTGTCCGGATCTGTGTTGCCACCAAAACAAACGGAATTAGCTGTCAAATCGACGGCCGAATTAGGGGCGCCACTTACCTGAAAAGAACAACGATACATTAGCAACCGTGTTTCTAACTAGGGAAATGAGAGCACTTTAGCTGGCGTGGGGCTGTGCCAAGGGGATAGTGGGAAGGGAAAAAACATTCAGTCAAAAATAGAGGAGATTGTAAAAGTTTTAAGAACTAAGGCGGACACTGCGGCCTAAGTATTTTTACAAATCTTGTGTTCTTGTACTTGTGTGCCGTTAGTCCGTACTTTGGTGCAGTAGGATTACTTGTGAATGTTGACAAGTTCAGAGACAGGCTTTTTTAAAGTTAAACAGAGAACTGTTCATTGATAACTAGCAGACGAGCAGACTGTACACCTAATGGTAAGCGATTGCCGCCGCCCATAGACACCTGTAAACACCAGGAGAGTCACAAGTGTGCTGCCAATCTTTAACTCCCTTTCCTGACAAATGGGCCTCCGGTATCATCACTGTTATACGGCGCTGTTATACGCAGGTTTTCTGTGTTAGGTATCACTCTGGTATATCTGTTACTAAAGGAACTTAATAGTGAATCAAATCAGTGTATGAATTTCATTAATCTTTTGTACCGACCCTAATGTCAGTGCTGTAATTAAAGTGATTTTGAATGAGCACCTTATGCCAGTCAAATGAATGGCGCGAGCAGTCACGCAAGAGCGCGCTATTGAGCCCATAGTTCACTGATACATCGCCTCTGCTTAGCACCACGAACTCAATAAGCATGTAGTTGCGTAACCTTAATGTTCAGTTATCTAAGTATATAGACCAACGCGTGTGAAAAATCCGGTAGATGGCAGTTTATCATACCGTGTCTCTCCCGCACACATTCCATATACGGAACTACATATAGTCTATGGTATTGACTATAGTCAAAATCAATCCATACTTATATAATAAATGTGAAAGTGTGCCTGTCTGACGCGAAACACTAGCACGATGCTATCGACATCTAGCGCCATCTATTAGAACAAAGTGGTACTAATGTCCCGAAGGGAGGGCGGGCCCCTAGATAGTATCTATACTTTGAAACGAAGTTGAAAAATTGATGCACGCAAGGCACATCCCTAGTGATGGAGTAGTTAACTCACTGATTCATTGCGTTAGTAGCGTGTTGTTTCGTAAGGTTGTACAAATTAAGAGTTAGTAGCGCAAACGTAGCTGTGGGATTGATGACTTGATGATGTTTGGAAAACAAATGGGCAGGCGCGATGGAACACGAAAATATTATTTACTAGTGGCCCGCCCTCACTTCGCTTCGGGGCCGTAATTCAGAAATGAACCAATAGATGGCGCTGTGTCCAATTACATCGCGCAAGCGTTTCGTGTTTTTGGTTTACCTATAAGCCTTGCCGTTGTCTATAGAAGTTATATCTTTATAAATAGTAGATAGAAGATTACATAAGTGGCAGATTTGTATCAAAGAGGCCTTAGCCTTGCAGTCGGACAGCATATAGTTCTCTTTACACTTGATAGACAAGTAGACTAATTGCTAAGATAAGGGACTGTCGCCAACCATGGACACTTGTAGGACCACAAGTGCGCTGCCAACCTTAACCGCTGTAGTATTTAGGACATAATGACATAATGTCCTGATCCAAACTAAGGCTTTGGACTTTAAGGGAACGACGCAGATACTATAAACACCCAGCCCAACAAAAAAAACAATACTAGGTCGGTGTAACATCATCATCACCGGAGGCCCACTCGGGGGGAAGGGGATAAAAGGTTGGCAGCGCACTTGTAACTCCACTGGTGTTGCAAGTGTCCATGGGCGGCGGCAATCGCTTACCATCAGGGGATCCGCCTGCTAGCCTGCTACCTATCACATTAAAAAAAAAAAAACAGCCAATATAGGTTTCTGGGTCTAACGAATTTAATAATAGTATTTAATTTAATATAAATTTTGTGTCTTGTGTATTTTCTTGTGTTTGTGTCATTTGTCTATGGGTATCATAATATGTGTTGTGGTGTCCAAATTAATAAATGTATTTTCTTTCTTTCTAATAGCAAATAAAGCCAAATACAAAATCAGCTTTGCCATTTAGTCCTCAGTGGAAGTTGGTTAACGAGCATGGGCTTTCAACAATCTTGAAATAACTTTATATAAGTAATGGTAGTAGCTCGAAAACAAAATTGCTTAACCGAGCAATCTTTATTTCCACTAACAGGGCCCAATTCCGCGAGGAACACTTACAGGGGGTTTGCAGACGGACGACATACTGATGTGTCTGGGTGTTTACTTGCCTGTGGCATCGTAGCTCCCGTACGGATGAACTGATTGGGACTTTTTTTGGCTTGAAAGTTATAGTAATATTTGGGAGTGTTTTTGGCTAGATTAGATGACCGCCACTAGAACAAAATGATAAATTTCATATTTTCACTTGATTCCCGTATTGGTATCAATTGAGGGCTTGAGTAGTAGCATACATTATGACAAATGGTCAAAGGTTTTACAAATTTTATTTTTTTTTTGTTAATTTTTGCTGAAATAGTCTGACAAGAATGCGGCCCATCTGATGTTACGTGGTAACTACCGCTCATAGATATCAACAATGCCCAAGCACATATATGTTTTCAAAAAAGGGTCCAGTTGGTACAGTCAGCCACACATCAGGTTACCACAACCTGTCAAATTTCTTCTTTTGATATTCAACCTAATGTGTATGACAGTAAGATGAGAGTCGATTGAAGAAATTTGACAGTTTTGTACCTATACCTTGATGTGTGGCTGTACGTACAGCAGCCACACTCAAGTCACCTTGCTGTTGATATCTATGAACCGCGGTTGATGCCGTGGTACGTACGAACAGGTGTTACGGTCAGCAATAAAGAAACTAAGTTAACTAAGTCGCTAGTCTGCGAACCATAGTAAGGCTACAGTCTCGATTTGATGAATACGGGACGGCGACACGAAATAATTTCTCCCATTCATCGCTAAAATATTGGTCTCACTCTCCGACTAATGAATTCGTTTCAATGGTGCCTTCTTCGTTCCGAAATGACGGATAGTCCGGAATGAGGGGGATTAAAACTGAATATGGTGTGAAAGGAGAGATTTGGAACCGTTCTTGGCTGGCTGATTGCTAATTAAAAGAGATTCTTGCATCAGCAAATTGATTTATTGATTGATAAATATACATCCTGTGTGACAGCCACGCTTCGGCATGAATGGGCCGGCTCGACCGGAGTGATACCACTGCCTCACAGAAAACCGGCGTGAAACAGCCCCTGTGCTGTGTTTCGCCGAGTGAGTGAGGGTACCGGAGGCCCACTCGGGGAGGAAGGGGATAAAAGGTTAGCAGCCACTTGTAACTCCACTGGTGTTGCAAGTGTCCATGGGCGGCGGCAATTGCTTACCATCAGGTGATCCGCCTGCTCGCCTGATACCTATCACATAAAAAAAAAACCTATTTGCGAGAAACATCAACGATGACCTTTCGCTTGAACTACCTATACGTACGACGTCTTTTCGGTTTGGTTCGAAACCAAAACTAACCATTTACAATTAATCTATAAATAACCATCCATACTAATATTATAAATGCGAAAGTAACTCTGTCTGTCTGTCTGCTACTCTTTCACGCCAAAACTACTCAACGGATTTAAATAAAATTTGGTATACAGATGATCTAGACCCTGAGAAAGGACATAGGCTACTTTTTATTGCGAAAAGGGGGTTGAAAGGGAGGTAAAAAGTTACTTTTCCACGCGGACGGAGTCGCGGGCGGCCGCTAGTATCAAATAAAAAGCCAAGTAATATTTAAATAAACAAATTCCGAGAAGCAATTGTATCTCAATCTGTAGACGGCAGGCAATGTCGCAAATTTAAGGTACTTACTATCAGCCATTCTGCGCAGAAAACTGCTCACCTTTATAGCCTGCCGCACTAGCGAGTAGGGGTGGCGGTTACAACAAAAATTATCACAGCAACCGTTTAAGGAGTTAAGCTGAAAACAAATAACTGTTAGAGACTGTTTTTTTATGAGATACTAGTGGCCCGTCCTCACTTTGTTTCGGGACAGTAGTCCCATTGTCTGCCAATAGATGGCGCAGGGTGTTGATTGTATCGCGCTAGTGTTTCGTTTTATCGATTTGTATATAAGGTTTGTCAATGTCTGTAAAATGTATCCCTTTATAAGTAGTATGTGGCAGATGAGCAGATAAATAACCTAGTGGTAAGGCATGACGCCGGGATTGTCGCCGCTGTATAGGCAACGTTAGTGAAGTTGTGCCCTGCTAACCTTTTAACTCTTATTTACCCGGTTTGGGCATCAGAACCCTCACTAACTTTGACCACCCATTTGGTTCAGTGGTAGGAATGCTGCGTCTGGGCCAAGGGTTGCGGGCTCGATCCCCGCACAGTACAAACATTTGCGTGCATGAACATGTTTGTTTGTATAGGTCTGTGTTTTTTTTATGTATTATAAGTATGTATTTCGAAAGAAAAGTATTATACGTATACATTTGTAATTCCACTGTTGGTTCTAATATCTGTAACACAGGTGCTTGAGCTACCTATCTCAGAGTCAGACCAATGTATGTTATAAATATATTATATTACTATATTATAAACTAACTCGGCACATCACACCGATTTCCTGTGACGCCGTAGTATCATGATGGTATCACTCCGATTGATCCGGCCTATTCGTAACAAATGTGGTTCTTCCGTTGTTGTTGTTGCACCGTTTGTTTTCGTGACGCCCGAAGCAACGATGATAGCAATGATTTTTACCACTCCATTGAGTGGTCAGAGAATAAGCAACCATATGTCTAAAAAGCCGCTTACAGTTTCAATGCGTTATTTACGTTAATCGCAGCTCTAGCGACTTATAAAAGGCTATAAAACCGACTTCCGATCTAAAATCGGCTCTATAAACAATCGGAACCGCATTGGACATTACAATGTTAAACGGTACGTCTGGTACTTAATGTCTTGTTGATCGTTTAGCTAAAAATATCAACTACTAGTAGTCTGTCCTGACTTCGCTTCTGGGCTTAGTTTTGCTATTAGTTCCAATCTTTGCTAAAAGATAGCGCTCGGTGTTAATTATATTGCGCAAGTGTTTTTGTGGTTGCAGTCTCGTAGCACATGCATGATGCAAGTCTTGTAGCAAATTCGTAGCAGTGAGTACGTAACTACGATTACTACGAGTCTCGTAGTTAACCCCGATATGCTACAACACACAAAACGTGAAGCCATAGCAAAGGGTGAGTTTGGCTTAGCCAAAATGCGTTGATTTTATAGAGGGGACGTAACGAAAGTAATTTACTCGTCAAATAGCTACTTAAAAGTAAATTCTATCCTACGACAGATATCAAAAATTAAGCGCAAAACTTAAAAACTAGAGAGCTTGAATAAAAATAAAATTCGGGACGACCGCGCCAAATATGATTAAAAAAAACGGGACACCAAGTCGGGACAGTGTCGCCAAATATCTGTACTAAACAATAGTATAGTATATAGCCTATTTATTGTCCCACTGTAGGAAACATGTGATCATCATAGAAGTCAAGTCCTCGCTACTATCATGGGATTAGGCTTTATCACTACGGTTACTAAATATCTGTTTCAAACAGATCTACAAACCTGTACATAAAAATAATATTATACAAATATAAAATAAACCGGTTTCTAAATATAATGTATTACTCATAAAGAACAATATTGTATAAAAGAAACAATTTCGTAAACCTTACTCATTCTGTCGGACGCAATACGTTTCCTGTAACCAGTGCATGCGTGGTACGGAACGTATGTTCGCAACAGATAATTTATTTGCGGAGTTTTTCCGCATCGCCGCAATTTAGTGCCCACTAGCGCCAACAATGCTTCTTCACCTTGCGGTTAGTTGTAGACTTGCTACTTTTTAGTTTTGTTTCCAGTAACGTTCACGTCGAGTGTACTGCCAACTGGTGCCGGTAATATGAATTTGATTTGCTTTGTTAGTTGAAAATAGTGCTGATGCATATAGCTGCCGCCCCGTTTCTCTCAAATCAGTGTCCTGGGTTCAATTCCCTGGTCGAGCAAAAAGTATGTTTCGAATATAGTTCGGGTTTGTGATCGATCACCAATCCGCATAAGGCAAGCGTGGTGACTTAAGCCTACCACCATCTTAGCCATGACATGACGGAGGCCTTTGCCCTGTGTGGGACAGTTTGCAGGTTGATACTACTACAAGACAAATGCATGTATAAGTACTATAAAAAAGTTTTTCGTTTTATTGGAAGTCAAAACCTTAAATGGCCCGATATCGCATTCATTGCTGGACAAATATTCGTGTGATAAACACTTGTGTTTATTCTACATCTGAGTGTAATTATAGATATGTATATGTAATACAAGTACTTAAGCTACATAGTACGGAGCCAGGTCAATGTGGTGTGAATTTTCTTATTTATTTATACATCTGATGTAAACTGTCTTTGCAGACTTGCTGCTAGTCTGCAAAGACTGCCGCGTCCTCAAAAGCTTCCCAAACCTGGCCACATACTGCATACTGGTGGCCCGGTGATTTGTTAATAGCAATTAGGAGCCAAAACGTCCCATTCGCCATGATAATTACCTTGCCGCGATATTTATGGTGTTGCCGGTTGATTAATAATTCTAACTAGTTAAAGGACTACGCTTGCACAGAGTTTGGCTTGCCACTTAATGGTTTTTTAAAAGGGAGAGAGATGAGATGTAAATACGTACAAAGGAGTGTTGTCTGCTCCGCAAAGCAATGTACCTTGAATGCTGGCGGCGTTCATCTTTGATTGGCCAACCCGATGCGTTCCCTCTGTCATATTTTGTATAAAATGTCTTTTTTTTAAATTACTGTTATTCTTTTATCCCTTCAGCGATATCTCAGACTCGACTAGATACCTTAAAGAATAATCTCTCCAGCGATATCTCGGACGCCCCACACCTTAAATCACTAAAGACAAACTTTGACATCGGACACCAAGACCACCAAGACCCACCTTGGATCGCTGAGGATACGTAGTAAGTAAGATAGTAAATATTGTTTTATTTGACTCCATAACAAGGAAAATTATACCCTATCACCATTATTACAAAACGAAGATTAAAATCAGTCATGGTTTAAAAATGATGTCACTTCAGTATCTACATTTCTAGCGTAAATCCTAATACTGGATTTCGCAGGATTACGTCTTGCATTACCCAGCATATCACAGCATGCAGTCTCAGTGCGTCGCAGTCGCTACTGCACTACATCACGCTGCGACAGGGATTACGGGCAAGATGCATTGCTTGTCAGGTGCCCTGCTAATGGGATACAGGGCACGCGCTGCAGCAGGTAATAACGCAGGTGATACGGGAAGGCTTTGGAATTCGAGGGCGGATCAACGTCACGTAGTGTTACATGTTAGATTAGATTGCGATGTAGGTTCTGCGATATGTCTTATTATTTTGCTTTGTTATTAACGTCCTACACGTAGGACCTTAATTACTAAGTTGTCGAATACCAATGTAGTCAAGTCACAAAAAAATAAGAAGCAGAACGCTGATCTTATATCGCAAGATAAACGAATATGTTTCACACAGACACTAGACATAACAATGGATGTGAATGTTTACAGATAGAAATCTTGACAGAGACAATGTCTACATTTCTAGCATAAATCCTAATGCTGTTTATCGCAGGATTACGTCTTGCATAACCCAGCATATCACAGCATGCAGTCTCAGTGCGTCGCAGTCGCTACTGCACTACATCTTGACAGGTACTTGTCAGGTGCCCTGCTAATGGGATACAGGGCACGCGCTGCAGCAGGTAATAACGCAGGTGATACGGGAAGGCTTTGGAGGGCGAGGGATCAACGTCACGTAGGACGTTAATTACAAAGTTGTGGAATATCAATGTAGTCAAGACACAAAATAATAAGATTACTAAGATTTTTATACGACTGGTAAGTAGACGACCAGCCGGGTAAACATGCGCGCCGCGGAATAATTTGTCGACACTCGTATTGTGTCGGCGCAAGTTGCTTCTCGCTCACCTGACTGAGCGATGAGCGAGATAAAAGGATGCGCTCTCGCGAACGAGAGTCGACAATTTTTTTCGCGGTACGCATGTTAGGCCTACAGATCTCCTGATGGTAAGCTATTGCCGCCGCCCATAGACACCTGCAACACCAGTAGAGTCACCAGTGCGCTCTGAATATAACGTTAAAAACCGGTGTTTTATCGAGTGATTTTTATCGCTTACTTCAACAGTATACTAATATCATTTGACATTGGCAAACTACTCTCGCAAATCCTCATTTTTCCGATAAAAGAAAAAACAGAATTACTAAGAAGTCGACATTTATATAAAAATCCGGCCACTTCAGCGATAGATAAAATGGTGTCCTTCCAGATAGGAATGTTATTTATTATTTAATTATAACGGGATCGACCCTCCCTGGAAGTGCCAGTAATAAGTGCCCCTAAAAAGGTGCTTAAATTACCCTTTCAGGTAATGGAGCAAATCTTTAAATAATGGCGCAGGGGGAATTGATGGTAAATAAACGAAGCACACCGCATGAATGTTTCCATTTAGTGGTGAGTGAAATCCTATAGGAGTGGTTTGCGGACTATTTTGTGGTCCCTAGAAGAAACCCCTTTTTGACCGTAGGAGAACTACGTAAAGAATGGGCTGACATGACAGGTGTGATACCACGGCCTCACAGAAGAGCGGCGTGAAGTAGCACCTGCGCTCGGTTTCGCCGAGAGATTTAAGGTACCGGAACATCAATCGGGGGATTTCCGTCAAAAAATACCTTTTACTTATTTAGGTAAATGGTATTTCTTGTTATACATGAGTTAAACACATTTTGGACTTCCTTAACAACAATTAACAATTAAAACAATCCAATTTATACATGTATTTTTTATGTGATAGGTGGTATACAAATAGACGGATCACCTGATGGTAAACGATTGCCGCCGCCCATTGTCACCTGCAACACGTCAGACGTGCGCTGCCAACCTTTAACCTCCTTTCCTCCAATTGGGCCTCCGGTACCCTCACTCTCACGACGAAATACAGCGCAGGCGCTTCCCGCCGGTCTTCTGTGAGTGTGTGTTAGTTTAGGAAGCTTTCCTCAATCATTCGAGCGATGAAGTTTTACTTTGTAACGTCAAATCGATCAATTCAAACATAAAATTAACGATAATACCTCATCGTAGCTGTAAAACTGCCATAAAATGCATCAGAGGCGTAGTTACAAAGTGTAATCGAATGGTCGCCATCAGTCTCGCTGCGGTCACTACCCGGGGACCTATTTTTGATTCACTCTTTCATTGATGTTACTGTGTGCGTTTATATATAACTTTTATTTAAATCTGACCATTATCTCAACGATAAAGAAAAATAATTGTCATACATAGTAGATTACTGTCTATTTCCTTGGATTATTGTAAGTTATTTTGCTCAAATGAAATTCTGTAACTTATTACTATTTGAAAAGAGTAGCTACTGAGTTTCTTGCTGGTGTCTTCTCAGTAGAAATCGTGGTAGATTATATTATGTTTGACATTCATAAGTGTTATTTATGGACCTAACTTGAATAAAGATTTTTTCTATTTCTACTTGTCGCTAGTCGAGCGCACGTCTTCTACTGATTTTCGTTCGACATACGAAATTCAGCATTTTTGAATCACTCGACCGCAACGAGCGACCCCACCCACTCGTTGCTAGGCGAGAGATTAAACGTCAAAATAGGCATACATGATGTTCATAAACAGCCGTTACCGGTTTTTCTGAAATTCTGCATGAAACAGTTAAAATGTCAACTTTCGTGTTTTATTAGCAACATCGAAGACGCATGATTCAACAATAAGGAAAATAAGCTTCATGCGACTTAGAAGACGAATATGACATACGAGTACGTCGAATGCGACAACGCTATGTCACACGAGTGATTCAAAAATATGACCCCCGATCCGATTTAATCATCGATTCTAGTGATAAATGTCACTGATATTCGATATCAAGTGTAAATTTGGGGCAACAACTTTCGTATTAATGAATGGGTGTGGTTAAGTATTTTTGGGTATGTTTTTTCATGGATTTTCTGTCATTGGATTGTGGTTTTCGAAAGTTGATTTATGTTTTTCCGTAGGATAATAATCTGTACTATTTATAAAGACAACAAACAAGTAGGTTTTTTAATAATGAATACATGTGCGATGTATTCGACGCCTAGCGACATCTATTGACACTGTTTACACACTTGCTTTACGCCGGTCTTGTAAGGCCGTGGTATCACTCCGGGCAAGCCAGCTCATTTATGCCGAAGCGTGGATCTACCAAGGGAAAAAGTTACAGCTCAAATCACCGGTCACTTCTATACAACGTTTATTTTTACTCACTTGACATTGGCATAATCAAAGTTTCCTAAAGTGCTGTCCAAGTCATAACACAAAAATTATGTCGGGCCAAAAAAAGGCTTAGAGGAAGTATCAAAAAGAGTTGCTAACGCGATCACCGTAAGTGGACAGATATGTATGTACTCGGACAATGAAAAATCTACAAATGGCGGATCGATGGTAACTGAGATTACTCAGACGGTAGCCTTTTCTCTTACAACGACTGATTTGGTTGTTATTACGGTAACTAAATACTATCAAAATTCCCTTAATTTACTATGGGTTACAGGCAAATTAAGCTTTTGTTGAGCGCAGTTTAAAATGTGCCCAACAAAAAAAAGTTAAACTCTGACAAAGACTAACAATTATGACTCTTTTACTCTTAGCGATTTCTGTATATATGTTCCGTTGACACAAAGTATTATGTCGTTCCAGTCCTTGATACTTGGTCCTTGGGCCAAAGTCATACACTTACACACACTACGCTACAACATATTGTCTATTCCGGTGTGAGCTTAACGCGTTATGAGCGCCATTAATATAGGCTTAGTGTTTCTTTATGGGTAAGACGCCAACAGTTTGTGATAAAGGAAATCTATTTAGCTTCCAGAATAAATTAGGGCATTATAAAAGACTGGCACGCCCTCACTTCGCTTTGGACCTTAATTTAGAACAGCAACAATAGATGGCGCTGAATGTTGATTAAATCGCGCAACTGTTTGTTTCAAAAGTTATAAAAATTACCACATCCAAACGTTTATCCTATAAAAAAACTGAATATTTTTAATCTATCTACAATACTATCTATACTCACAACATATCTACATATACTTATATAGCTGCGGTGGTGATCACCAATCCGCATTGGGCAAGCGTGGGTATTAAGCCTAATTCCATCATAATAGCGATGACTATCAAGTCGTCAGTAGAAATCATTCTATGATGCACGCCTTTGCCCTGAAGTGGGTCAGTATACAGGCTGATAATATTATCAGCTTGTATACTGAACAAAACTAAAGAGTTTTACACATACTCGTATTTTCAGTTCATTGAACTATTCTAAATATTTCTTGAGTACTAGCTTAATGTTTAAATAGAAAAAAAACATTAACAAGAAACCAGTAAATGACCCAAAGCTGCTAATCTCGAGACTGGCAAAAACTATAAATGCTTTCAGAAGCCAGAGGTAACGACAGTGAGCGCGGATAATCCAACATTTTAACTTCCTCGGACTCGCCGAGTCTAGCTTCCACTTAAACTTAGCCTTGTCTATGTTTTATTAAGTCTATATTTAGGTGCAATTTATTTTCAACTAGTGATGCAGGCCTGGACTGTCAAATCTACCAACGCCATCTGTAGGTATTGGTCAAAAGTTAATTCCTGAACGAAAGTGACGGAGGGTCCCTATTTCGTAAGAAAAATTGAAAATGTATATATATATGTATAAAGGAAAGGGCATATCTCGCTCTGAAAGGCCGGCGGCGCACCTGTGAAGCCCCTGGTGTTGCAGGTGTTCATGGGCGACGGTAATCGCTTAACATCAGGTGATCCGTCTGCTCGTCTGCCCCCTATCCTATAAAAAAAAACCTCGATAAATTGCCATAATGTATGCATTCTACAACTCAAGCCCTCTCATTTGGTAGCTATATAACGGGAACCAATGTTGGCGGCCTTTTAATACTTCGGGTGTGAGCTTTACACTCCCCACAAGTTCGGTGACTCTGTACAAAACCACACACGTAGGTTGACAGAACCGACCGACCGACAAAAAAAAACGGCCTTTTAAGCTAAGCTAAGCTTTTAATAGCTAAGAACACTCCCGACTATTACCACTTTTAAACAACAAAACCTAATCCAAATTGGCTCATCCGTTAGGGAGCTATAGCTGGAGGCACGAAAGTATAGCGATGACCGTTATTTTGCGCACTTGTAGACTTTCTATCAAAATTGGTTTCTGCGCACTCAAGGTCATAACTAGACTTTCTTGCCTCGGACTATACGATGCTACAGACAGACAAGTCAAATTTAAACTACAACACAACGTTTTTGCGTAGGGGGTTAAGAAACAAAAAAAAACCATCCAAATCTTACGCGACACAGATAGTTTTCGATCTGCATGTCTATCAAAAATTAAAAAAAAAACAACCAAAACAGTGTTGCGTAAAGTTCCACCCACAATTTGTGCCCGAAGCAAATTGCCCAGTTCCGATCGAGTTCGTTATCCGCATCTGCGAAACTCGACAAAGTCCGGGCTTAGCTTAAATGACTCCACATTTACCTGGCTGCATCCTGCTTCGATAAATAATAGTTGCACTTTTTTCTACTCTCAAAAAAAATCGGACATCTGCCTAGTTCTCATATTAACGTGCTTATATCCCGGCTTTGTATACTAAAAAGTAAAAAAACTTTTAATAGTTTTACACATACTCGTATTTTCAGTTCATTGAACTATTCTAAACATTTCTTGAGTACTAGCTTAATGTTTAATAGAAAAAAAACATTGACAAGAAACCAGTAAATGACCCAAAGCTGCTAATCTCGAGACTGGCAAAAACTATAAATGCTTTCTGAAGCCAGAGGTAACGACATTGAGCGCGGATAATCCAACATTTTAACTTCTCGGACTCGCCGAGTCTAGCTTCCACTTAAACTTAGCCTTGTCTATGTTTTATTAAGTCTTATTTAGGTGCCAATTTATTTTCAACTAGGATGCAGGCCTGGGCTGTCAAAGCTACCAACGCCATCTGTAGGTATTGGTCAAAAGTTAATTCCTGAAACGAAAGTGACGGAGGGTCCCTATTTCGTAAGAAAAATTGAAAATGTATGTATATATGTATAAAGGAAAGGGCATATCTCGCTCTGAAAGGCCGGCGGCGCACCTGTGAAGCCCCTGGTGTTGCAGGTGTTCATGGGCGACGGTAACCGCTTAACATCAGGTGATCCGTCTGCTCGTCTGCCCCCTATCCTATAAAAAAAGCCCTCGATAAGTTGTCATAATGTATGCATTCTACTACTCAAGCCTTTTCATTTTGATACCTTTTTTTTAATTTATTATCATAATACAAAATTACATTCAAAATTGCACTGTATAAACCACTGGAGTTTGTCACAGTGCTAGGGTTTAGCCAGCCTATTTGCATTGCAATTGCATTGAAAAATACAATAGTATTACCACAGAAAAAATAGGAACCAGGTAAACATTCTATTAATTAAATTACCTATATAACGGGAATCAATGTTGGCGGCCTTTTAATACTTAGGGTATGAGCCTTGCGCTCCCCACAAGTTCGGTGACTCTGTACAAAACCACATACATACGTAGGTTGACAGAACCGACCGACCGACAAAAAAAACGGCCTTTTAAGCTAAGCTAAGCTTTTAATAGCTAAGAACACTCCCGACTATTACCACTTTCAAACAACAAAACGAAATCCAAATTGGCTCATCCGTTGGGGAGCTACGATGCTACAGACAGACAAGTCAAACTTAAAATACAACACCCCGTCGTTTTTGCGTAGGAGGTTAAGAATCAAAAAACCCCATCCAAATCTTACGCGACACAGATAGTTTTCGATCTGCATGTCTATCAAAAATTAAAAAAAAACAACCAAAACAGTGTTGCGTAAAGTTCCACCCACAATTTGTGCCCGAAGCAAATTGCCCAGTTCCGATCGAGTTCGTTATCCGCATCTGCGAAACTCGACAAAGTCCGGGCTTAGCGTAAATGACTCCACATTTACCTGGCTGCATCCTGCTGTGATAAATAAAAGTTGCACATTTTTTATACTCTCAAAAAAATCGGACATCTGCCTAGTTCTCATATTAACGTGCTTATATCCCGGCTTTGTATACTAAAAAGTAAAAAAAATATTGCAATTTTTTACGTAACATTGCCATTATAAGATTCGGAAAGACAATTTCTACCAAGAAGAAGGTAGTAGGAAAAAGAACCAGCAAGACACTTAAACTTAATTTAGGACGATTATAATGATTCTCTTTTCGAATTATTACAACGCACTCCGGAAAAGCCTATCATGTAAATAGAATCAGAATGGTATCAGATCGTGGCGATAAGTGACAACCTACTGGTCGTCGGCCAGTAGGGCGCCCACGCTGCCGCTGGCGGGATGTAGTAAAAAATTGGAAGAAGGAGATTGGCGACAAACTGCACAAGACCAAGACTAATGGCGACATCTCATATCGGAGGTCAACACCTATTTCGGGTTGTTGAGCCATTGGAGTAAGTAAGTATGTTAATAGAATCTCTGTATCCACAACCGTGAATTTCATGAATGGGCCGGCTCGACCGCAGTTATTACTCCGAAGACCAGCATGAAGTAGTGCCTGCGCTGTGTTTCGCCGAGTAAGTGAGGGAACCGGAGGCCAAATTGGGGGGAAAGGGGTTAAAGGTTGCCAGCGCACTTGTGACTCTACTGGTGTTGCAGGTCTATAGGCGGCGGTAATCGCTTACCATCAGGTGTTCCCTCTGCTCGTCTGCCACCTATCACATAAAAAAAATATCTCTGTATCCAAAACTGCGTTTCCCTTCACTAGTCGCGGGCGCGTTTTTCTCAGTCACGATCATTTTTGGAACGCACGGTTTTTGCCCATGTTTTTGCGTCGCCTGGTCCGCTGCCAACTGGGCCGCGCTGGCCCATGTGCCTCGGTGATTTATACTTCATCGCGGCGCTGCTAACACTGGACGGACGTTATTGGATAACTATTAGGGATCTTCGACGTCGATTAGAGCGGTGGCGGCTTTGTTGAACGCGCGCATTTGGCGAAACTGAATTCATGACTTAATCTGTACAGCTATCCCTTTCGGACTCACTGGGCGTAACTGTTGTTTGGAGGCGACATGTATGTACTCTTTTGTTATAGGACGGTTTCGCTGTAGGCGCTCAGAGATGCACTGTACCTACAAACTTAGGCCAGTAAGAAACGCAAGCCCTCATATTACTTACATATCGCAGACTTAACCTAGTCTTGGTGTAAACATGATGCTGTCACTTTTATTAGAGTAACAAATAAATGATTTCCGACTACAATGTGTAACAAGGGGGAAAACGTTTAAACTCACAGTACCTCTGTAGGCCTAACATGCGTACAGCGACAAAAGTTTGTCGACTCTCGTTCGCGAGAGCGCATCTTTCTTTCTATCCCGCTCATCGCTCAGTCAGGTGAGCGAGACGCAACTTGCGCCGACAAAATACGAGTGTCGACGAATTATCTCGTGGTGCGCATGTTAGCCCGGCTGGACATACTACAGTTTATAATCCATGCTGATATTATAAACGGGAAAGTGTGTCGGTCTGTCTGTATGTTTTTCCTTCTTTCACGGCAAAATGGAGCGACAAATTGACGTGTTTTTTTAACTAGAGATAGTTGAAGCGATGGAGAGTAACATAGGCTACTTTTTGCCCCTTTCTAGCCCCCCAGTTTAGGGAAGTGGGGGGGCGCGAGCCAAGCCGCGGTCAAAAGCTAGTTTCAAGATAAATGTAACCAGCATGTTAACATACATAGCATTCTAAAAAAGCATGTTTAATGTAAACATGCTGTTTTCATAAGCATGCTTTTTTAGAATGCCAGTTTAGAGCATGTGTGAGTACCTTTAGCCCAGCATTAGTACGCAGCCGCGACATAAATCACGCTGGCGCATGCGGCCGCTTGGCCCAGTTGGACCGCCACCAAGTGCGCGTTCACAGCTCCTTACAATGCTGTGCTTAAGTGCTATTTTCCCGATGTTTGTTAATTTGGTGCATCTTTTGATAGATGGTGCATGCTGCGCGATTTTAGTAGGCGAAACAAGTTTTATAAATGAATCGGTGAATGTTAAAACCACACAAGTAACACAGAGAAATTTTTCAGGAATGACAAAAAGCTATAAGGTCTGTTTTTTGTACTGATTAACTGCAGTTGTGTGACCGACGTCCCAAACTTATGTTTATTGTATTGAAAAAAATCCTAAAAGTAGCCCACATAAAAAAATAATTACAAGTAACCTATCGCTCATCCTAACTAATATTATAAATGCGAAAGTAACTGACAGACAGACAGCTGTCTGTCTGTCTGTCTGTTACTCTTTCACGCCAAAACTACTGAACGGATTTAAATGAAATTTGGTATATAGATGATCTAGACCCTGAGAAAGGACATAGGCTACTTTTTATTGCGAAAAGGGGGTTGTAAGGGGTTAAAAGGGGGGTAAAAAGTTACTTTTCCATTCGGACGAAGTTTCGGGAGGCCGCTAGTATTTTATAAACGTCCCAACATTAATTTAAGATTTATTTCTTCAAATATAAAACAGATACATGCAACAGTGCGATCTTAAGCTATTATTAACTGGTTACAAAGTAAGTATAGTTTCATTTGCGTCTTACTTTAGGATTTAAATAACGATTGTTATTGTTTATACCAAATCAAAACCCCCGCTTTATCAAAACAAGCTAGCCATTCCCCACGTTCAATCAAGAACTTCAGACCAGGGATGTTACTAATATTCGCATTCGCATTCGCTTATGCGAATGGTTCGCATCGTTTTTAAAATTCGCAACGACATTCGCATTCGCTTAAATCAATGCGAATGTTATGCGAATGCGAATGTGTGCAGGTCGCGCGTGCGTGACTAATCGACTTATGAGTGAGAAGGCAGCAAAACTTTTGTTCTTAAAATATAATTTACCTTTATTAAACTTTGACTACTGAATGTCTGTCAAGTTAGTACATTTTGTATGTTTTTTGTCTTTTAAGTAATAATAATGATTGATTTAAATGTTTTTTTTTACATTTGATGTAACTGATGTCTTAAGTACTTGACATTCGCATTCTCATTCGCACATTCGCGTCGTAAATATTCGCATTCGCATTCGCGAATGTGAAAATTTTGACATTCGTAACATCCCTACTTCAGACCTTCAACTGACTTCATTAGCTACTTTTATTGTCACCTGATACCAGTCACTGGTCTCCCGGGAAATTGCGCTAGTTCTAAAGGGAAAATGAACGAGCAATATTCATGGAATACTTGAATAATAGCAACCTTTCTGTATTGCGTTATTGGAGGTAGCTGAGGGTTGTGTTTGTATGATGTTTGCTTCGGTTGTTAAGTTTCAGATTAAGATAAATCCATACTAATATTATAAATGCGAAAGTAACTCTGTCTGTCTGTCTGTCTGTTACTCTTTCACGCCAAAACTACTCAACGGATTTTAAATGAAATTTGGTATACAGATAATCTAGACCCTGAGAAAGGACATAGGCTACTTTTTATTGCGAAAAGGAGGTTGTAAGAGGTTAAAAGGGGGGTAAAAAGTTACTTTTCCACGCGGACGAAGTCGCGGGCGGCCGCTAGTAAATAAATAAATGCGAATAATCACACCAATCAACCTGGTCTTAAAGCTAGGGCAACCCAGCATTAACTAGGGGGACGCCCCCAGAACACACCCATACCCAAGAAATTTTGATGGAGAAATACATTTAATTGCACAAAAATTAAATATACCTGTCACATTCAAACAAAAGCGATGCACAGTACGTGTGGCAGAGAGGGATTCGGTAGTAACTTTGGTTCGTTTTAGCCCCTCAGGTCATAAAAAGGAGCATTATAAACATTATGGTTTACCATTAGTAATTACTAGTAGCAAACAAGATTGACGACCCGGTTGGTTCAGTGGCAGTGAATGCTGCGTCTGGGCCAAGGGTTGCGCGTTCGATCCCCGCACAGTACAAACATTTGTGTGCATGAACATGTCTGTTTGTATTGGTCTGGGTGTTTTCTATGTATTATAAGTACGTATTTACAAAAAAAGTATTATATGTATACATTTGTAATCCCACTGTTGTTCTGATATCTGTAACACAGGTGCTTGAGCTACCTATCTCAGAGTCAGATCAATGTATGTGATGTAGTGAAATATTATTATTATTATTAGATTAAATATCCAAATTTTAAAAAGCTTACTTAAATCTGACCGGATATTGTCTAATTTTAACGGAGTTCGGACACGCAACCAAATGTCATCCCTATGACCGGCTTTATCCGGACGCCGGCGACCTACTGCAGCAAATGAACCCACGATCTTCTGTCCCATTCCGAGCGAGTTATTAAGCGTCGGACGCGTATATTATTGGGTCAAAACCGACGCATAAATTGGCCTAAACGAATGCGTGCGCGGCGCTCGTACACAGTGCAGTGCTCATCAGTATAGAGGTAGTTTTTTTTTTTATATACTAGAGGCGGCAAACGAGCAAGCGGGTCACCTGCTGGTAAGTAATCACCGCCGCCCATGAACATCTGCGAGATCAGAGAGGTCGCTGATGCGTTGCCGGCCTTTTAAGAAGGAGTACGCTCGTTTCTTGAAAGGTCCCTAAGTCATAGCCGTCAGGAAATACTGCCGCAGCTAAACTATTCCACAAGACTGAGGTAGACTGAGGTGAGGTAGTAAAATTATAACGCTAAAGAAGATAGTACCTATAGGTAAAGCAGTATAGCATTACATAGCTAAACTTAAATGTTTAAAATAGTTTACTGCAATTGTTGATTTAAATGCATAATTTAAATGTTTCTGTAACTAATACGTAAAGTCTTGTAACACACTTGGCTAGATAGAGTAAAAATTCAACACTTAAGTTACTCGCATACAGGGTTACATGATACATCTGAACAGAATTAACATACATAGTGATATGACCTTTTTTTTCACTGACTGAGAGACTAGCCAAACACACCAGACAAAACATAGTCTGAACATAGTATGTTAGTGTTAGTTTAAAACTAATGCTGTCTCGTTTATTTGCCAGTGTTATAAAAGTGACCTCATCATATTTTAGTTTCCAATTATGATAAGGCGGACTGTATTTGTGTTGTACATCACAAATTTTTTTCGTAATTTTAATCATTTCATACATTTTCAATCATTTACTTGTTTTGGTTTGATATACAATTGTTCTTACTAAAACTTGTGCAGTATTTTACTTCACTGGTATTATTTTTAGCTGTAGCTGTTGTGGTAAACGGTAATATTGTTTAGCTGTGAATAATGAGGCCTAATGCGAGTCATTGCCAAGAGTTACTGGGAAACAAGGTGCGGATTACTGCACTAAAGTATTTCTACAATAAAGAAAATTTATTTATTTATAACTTCGTACAATAGGCGAACTATTAAGTTGCTATGCCTCTTGGCATGAGCCAAGAGCCAAGAGGCATTCTTACCATAACACCAGTCAACCTTAATGATAAGGGTATCCTCAAAATTATAATTAAATAGAAGTAGTGGCCCGCCATCAATTCTTTTCGGAATCTTATAGCTTCACTTCGTGCCAATAGGTGGCGCTAGGCGTCGTTTGCATCGCGTTAGTGTTTCGCCTTTTCGGTTCGCATACATAGCTTTAAGATAGTTTATATGTCTATAGAATCTAGCTCTTTATAAATAGTAATAGATAATAGATAGGTATTGATATTTGCCATTCAGCGCTTCAGAACCCTATAAAGCATCCCCATTCGCTCGTCTTCATCGTAACTCAATTCCTGGTCTCAGGTATCTTAACGTTTAAACTTTAGTCGTAGATAAATGGTGCAACTGCAAAAACATGCAGTCCGCCCTGCGGTCAGGGCCGGATTGAAGGAAACAATATCACAAAATGTCTTTATTCAATTTAAGTCCTTTACAGAACATTTATGAATGTCTTATGGGGATTCGTAGATCGATCGTAACATCAACGTTGCTCGTTTGCAAGTGCCGTCGCCCCCCGAACCATGGCCCATCTCCTGGCATGCCCTTATGCCCGGACAGCTTACCAATAGCACAGAATACTTAATAGTACATGTACAGAAAGCCCACTCCTAAAAACCGTTTATGGAAATGAAGACTCAGGCTACCATAACATAACGTTGAAATTCCGACCGCCCAGCGTTCAATGCCTACCATTATTCATACCTAGAAGTGCGTTCTCTTTCTATCGCAAGCAACTGTCGCGCGTGCGTCGCCGCTCGTTCGTGATTTTCTACTAATTTTCCCCTCCGGAGGGGACGCCGCATGTACTTGCAAGTTCGATACCTACACGCGGAGTGGGACAGGCCTGCCAATAGGTAAGAAGAATAAGCTTTTAGTTGTTTAATTTCAAATTCCAGATGGCCGCTGCCACAAAATACTGTACCTATGTATGTAGGAATGTCGGGGAATTTTATAATCAAGAAGTTTATTTTGTACTAGTGGCCTGCGTTCGTGTAGTGTAGTTGTTTCGGGACTTGTTTTCCAATTAGTTGTCACTCCGGTTGATTCATACCGAAGCGTTACTCTCTCCCACGGTCAACATAGATCGACAGTCGCTTTCGTGCGCTTGCTAATCTTCTACCCAGGGGCTTTTTCAAACCTTTTGACAAGGGAAAACCTTGTTTGGAAACAGAACAATGTACTTATGTGGTGTTGTCTCAAAATTTATTTATAAAGTAACTAGTGGCCCGCCCTCACTTCGCTTCGGGACCGTAATTCAGAAATAAACTAATAGATGGCGCTGTGCTTAATTACATCGCGCAAGCGTTTCGTGTTTTCGGTTTACCTATAAGCCTTGTCGTTGTCTATAGAAGTTATGTATTTATAAATAGTATAGGTTTATTTATGTCTTCATACCTAACTTCGGCACTGCATCCAGCACTGCAGTACCCGGTTATCGACGTACAGCGAACCCGTATTCAAATAAGTTATCGGTACGTGCCCTGAATGGGATGCCCGGCGAAATGTGCCATGTAGTTGCCAAACGGCCGGACAAAAAGTCAATAGGTTAGGGCATGTTGGGAAATTTTGGGCTCCACTGCGCTTCAGCTTGTTGGGAATTGCTTAAATAATAGTAGTTTATGTGATTGTCTGTAGGCCTGGGTGAGTTTTTTGATAGTATTCGCGAGTGTTTTTTATGTGATACTAGCGGCCGCCCGCGACTCCGTCCGCGTGGAAAAGTAACTTTCTACCCCCCTTTCAACCCCTTACAACCCCTTTTTCGCAATAAAAAGTAGCCTATGTCCTTTCTCAGGGTCTAGATTATCTGTATACCAAATTTCATTTAAATCCGTTGAGTAGTTTTGGCGTGAAAGAGTAGCAGACAGACAGACAGAGTTACTTTCGAATTTATAATATTAGTATGGATGTAGCAGACGAGCAGGCGGATCACCTGATGTAAGCAATGGCCAACGCCCATAGATACCAAATTATGTTACGATGGTGTTTCCGAGCAGATGCGACCTAGTGATCTTCGAGAAAAGGGGTGTTATGTCCATGGGCGGAATGATCACTTACCATCAGGTGAGCTCGTTTGTCCGCTATAATATAAAAAAAGTCTCATATTACTTTATCCTATGTCCATACACTTCATACTTTATTCATACCTAATAACTCTGTTGTGTTGTGAATGTCTTATTATTTTTAAGTATGTCATGTATAATTATAAGTATCTGTACTTCTTATTTTCATTCAGCAATCTCTTTGCACTGCCTTACCCCCATTGCCAACACGCTGTTTTCTCTCCTCTACCTAAAGGTTGTCTGGAAGAAATCGCTACAAGCGATAAGTCCGTCTTATTGTACTGTCTATAGCTGTTGTTTCACACATGTATTCTATTTCTGTGCAATAAAGAATATCTATCTATCTATCTAACTCTGGTATGTTTGCAGTGCCCTTACGGGATATCATTCACATGTAACAAAGTACCTACTGGACGAAATTAATTTAAGACCTAGTGTACCTACACCATGTGACATGCAGACTAAATAAATAAATAGGTACACAAATTAAGATAGAAAGGGAAAACAATAACGTTTTTGGCAGTATGATAAACTTGTCCTCACGTCAACACTAAAAAAACTGTTTCAAAATTTGTTTTGGCGGTATATTTGAACATCGCTATTTAGTTATCGAATTTTAAACAAAACAGGCACAAAATAGAAAAATGTTTTTGTAAAGCTCCTTCTGAACGATTTCAGGACTTTGTCAGATAGCCTATTTGGATTATGTCGTTTATTTTCGTGGTGATGTAACCAGTCATGGTCAGTTTATACGTATCGTAGATTGCTTTATAAGCCGTCACCTATTTCCTTCTCCTTTCAAACGTAGTGTCATAAAATTTTAACGACCGTAAAGTATCTTTGTACGAATGTTTGATGCTGTCGTAAAGTGGAGTGAATTCGGACGCGTTGCGATTTCATGTGCGAAGATGAAATATGGTAGCGCAGGGTTGCTGCAAAAGATATCTTTAATAGTAGCTAGAGGCCCGCCCTAAATTAGTTTCGGGACATTTTCACACAGTAGTAACAGAGGCGCTGGGCGTCGATTACATAGCGCATGTGTTTCGTTTTTCGGTTTAGCTGTTACTTACTGCTTGGCGGTCCGGCTACGTTGCAGCAGCCGTGGTCACAAGCGGACTAATATCGGTAAGCGGTAAGTGCATACAACATACCTAACAATTAACATCGCAATAATTACCGTTTAAATATTTTTAGTGAGTACATAATTACGTGCTTAAAATAAACGTCGCGTTAATGATAATAGTAATTACAATTCTCTAAGTTCACTCGGATCATCTTTTTGTAGTCCTAGCAGCCCTGGAGATCTAGCTTACGTTGGCGTTCGGCGCGGGCGCCGCCAGCATAGTAAGTGCGGCCATTGTCATGCCGCCGTCATAACGTTTTATCGCTCTATTCATCGTTTCCTAATTAAGCAATTAGCATTCGTATTCAAATTAGCGTTTGAAGTGTTTTTAAAAAGTTAATTGTAAAGTCTGCTTTTTAAATAGACGTTGAGGGTTTTTGTATTTCGAAATAATTTAACGTGTTTGATAACACAGCGATATATTAAGGTGTTGGCACGGTTCGTAAATCCTTATTTATAAGAATAGTAGTACACTAACTAGGGTATTACTCGTTTTTCGGGTTCCGTAGTCTATTAGGAACCCTTATAGTTTCGTCATGTCTGTCCGTCTGTCTGTCCTGGCTCGTTCTCCGCCGTTTCTGCACCGATTGCCACGAAAATGTGGAGAGATGTATACTGATAATTCAAGAATTGGTTTTTAAAATTATCGAAAAATAATTATTTTGTTTGATTCCCTATATTTTTTTATGATATGCTTCAGGTAAAGAAAATCCTAGAGTAGGCCAATTAACATTAATTTTCTTAAACTCTTTCCTGGGTCTTGCATGCTAATCAGATCATGGCAGGCCTCACCTCGGGTCAAACAACTAATTGCCTGCGCTCAATTAGTCCTCTGTAATTGACTAATGCCCCAATTATTAAATTTAAATTCTAGCAACGAGCAAGTCGAAGGGAGTCAGGAGCGATCTTAGAGCATTCAACCAATGCTCTAAGGGAGCGATAGTATTTTTGGATTTACCCTCCCTTGAAGAAAACTAAAATGTCAAGTAAAATCCTGTAGACATATCCATCGGACCTTTAATAATAAAGTGTATGCATGTTTTAGTATTACAATCTAATACATATAAAGCTTTCTAATATTAAGAAGTGAGACTTATGTGATTGTACATAATGTTATGTGTACCGAATAAATAAATAATGACACTGTCGAATCAGTTAAAAACACAGTCAAGCAGTAAGACGCCTGTGTTAAGGGTTTTATTGACTTACGGATTCTGCCAAGCGGGACTACTCTTACTATCAGGTGGTCTATCTGCTCGTCTGCCATCTATCACATAAAAAATGTCTCTCTGATTAAACTGCTTGTAATCTTCCACTTTCTGGCAAACGTTACTGTTTTTACGACGGCCTCGATGGCGAAGTGGCTAAGGTGTTTGCCCAAAACGCGAAAGGCCCTGGGTTCGATTCCCGGACAAGTTCTAAGTTTTCTTGGGTGTGGGTGTTTTGGATTTACGCAACCAGTTAATTATCGTCATCTGGCACTCATAGTACAGGGGCTGCCCTAGTTTGAGACCAGGTTGATTGGTGTGATTTTTTTTATACTAGAGGCGGCAAACGAGCAAGCGGGTCACCTGCTGGTAAGTAATCACCGCTGCCCATGAACATCTGCGAGATCAGAAAGGACGCTCGTTTCTTGAAGGTCCCTAAGTCATAGCCGTCAGAAAATACTGCCGTAGCTAAACTATTCCACAAGACTGAGGTTCGCGGGAGAAAAATTCTCGAAAAACGCACAGTGCTAGATCGCCAACCATCAAGATGATGAGGATGGAATGACAGCCGCTTGCGTGTGGTTCGATGTAAGATGTAAGATTGTCTGGCGCATTTATTTTGTTTTTTTTTTCTTACTGTGGCACCTCACCTCCACAATGCCTCCAATAAACAGCCAAATGGAAGCCAATTGGCCCACAAGGACAAAGCCGGGGGCCCATTGTACACATTTGAATAAAACACTCTTGTTATACAACCTCATTTCCGGTTGAGTAGGGTTAGGCTGGGTGTACAAGCATTGTGAAATATTATAAGTAAATTAGAGGTATAATTAAATAAGTGAGAACGTATTGCTTTATTTCTGAGGAAACTCATCTTCTATACTATTTATAAAGATTAACCGGGTCGCGACATTTTCGCCTTATTTTAAAAACATGGGTAATACCTAACTTGAATTCTTTAGTAAAAAATAAGAAACAGCTGCATACTTCGCACCAACAAAATATTAGTACCTAGTACATAATAAACGTTTCTACTATTAATAAATGTGTTTTATTTCACCTTAATGGAACCAGCTTGAGTTTGAAAGTAGGTACTTAGTGGATCACGAAGGGTCAGTGTTAAAATTACCGGGCCATGGCATAACAAAGTTTGGGAAACACTGGTATAATGCATCAAGAAAGTCATGGAATTAATTGATGGCGCCACTGCCGCTTACGTCATAGAGTATGGCAGCCCCATTGGTTATTCTACTATGGAACTCCATCTCGCGTTCTATTATGTTCACCATGTGAATATTCACCTCAATCTTGTCAAGCATTACACTATCATTTAAGAAGCTAAATTCTATAACGTGATTGCGATATAAAGTCTCTAAAAATCTCTTAAGCCTGTGTATCCAGCGACTAAGCTTAACATCTCACGTACCTTCGATTTAGTATTTCGCCAAACCCTGGTTATCTCTCCCTTTTGATGTTGCCAGTATTTTGTCCTCAAAATTGACGTAGAATGATTTTTTATTTCAAACTATTTAACCCGACGAACTCTATATCGCATTTTTTTCGTCTTTCAAACCTTCCCTGGGCTTTCACGAATATTTCAAGATGAAAATTAGAAAAATCGGTTTAGCCGTTCTCGAGTTTTAAACAGACTAATGAACAGCAATTCATTTCTATTTAGGAAGAGATCAAAAATGACATAACATGTCTGCGTCTGTTTCTTCGCGCTAATCTTTGAAACTACTAAACGGGTTTCAATGAAACTTTTTTATTATAATACTGATTTGAGGTAATTGAGCTTGGGCAACATTAGGGTATAAATTATGTTGAAAAATCTTTTGATATCAAACCAAACTTCACGCGAGTGGAGATCTGTAGGACTACCATGAGTTTGAAATACTATCCTCGCTATCGAAAACTATCGCTTTGTCTCTTTCATTGTAATGCATTTGAAAGAGACAGAGCAATAGTTTACGTTATGTCAGTTTTAGATAGCAACTCATGGTAGCGCTACTGAGAGCGTACACTAACTTTTATGATAATATGATTAAATTTGTAAGGAATAAGGACGGTTAAGATTTGAAGTAACTAATGTACCTATACTCTGATTCATAATCATGTAAAGTAAACTGACAGATGTCAATGTGTCATTCCCAAACATTATCACTCAATTTGACACATGCAAAATGTCAAAATGCATAGAAACTTGTCATTGACATCTGTCAGTTTACATGATTATGAACCAGAGTATACTGTGAAACGACATAACTTAACGTAAAGTATAACAAAAGTATCGTCCTGGCAACCCTTTACACGTCTCTAGAATAAGCCGGCTGTACGAACTGGTGGCTAATAACGAAGCCTTTCCGTAACCAATGAGAATATACCTGTCACATTCAAACAAAAGCGTGCACAGCGCGTGCGAAAGGGAGGGATACTCCGATTAGGTCGTAACGACCGTTTCGTTTTAGGCCCTGGATCGTGTCGCTTTACAACTGTTCGGGGAATCCAACAAATCACCGGCTTTACGATAATTGTTCCCGTAAATCTAGACGAATGTTTTGATTTTGCAAGTATTTCCACGGTAATTCGTGTTGTGGATAATCTAGCAATAAGTTTGAAAGCTGAAGAGGAATAACGACATAAATCATAGTCTCTATAAATAAACGAAGTGTTAGATTCGCCTACACTAAGTCTACTAAAAAGGCAATATACACTTACACTTTTAACTGTGGGAGAGCCATGCTTCGGCATGAATGGGCCGGCTCGACCGGAGTGATACCACTGCCTCACAGAAAACCGGCGTGAAGCTGCTCCTGTGCTGTGTTTCGCCGAGTGAGTGAGGGTACCGGAGGCCCATCGGGGGAAGGGGATAAAAGGTTAGCAGCGCACTTAAGACTCCACTGGATGTTGCAGCGTGTCATGGGCAGGCGGCCCAATGCTTATATCAGGGATCCGCTGCTCATCTTGACTACCTATCACCATAAAAAAAAATACAATTTTATCATTACCCAGCGCCATATATTAGTTCAGTTTTAAAATAGTCTAAGTTACAAAGAATAATGAACAATATAATTTAAAATGCGATTTTCTCTACAAAGCTATATTAGACCAAATAAGTATTCAAGATGCAAGCAATGATTTATCCAGCCAGTGAGATCCTGATTTACAAATAGCGATATAATATCAACTTAAGAATGAATCGCAATTCCACTCAAGTACAAGCATCTTCAACCGGGATCTATTTCAGATCTAAAGTACATTTTATACCTGAAAATTCAATTTTGAATCTCCAAATGTTTGATCTATATCCCGTTTCGTTTACCAAATGATTTCAGCGAATTCTCCCAAGTTTGGCTTAATAAACCGTATCCTACCGTCACGGAGAGGTATTCCTTCAGCAAACGCTATGAAATATCTGCAAAATCCCCCGATGCTTCTGTAAAAATGGCATAAATCCAGCTTGGGAGGTAAACTTAGTTCGGAAGTGTAAAACTTACAAGCCGTGCCTCTTTGGCAGCGGTGCGGTAAAACGGAACGTGCGCGAGTAAACGTGAATTTTAGAATTGGTGTCAGGTTTATAGCGTAATCTGTAAAGTTGGATAGAAATGTAAAACGGAATATCTGCCTACTTAATGATGTCCATTTAAACACAGGATAAGAAATACAACACACACAAATGTCTCCTTTTGCTTAGTCATTGTTTGCCGCCGCCCATGAAAATAGGCGTAGTTAAAAATGCAAAAGTGTTAACTTGTATTCCCCTTCTCCCCGGATTAGGATACCGATACACTCACTCCCTTAGCGAAACGCAGCACAGGCGCTGTGTCGCACCGGTTTTCTGTAGGACCACGGAAAATTAATTGAAAAATTTAAATTGAATTTCATTGCTGGCCCGATCCCTAACACAAGTTAGGGAAGTTAGGGTTAGGGGGGGTAACAATACCGGCTGACGCCTCACGCTCTGAAAGATTTTCAGTGAATGAATGAATATGCTTTTTATTGCACTTTTTTCAATTTTTTTTATTGCATTTTTTTTTTAATTTTTTGCTTTGTTGTACATTACTCCTGTTATACCTAGTTTTAAGTTTTATACCTCTGTTTTGTGTGCAATAAAAAGCATATTCATTCATTCATTCATTTATTGCACACAAAACAGAGGTGTCCATATGGTACATATTACTTCGCTATTGTACTATAAGTTGGTTCAAGTCGTTTATTGTAGATCACTTTTTGCTTCAATTAGAAGCCAAAAGAAAGCCCATCAACAAAAAAAAACTCAATTAATTTTTGCTCAAGGCCCGCTCCATGTAAAGCCCCATCCTCACATCATGATGCGCCGCGCGCGCATATTTCACGGGCTGCCCATCCATTAGATCTTTTGTGTGATCCGCACAAAGCCCGCTTCTATCGGCCCGGCAATGGAGAACTCTCCTTTCAAAAACCCGGTTTAGGTTCGTCAGCGGCCATGATTTGAATGTAAGAAATGTCTGACGTAGGTTCAATCTAACCTTTGGTACATTTCGTGAAATTTTCATAACGGCTTCCTTTGGGCAGAACTTTTGTGGAATTCTGCATTTCATCACTTTACAACATCCTTATAAAGAGATAACTTCTATAGACAACTACAAGGCTTATAAGTAAACCGAAAACACGAAACGCTTGCGCGATGTAATTGGACACAGCGCCATCTATTGGTTCACTTCTGAATTACGGTCCCGAAGCGAAGTGAGGGCGGGCCACTATCAAATCATAATCTTAGTGTTATCCTGGTTATTCTTAAGCTTGTGCCTCGAAGTCTTGGGTCTGCTTTCCTACTTTTTGAGTAAAGAGTAAAAAAAATTGGTAAGGGGTTATTCTACCCTAACTTCACCAATATGTTTTAGTTTAGTATTATCATCACAAAAACATTGGTTAGTTTAGGTTAGATGCCAAAAAATCCTCGGGCGAGTTTTCCCTTAACCGAAAAACATTTGGTAGGTCTATGTGAAAGTAAAATAGTAATAACCGTCAAGTTCATCAATTTCCGAAAACTAACATATTATTATGATGCTAAATGTATCTTTCGAAAATAGTTAGGTACGTACTTTTAACGGTGACAAAAACCAGCGATCCTACATAGCAAGTATTACTTCTTCTTTCTTCGTGCTTCTCCCTTTCACTTAATACCTATACTTGTTGACTGAGTGAATCGGACCTCTCACATGCCTTCAAATTCAAATGTTATCAACATCGACCAAGACTCGGACGCCACTCAATTCCAAACTCTGAATATGAAATCGGACGATGGATGCCATGATCCCTTCCAGCGCGCACCAAAACTATTTCTCGCAGCGCACCAACATTAAAAAGTTATGTTTTTAAACTTTCGCGTTGCATTATACAAATACTTCATATAAACGGGACTAAACGCGACGAAAATTAATAAGTACATTCTAGCACTTACTGCTTGACGTTTCGACTGCGTTACAACAGCCGTGGTCACAAGCAAACCGTTTATATGAAGTATTAAAAAGTTATATACTACTTAATGTGTGTGTATATCATCGTAAACTACTCCGAAACGTAAGTTGATCAATTTCCTAGGAAGTTACAAACTGCAGTTAAAATGAATTGTTTTCACAGTGTTACATATTTTTTTCGAAAATAAACGTTTTGGGCCCATGAGTTCTAACCTAACTAATATTTGAAATTAAGTTATAGCACCGTTTGTTAGTTATTGAAAATCGATCAACTTACGATTCAGACTATTTTGCGGTGAGATACATATTCACACAACATCTCATATTACTTATACTACTTAGTACGGGGCCATGTCAATACATGACCCCGTATTAAGTAGCTTAAGCACTTGTGTTACAGATATCAGCCCAAAGAGGAATACTTAAATACGTCACAACCAGACACTGAACAAACACTAGTGTCCATCACACGAATGTTTGTCTATATTACTTATTCCCTTAAGTAATTTTTAATGCTGGTGCGTTGGAAAAAAAACTGGTGCGCTTAAAAATTGGTGCACGGAGAGATACCTCCGCCTGTGAAAACACAAATGATTTATGCGGAGTGACGTCACAAAAGTTGAACAGATAAAACGGAACGTTATCCGGCATCATTGTGTGGAGCACCCGTTTTCAGTTTCATAATTCAGCGGAGTTGAGCTATTATTCAGCCCAATTGTACATTCTAAGCAGAGGTAGTGTTGTTACGTAGTTTATCAAAATTATCGATATTTTTATGAGTTCAATAAGCTGTATGAGCCTTCATCCATACATACATTCACTCATCTCTAATATTTATCTTTTTTTTTAAATAACGCTGTCAAACTTTAACCCACTATCCCCCGAATTGGGCCTGCGGTAGCCTCACTTACATGGCGAAACACAGCGCAGGTGCTGCTTTACGTCGGTTTTCTGCAAGGCCGTAACAATCCAGTCGAGCCGGCCCACTCATGCCAAAGCGTGGCTCTCTCACGGTCAAAACGGTTTACAAAAGAAGTTGCTATAAAATATAATAGACTAAAATATAACATCAGTATTAAACGTAAGCCCATCTCTACTCTTACTACAGTTTGTATCTCGCTTATTACGTCCCAGTAATGAAAATATCGCTGGTATAAATTATGGCCCCACCACGACCTATTAAGCTGTTTGACGCAGAACAATTTAGCGGTCAGTCCGATATCCGATGGCGAAATGATAGCACACACATTGCACATGTTTTGGATAAACCAGGCGTGAAAATTCCTAGGGGCCGCACTCACTTCGTTTTTAGAAGTAGTTCTACCATTAGTTCTGATCTGATACCAATAGATGGCGCTGGATGTTGATTGCATCGCGCAATTGTTTTGTCTATAGTCTATTCCGCTTTTTATGTGATAGGTGGTAGACGAGGTGACGGATTTCCTGATGATAAGCGATTGCCAGAACACAGCGCAAGCGCTTCTTTTACGCCGGTCTTCTGTAAGGCCGTGGTATCACTCGAGTCAAGTCGGCCCATTCACGCCGAAGCGTGGCTCTCCCACGGTAAAACACAGTTTCATTAACATTGTTACTATAGAAGTGACGCTTTAAGATATCTACGCCTCCAAACTGGGTCCGTTTGTGTGAAAATCATAACAAAGTAACACAAACATCTTCATAACAAAGTAATATATTCAAAGAAATAATGACACAGAATAAACCAGCACTAGTATTATACAAGTAGTTCTATTAAAACCTCGGTTCGTTCATCGAGAACACGGAAGGACTTTCAATCAGAACTTTATTGGCTTTAAGCAATGAAGGTCGTTCTATTTAGATGAAAATGCCGCATTCAGATTGGTTATCTATCTATACTATTTATAAAGAGATAACTTCTATGGACAACGACAAGGCTTATAGGTAAACCGAAAACACGAAACGCTTGCGCGATGTAATTTGACACAGCGCGATCTATCAGTTCATTTCTGAATTACGGTCCCGAAGCGAAGTGAGGGCGGGCCACTAGTATAAATATAAAGTACTAGCTTTTGCCCGCGGCTTCGCTCCCGCCTCCCACTTCCCTAAAATGGGGGGTTAGAAAGGGGCAAAAATAGCCTATGTTACTCTCCATCCCTTCAACTATCTCCACTTAAAAAATCACGTCAATTCGTCGCTCCGTTTTGCCGTGAAAGAAAGACAAACATACAGATTACAGACAGACAGACACTTTCCCATTTATAATATTAGTATGGATTAAATTCGTCAGCCAATAATTTATCAGTCATTACTAAGTTGTCAATTAACACTATACATTTCTAATAGGTGGTTTGGATCATGGTATTACATTCACAAGTGCCCTATGACTGGCTAATGAGGCATTATGGCCCCACATCCGCACATCCGCGACCCTTTAATTTTCTCCGCGCGCAATTAAAAGGTCCGTTTCAGAATATCCGCTAATGCAGCCGGCTTCATTTGAGGGTTAATCACAGGTGTTGGTCATGCTCATTAGGAATAATAGCGGCAATTCTCTCAAATGTTCCTTTATTTATTCCACTTGCCAGGTTAGAAAGGTCGGGAGAAATTTTGCAAATCACTTTTAATAATTCTTTTTTACCAACCCTACCTGCCGGGGGTATGATTCTAGTACCCGAAATAACTTTTCATAATTCTTTTTACCATCCCGACCTGCCTGAGGTATGATTCTAGTGCCTAAAATATCGCAAATCACTTTTTTAACACACTTTCACTTTCAGTGGGTAATCCTACACCCATCACAGTAGTGATTACTTGATTTATACTTCTACGAGTATTATGGAGGGCTTAGCCCTGTACTGACAGTATCTACATGGGCTGATAATTTTACTAAAATCTTTTTTACCTAATTGGTACGATTCTTGTGTTGAAATGGAGTCATTACTCTAGATTTATTGTGCTAGAGGCGACAAGAGCATGCGGGTCACCTGACGGTAAATAATCACCGTCGTCCATGAATATCTGCTATATCAGAGAGATTGCTGATGCAATGCCATTTAGGAAGGAGTTCGATCTTCTCTAGAAGGTCCCTTAGTCGTAGCCATCGGGAAATACTACAAACCAAACTGTTCCAAATTACTGATGACTGATGATACAAGAATAAGCTGGATGCTTGATTAATAGTGATCGGATGTCATAATTGAATACAGATCTTTTTAAGATTTCGTACCTACCTATGTATAAGAAACCAAACCATTAACGATTATAAGATGAAATCGATTTCATTTTGTCAAAAAACTAATTAAATTTTATAGTCTAAAGACGCATTGGATATCGATGAAAATTAAAAATTTTTCAACTACACAGATTTAAAAACAGCACATTAATTTTAAAGAGTAATTGCCATTTATTTTTGACGTGATTTAAATATTTTATGTCGATTGCTCGAGAATCGCCCCCTTGGGAGCGAAAGAAAAACGTAGAAAGCGCACCAGCTCGAATTTCCGACATTGTTAAAAAAGTGATGGATGATGGCGCATTTTATAACCCTGCCTCACGCTTGAAGGATTGTGGATTTGATTCCAAACCAAGACAAACATTCGTAAGATGAATTTGTTCAGTGTCTAGATATTTAAATAAGGGTTGAGAAGTAAGTAAGTAAACATTTATTGACCAACCAAAAAGAGATTCAACACAAGAGTAGTAAGACACAGAATATATAATAAGAAGTAGGTAGATAAACGGAAAGGAACATTAAGTGCTTACATACATAGACAGATACATAGGTGGTCAATAAGGTCCAAACTCAGCATATGCCGCAGCTGGTTCATTGAAGCCACTGCAGCGCTGGTTTTCAGTTTGGACCTTGAGTGACGTTTATAAATGAGAGAGAGATTTTGTTTTTTTTTTATGATACAGGAAGGCAAACGAGCAAGCGGGTCATCTGATCTCAAGTAATCACCGCCGCCCATGGATATCAGCTAGCACCAGAAGGTGAGGACTCGTTGCAGGTCTTTTAGGAAGGTGTAGGCTAGTTTCTTAAAGATTTGAATGTCGAACTGATTCAAAAATACCGCTGCGGGATGTTGATTCCACAATGAAGTGCGTTGCAGAAAATGTCGGGTAAAGCGCACGGTAGTGGTCAGCCATGCATCGAGATTAATTAATTAATTAGTTAATAGGTAGATTTAGATTTTGTTATAGTTAATTGGGATTTGTTTATGATCTATCTCAAATGATATTTTATTTGGATTAATAATTTAAAGTCGTAAGACCCGAAAGTCATTGTAAAGGAAAAAACAACAGATTTCTATAACGTATGCTGTCTTTGTAGGCATAAGTAAAATGATTATAAAAAAATATGATTTAATTTAATTGACTTCTTAAATTATTGAGGTATTTAACACCTAAGTCTGAAGTACCAAAGTGCACAAGCTACTCAGTCAGAGTCAGTTTTTATTACCATCTCTCTCGCTCTTATACCTACACCACCAAAAACGTTAATGCCAGTGATAACAAATCGTACTTTTTGTGCAAAAATTCAACCAGTTTAAATTAACAAGCTAATTAACCCATATTCATTTAAAAAAGTACGTAATTAACGTGCCCAGAAGAATTTCTGAATTAGGACAGTGGAAGAAATTCGGGAGTGAGGGCCTGCCTTTAAAAAGAAATCCCCTGATTTTAGGGGAGTTTCTACCCATTATTAGGGAGTTGCAATTTGAATACGAAATATAAGATACTTGCGCAGTTATCTATTCGTTGCATTGAACTGGCTTACAAAACGACATCTAGATTGATCCCACACATAATAATCCAAGTGATAACTAACTAAACTTGTTAACAATAGTTAGCATGAGGAGTTGATTAGATTTTCCCGTAGCAAAAAATATGGGGCAAAAGAAAATTTGTCTGTAATTTTATACACAGAGTTACAATGAAAAACGACAGTATTTTAGCATTGTACAAACTGTGATCGTCACAAAATTATTCACATCTAATTGTCATTTTCATGTAGACTCTAAATTCGTCACATACTCGTATAATGTATCAACATTTGAGTGTTCTTTTACACAAAAATGAATATCGATTGTTAAGATATTTATGTATATCATAAGTAAATACTATAAGGACAGTCAACACTTTATGAACGTTTAAACGTTATCCTCTTTTTTATTCAAAGAGTTGGAGTTGTGTTGACTTCAAGCGCGTTATTAACTAAGCAAGTACTATAAATATACGAGTCCTTGTTAAATATCATAATGTTAAGCTCTGATTATATCAATTGGTTAGCAAAATAGTTTAATTTTGGTAAGGAAATTTTAATTTCCACCCGGGCAACCTGGCACGTACCTCGAGAGCCAGGACAAGGGTCGATCGGTCACTTACCTGGAACAAAAGAATAAGGTTACATCTTTTAATTTATGCTAATAAACTGCCAACTCTTAATAAAGATTACGTTTCGGCGGGTTTTGCTGTGTATGAAAATTTGGCGTTTTCCGCTTCGGCCTTTGTTTATGTTAGGGCGCTTAAATATTAATAAGCGTAGCGTTCCAAAATTATTACATAGACTATCCGCATAAATAAAACTTAGCGTCGTATATCTCTACTATTACTTTACTATTAAGGGGTTAATTTCAAAGTTAACGAGAAAGCTTGTAGGCAAACAGAAAATACGAAACAAATGCGCGATTTTATAGACACCTAGCGCCATCTATTGGTTATGTCCCGAAATGTACAAGCACAATGGACCAAGTAGGAGTCTAAGTGTGGAAACAGAGTCCACTTTGACATGTCCCGAAATGATGTCGCGTTCTTTCGCTGCAAAATCCAGCTCTTCATATAAAAAATCAACTTTCTATACATATAACGAAGGCGGTAATTGTCCGCTCACAAAATATAATTAAAATACGGCAGTAATTAATACTGAACCCTTCACCGCTGGGGGCATGTCGGGGTTCCTTTTAATTTGACTCGCGATGTAAGAATCTCTAGCTACTTTATTAGAACGCGCGATTTTTTGGGATTATTTTGGCAATTTATTTGTTTGGTGTTTTTCTTTTGATAATCGACTTTTTTTGTTGAAAATGGGGTGAAACACCTCAAATCGGAAGATAATTATTATAGAAACAATTACGATGAAGCAAATGATTCAAACTTGAAGGTCTATTTTTCTATTTCTTACGTTGCACGTTGTGTACAATTCTGTTGCGAGACGAAAAAAGATCTCTATTTGTTAAAGTTACTTTTTTTACATTATACCGGACAAACGAGCAGACGGCTCACCAGATGGTAAGTGATCACCGCCGCCCATGGATCTGCTATACCCAAAGATATTGGAATAAAATAATTTCTAATATCTTTGGCTATACCAAACTGATACAACAACTGACAGGAAATCTAGATTAATCGTCATTTGTTTTAATGTACTCTACTCGGCTTATGTCACAGCAATTACGAAGTAAAAGTTGTCAACTAAGACGGTATTGTTTCGCTATCAACAATAGTGAAAGTATAGATATGACGACCGCGATTAACAATGGTCTACCTTTTCACCAGATAAGAATGCTATTTTCTAGCACACTTTTAACAATAAACCACTTTAATTGATTTGACACGGGGAAATAGAAAAGGGTGTAAGGGTCACGCAGTGGAACTTCACACATCATTGGCTCAGCGACCTAAAGTGGATAGCTTTTGACGTCAAAACACGCCATCTTTGGTGCGAGAATCAAGGCTTTAAGTACCGGGGTAGATATTTTTAGTCTCTGAGTCTCAATCGACGCTCTCAAAATACACTAGTAGATATTATACAGGGTGGAAAAAAAACATTGGGAACTGGAGGGTATTAAGCTTAAATCATTGAGTTAGCACATACCACTAAAAGAAAACATCCCTTAATTTTTTAAGAAAAACATTATCTACATTCATAATACTTTTTAATATCCTTCGGTCAAAACAACTTTAGTTAAATAAAATTGAATGCGGTTTTATTTCTTAAAAAAAAACATGTAAAACGTGCTTACCTACTCATGGATTTAAGATAGTTTCCCTCCAGGGCCCAGTTTTTTTCCACCCTGTATAATAAATAATATCCCCAAACCGATTCAGCTACGGCGGCCAAATACAACGGGCAGCGACGTACGCAGGAAATATTATATAGGTCAAGTGTGTGCGCACACAAGTGCACTATTCCTTTATCCTCATATTTCGATGGGTCACTATAGTGACACGATCGAAGAGAGAACAGGAGGGCAATTCTCGGCGTACTCGACATTGATGTCGAATTAAAGAATTGTATGGACGAATGTATGAAATCTCTAACTTAGACTTCATTGTCGAGTGTACGAGAATTGGCAACCAGGCGCATGTCCAACAGCTTAACACATAGTTCTTTAAATTTTCGCGTTGCATTATAACTATTATTATTATAGACGGGAATTAACGCGACGTAATTTTTTTAAGCACATAATTATGCCCCAGCAGACGTCGCCGCGCACCGCCAGTTCGCTTGTGACCACGGCTGTTGTAACGCAGCCGAAACGTCAAGCAGTAAGTACATAATTATGTGCTTAAAAAAATACGTCGCGTTAATTCCCGTCTATAATAATAATAGCTTAACACATCCCAAGACAAGGGGTTATAAGACAGCCATCTGAGAATTTCTCAAAAGAAAAACTTAGAACTAAATGTAGGAATAAGTAAGAGCCAAGTTCTATTCTTCAGGCAAACATAAATACGCTTCTTATCTAGAAACGTTACAAGAACAAAACCTTAAAGATTTGAATGTAGACGCAGGCATACAAAAGTAACAATGGCACCGATTTTCATAGCAAGCCATCCCGAAGATGGCTCCATTTGTGTAGCCAATCTCTGGAATGGACAAAAGCTGAATCGCTATTGCGCATATTTCTCGCTTATAAGGGGAAGAGGGTTAAATTTTCACAAAAATCGCTTAACGTTATTCTTAATCGGCCCGGTAGGCGTTAACGAAAGGAAATTATCCCCAAAACCTGTATAAATCAATTGGCAAATAATCCAAAGATTACAATCCAAATATTTATCAAAAATGGTTAAAGACAATCGAGAAATGAACAAAGAAGAGCTCGCGCCAAGTCTCGCACAAAGGTGGCGTCATAAATTAGCGTCGACTTCAATTCAGGCGCACGATAAATCAAACGCCAGGGTGCGATATAAATTTCATCACCGAGACAAAAATCTGAAGATAGATACCATGTAGGTGGGCCATTCTTATAGATGTAAAAGTAAAAAACGAAAGTATCAGCCTATAATGTACTGTCCCATTGCAGGTCAAATGTCACCATCATAGAGATCTAGTCATCGCTACTATGATGGGGTTAGGCTTAATCGCTACGCTTGCCTAATGCAGATTGGTAATCACAAACCCGAGCTACATTCGAAAAATTCGAAGCATACATTTTGACCGACCCGGGAATCGAAACCGGTGGTTTAAGGACCGACCGTGATCAGATAGGCCAACGCGCCGCATAGAGATGTGGCAGTCTTTAAATCTCTATTCCAATCATACGTTTGTCTAGAGAGGGCATCAAACCAACGACCTGTGCAGCATAACCTTACTTATTACGAAAATATAGATGAGGGTGCCGTGAATATCCTGCTTAAGATTGACTCTTGATTTGATGCGACTGAAGATGCAAACTATTTACCTCCCACTCCCATCCTAGTCTCCGTGACATCCGTCCCTCACACGTGACGGGAGAGTGGTGTCAGTGTCCCGCCCTACGGCTCACTCCGTCACTGTGTCACGCCGGAGTGACAGACAATTTGCCTGATGGACCGTGGCGGGCGCGGCCACAAAGAAATGCCCGGGTTAATGTACGCATACGCTTAAAGTGCTGGAAACAGTGTTGCTAACTTACCGGCTTTCGTGGTAGATAATACCTTTTTTTTTTGTTTTTTTTTTAAGGGATAGGTAGCAGACGAACAGGCGGATCACCTAATGGTAAGCAATTGCAATTGGTTAGCAGATTCTGACACAAAGCTGGGCAAAGGCCTCCTCTATTTCCTTCCGCTCTCTCTGATCTTAGCGTGTGATTCCCAGCCCCCAGATAATTATCGTCATTTGGTACTTATAGTACAGGGGTTGCCCTAGTTTGAGACCAGGTTGATTGGTGTAATTGTCTGGCGCATTTATTTATTTTATTTATTCCCGGTTTCGTTCAAAGCTATCGCTATGAGGACCAGGGTACGATGAGACTTGAGACATTCAGGAATATCATTTAATTGTGATTTGGTGGAAGACGAGCAGACGGTCATCTCATGGTAGGCGATTGCCTACAACTTACTTTAAATAGCTTTTTCTATCTTTTTGTACAGGGGCTCCTAGTGCAGGTAAAATGTTAATAATATGAGCACTAATTGTAAAACTATTTATTGATCATAAGTTTGTGCTAGGTTTAAGTTATTTGCAATAAATATTTTATTTATTTATTTTCATACATTTTACTGGCATTTTTTTTCGTATCGTTCATGTATTATTTATTGACAAAAAATAAAACTCTATTTTACAAAATTGTATTTGTTTAAACTTTTCTTTTCTTGAAAGGCCGTCCAGAGCTAGTTCATTAAACATCTAAAAACAGTTGATCAATTTACGATTCGGACTAATTTACAGTAACAAGAATTAGACAAGTTATTTTTGGATTTAAACTGATGTTGTCACTCTTATTCCCGACTTATAAAAGTGACACCATCATATTTACACCATGACTAACTTTAGTTCCCGTTTCGTAAGAGGGTATGAGTTTAAATTAAAAACCCATTAGTCACGTCAGGGAGGTTCTAAAACTCTGACATTGGGGATTAACAGCCCACACGATAAGACGAAGAAGGTTTTGTGCGAAATGAATGATGAATGTTTGAGGCTAAGGTTTTTATTTTGGAGAAAACCTTCAACTATATCTCACTTGATGATAAATTATGACAGGCTAAAAATGCGAACTTCATTCGGGGAAGTTCAAGTAAAGTAAAGTATCAGCCTATATTACGCTGTCCCACTGCAGGGCAAAGGCCTCCATCATAATAATTTCTCTAATGCTTGCCTAATGTGAATTGGTTTTTTTTTTTTTATTACAGGAAGGCAAACGAGCAAGCGGGTCACCTGATGGTAAGCTGATCACCGCCGCCCATGGACATCAGCTACACCAGATGAGTGCGGATGCGTTGCCGGCCTTTTAGGAAGGTATAGGCTCGTTTCTTGAAGATTTGAATGTCGTACCGTGATCACAAACTCGAGCTATGTTTTTTTTATGTGATAGGTGGCAGACGAGCAGGCGGATCACCTGATGGTAAGCAATTGCCGCCGCCCATGGACACTTGCAACACCAGTGGAAAGATTCGAAAGATTGGGAACATTATCACATATTTATAGTTCAAGTGCCTTCAATTTAACTGGTGGCAATTTCTTTTTTAAGTATGAGTAGTTAGATGATCAATCAGGTGCTAATCCGCGATTGCTGCCCAAGGACACCATTAGAAGATGGAGTCATCTCTAAGCCTTTTTCGTAATGTTAACATCGTGAGTAGAAGGCCAGTCGGCCGTCCGATATCGCTGGAAGGATGAGGTCGAAAAAGACTTGCACGGACTCTCGGAAGATGACTGGCAGGAGGTGGCACAGGATCGACCAAGATGGAGGCTCTTATTATCGGAGGCCAAGACTCACTATGGGTCGGTGCGCCAACCTATTAGTTAGTTAGTTAACGTCGTGAGTACGCTAGGATTACGCTAGTACTCATCACGAAGCATCTTTGATGACGTTTGGTATCGTACCATGTACAGGCCGCGGCACGTATGTTTAGCGCTCAGCGTAAGTAGAGGCGATGTTTGCGCACTTGTAAAATTGTATACTATAATTGATTTTAAAAGTTCATTTTATACTATAATAATTGATTTCTGAGCTAAGAAATGGAACTCCCTGTTGAGGTGGGAACTGTGGGAGAGCGACGCTTCGGCATGAATGGGCCGGCTCGACCGGAGTGATACCACTGCCTCACAGAAAACCGGCGTGAAGCAGCCCCTGTGCTGTTTCGCTGAGTGAGTGAGGGTACCGGAGGCCCACCCGGGGGGGAAGGAGATAAAAGGTTGGCAGCGCACTTGTAACTCCACTGGTGTTGCAAGTGTCCATGAGCGGCCGCAATTGCTTACCATCAGGTGATCCGCCTGCTCGTCTGCTACCTATCACATTAAAAAAAAGTCTGCTATTCCCGATCTCTATAATCTGGACATCTGGACAGGCTTCTTCTAGACAAATGCGGGCCATCCTAGACCTCATCGTCACTTTCCATCAGGTGCGATTGTGGTCATGCCTATTAGTCTTTTTCTTTAACGTTGATGGTCATATCAGCCCGGAGATACCTCAAGTTATTCATAGAAGTTATCACCAAATATTTCATTCTCAATTATGTTTACTTCATAGTTTTTTAGATTTTCGCGTTGCATTATAATAACTACAAAGTATAAACGTTGCGTTAATTCTCGGTTTAATCCATACTAATATTATAAATGCGAAAGTACTCTGTCTGTCTGTCTGTCTGCTAATCTTTCACGCCAAAACTACTCAACGGATTTAAATGAAATTTGGTATACAGATAATCTAGACCCTGAGAAAGGACATAGGCTACTTTTTATTGCGAAAAGGGGGTTGTAAGGGGTTGAAAGGGGGGGTAATAAGTTACTTTTCCACGCGGACGGAGTCGCGGGCGGCCGCTAGTACTTTATATGTTTACTTCATTACCTAGATGCTCAGTTTCACCAACTACACGATGCACCGATCCGATGCATTAGCGCATCGTCAAATGAACCGCGGGATTAGTCTACACTTCGTCGTATCTACCTGAAGATACGTCCCAGAATTGCCAGTTTAGTACCTTAAGTTTTATTTAAGTGAAAGGTGGCAGACGAGCAGACGAATCACCTGATAGTAAGCGATTGCCGCCGCCCATAGACACCGGCAACACCAGTAGTCACAAGAGCCTCGCTGCTAACCTTTAACCCCTTTCCCCCCAATTGGGACTCCGGTACCCTCACTCATTCGACAAAAGCGCAGGCGCTGCTTCACGCCGGTCTTCTGTGAGGCCGTGGTATCACTAGTCGAGCCGGCCCATTCATGCCGAAGCGTGGCTCTCTCTCTAACTGCGCTAGATTTAGCACTAAAATGTTATGTACCTAAACGCTAAAATCTTACATTAATCACCTGACTTGACACTTTTCCTAGCACTAAATTAGAGGAGCGACGGATTCGACGCCTATTCAAAAGATTGGACGGCCGTTAGGTCGTAACCGAAAATGCTGGAAGGTGGATTGTGATTTTGAAGCTTTTGTCCTACAGTGGGACAATACAGGTTCTTTTAAAATAAATCGCCAAATCAAAAATTGGCATAAAATTTTATTAAAATAAATAACACGTCGTAAGACCCAAAAGGCCTTTTAAAATGCATAAAACAATTGATTTTCCTTTGTGTCTGCTGTCTGTTACGACGTATGCAATTCACGTTACCAAATTAAATATTTTAAATGAATTACGGGTCATTGCGGCCATTTTTAAACACATTAAAATGAATTTCATCAGTAAAAAAAAATGTTTTATATGATAGGTGGCAGACGAGCAGACGGATCACCTAATAGTGATTGCCACCGCACATAGACCCGCAACACCAGCGCAATCACAAGTGAAGTGCCAACCTTTTAACCCCCTTTTTCCACATTAACCCGACGAAATACCGCGCAGGCGCTACTATAAGGGTTATTTATTATTATTTTAAGGTAAGGAACCTTAAAAATTAAAAGAAACAAGAGAAATAAAAACAAACACCACGCGAGTACAATATGCGTGAGCGCAGAAATGCGTGCAAATGTTCATATCACATAATGATGTTAATGTAATCTTGATGTTAATTATTGGTTTTACTTTTTAGGTGCATGTATTGTCATACTACGTGGTAAAGTGAAATGATGATTGACAGTATCAAACACATCATACATCATGTAAACAAAAAAATATAGATGATGTCGTAGTCGATATCACAAGCCGACGGGAACCACCCGTGTTAGTTGATGGGTGATTCTCATCGGGATGTGACTTTCGTGGCAGTTTTTTAATCCATATTCCTCCAAAATTTAAATAGGAATATTAAAATCTACCGATCATATAGAAAAAATATTTTATTAATATCGTAATATTTGGCCACGCTCGCAGTATGCACCCGCAGAGGTGGACCAAAATCGTCACGCAGTGGCAGCCTGCAGATGGCCGTCGCCTGAGAGGCAGGCCTAAGAAAAGATGGCGTGACGATTTGGATCATCACTCCCGGGACTGGGAAATAACGGCAGCGAATAGGCGCCAGTGGAAGACCTTAGGGGAGGCCTTTGCCCAGCAGTGGGATCAAGCAGGCTAAAAAAATCGTAATATTCCTAAATTTCAGAGGAATACCGATTTAAAAAACTGCAAAAAAGTCACATCTCACTGCTTCCTCCAGTCAACAAAGTTCTTTATGCGGACCGCGGTGGTGATTTCACCCCCGAAAGAAACAAACTTCTGGTTTAGAGGATTATAGTATCACTCACCATTTCTAGATATGACTCTCCGCAGCATATGACCGAACCGTCTCGCGCCGAGGCAGATCCTCTGCTGCCTCACCACCTCGTCCAGACAGTCGCTGTCAGTCGCCGAGCCCTCGCTATCCCCAGACACCGACCCCCTCTTACTGACGTCATCATCCTTGACGTCTAGAGCCAACGTCGGTTCACTTGCCCCCAAGTTTTTCTCCCAACTAACACTTTGATCATCACTAAACAAATCATCAAGATTAGTCTCTAATAAACCTTTGGCACTGCATATCACTTTACTTCTGCTATCATCTCGAGTGATGATCGCATCGACACTATTTGATAAACACTTTTTATTCTTATCTCCATGTTTTTCCTGCGTCCTATTCGCTCTAAGCGAATTTCTACCCTCATCGGTTATCTTAGGGCATATTTGGTTTTGCGCTCGGAACATATTGGATATGACGAGCATTTTCACTGTTTTCAAAGCACTGGCACTTGTTAGACATTCCATCACTGCATTCCTTTAGGTATCACCGCTGCAAGGGCCTAGGACACAGAATAATAAGTACGGACCACACATTGATGTTCCCAAATCTGTCAAATTTTTTCAATCGGTTCTCATTTTAACGCCAAAACGTCAAATACTGTCCCACTGCAGGACCGAGGCCTCCATAATAGAAATCAGGTCATCGTTACTATGATAGGATTAGGCTTAGGGGAAAGGACCCGATTATCGGATAGTTGCCCAATTTCGGATACATCAATATCTCCTTAGTGAAAAGCGCTACCTATCTTGCACCCCCTGTCCCTAATAGCATGCTTCAAAAGAGCAGCACTGCAGCGCATGCAGCGCAATAGTTGGTTTAATGAAGAAAAAACGAAGACACGTTGAAATTTAGTCGCAAAAAATATTACATTGTGGAGTTTCTGGGCCAAATTTTGTAAAAGTAAGTGTTTTAACGAGATTTACTTATATTTTTTTATAATTGTTATTAGTTGGTTAACTTTAAAAACCTAGTTAAGTGACAAAAATATACCAAAATATTTTGTGATGTTATGTGTTTACCTACTTGTTTGAATTCCTTATATCGGATACTTTTTGTTGCTCAATATCGGATATCCGATTTTAGGTGAACTTGAAATGTCGTAGCGGTAATTCTTTTTTTGTTTTGATTTCATATTCAAAAAATGGATAGCAATACAAACAGAAAAACTTAATGTCCTCGTGCCATGAAAAAACCATATTTAGCTGTGACAAATAAGGAGATGGGGTATTTAAAAGCTTCAAAAACATTTGGTGTTTCGAAGATTAAAAATTTTAGTTATACAGTATGGAAATAAATAACTGTGATTTTTGTTTAAAATATTCAGAATCTATAATATAAAAATGAATCGCAAAATGTGTTGATAAGCGCATAACTCAACAACGCCTGGACCAATTTGGCCAAATCTTTTTTTAAAATGTTTGTTGAAGTTCAAGGATGGTTTTTACGGCGAGAAAAATTTGAATTACTTTTCCACGCGGACGAAGTCGCGGGCGGCCGCTAGTATATTATAAAACATAGAGAATGAATACTAAAATTAAGTAACAAGTCTTTAAAAAATTGTAAGAAGGTGTTATACTATTTAAAAGTAAAAAATTTAACCGCAGTTGATGATTAAGATGTATTTTTATAATTTGTGGAACTTAACTGGTTACTTAAAAGCATAACTCAAGTTTTGTTTTCACATTTATTAATATAATTTATAATGTTAAAATGGCTTCTCAATATCGGATATCCGATATTGCCACAATTTCGGATATCCGGTATTAGAAGACCACTTTGTCAGTACCTGATTTCGGTATTAAATTGGAATTATATAATTTTCTGTATTATTATTCCACACATCCATCTAACTCCTCTTAAGTTTAAAAGTACATGTATCCATGATTACAGAACCAAAATTTTATTTGTTTTTGATCATTAATAATATCTTTTTTAACGGATTTTCAAAAAGTATCCGATAATCGGGTCCTTTCCCCTAATCACCACGCTTGCCTAATGCGGGTTGGTGATCTCAAACCTGAGCTATCAACATCATTGAGGAAATTTAACAGATATTGGTAACCTAATGTGTGGCTGAGTAGTGGTTGAGACATATTCCGGTGGTCATCGTTCGGTCAATTGTAATCCTAAATGTACTCGTAATCTTGATTATGTTTCTCCCATTTATTTTGGCGATGCATCGCGCCTTTTGATGTGAATCATCCCTTTGATGATATGTCGAGCCATTGGCTATATTAACACTATGATAGTACGAAGTACTAAAGGCAACGCAATAGTAAAGTACAGATGTGCAGATTACGCGTGGTGCATATAACACGATTGTTAACGTCGGACGTTGCTATCTAGTTCCGTTTATCAAGTCTTGATTGTGTTGTAAACGTCAAATATCTACTCGTAAATATTGTAATAAACAGTAGTTTTTATATTCTTTCCATGACATAAATAGTTCATCCTTCCTTCATCATAAATAAACTTCACAGATTAGATAGAAACACAGTTTATGTACTCGTTCTTCGAGTAACTTAATTTGAAAAATTTTTTTTTTGACGTTTTACTATCAGGGCCAGTTCTAATTTTTGTTTGGTTCATATTATTATTTCTTAACATTTCGTAAACATGGGGAAACGTTACAAAATATACCTAGATATGACTTTCTGTACTTCATTATTGCGGTATATGTGTTTATTTGACTGTCACGTTGAGTGTACGTACTAAGCTGTATGCAAAAAAATATCCACTATCAAATATGGTATAGTTTCAAAAAGTCGACTTGTGGCAATATCGATAACATTTTTTACGATATTGGGTAATTAAAATAGTTGTTACTAGTCTAGTGATTACTAGCGCCCATGGACGGATGTCAACACCTGTAGAATCAGACATTTAAAACAATCCCATTGCTCAATAAAAGCCTGAAGCGTCAATGACTACAAACTACTAAACGCCAAATTGATCAAATCAACATTATCGAAATTAGACCCTCCACGTAAATGGTTCACAACATCTGACATATCCGTACAAAACTCCCCTAAAATCTCCAGCCATTAAGGCCCATTTTCCCGTCACAAGGTTCGTGGTAACCAGGCAAGTTTCCAGCAAAATCCAGAGCCAGCAACATGCAAATGCATTCTTTACTAGCACAGGCATTATTCAGCCGTAGAACATCCAACGCCGGTGATATTTCGTAAGGTCTGGTCGGGCACTGAATAAGTAAATCAGAGAGTGACTCGCCACTCAGTAGTGATGGGCATGGCGAGAAATTTTGGCACTCGATTCAGAGGACAGTTTAAATTATACTATTTTAGACTTAATTAGCATAGCATTACATAAATACAATTCTATTCGATTTATAAAGAGACTAGCTTTTTGCCGCCCCGCGCTTTGCGCGGGTGCGCCTTCAAGCTAGGTCTGCGACGCTTAGCCGCTACGGGCTGCGCCCTGCGCGGCGACGCTACGTGCTTCGCCCTCCGCGGAGCTTCGGCCTTCGGCCTCGCGAGACGCAGCTCGGCCTGCGGCCCTCGCGAAGATACACGCGGGGCGGTTCTCTGTCTGTCACGGCTGCTCTTATACTTTTTTGCCAACGGAAAGATAATCAAATGTATGATCTGGGACGGTTGCGCCCTACGCGGCGCTCCTCTTAGTTTGTCGATAAGCCTTGTGATGGAATAGCCGCTTCGGGCTTCGCCCTACGCGGCGCACACGATGGTTTTTGTGTTAGATAAACTTGTGATAAATGGCCGCTCCGGGCTGCGCCCTACGCGGCGCTGCCGTTTGGTTTTGTCCGTAAGCCTTGTGATGGACGGTTGGTTTTTATGTTTAATAAACTTGAGATGGATGGCTGCTCCGGGCTTCGCCCTACGCGGCGCACCGGTTGGTTTTTATTTATAATAAACTTGAGATGAAATAAGTAGCCGCTTCGGGCTACGCCCTTCGCGGCGCTCCGCTTGGTTTTGCATGTGTAACTTTCGATGAAATGAAATGGTGCTACGCTTGGTTCTGCGTATGAAACTTACAAAGAAATAGCCGCTCCGGGCTTCGCCCTACGCGGCGCTCTGCTTGGTTCTGCCCGTCTATCTAACGATGAAAAGCCGCTCCGCTTAATGTCATGCGTCGTGTTTCTATTAAATGGCGCTCCGCTTAGATTGATATGTCGTGCTTGCGGTGGAATGGCCGCTCCGGGCTTCGCCCTACGCGGCGCTTCGCCTTTGCTTCTAGATGTTGCATAGAGCACAATGAAAAAGTCCATACATACTGTTAGGAGGCCGCTCCGGGCTGCGCCCGACGCGGCGCTCTGCTATATTCTCGCAACACACCAAGTGATTGAAATTGGCCGCTCCGGGCTTCGCCCTACGCGGCACTCTGCTTGGTACTGCCCCTGAAAGTCAGGTTGAAATGGCCATTCCAGGCTTCGCCCTTCACAACGCTCCATTTGGTTTTGAAGTTCAAACTTGTAATGGAATGGCCGCTCCGGGCTTCGCCCTACGCGGCGCTCCGCATTCATTTTTCGTCGCACCCATATGAAAGTGGCCGCTCCGGGCTTCGCCCTACGCGGCACTTCGCCTTTGCTCCGCGATGTTACGTTGAACACGATGAAAAAGTCCATATGTACAGTTAGAAGGCCGCTCCGGGCTGCGCCCGACGCGGCGCTCTGCTATATTCTTGCAATATAACGAGTGATAGAAATGGCCGCTCCGGGCTTCGCCCTACGCGGCGCTCCGCTTGGCTCTGCCGCTGTATGATATGATGAAATGGCCGTTGCGGGATTCTCCCGGTGCAACAATCGATGTATTTGCCGCTCCGGGCTTCGCCCTACGCGGCGCTTCGCATGGGTTTGTGAAGAAAACTCGTGATGAAATGGCCGCTCCGGGCTTCGCCCTACGCGGCGCTTCGCTCAGTGTTCGGGGCTTGTGTCGAGTATTTAGATTTTTCCATTTAAGCTCGATACAAGCCCACACTTGATGCCTACGCTGAGCTGGCTAAGCGATTCAAAGTTCATAATAGTAACGTTAATGTCAGTAGGTAGTGCTAACAAGCACAAGTGATAAAATTACTTTATGAAATTTTGATTCAACTTAATTTAAATTTTTAGTTACACTAACCGCATAAATATTGTGGTAATACTATATAAATATATGAAATTACCAAGTTATATTTGCGGTTCTTCTCATTGATTTTACATAAGTGGTTTCGTTTGAAACTCTAAATTTTCTTGAGTTTTTTAGTTTTGTATGTTATTGAATCTTTATAGTTCCTCAATATGATATGGTCACTGTAAGTTGTTAGGTTTGAGAATTACGTAAAGGTCGATAAAGCAGGCGACCCGTTGTATCATCAATATCAACTCAACTCAATTCCCTTCCATAGTCCCGGTTTAGTTGCCATCTCTCCCATAACCCTAATATTTTGTATCTCCATCGCATGTTTTCATAATAATTCTTCTGGCTGGTACAGTGGCCAGCACATCAAGTTACTACAATCTGTCAAATTTCCTTAGTTGATATTGAACCAAACACGTTTGACATAAAAGTGAAGTTCGATTGAAGAAATTTGACAGATTGTAGTAACTTGATCTGCAGGCCACCGTACCTATGTGTAGGGTTCAGCCGACTTCAGTACAAAATGTATGGGAAAATTTCGTAGTAGAGTAAAAAAAAATTTTCTTTTTTTTTTCGTCGCATGTTTTTGTAAATGCTCTGGTTGGTTGAGAATGACAATACATGTCACTTTTTGACAGGGCACAATACACAGACGTTGAGTATTTACAATTTTACGTACATTTTACACAAGTTTTGTACTAAATCTTAAAATTTTCCTTGAGGATGAAGTTTTTTTTTTCTACCATTTTGTAGCTCTTGTTAATACCTACCATAAAGATTATAACAACGATTCTCGTCAAGTGGCGCCAACTGCCCGAAAAATCGGCTTTTAAGTGCGAAAAACTCAACATTTACAAAATGGCCGCCAGCTCGTCCGCCATCTTGTTTTTTCAACAACCCATATTTTTCCCATATTCTACAACATATACCGCGTCGAACCACGTTTTTACTTTTTCTCTGAGATATACTGCTCGCCCAAGGAACCTCTCAAAAATGCCCCTGTCAAAATTTTCTTTTGGACGCTGCTCCCAGTGTTGCCAGTTTATTTTCATGAAAATGGACAAAAAGGATTCAAATTAACCTAATTCAAGCCCTCATGTACTTTTTTTCCCCAAAAACTGTCATTTTTATTTTTTTTATTTTTGTCCAAATCTCGAAACTTATTTAAAATTATGGAAATATTTTTGAACATGGCAACACACCTTAGAAAGACACTCGTTCGCGTCATACATCATGAGTTCCCCAAGTAGCGCCATCTGGACGAAAAACAACTTTGATTTTTTTCAAATCTCCTTTTTTTTACAAAATGGCCGCCAACTTGTCCGCCATCTTGATTTTTTGACAACCCATATTTTTCCCATATACTACATCATATGCCGCTTCGAATAGCGTTTTAATTTTTTTTCTAAAATAACACTGGTCCCCCAAGGAACCTCTCAAAAATGACCATCTCAAAAAAACATTTTTCTCAATATCTCCCAGTGTTGCCAGATGATTTTGCTAAAAATGACCTAATGTCAATAAGACTAACCCAACTAAAATTTTGATGTGTTTACTTTTCCTGGAAATCAATTTTCATTTTTTTTACTATTTTGGGCCCTGACGCCTAAACTATCAAAAAACGCAAAAATTTTTTTCGACATGGCAATACATGTAAGCAAGACTTACACCTGCCTCATACATATAAACTTTCTCAAGTGTCGCCATCTATCGAAAAAATCACTTTGAAAATTTTCAAAAAAATACGATTTCACAAGATGGCCGCCAGCTCGTCCGCCATCTTGTTTTTTTTTGACCAGCGCGTATTTTTCCCATATACTACATTGCATAACGTATCAGAGACAACTTTTATTTTTTTTCCATGAATGATACCCTCGTCCAAAGAACTTCTATACTCTGATTTATAATCATGTAATATCAACTGACAGCTACAATCGACCTTTATTTTTTTTAATGTTGCCTCCTAAGTGCACTAGTGCTGTTATATATAATTGAATGGTGAGCGAACAATTGAATTTATTATTGAACATTTTAGATGTTAAGATTTTACTCATAACCTTAAATTAATTTCATTGATTTGTACGATAGTTAATAAGAAAAACATTACATAAAGTACAGCGATATTTTATACGTAATGCATAGAGCTGGTTTGAATGAACATGAAGACAACAATAAAGAGTAAAAATCGATAAATTGTTTTTTATTTAAATGAATTAATCTGACAACTCATAGCTGTTATGTTCGACATAAATACTCTGACAATTAAGTCATGAAAATAATCCTTTGATTATTTTCATGACATCTTCATTTAAATCATAGATATTCCCTCACCATAAAAGTCTGACCAACAAAACGTGACTATAAAGAATGGTGGCAAATTCAAAAAACCTTGGGGTATCAACACCAATCAGAAAAACTATGTTGATATTTGTGTTTTATTAGACTAAGCAGAATACTAGTTTAATAAAAAATGAGTTTAATAAAGTTTATTGAATGACTACATTTTAACACACTTCGTACATTTAGTTAGAAGTTTGGACATCAATCAGCCTCCAAATGTAATTTTCAAGATTTTCTCATGTCATGAAAAGAAAATGAAAAATAATTGAATCGCAATTGAACTTTTCGATTACTCACGACCGACACTATTTTTGTATTACGATAACGCAACAACCCGCCAACTGTCAGTTGATATTACATGATTATAAATCAGAGTATAGAAGTCAGCGACACCCGAAAATTTATTTTCGCCGCCATTTCCAGTGTTGCCAGTTTTTTTCCAAAAAATTATCCGCAGGACATTGCGATGCCAAATGACTACAAAACTTCATACTCGGTTTTTGCAAACATGGCAACTTTTATTTTCTACCATTCGGGGCCATGGCCCAAAAACTACCATGAATTTGGTAGAAATTCTCAGTCATGGCAACACTTTGATAAATTACCCACCGACGCTCGGAACATTTCAAATCTCTCCAGTGTTGCCATCACCCCGCAAAATTCGTTTGAAAAGTGCACTTTTTTTTCTCCAAACAAAATGGCCGCCAGGGGCGGCGCCATCTTGGATTTTAAAAAATCGCAAATGAGGTTTGAAAGAAGAGTATATACGCAACAGATTAAAAAAAGAAATTTGAAAATCGAGCGGCGCCCCCCCACCTACGATCCCGTGAAAAGTGCTCAAAATTGAATTTTCAACCCAAGATGGCGGCGCCGCCATTTTGTTTTTTCAACTTTTTTTTCTTGTCATGTAGAGAATAGCAAAGGGTGATTCTAAGACACTTTTCACTTTTCGAATAACTGCAGTAACAAAAAAGTTGATGTCGTAAAAATGGCCGCCATTTTGTTTTTTTTTTCTTTAAATGTCAAAAACCTGGATTGATTAAAAAAACACTTAGGGTTGACAAAACTTTTTTCCGCAAATAAACATGGCAACCCCCCCAAAAATAGGCCTGATCAGTCAGTGAGTCAGTCAGTGAGTGGTAATCGAGCTTTATATTATATAGATGAAATCTATCGACATCAAGAAATCTTTTGTATCTAAAAGTCGATAAACTAGCGCGTTGCAATCGACGCCCAGGATCATCTATTGGTAGGTACAGCGTGGTACTAATTTCCCTAACCGAAGTGAGGGCGGGCCAGTAGTGGTTTGATATAAACGGTTTGACAAAAAATCTCTTCTTTATGAAAATCTGAAATAGAATAACTGATTGTAAACCCTTATAACAGAAGATAGCTAGCTTAGCCAGAAATACGGCATGTGTCGTAACAACGTACACTGCTCGTCGGCCAGTTGGACGTCCAAGCTATTGCTGGCGTGATGATGTCGTGACCTTTGAGAATGAGGAGCAAAGTTTGGTATCAAGCGACATCTAGTATCGGAACCTAAGACTAATTTTAGGTCGGTGAGTCAGCGAAGTAAGTATAAAAATACCCGCGGAGCAACACTGTCACTTATGCAATATTATGAAAAATGAGTTGAAAATTAACTACATACTAAGTTAACTCAACACTTTACAATGGATTTTTTCCGGTGAGTGAAGGCTATGGTGTCATCGTGGTTTTGGCGTGAATCAATGCAAACTGAATTTTCAAAATCTTCTCCTGAAGAATAACTCTCCTTGCAAAAGTGAGTGTTTCACCGGGAGTGCGGATAATCTTTTACTCATGTGAGTCTCATCACTACAACCAGAGAAACTGTGTAGGTACCTCAATGAAGTGTTCCATAGAGGTAAATATTAGATGCGGGAACGGAATAACCTTTCACGTGGGCCGGGAAAGGTCAAAAAAGATATTCGGAATAGAAATGGATAATTGAATAGGAATTCATGTTTTTTGGTAAAAAGGAAACATACCGAGGATTCACCGCTTATGAATAGACTAATAGGAAAAGGGAGAGCCATTTTAATTTTCGTGGCACTTATAACCTTTTTTCACTTTGAGAAATTATTTGAAACGTGCGGGTTTCCGAGATGATTCCTGTCACCGACGAGTGGTATAAATACGAACTAATCAATTTATAGATGGGGTTGTGAGTGAATGAGAGGAAAGAAGAATGAGGGAGGTGGAATGAGGAGTGAGTGATAGGAAAAAGAGTCATCCGAAGACTAGACGCTTTAAGACGTGTGTTAAAGATAAGATGATAAAAAAAGACATTATTGAAGATTTTGGGCTTTTACTGAAAGACAATAGTCTTTCTTTAAATTTGAGAAACAACTCCACACGAAAGAAAGTCACGTTAAAATGTCTAATTTGTTTTTTGCATTGTTGTATTTTTCTTTTGTTTTATGTGATTGTGTTAACCAAATAAAATTTTATTTTATTCTATTATTTTTGAAGGATTGCAGGTCCTTTGCAGATGTCTAGTTTGGAAGGCTAACTCGCTTATACACTGGGCTGCCATAGCGTCATCAGATCATCATTATCCTACTTAATTTTTCAGTATCATCGAACGCTACTCAAAAATATACGTGACTAAAGATAAAATTGGATTAAATTAAGTAAATTTCATCTAGGTACTTAAAAGGGTTTCGGCGTTCATTCCAAGAAGTACTCTCAAAGAAATAAAATGTGTAATGTACTTGAGGAATATTCAAGACTTGTTATCTTCTCGAGGTCTGTCTGTCTTTGTCTATTGTCTGCTAGTAGGGTTTCCACGTCTGCTCTTACGTAGGGGCTTCCTCATTTGAGTTTAAAGAAAAGAGTAGCTGATATACTCTAAAAAATCCACTGCAGCGTAATCCTGCGAAATCATGTTAAACCCCAATTTCGATTAAATTGTACTCTTCGATTTAATATATTAGTGGTATGTATTAGAAAAACATATGTAGATTGTCTGCAGATGGCCGTCGCCTAAGAGGCAGGCCTAAGAAAAGATGGCGTGACGATTTGGATCATCACTCCCGGGACTGGGAAATAACGGCAGCAAATAGGCGCCAGTGGAAGACCTTAAGGGAGGCCTTTGCCCAGCAGTGGGATAAGGAGGCAAAAAAAAAAGTAGATTGTTATATGACTATACGTTTCAATCCCAAGTCTTCTTTCTATCACGCATTCTGAACGACCGCGACATTTGTTCTACGATTTTTGAAAATTCGTCAAGTTGTTTTTTTTTTTTGGGAATTTCGGAGATATACTTTATTAGTATTATTCCCTTGAAAAGTGAGTAAAAAGCATGAGTTTTTATTATTAAAAATATTTTTTAACCCCTGTGCGAACCCTACCCTCGTACTGGTGACAGAATCTCATCTGTTAGAGAACAAAGCGGGGTGATAAGATTTCCGACCACGTAGCCGCTATCCACAGTGATTGTGGCTGTATTCCACCTTCAGACGAACGAAATTGGCGCAATTTGAATGGAAGGTATGAATTAGGGGTAAGTGATACCGCGGGATACCCAGTAGCAAGACAAAGGTTTTTAAGAGCACCGCTCCGGTGATCTTAAAAACCTCGAACGAAAATTTAGGGCTTCCAAAACAGTGTAATTGATTATTTTGACATTTAGATTTTGGGGGCAATTTGCACTGCCAGAATTGCGACAACTCTGCGGCGATTAATCTCGTGATGATTTTTAGGGGAATTCTCAGAGAGATGTCTTCACTATGGCAATCTTTAAATCCATATCCCTCAGAAATTGTTAGCAAAATCTATAAATTCCTTATAAATCGAAGAGGCTTATACGAGTAATCGGTTAAAATATAAAATTCTGATGTGAATATCGGTGATATACCTATTTACTTATATTTTATGAAAATGACTATAGAATCGTTTCAATCCTTCCCCCTTCGTGATATGTGGTGGGATATGATTTTGTACTACCCCACCTCCACTCACACATGATCTCATGTACTTTTTGTACATACTAAGTAGATATGTTGAAAAAAAAAGTTTAATCGAAATTATATCCCGGAAAAATAAGCAGCCGTATGTAGAGAACCAAAGAATAAAAACATATTTTGTGCTAAAACTGAATACGTTCTGCGATTTATAAATTGATTGTACACATCTTTCATGAATATTTTTGTAGTTTTGCCATATACGACAACCAAACCAGCAACATGCTTAATATATTCGTTGTCATGACCAGCTTTTATGAATTCGATATCAAATTGAGCAAATAAACTTTAATATAACACTGAACATCCATACTAATATTATAAATGGGAAAGTGTGTCTGTTTGTCTTTCTTTCACAGCAAAACGGAACGAAACAGAACGTGATTTTTTTAAGCAGAGATAGTTGAAGGGATGGAGAGTAACATACTTTTGTGAGACCCCGTATTTAACGCGAGCGAAGCCGCGTGCAAAAGCTAGTATAGTATATTGCGATGGTAAACGCAAAATATTTTTCCAGCAAGTCGCCTGAAATATTCCTTTGCACGAAATTTTTAAAGAAATTTTAAAATGTTATTCGGTAACGTTTAAAAAAATATCAGCGCATTAGCTTTTCCCAACGGTGGAGCCTAAATGAAAAAGAAATGTATTTTAGATAGACGCCTAACAGGTATTACTACGGATAACTATTGAAAAATATTTTATCATCTTGCTTGCTTGCAAAAGCTAGTTTCGAATATGCCGAATAGCGATCTTTTGCGAATGGAGCCTTTATTGGCGGCGAAACTTATCTTTCAACAGCATGATTTATGTATTATATATATATATATATATATATATATATATATATATATATATATATGTATATATATATATATTTATATGGGTGGCGCGCCCACCTGCCCACGCTGCAATCCCCTATTGCTACAATGGTGGTGTGCTAATGTGTCCCCTCTGTGGGCGCACATTTGGTGCTAAGATTGGCTACGCCAGTCATTATAAGGCACACCGGAGGGCAAGAATACCTTAGATCCTCAAGGTACCTAATGTACAAAAAGTGGTCGCCAGTAGCCGAAATCGGCTTGGAAGGCATAATCATCATTATCATCATATATTTATGTATGCTAGTCACATGGTTATACAGTTGGTACCAACTGTTTATGTCAGAGCATTGATCACTTGACAACCTGCTTGACACCACTAGTGACCGAATCAGCTGTATAAAGCCACATAAAGATGCCCAAAACGCTATAGCGAGTCCGCGTGCCGGCATCTTTATATGGCCTGCATCGCTATAGTTGTTACTCACGCTGTATTGGATTTCTATGCTCGAAGTAACAAAGTCATAATCCGGTGACTATGTTTCGAGATACCCTGGTTATTGAGTAAGGGGGTCGTGTATGAGGCCGGTCCATTACGCAGTGGCTTACAGCGGCCGAGCGGCTTTCCCCTAATCTTGCTCGGACGTGTTGCGCTTGCGAATTTTTAAAGCGCTTTTACGCTGACTTGCGCTTAGTGATTTAAAGTAACTTATATCACTTGTTAAGTGGCAGTGGGCTGGCCACATCTGCCGCAGAACTAACAACCGTTGGGGTAAACGAGTTCTGGAGTGGAGACCGCGTCTCGGTAAACGTAATGTAGGACGACCTCAGGCCAGATGGAGTGATGATCTGCGCAAGAGGGCTGGCTGGAGCTGGATGCGAGTAGCCGAAGATCGATCAAAGTGGCGACCATTTGGAGAGGCCTATGTCCAGCAGTGGACTGCAAAAGGCTGATGATGATATCATTGTGTGTTGTGTTGCTGCTCTCCTTAACCAGATCTTTGATAACACGTCTATCTAATTAAATCGTACATTAACGTCGTAAGACCTAAAAGCCTCATACGAGGCAAAAACTGTGGGAGAGCCACGCTTCGGCATGAATGGGCCGGCTCGACCGGAGTGATACCACTGCCTCACAGAAAACCGGCGTGACGCAGCCCCTCTGCTGTGTTTCGCCGAGTGAGTGAGGGTACCGGAGGCCTACCCGGGGGGGGGAAGGGGATAAAAGGTTGGCAGCGCACGTGTAACTCCACTGGTGTTGCAAGTGTCCATGAGCGGCGGCAATTGCTTACCATCAGGTGATCCGGCTGCTCGTCTGCTACCTATCACATAAAAAAAAAATGATTTTCTAGTGTGTCTGCTGTCTGGGCCTTACGACGTTAATTGAGTTTTAGGTTGCCAGGAAGAGATTGCTCATAGTGATAAGGCCGCCTTCGTTGTACCTACATTACGCCTGTTCTATCAATCTATTAAGTTTGTATATTTTTGTTTGTGTTCAATAAAAGTATTGTATTACGACCACGGTACCCCCTGCAAGCGGAATTCGAGCGCTCTATATATTAGCGATAAGACCGCCGATATTGTATTCATATTAATTGACTAAATAATCAAGCTCTCTAGGGGAGTTAAAAGTTTGGCCGCGTAATTCCTCTTGTGTTACGGGTGTCAATGGGCTCAACCGTTTACCATTAGGTGATCCTTCGTCTCATCTGCCACCCATCACAAAAAAAAACTGCGGTTGTATGCATTCTTGCCTAATTATCTAATGCCGGAACCCGTCGGAATTGTAACAATAACCAGTGGAGGCCATAAAGGCAGTCAAGTTCACACAAGTATCTCGGATTCGCAATCAAGATCAAATATTTCCTCCATCAAAAAATTCTCAAGGTCGTCGCAAGGTGAACAGTTACATCATGGTAGTAGAGGTGGGAAACATGTCTTACTCGAGTGATCAACGTATTGTGTTTGAGGTAAACGGTCGACTCGAGAAATTAACTACTTACTTCACTTGACTCAGCGACCCGAGCAATTTTTAGTTATACATATTATGTTCTTATTCTAACATGTGTGTATGTGCTTAACAAATAAGTGTTATTTATATTTATTTCTAAACGGGTCTTGGCTTCCGAAACAAAAGAACGCCACTTTGGCCGATACTGCATTACTTGTTGCTAGTCATTAACCTTAAGGTGAAAGCTTACGCAATCCTGCAAAACGATTGCTAAGAGATGGCTCTGTTGTCAGTGAATCGAGAAAATAAATAATTACGACTTCTACAGGACAGTAATTTAAGTGTGGAGTGAATGGCCACATCTACGTAATAACTGCGATTTTTGCTGCATTTAAACAACTAACAACAAGGCCATAATCATTATATACCCGCATAGTTGTTAAATTAATATCAACTTGTGTACGTACGTATCGTTCCCACACACACATACAAAGCTAAAGCACGTTTAGTATCGAGGATCTGTTTTTCCTCGCTGGCAATAGATGGCGCGCTTACATACTAAAAAATATGATGTGGGACAAACTCATGGAATATAACAATGAATTTCTTCTTTGGGATTAACATTGACGTCTTAAATCAAAATATTATGTTATAGTCATATCTCCTACCTACCTAATGGACTACAGCTAGGTAGCGATGGTAATCTACTAAGTAGATAACTTTACCGACACTGGACTTTTCAACTATCTCCACTTAAAAAATCAAGCCAATTCGTCGCTACGTTTTGCCGTGAAAGAACGACAAACATACATACAGACAAACACACTTTCCCATTTGAAATATTAGTCCATACTACCTTACGGTCCACCATTTATTATTATATCATTGCATGCTTTTTAACCTTCCTTTTGAATCAATCTACCTAATAAAGAAAACCGCATCAAAATCCGTTGCGTACCTATTGGCGAGTCTGGCGGATTTCCCCCTTAAAAATAAATAAACACGACAATGTACCTATGTGATGTTGTATCAACATTGTCGTGGTTCTAAACTAAGGTAAACGAGAAACACTGAAGGTACCACAAAAACCCAGACACAAAATAAATATAAATATGTACCTGTGTTGGTGCGGGAATTGAACCCGCGACCCTTCCGTCTCAACCGGCGCTCAAACCACTGCGCTAAACGGGTGGGTGGAATTCTAATTCACATTAGGTAGGTACTTATGTACTTGATGTAGGTTCTTGCATAAGAAGCCCTTAGGAAAGATAATTAAAATATCAATCAAAATAAAAAAATCTATATTTGAATCATTTAAAACAAATATAAATAAACATAATGCGATTCTAACACTGGGACGGAAAGTTGCTTCTGGACGAGAAGATCCGACAGGAAACTCGCCTGTTACTCTTAATAAACAAAAAATTATTATAGGTTGATAAGAGGTTGTATCAATTTTTAATAATTAAAACAAAATATGTACATCAATTCATAAACAATATTAAATGCTTCTGTAGTCTTTTAGGTGGTGCTTGAAAATCATCATAGCATTCTAACCCAAGTGGACTGAATCTGCAAGAAATATTAATAATGTAAGAATGTTTATAACAATAAATTTGTATTCATTCCATTGTTATTAATTATTGTTTTCAGGCATACCCGACGCAGACTATAAGTGTACAGTCAGCATCAGGTCAAGTTACCCTTCACAGTGCAAAAATAGTATATAATATAGGTATTTTAACATAAGTTACCTTTCCAAAATGACTTGCTGTGAAGTGGTTAGGTACTCTTGTGCAAATTATGTTTTATTAATTTTCATGCTGACCAATTGTACTAGACTCAATATTCATTATTTGCTGTATAGTTTTTTGCAACTCTTGCAATTTTTCATCACATGGACGTTGCAGTTCAATATAGTCAGTATCTATTGGATCACTTGCAGTTGTACTATAATGATCATCAGGTTTGTATGTTGTATTGGGCACAAAAAGTCTTCTACGGGGGTATAATTTTTTCTGCATACAGATTTTCTCCTGTTGTTTATATGATCTTTTTGAAATTTTGCTCGGGGCTCTTCGAAGTATACCTTTTCCAAGCACCAATATGCTAGTTAGTTCCTCTTGAAATTATATTGTGAGACCTAAAATAAACAATATAGGTTCTTATTAGTATTGTTGTTCTAACCTGGTTACTTATCATTTGTAAAATTTTTGAAAAAGCAATGAGAATCGTGAGGAAACCTGCACGTTTAGGATGTTCCCCTGTTTAAGAGTTGCAAAGGTCAGACGAGGATCGTATCATTGTAATTGTCAGACTCTCCAAATCATGAATCATAGTGAAAGATTTCCCCTATGCTTCAGTGATAGATTTGGACGCAACTGGGAAATGCGTGTAAAGAAAAAGGTAAGAGAGAGTGGGTACTGAGATCATGACTGTGTTTTAATATACCTACATAAATAATTTAGGTACCAACCTGCGACATGCAGAGATTTAAATCGTCAACATGTACCTACTCCCTTTCATGACCCTCCTTTCCCAAGGTCGAACCTTATACCACAGGTAAATTTGTTAAAACATTCACAAAATTCTCGCCAATATTCGTTTTTGTCAATCGTCCAACTTTGGAAATCACAATATTAACATTTGCAGCATTGGTAAGAGTCCACACGGATGGCATTTCATCCTTTTCTTGTTCAGGTTCTGTGATCAGGTTTTTCCACTTGTGGTAAATATAATGGCAATTATAATACACTCCATGTTTTCCAAAAACATGGCCATAAAACAACTGTAAAACAACGATCTCAGAAATTCAGACAGAATTTGACAGAAAGAAAAAAACTCTATAGAAAAAGTAGGTACGAGTAGGGTTGTTTATTTTTCTATTATAAAAGTTGCCGGTTTATCGATAAAATTTTCGCGCGCTTTCGCACTATCTATGAATTTAAGCATTCTTCAAATATTTCAACAAGAACAACAACAACTTCAAACCTAATTTAAATGGATAAATAAATTTAAACAACAACACATAATATATTTTGTCCGGATCCCAAACTAATGTTTGCCCTAGGCAATTCTGTCCTTCGGCCCACTTATATTTTGTGCTTATACTCTAGAAACCAGAATAAACTAACGAAGGTATGTTACCACCACAAACACCCAAACCCAACACAAACATCTCTTTCATTCATGCAATCCATACTAATATTATAAATGGGAAAGTATAATATCTGTATGTCTGTCTGTATGTTTGTCTTGCTTTCACGGCATAACGGAGCGACGAATTGATGTGATTTTTTATGTGTAGATAGTTGAACGTATAGAGAATAACATAGGCTACTTTTTGCCCCTTTCTAACCCCATTTTAGGGAAGTGGGGAGGCGCGAGCGAAGCCGCAGGCAAAAGCTAGTCATCATCATCATCATCATCAGCCTGTCTCAGTCCACTGCTGGACATAGGCCTCCCCCAATGTTCGCCATTTCACCCTGTCTTCGGCAAGACGCATCCAGTCTATACCAACGGCTAAAAGCTAGTAGCATGATAATTTAATAAATAAATCCTCTTCTTATTATTCAGCTACGAGTACATTACATTACTACTGTAATACAGCTGATGTCCATGTTTGTATTTCAATTTCTTCAACATTGCACGTACATCATACCAAGTATAAAATTAATATACCAAGGATATGAATATCGATATTTTTTTACAAATTTAACGTTGAATGGATGCATTACAACACTAGTCATCACAAAAAAATTTTTTACGTTCCGTTACATCAAATGGTTTATCATTCCTAAGAATTATATTATAATTATATTTAGTATTATTGACCAATCATTTGTAATAATAAAGTAGGTATTTCTTTGAATTTAATTACTTGTGAGTATAAATTTTTAGTTGAAAAGTTTTGAAAATAATCGGTAGGTACTATTTAAGCTACATTTTGTAAAGCGTAAACAGGATCGCACTTCGGACGATGCCAGTTTGAGTCAAAGTTGCCAGGTACGATTTTGTATTTGCCCCCAAAGTAGGTGTAGTAGCCTAAAGCCCAGACGCAGATAAAAAAATACTTTCTCACTACTTACCTAGGTACCTACTAGATACATAAATATACAAACTAGTTTTCTGGCCCCAGTCTCACAGTGAATTTAGATAGCCAATACCACCAAGCTAATGGTATTTGGATGTTGTTCTTTCTAATAAAAAAAATCAAGAACAAATGGCGCTACTTTTACTCGTAGTGTAAGTGGTGTATAATGTATTCTGTCGGCTTAGATAAAGTAAATCGATTACATTTTGCACCTGGATGCGTATGTAAATTGCATGTTCGTTTCATGGTTTATACGGAAATATTCCGAAACGATATAATCTATTAACACTCGCTCCACTATTTCTGCTATGGAACCAATGAAAAAAAAAGAAATTTAATAAAATTAAAGACAAAATTTTACCAAGAATTTAAGGAAAAGTACCTTCTGGCAACCCAGCGAAGGTGCAAACTAAAATCTCGAAATAATTTCAAGTTGAAGAAATTGGTGCACTAGAAATTGGCAACGTCGCTTTCGCAGAAGAGTGACAACGTCGCAAACGGCGACCGTTTGCGACGTTGACGACCTACTTTAGCGGATAGGCGGAGCGCTTGGGGTCCGGGGTTCGATCCCCGGGTCGGCCAATAATTTGTACCTTTTTTGAATTTTGTATTTTATTTTAACAATAAAATAATATATTTTTTAATATAAATGAATATAAATAAACAAATCACTAAAATATCATGCATATTTTTTTTGCAGTTCAGCGCCATCTGTTCGATAGCCAGTTCGTTTAGCTAAGCAAACGTAGTACACTTCTAAGAAGTTAACTAGATTCGTAATAGATGTCGCCGATTATTACGAGAAATTTGCACACACACATTCAAGCGATTTAGCAAATTGCTACGTTTTTTAAAATCGAATTTATACTCTGTTTATTTATTAAATTTGAAAGATTACACGTTTTGCGCACCTAGACACAAATTATAATTTTTTAGACGACATTTTGACATTAATCAAGTTTCTGCATGTAAGTCTTCCTGCTAATCAAGTTGTATGAGAAACATGGCGACACGGACGACCTTAAGTTCTCGCAGATCATTTTCGACAATGTCTTTCCAGAGATACCTTTTTTTTGTTTTCCCAGGGGTAACTATCATGGCCTTCACCGTGTCTCATGTGGTGTGTGGGAGTCAGACCTTAACCAGACCGGGGGTCTTGGTCTAGGGAGGTCTGCCAATAGACAACAGATCAATTCGGACTCAAGAAATAGATAAAAATTTGAGACCTGCTCTTCTTTTTGAAGTCGGTTAAAACATTGGTTAAATCAAATATAACAAATATTTGAATGACTCGAGTGAAACTAAATAACTCGAATCGCAACACTACGGTTATACCTCGCTCTCACGGGCCCACACGAATTAACAACATTAGGAGATGCGTCAAGAATGGATGCAAAACGTTTCGGAATTAGCCATCTAGGTATTATTTAGTGACTATTTTTTTATGTGGGTTGTTGGGCCTGTTGACTGGTGATGCCATTAATCATGGTGATATTAGCAAATTAGAATATACGGTTGGTAATAAACATAATATTAAGGCCCTGGAGGGAACCCACTTTCAATGTTTTAACATTCGTTTATTTTTTGAAAGGCATGGCAGGCAAGGCAAATAAAACTGCATTCAAAGTTTTATTGAACCGGGAAAAATAAAAAATTAATATTGGGCATTTTATTTTTCACATCGATCCAGTCATTATTAAAGATATTATTCTATAACATGAAACATATAAAAGGTCCACTCGTCGATCTTCAACACGAGTGATACCAATTTTTTTTTCTAGTCCACATTTTCTCGCAATATTTTTTTTAATCCCCGAAAAAAAACCTTCGCGCAATCTGTGTGAAGTAAATCTAGATACCTATATTCAGAGTGGAGTAGTGGACCATCTGGGGTAGCCCCAAAGCATTTCGTCTGCGTCATAGACATAGTCCCCCCGGGAGAGTTGCTTTACGACCGCTCGTCTCTTCGATCTTATGGAACTCGAGATTGAACAAATAACACCTCGATGTTTTTTTATTTCACATCGGGGAAATGCTTTGCATTCATGAAGGCACTTGATGAATATACTTTTTGAGCGCATTATTTTTTTTTTTATTTATTCCTTTTGGAGTATGATTCATTTAAAAATACTTATAAACTGACTTAGTCGAATTCAGAGATTTCATACATTCATCCATACAATTCTTCAATGTCGAGAGCACGAGAATTGCCCCCCAGGATTGCGGCTAAGTGGTCGTAATGTACGAGCGGGTGTTAGCTGCGACGCATTGCTGCGTCAATGCAGGGAATAAAGCTGCGTTAGCCAGGCTTTTTGACTCGGTACCTTAGAGCGGTACCTACAGCCAAGATAAAAAAGTTTGCGATAAATTGACAAAATGGTCAGAATCGATATAATCTCTCTACTCTGATTCATAATCATGTAAAGTAAACTGACAGATGAAAATGACTAGTTTCTATGCATTTTGACATTTGCATGTGTCAAATTGAGTGATAATGTATGGGGATGACACATTGACATCTGTCAGTTTACATTATATGATTATGAATCAGAGTTTAGATGACCAATTCTATACTGAAAGCGTTTGAAAAATTGATCTCAATAGCGTTGTCATTCGCTGTTATACAGCTATAGATAGGTATTTTGAATTTCGAATACGCTGTCAAGGCTGTCAAGGTAGATAGATAGATAGATACTGTTTATTGCACAAAATAATATAGAACTCTAGATGGATGACGAACATAAAAAAATGCATTTTTTTATATTTTAGGACCCTAATCCAAATCTGCCAGTATCCTTTTTGCTATCTATACTCTGATTCATAATAATGTAAAGTAAACTGACAGATGAAAATGACAAGTTTCTATGCATTTTGACATTTTGCATGTGTCAAATTGAGTGTTAATGTATGGGGATGACACATTGACATCTGTCAGTTTACTTTACATGATTATGAATCAGAGTATAGAAGGTTTTAACTCAAGGCGGAATTTAATATCCTAACTTATTACTTTAGATTTAGGTGACCTAATACTAAAACTTATATGACGTGAGCCCGGTTTCAGAAGCATCAATTCTGCATCGATAGACCCGATCGGGGTCGGTGCAGTCAAAATTTAGTGCCGTCGGGTACAAAGTGCCGGCTAGTTTAGTATCTAGTGATTCTAGTGCCGTCGGGTACCAGCGCCGTCTAGTTTAGTATCTATTGTCGATGGTAAAAGTTGTCTAGTTTAGTGCACAGTGTCATCGGCAGCGAATTGAAGACTAAATATAGACAGTGAGTAAACATTTATTGACCACAGACAAGAAAGATGCACATACAAGAAGTAGGGATTAGTGTTGACAGACATTCAGTACAGTCAGCCACACATCAGGTTACCCCAACCTGTCAAATTTCCTCGATTGATATTCAACCTAATGTGTATGACAATAAGATGAGAGTAGATTGGAGAAATTTGACAGTTTTGTATACCTTGATGTGTGGCTGTACCTACTATGGGTCAAGTTGGTAAATGGCGATAGACAGAAACTAATGAGATTACACGTTGTACAAACAACCATATATAGCGCCTAATTTATGCTAAATGTAAATCATTTATTGCATATCAAACCATAAAACAAAAGTTGGCACAGAAACTGTTAAATATAGATTGTACAATTATATATACAGGGTGTATCTGTGAACATTTACATCCCTTTAAACACGTGTTCTATATCAACCATTCTGAACAACATTTGTTCAACAACTTTTCCAAATTCTTCGAAAAAATTTTCGACTCCCCATACAAAATGACCAAGTCACGTGACCGACTTTGTATGGAAAGATGAAAATTATTTATGCGAATTTTCGAAAGTCATAGAACAAATGTTGTTCAGAATGGCCGGTAGAACACGTGGTTAAAGGGATGTAAATGTTCACAGATACACCCTGTATGAACACGTTTAATTAACGGTTGCTCGTATAAACGTTATTTTGGTAATCAAATAAATTTGAATTTTGTAAGCTACCAATTAATTTTACTACGTGGTTAATATACAGTTAATAATAGCTATGAAAATAACAAAATTTGGAATACAACACAATATTGTTGCTGATAGCATTGATCGGATAACCAACCTAATTAAACTAATTAACTATTAGTTATGAATTTAATTGCATTGAAATGGTACATGGTTTTATGGTTTGGAAAATAATTACACTAACTTTACACTACCTTTGGGGGAATAGTCTTAACAGCTAGCCGTGAGAATTACGTTTATTTTCCATACTAGCGGCCGCCCGCGACTCCGTCCGCGTGGAAAAGTAACTTTTTAGCCCCCTTTCAACCCCTCACAACCCCCTTTTCGCAATAAAAAGTAGCCTATGCCCTTTCTCAGGGTCTAGATTATCTGTATACTAAATTTCATTTAAATCCGTTGAGTAGTTTTGGCGTGAAAGAGTAGCAGACAGACAGACAGAGTTACTTTCGCATTTATAATATTAGTATGGATTACAGCCACCGAAGACTTCTCAGGAGTAGCGCCGGAAAGCACACTGCCAATTCAGCCGTAATAAAAGAAAGCGGACTTAATCTCCGTAAATTAACCCGAGACACAAAGGACAGATGGTGGCAGGAAAAAGCTCGCTACATGCAGCTGCTCGCAGATACCAATCGGCTCGGGGAGTTTTATGGTGAAATTCGCAAGATTTTTGGTAGTGTTTCCCATGCCAAGGTGCCACTGAAGACGACCGATGGTGACGGTTTAGTAAAGAGTAGGGAGGATGTACTTAGACGATGGGCAGAACATTTTAATACTCTGCTAAACGTAGATCGATCAGCTGATCTACAGCACATTCACTCGTTATCACAGCTCCCTGTCAGATCTGAACTAGATGAACCTTTGACGCGTAGTGAGGTAATAACAGCCATAAAGCAACAGCAAAATAAGCGTGCGGTTGGGCTAGACTTAATACAGGTGAGCTATTGAAATATGGAGGTGAGTAGTTACACACGTGCATATGGGAACATTTTGTTCGTATGTGGGATGAGGAACGTTTACCAAAATGTTTCCGAGATTCCTGCATCAGGGCTCTGTACAAGAACAAAGGAGACCGGTCCGACTGTAACTCTTACCGAGGTATTTCACTTTTATCAGCTCCTGGAAAAGTCTTCGCCAGGGTTCTTTTAAACCGCCTAATGAAACTCTCTGAAGAGATTCTGCCTGAAACCCAGTTTGGCTTCCGGCCAAATCGAGGCACATGTGAAGCCATCTTCTCGGTTCGTCAACTACAAGAAAAAAGTAGAGAACAAGGTCGTCAGTTGTATCTCTGCTTCGTTGATCTTGAGAAGGCCTTTGACAGCGTGCCTCGAGAAGCCCTGTGGATTGTACTCGGAAAGCTTGGATGTACGGAAAAGCTTGTGAAACTTCTGCGGCTTCTGCACGACGGTTATGGAATGCTGTGTCGCTGTCGATGGCGATCAGTCCAGCTTTTTCCCCGTGACCTGTGGGGTAAAGCAAGGTTGTGTTCTGGCACCGACTTTGTTCGCATTGTACTTCGCAGTAGTAGTCCGTGAGGTCATACAAGGTTCTTCCGAGGGCGTCCGAATCCAATTTCGTACAAATGGCAGTCTTTTCAATTTAGCCAGGTTTAAGTCCCGTACTAAGGTATCACATGCATTAATAACTGAAATAATGTATGCAGATGATTTGTGCTTCGTAGCGGATTCTCCAGGTGGCCTGCAACAGCTGGTTTCTGAGTTCCACGAGTCTTGCTGTGCGTTCGGCCTGAAGATCAGTGTCAAAAAGACGGAAGTCATGTCTTCAGATGATGGTCATGAGACACTGGCCATAAAACTCGGAGGAGATGCGCTAAAGCAGGTCGACCGATTCCGGTACTTAGGAAGCACCATAACACCAAAATGTGACGTTGACTCAGAAGTCAATAGCAGAATCAGTGCTGCAGCTGCAGCATTCGGCAAGCTCAGCTCGAAAGTCTTCGGTTCACATAACCTTAAGCTGGCGACAAAAATATCCGTCTACATGGCTATTGTGCTGCCCAATTTGTTGTATTCTGCGAAGACGTGGACACTGTATCGCCGCCACATTCGCACGATGGACCGATTCCACCTGAGGTGCCTGCGTAGCATTATGAGGATCCGTTGGTCCGATCATGTGCGGAATACTGAAGTGCTGCGCAGAGCCAACGTCGGTGGTATCGAGTCATATCTTATGCGTCGACAACTTCGGTGGAGTGGACATGTCTCGCGAATGCCAGAAGAGCGAGTGGTGAAGCGCATCTTCTTTTCAGAACTCCAGTACGGCAAGCGGAAACGCGGTGGCCAGTATCTAAGATACAAGGATGTTCTGAAAAGACATTTAAAAGATGCTGTATAGAGCCAGCTCAATGGGAGAATCGGGCAGCACAGCGACCGGAGTGGAGGCACCTCGTACACCAAAAGGTGCAAGAATTTGAAATAGAGAGGAGGTCCAATCTGCTGCCATTCCCTACTGCTACAACAATAGTGGTGTGCTAACGTGTCCCCTCTGTGGGCGCACATTTAGTGCAAAAATTGGCTACGCCAGTCATTATAAGGCACACCAGAGGGCAAGAATACCCTAGATCCTTAATGTAGGTACCTTATGTACAAAAAAGTGGTCGCCGTAGCCGAAATCGGCTTGGAAGGCATCATCATCATCATTATAATGTATTTATTTTAGCATCAAGTAATGTAGAAAGACTCTTTGGTATCTAATCTTATAACATACATATTTTTTTTTATTGTTTTTGTATAGTTGAAAACTTAAGTTATACTCGTATTTTTTTTAATGTTTAAAAATAGATTGCGCGAGCTACAATATTAGTTTTTATGTTTGAAAGCAACGTTCCAAGCAATATTTTTTTAATATCATTATTTTTTTAATTAGCGAACGCGTCTCATGCGCAAGTGTAACGTGTAGAACGATTCGCGCGATCGTAAAACACTCTTTGATCCCATAAATATACAATAGGGTTACCATGATACTGGACTTTTGTCGGAAAAAAGTAAAAATAAAATATATTTTTCACGTATGGAACCCTACCTAATCGATCAAACTGGTCGCAATGATACTGGTTTGAATAGGATCTGCATAGCCGCCCGCTCAACACAAAAAAATATTTTATTATCCATACTAATCCATACTATACTAATATTATAAATGCGAAAGTAAGTGTCTGTCTGTCTGTCTGTCTGTCTGTTACTCTTTCACGCCAAAACTACTCAACGGATTTAAATGAAATTTGGTATACAGATGATCTAGACCCTGAGAAAGAACATAGGCTACTTTTTATTGCGAAAAGGGGGTTGTAAGGGGTTAAAAGGGGGGTAAAAAGTTATTTTTCCACGCGGACGAAGTCGCGGGCGGCCGCTAGTAAAAATAATTTTATATACATAATCGTTTAATTTTAAGTTTCTGATGTCAATTTTGGATATTGGATTTGAGGACTGCCACGAAAGTTAAATTTCTAACAATGACAAATCGATAAAAAATATTTTTGGTCACACCACTTCTATCTTGTCTTATTGAACAAGTCATATCATTATTACTGTCAATAAAAGAATGAGTCACCTTAACTAATATTTATTTACTCAGCCACGTTAGTGAGGTAAGCAAGTCAAAATCTAGAAAAATATGCACTAGAAAAAGTTTATTATAGTTTTTACTACAAAGATGTTTTAATTGTTTGAAGCAGAGGTCATGGAACGTAAAAACTTAATTGTTAGCAAAGATCAAACGGACGGACGGACACGTGACTTTATAAAATGGTTATCAATTCGTCGGAATGTTTTGTTGTAAATTACGTAGGCTACGTCTACGTGGTTTATAGAGTGTATCTATAAACATTAAACCCCTTTAAATACATTTTTCCCTTAACCCTTCTTAACAAAATTTTTGGGAATACGTCGGATTTTTTTTTCAACTGCCTGTCCTATACTGCAAATAGCCAAGTCACGTGACCGACTTTGTAAAACAAGTTTATGTTTTTTGATGTAAATTTTTAAATACTAATGAGAATTTAAAAATATCATTAAACATGTTTGTAATTCAGATTGGTAGAACACGTGGTTAAAGAGATGTAAATGTTTACAGATACACCCTGCATTCATAAGCAGTTAGTAGTACAGAAGTTATAAAAATAGATATTACAAAACTATTATGCAGATGAACAGGTGTGCATTCATAATAAATTGTTAATGTATGATTCATGGTAGTAGTCTGGGGAAAGTAATAACATTTTGATGCATCTTTACAACACCTGAAGCCAAGTGTGAAAATAATAAATTGAAAATCTGACGCGCAAATGTAAACTGTATACATCCATTGATTTCTGATTAATTATGTAATAGATTAATACTCAGTTGTTTATATTTTTGTGCAATAAGCGGGCTATTCTTAGTTTCAAATGCTTCAAAGTTTTTTAATAGATTTGTTAATTAAAAACATGTATGGCTTGATGGCGTTAGCAATATGAAATTAATTTTAAGTATGGAAATATGAACTTCTCCCAAGTTCTACTGTGATAAACGTAACCCAAAAATATAAATTAAGTAGGCAATAAGTTGCCATAAACATTACTAAACCATAAATAGACCGACTGTTGTCTCCTGAAACATTTTTGCAATATACAACTTATTAATATAAGATTAAAAGACAGTTTTTTCTTATACTAGAGGCGGCAAACGAACGAAGATTTTAATTCATCTTAGCGCGTAATCCTGGTAACGTCTAAAGCTGTCACATTGGGTTCACAATTTACCTAAATGAATTCACACAACATCTCATACATTTATAACATGTTTAATGTGCAATAAAAGTATATCCATTCATTCATCCGTCGTTATTCTAATGACAAATATCATAAACCTATACTTAGGGGCTATACGATGTTTAGTTTAAAACCCACTCTTTGTTTAACTTTATCAACAAACCAGACCAAGGTACACAATTTTAACCAACATCATTACACGAATGCCAGCGGAACTGTACCTTTACATTACACTTTCTCATCATCCCGTTTCCTCTGTTTATATTTTTTTATGCCAATGCCCCGCGCGGAATGTCCCATAAAGTGTCCCGTTTCATGGTGCCCGCAGTAGGCGGTGTACGGAAGTTTGCGCAGACACAGTGGGACAAGAACAGTAAGCAATGTTTGATGCGGCAACGATTCATATAGGTCAAAGCACTGTAAAAGCAAAGTTAAATAAAAGGTAGACACATGGTTCGGCAATAGTTTTTAAGTGATTATCTTTTTAGTGGTGGTGAGTGGTAGGTGTTATGAAAATTGCCGCTAGTTCTTAAACCAAAAGGTGTTTAAAATTTACGTATTTTTTTACAAGGTAAATAAATGCGACAGTGTTTTTTAAATTGCTATTATAAGTCTTTATAACAAAGATAATTTAAGATATTATGCCGCTTTTATTTAATAATGACTGCGTGAAGATTTCATAGTTCGTTCGTTATTTCCGATTTACCCAATTTTAAGTCCATTATGAATGAAAGAGTAAAATTCTTCAATCTCCTAAGAACTAGTTTTTTTAACCGTCTTACTGACTTCTTATTATATTGATAAAATGTTAATAGACTAAGTTAGACACTGTTCCTCGGGGAAAAAAATGTTTGTTTTCATCAGTATATTGCCGTTGAGAAGTGAGTAAGGCTGTGTGTGTTTGAATACTAATTAAAACATGTTTTGTACAGTATACTTTAAGGACTTGTACTTTCAACAACTTTTATTAAATGGACATCCGGAGAAATTGCGAACAAAAGGGGAGGCTTATATCCAGTATAGATAATAGTATACGGAGACAGCTTGGCAATGATAATATTAAATACGTCTTCACTGTGACTTTTGCTACTGTGCCTCCGCTCCGCGATATGAACAAGTGCACATGTTTGCACTTTTTTTAATTCGCCCGATTAAGCCCCGTATCGACATCAAAGGAGTCTCGCTCGAGGCCTTTAGATGGAAACCTTGCGTTTGACGTTCCCAATTATAAGGGAAAAAATATATCCGAACATCTTATACTGTTTATAAATTAGCTGGAACGAAGGACGTGAACGAAGGTGCGTCTGCCAAATGGAAATTAACTTCTTTATTTTGTCTTGGTTAATATTAGGACAAAAAGGGGCAAACAAGCAGACGGCACACCTGATACTAAATGAGTACTTTTGTCGTGGATTCAATTCTCAATCGGTGGAAACATTCGTGTGATAAATGCTCGTGTTTTTCAGGTCTGGATGTTTTAATAACCATTAAGATATTATTATAAATTGTGGTTATTTTACTTTAGGGTTAGCTATTTTCTTTACTTCTACAGTATATTAATAAACAAGTAATATCTAATCACAACTACAAGTTTAATAAATAATGAAAAAGCGAAACACTAGCGCGATGCAATCGACTCCTGGCGCCATCTATAAGTAAATTTAGGAACTAACTCGTTTGGCGCATAGCGCTGTCCCGAATGGAAGTAAATGCGGGCCACTAGTTAATTTACCTATGTAAGAGTCTACCAATTGGGGCTAAGTCATCGAGCAGACAGCGGTGACTGACCCCATACCCAAAACTGTAATTCGAGACCAAAAAATCTACTACAATGTTGCTACTGCAATAAAATGATCGTACCATTATAGTATAACCCTTTTTTCTAAATACACTAGCTGATATAATTTATTAATTGGTAATTTTGATTCTATAATTTAAAAAAATAATTTTATTAACTTATTTTCACGTAAATACAAGACGCTTTAATACAAACTTAACTATCCGTAATTTTATTTTTCAAAGATGTTATTGCGCTTGTAACACTTCAGGTGTTAATAACATTTGGTATCTACCCACAACATTTTAACAATGTATGGAAACTTACACAGTTTAGTCTGCATAATAAGAAAAATAATGCCAAAAAGGTTGGCGAAACCTAAAAACGTCACTTGAGAATGACATAAGTGACTTTAACAGATTTGACAGTGACGTATCTGTCGTAGATTTTTTGGTCCCGAATTCCAGTTTAGAGAATAGTGACAAACATCACCACTGCCCCTACCCAAACTCTAAGAAAGGAAATGGCGATCACAACCACTCTGCCAAGTCTACCGGATAAGAAAATAATGTAAACTACTACAGTTTAAATTGTAAGTAAAAACCTTTAACCACGTCATATTTTACGCTAACAACCTTTACTTACGAAACGAAAAACAAGGAACGCTCATTAATTTAAATTCCAACGCATCGTTGACTCGGATGAGATTAAATTTTTTACCCGTAAGTACTCCAAATATTTTAGCTTTTTGCTTAGAGTTAAGAGGACACGGAGTAACTGACGAGTTGCAGGTTTTGCTCTGTTTTTACTACTTCAACTGAGAGGTCGCGTAGCATTGCATAGCGATAGAAGTTGGGAAAACTGTGATACAACTTTGGTTTTAGTTACTGACAACATTGAATTAGTAGTTTCGAAAAAGATTAAAAAACAAGTTGTTTTTTAGTCTTTTTTCACACTTTTCTTATTTCACTCAGAGACTTAGGTCTACTTGCCCATGACAGGATTAAGCACTTTAATCTCGAATTATTCGTAAACACGAAACTAATTTTTTGAATTGTCTTATGCAATATCGGATTAGCGCTCAACACCAAGTGACAAAAAAATTGTTTTCACTCTTATGTAATGAAAAATAAGGTTCACAGTCAGGTGGGATCTATTTTCCTGTTGCCTTATTAAGGGTAAAATTAGTTATTAAAGCTATCACGGAATCAATGAATTAATCTTCAACATCGGCTGCAAGCGGACCTTATAGTGCAGTGATCGGATAAGGTAATGCAACATAGGGTCAACGACCTCTAGAATTAAAATTGTATAAAATAATAAATGAATTCGCACAACATCTCATAAATTGACGTGACTCCGTACTAAGTAGCTTAAGCACTTATGTTACAGAAATAAGACAACAGCTTTAAATAGTAATATTGTGATTGGTTTAAACAGCTTTTGGCTTCTAAAATGTCATTTTTCGAGGTGTCAACTTTATCCATCGCCATCTGTGGCCAATCGATTGCAAAGCTGTTAAGATCGTCACTCCAAATCGCTTTTTAGGTCTGCCCCATTGTTGTACTTATACTAATTCTGCAATCTATTAACAAACTTTTTACGCAGTTGCAGGGTATCATAAGCATGTTTGTGTGATCTTTCAAACTTTGTTATGATATTCTGTGACGTTTACAAGTAGGTATCTTTCAACTTAACGGAACGAGTCCGATGCGTTTTATGAAAGATGTTTTCCATTCACCCCGGGATCAAAGCAAACTTATTATTTTGAGACTGATTACATTAAAGCAGGACTCAGTGGGAGACGTTAAAAGTTTCTAGTTTGTTTATGCTCGTTGGAAATGGCTGGATGTTATTTTACTCGTTTTTATACTCGACTTGCCGTTATCAAAGATTAAACTTTCCATGCGCATTTTCTTTTCTTTTTGAGTGAATTGGATATTACAGATCCTAAATCCTATGCATATTATACTACTAGTGGCCCGCCCGCACTTCGCTTCGGGACCGTAATTCAGAAATGAACCAATAGATGGCGCTGTGTCCAATTACATCGCGCAAGCGTTTCGTGTTTTCGGTTTACCTATAAGCCTTGTCGTTGTCTATTGAAGTTATCTCTTTATAAATAGTAAAGATAGATAGAAGATTTATAAAAAGATAACTTCTATAGAAAAGGTTTGGTAGTGACCCTGCCTCTTGCCAATGGTCGTGGGTTCGAACCCTACCCTGGACAAACATTCGTGAGACTTGTGTTTGTTTAGCGTCTGGGTGTAAGTAATATAATGTATTTAAGATTGTATTTGTGTTTCCTCTGTTGACTGATTTCTGTAACACAAGTAATAATATGAGATGATGAATGAAAAAAAAGGGCATTGAACGCATCATCTTTTTAAAAAAAAAGGAGTTTTCTAACCAGTGCTAATTTAAGGTCTTAAGTGTATACTTTCCCTTAATGTCCCATTTCCTTGGGTCGTCCTGTCTGTATATACTTAAACTAGTGGCCCGCCCTCACTTTAAGGCAAGAGTGAATAGGCATCTTCTAGGCAAACGCGTGTCATCCTAGACCTCATCGTCGCTTTCCATCAGGTGCGATTGTGGTCAAGCGTTGGCCTTTAGTCTAATAAAAAATAAAAAAAATAAAAACTTCGTTTCGGGACAGTAGTTCCACTATCTACCAATAGATGGCGCTGTGCGTCGTTGCATCGCGCTAGTGTTTTGCCTTTTCGGTTTGCATAAAAGGCTTTTCGATGTATATGGAGTTTATCTCTTTATAAATAGTATAGATAGATAAGTATATGTGAAGTGAATGACGCCAAGTTGCGCGAGCGCCGCGCCAGTGACCCGGATTAGGTCTAATCACATACTAACTGACGGTAAATTGCTATCATTATGATATTAGTGCTCAATTTATTGGAGTAAGTGCTTCGGAGAGCTCAATCAGCTGTTAGTTCCGGTTGCCATAATAAAAAAATATATTAGGAGGTCGAACTTGACATAACTATGTCGACAATAGTGATGACTAAAAGTGTGTTCAGTAGCGCTAGGTATCATGAGTTGACATCTAAAACTGACATAACGCAAACTATTACTCTGTCTCTTTCAAATGCATCACAATGAAAGAGACAAAGCAATAGTTTTCGATAGCGAGGATAGTATTTCAAACTCATGGTAAGACTACAGTGCCTGGAAGTAATCATACAAAGTCTGACTTCTTCTTACAGGTACTTACATAAATGTTTTTTATGTGATAGGTGGCAGTCGAACAAACGGATATCCTGATGGTAAGCGATCGCCCCATAGACACCTGCGACACCAGTAGAGACACAAGTGCGCTGCCAAACTTTAACACCTTTCCCCCAACTGGGCCTTCACTCACTCAACGAAACACGGCAGGCGTTGATTCACATCAATCCTCTGTGAGGCCGTGGTATTACTCCGGTCGAGCCGGCCCATTCATGCTGAAGCGTCTCTCATGATTAAATGTGAGAGATGTTGTGTGAATTTATTTATGTTATCTAAGCAAAAGCAAACAAGAAAACCCTAAGAATTCAGATTTGAACTACCAATTGAACAGTGTCAAATAAACTTGAACAGATTGTTCTTTCTCAATCTTCTTCCCATTAGAGCCCAATATAAGCTGTTACATGAAAGTATCAATAAATACGGGCCGGGTGTGGGAATCGTAATATTGATTGCCGAGCCGTGACGTCACTCTCTCGCTCGCGGGATTACACACTGAGCGACTTATTTTCAAGTACGTGAGATGCTGACTAAAGTACGCGTACCACTTGTTTTAAAAAAGTAAAGTATCGGCCTTTAAACTGTCCCATTGCAGGGCAAAGGCCTCCATTATTGAAATGAAGTCATCGCTACTATGATGGGATTAGGCTTAAACACGCTTGCCTAATGCGAATTGGTCAATTTGTCTACGTTACCGTTCGGTTCGACCCGAGAACCGAACCCGACGATCTCGAGATCACGACCCGGTATGTGAACCACTGGCAATATTATTATAGTCCGAGACAAGAAAGTGTAATTATGACCTTGAGTGCGCAGAAACCAATTTTGATAGAAAGTCTTCTTTATTACAAGTGGGCAAAATGACGGTCATCGCTATACTTTCGTGCCTCTAGCTATACTACAATCTCTCCGGAGGTCCACGCGAGGGGAAAAGGATAAAAGGTTGGCAGCGCACTTGTGACTCCACTGGTGTTGCAGGTGTCCATGGGCGGCGGCAATCGCTTACCATCAGGTGATACATCTGCTCGTGTGCCGCCTATCACATAAAGAGAACAAAGACAAAGTCGCGAGTCCCCATCCAGCCTTATTGTCTCCAAGATAATTGGCCACAATTGGCCGGACAACTGTGCTGATTTGCGATGCGGCGACTTCCTCCAAATAACTGCCATCGCTTTAATATACACGACTTCGTTTGCCATTCAAGGACGAATATGTTGAGTTACGTTACAATCGGCATCTATCTATAACTGTAATACCTATTTATTCTATTTAGATTATTCTAAAATAAATAAAATGCGTCTCATGCTTCATTTAAGGCTTGTACATGCGCCAACGGCCTTGAGCATAGAGAGTACTCGCGCTCGCGTATATCAAAAACAGAATATTATTAATTAAATAATTATAAAGCCAAGAAACAAGAATTCCTCGTCAGGGATTGTAGTGTACATTGTATTGTATTATATATAAAAAAATCAGTCATCTGAACTGTTCAGTTTCGTAGTTTATCCAATATTTTGCATAAAATCGATGTTTACGTTATATTTTTTTCCTAATGAACTATAAACATTGAATAAAAATCCTCGTCAGAAATTCAAGATCGAAATCCAGTCTATAACATGTATTTTTTTTAGGTATCGTTCTTAACGATTTACCGAGTTTAAACATACACAAAAGTGCCCAATCCGCGCATGTACAAGCCTTAAGGGGCTATGCGAATGAAACTAGCGCCGCCAACCTATTTACACTGATTGTGACTAAAATACGATATTTTTAAGAAAACAAAACATTACAGACTTAGATAAAAGTAAATTGAATATTTCAAGATGCAATAAAATATATAAAACACGCGACAAGTAACAATAATGTAAATTATTGCTATAAGTGGCCGTTTTTAGCAATAATTAACATTATTGTTACTTATCGCGTGTTAGAAATATTGTATTGCATCTTGAAAAATCCAATTTACTTGGATCTAAGTATGTAATGTTTTATTTTCTTCAAAAATATCATATTTTCGCCACAATCAGTGTAAATAGGTTGGCAACGCTAGTTTCATTCGTATAGCCCTTTAAACATGGTGAGTTAAGAAGAGAGAAACGTGGATCGAACCCACGAACTATGACGTATGAGGCAGGGTCACTACCAAATGCGCCATCCGGCCAGTCGTGTGTTTGTCTGTGATGCGCAATACTTAAGTGTCTTCAAGGTATCACGCGTGCCCTATCAAGAGTTATAAACATTACGAATAGTACAAGAGGTGACAGAAAAATTAGGGATGATCACACTCTTTGGAGATAACACCATACATTTGTGTCATGGTGTCAATTCCCACTCTAAACATCACATATTCGCCTAATGAATACTTGTGTTCGTTTATCTATGCATGCATACAAAACCATGGTGTTAAGGTGTAAGTATAATAAACGGTCAGACACCGCAGACGATAGATAGATTATATCGTAGAGTATTTCTTTTCTACTTTATTATTTATTTAAAACTTTTATTGCACAAAACTTCGTACAATAGGCGAACTTAATGCCAAGAGGCATTCCCTACCAGTCAACCGTATCCTAATTTATCTAACCTAATCTATACTTTACTATCAGTTCTTTAGGAAAACTTTTTATAATGATTATTAGAGCCATGCACCGTGTTAAAATTTGAGGGAAAAAAATCAACTACTTATATAATAATATCGATTAAATTTTGGTAAGGTTTATTAATGAAGTGATTTTTAAACATAACAACTTCTTTATGTTTTAGTGACCAATCAATGTTTTCTATCTATCTATCAGTATGCATAACAATTATCAAACGATCTAGTTGCCGGACCAAACACTGACGTAATCATGTGAATGTTCCATCAAGAACTATTTAAATGGACCACGTTTAAACTATTTTTGACCTGTTACTTTTATTTTGTTTGGTTTAATTTCTAATCAAACCGGACAATGATCTGTAGAAATTGCTACTGCCTCTCGTACTAATGAAGTGAATTTCAAACATAACATCAGTGTAGGTCACGCATAACAATCAAATGATCCAGATTCCGAACAAAAGACTGACGTAATCATGTGAATGTTCACATCAAAGAAGAAACTATTTAAATGGACAACGTTTAAGCTATTTTGGCGCTGCTATTTACGTTTTTAGTAATAACTGCTATTTATCTACTTACATGCTACTTAGTAAAGACAGCAGTATTTTTGTAATTATACATATTTACGACAAAAACAATGAACGTAGAATTTAGAGATTATTTTTACTACAATAAAAACCAATAAGTTTTGACTTACATTTAAAAAGAAATTAAAATTAGCCGCCATTTTTACCAAATTCGAATCCAAAAGTTTTAAAAAGTAAATTACCTATTATGATGACATTTATTTATCACCAGCCAGTATGACGAAAGTGTGTTTTTCAAATGAAATTCCAAGGTGTATGTAGACATTTTCAGAAACTACAGTTAAAACTCTAAAAAAACTCGTTTTATCTCGACGAAGCGACGGCGCTGGTATTTGAAAAAAGAAAAAGGTAAGCGGTAAGTAAGAGAGAATGCTGAGTATGCAAAGAATCCATTATCGAGTCACTTCGAGAGATTCAAGTTTAAATGTGTGACTGCGTGTATATTTGTACATTTTATGTTTTATGTGAAAAGTGGCAGACGAACAGCCGGACCACCTACTGGCCAGGCCCCTATTTCACCACGCTGACAAATGTCGGTGACATAATGTCAATGCTGAAAAGTTGGCAAGTTTTTTTTTTTGAACTACGCATATTTGCACCATGGAATACTACAATAATGCCTCTGTTACCCTCACTTACTCGGAATAGCGAAAACGCTGCTTCACTAGCATTCAAATCATTCAAATGAAGTTATATAATGACAAAGTCTGCTATGTAAGTTGGACCCTTTTTTGGACAACTGTACAAGTCCTAGCCTAGCCTCCATACAATTTGGGACATCACCTTTGACAGATTGAAGTACGTATGGCTGTCTGTATGTATGTCGGATATTGTAGGTGAGGTTATCGATACGGGCTATTTATTTCGTCACGCTGCACTGGCTTGCAAGAAAGCAGGAATCCTAACCAATAATGTTTGATATCCGGTTGTAAAATTATAATGTCTGGTGGGGACCGACGTATGCTACTCGTACATGTCTGTGTCGGCTGAAGGAAAGAATTGGAATTGATGCCTATTATTTTACGTGATAGGTGGCAGTCGAGCAGACGGTTCACCTGAGGATAACCAAAACCGCCGCCTAGACACCCGCAACACCAGAGGCGTCACTAGTGAGACTTTTTCCCCTTGAGAGTGAGAGACTTTTTCCCCTTTCCCAGGGGTTTTGGTAAGGGTTAGAGTCCCCCCAATATGAAAAGGGGAAAGGCCAAGATTGATTTCCCTGGGAAAACAAAAAAAATAACCAGCAAAAAAATCTTGAAATTCTGGGAAGAGCTTTTTTTAAGTGAATTGTAGCCTAACTCTTATCACTCCGGTAGAGACTCCATTAATTGCCTAAGCGTAGTTTTTAACGTCGTAAGACCTTAAAGCCTAAAAGGCATAAAACAATTGATCTTCCATTGTGTCTGCTGTCTTGGCTTTACGATGTTAAGGTAAACAGTGGAAAAAAGGTTTTAAAGAATCATGTTGTAATTTTTTTCCTCAAAACCGCATGGTATAAGTTTTGGAAAGCGTTCCTTACACCTCGTGTTAAACATGATTTAGGTACGTCGAGTTTAACGCCAGCGCGGGCGCAGGCTCGGTTACAAAGAAATCGAGAGTGGTTTAACGGCGCCGGAGTTGACATCCGCAGATTGTACAGTCGCAGGAACATAACAATCCAAAAACAACAGAACATTTACTTTTGACAAGAAAGAGAGAGCAGAGAGCTATAATTTGGGTATCTTTAAGTCGAGAGTGAATAGGCTTCTTCAGGGAAACCACGCTACGTCTTAGACCTCATTGTTACTCTCCATCAGGTGACATGAGGTCAAGTGCATATCCATTTCATATAAAAAAAAATAAGTAAATTTGTTTTGACAGAAATTAGAACTCAGAAAAAATATCACTAGGTACTAATAAATACTGTGGTTCCTTGGTTGTTTCTGGTTTCCATAGTACAAGGGAAAACCTTAGTTTGGGACCAGTACAATGTATGTATTGTTGTCTCAATTTATTTATTTATTATTTATTTTAAATTAAAATAAACAAATAAATTCACACATCTCAAACATTGACCTAACTCAGTGCTAAATAGCTTGAGCACTTGTGTCACAGATAGCAGACAACGGAGGTATTTCAAATATAATACCTACTTAAATACATATAACACCCAGACACTGAACAAACACAAGTAATACTTAAAAACATCTAATTAGTTAACCACTATTAGCACAAATAGGCACAGAACGTCGGTTGCCTCTTCAATATCAATGTCAGAGTTAGAGCCGACCTTCTTTATTTTGTGGCTTCACCTACAGAGGTCGTCCCCCCTCCCCCCACAAAGTACAAGATCTATCAAAGTACTATTATGATGAGAATCGAGAACCAAAACTAGGGCTTCTTTTTCGCCATTTTATCTAAATTTCGATGGGATTGAAACTTTGTTTTCCCGCTATGGGAAATAGTTTCAAGTCAATATAAGACCTATTTTGACAACGACTGTACCCCAGTACTTTCTCCCGTGCAAAGTCTAGATTCTTGAGTGCTGCAGCTGTCCCGCTCCGACATCGATAAATCAGCGAAGGTGAGAAAGTAACAGCATACGGCATGCATGGCAAGTCATGCAGAACTGTCGATACAACGGTGTATTTTCGGTTGGTGAAAGTTCTTTATCAGACTTGATATAATATCATGCGTGTGCACGTGTTGCCAGTTCATTAACTTGCGAAATTAATAAATAAATTCAATATTAATAAATAAATTCACACATCTCAAACATTGACCTAACTCAGTGCTAAATAGCTTGAGCACTTGTGTCACAGATAGCAGACAACGGAGGTATTTCAAATATAATACCAACTTACATACATATATTACACCCAGACACTGAACAAACACAAGTAATACTTAAAAACATCTAATTAGTTAACCACTATTAGCACAAATAGGCACAGAACGTCGGTTGCCTCAATATCAATGTCAGAGTTAGAGCCGACCTTCTTTATCCATTACTACTGGCCCGCCCTCACTTCGCTTCGGGACCGTAATTCAGAAATGAGCCAATAGATGGCGCTGTGTCCAATTACATCGCGCAAGCGTTTCGTGTTTTCGGTTTACCTACAAGGCTTGTCGTTGTCTATATTTTGTGCTTCTCTCTCTTCACCTACAGAGGTCGTCCCCCCCCCCCCCTCAAAGTACAAGATTTATCAAAATTTTTCGCCATTTTATCTAAATTTCGATGGGATTGAAACCTTGCTTTCCCGCTATGGGAAATAGTTTCAAGTCAATATAAGACCTATTTTGACAACGACTGTACCCCAGTACTTTCTCCCGTGCAAAGTCTAGATTCTTGAGTGCTGCAGCTGTCCCGCTCCGACATCGATAAATCAGCGAAGGTGAGAAAGTAACAGCATACGGCATGCATGGCAAGTCATGCAGAACTGTCGATACAACGGTGTATTTTCGGTTGGTGAAAGTTCTTTATCAGACTTGATATAATATCATGCGTGTGCACGTGTTGCCAGTTCATTAACTTGCGAAATTAATAAATAAATTCAATATTAATAAATAAATTCACACAACATCTCATACGATACAAGGTTATACTTCATGAAAAATCAGCCCTTAGTCAGGACTAAGGGCTGATTTTTCAATCGTCAGTTATTGGTTTTCAGTCAGTTACATTAATAACCAACCAAAGTAAATGTCAATGTTAAAAGCAAGAGAGATACGGATGACAACTACTTTTCAATTGGGAAGTATAAAACAATATACCTGTTATCCATGCATTGAAAAATCAGTCCTAAGTAGCTTAAGCACTTGTGTTACAGATATCACAACAACAACAGAGGCAACAGAGGAAACACAAATATAATACTTATATAACACCCAGACGCTGAACAAACACAAAGATACATAAGACAAAGATAAAAGAACATACTCTGTCAATGAAGTCGTGAAATTTATTCTTGAGGAACTATTACGGAGTCCCATAGTATAATAACCAATGAAGCTACCATACTCTATGACGTTCATTATCTCCCCCCATGGTTTAAGTAGGTACCTTATATATCACCCTTGTAAAATAAATGACAAAAGTCTATAATCAGTGCGTCCTACCCGTCATGACATACGGGGCTGAAACGTGGACACTAACAGCACGGCTAGTTCACAAGTTTAAAGTCGCTCAGCGGTCTATGGAAAGAGCTATGCTCGGCGTTTCTCTGCGTGATCGAATCCGAAACGAGGTGATCCGGCAGAGAACCAAAGTTATCGACATAGCTCATCGGATAAGCAAGCTGAAGTGGCAGTGGGCTGGCCAAATCTGCCGCAGAACTGACAACTGTTGGGGTAAACGAGTTCTGGAGTGGAGACCGCTTCTCGGTAAACGTAGTGTAGGACGACCTCAGGCCAGATGGAATGATGATCTGCGCAAGAGGGCTGGCTGGAACTGGATGCGAGTAGCCGAAGATCGATTAAAGTGGCGAGCATTTGGAGAGGCCTATGTCCAGCAGTGGACTGCAACAGGCTGATGATGATGTAAAATAAATTCCTCCTTTAATGAATACCTTAAATTAATATCACGTCTTTTTTATCCTTTGACATTGGCAGAATTACGCATGTCCCTCAGTCGCGAAGCCATGAAAAAAATACTTACTAAAAAAGTTACATTCCACCTTAGTGGCAATACCAAGTTGGCAACACTGAGCGTTCGGATATTAGGTAATATTTGATTACTGGACAAGCCTCGAGCGGACCACCGCTAGCAGAAATATCCGATTCTAGGTCATGTGCAGTACTAAAAAAGTTGGCTCGACCACGCAATCGGCGCGTTGAAGGAATTCTGAGCTGTGCAAGACATATGATACTTTAAAATAAGAATTGGCATGTAGAACATACTCTTAAGTCAGTGAGACCTTATATTATTGGGTTTTTTAGAGATACATCGATGAATTTTAGTCGTTTAAATCCTGAAACCCCCATAATAGGTCTCACGTACAAAGGCCATGCATGTTATCAAAAGAAGCAAAATGAAAATGGCCTTTCTCGTCCTAAAATACTCTTCCTAAACCATGGTTATACATAATCTATACTATTTATAAAGAGATAACTTCTATAGACATCGACAAGGCTTATAGGTAAACCGAAAACACGAAACGCTTGCGCGATGTAATTGAGCACAGCGCCATCTATTGGTTCATTTCTGAATTACGATCCCGAAGCGAAGTGAGGGCGGGCCACTAGTTATTTATAATTTTGAGGAAACACCAAAACATCCTTATCACACCGTGCACCGTATGTGTTTTTAAGCCAATGGGTGTAACCACTAAGATTTCAAAGACAAATAAATGTTTACAATTTGTTGATTTTATCTGCCCTAGTTACATTGTTACTGGAAACAATATTTGTTTGAAATGCATTAACTACATACAGGGTGTTTTGATAAACATTTATAGCTCTTTAACAACGTGTTCTTCAAACTATTTTGATCAATATTTGTTCCTTCATTTCCCTTCCAATATTGTTTTAAGGAACATGTATTATTAGATTAGGTGTCCTAACATTTTTGCTCAAAAACAGAAGTTTTCGACGATTGATTGATTTAAAAAAATTAACCACTTTTATCAATTGAAAACTAACCACCATTCATAATCCAATTTAGATTAGCATTAAAACCGAAATGTAAATCCGTAGCGTTACGAATGTAAGCACAACTCAAGGTCCTCTTATCTCGAATGCAACTACATAACCACTGCATTGTATTATTGCGATTATGGTAGGAGCGATAATACTCAAGCCAATTCGACCAATCTTTATCCGAAAAAAGTCTATGGTACAAGTAAAAAGATTTTATAAGTGAAACTGTATAGGTATCGGAAGATTCACAGCCAGGCCCTAGCAGACGTCGCCGTGCACCGACCGCCCAGTCCGCTTATGACCAATTTGAAACGTCAAGCATAAATCTATAATTAGTTATAATGCAACGCGAAACTTTTAAGAACTAAGTATGGCAAAAGTATCATCCTACTGCCTCACCACGAGAATTTAGATAAATAAATACTTTAATATTTTAAATATTTTTTACTGAAAACATCTTTCAATATTTTAATTTCATCCTTCTTTCTTAACTTTAAAACTGGCCAGTTCAAAGACCTAATCAAGATAGTAAAAAAGTAATAAGGAAAAAAATTGCCTTAAAACAAATGAAGCTCAGTCACTCGTTAACACACAGTTTTTCAGTTTCCTGGACACGTAGTAAGACGGTTTATATGGTCTGTGTATTTTTATTACGAAATAATAATTGGCCTCTTTACGTGTATTTTTAATATTAGTTTATAACATGTGAGAATACTCGTATGTACCTCCCATTGACCCAACAGCACAATTTTCTGAGGACTTGCAAGTTCATCGTCATCATCTACTCTTCTATCCTATTTATAAAGAGGTTAATCTTATATTCCACGCCTGACCTTATTGTAAACCGAATAGGTACACGAAACACTTACGCGAATAACAATCAACGTCTAGCGCCATCTATCGGTAGATAACGGAACTACAGTCCCGAAACGAAGTGAGGGCGGGCCACTATAGTTACTAAATAAGAGTTACCACTAATCTTAACACATTTTTAGCAAAGAACCGAAAACATGGAAAACTTCAAATTGAAAACAAAGCTAATGTAAGAACAATAAAATGGCAAGTTATCTTTCATACATTTTATGTTCGTAGGTCAAGTGAGACGCTAGAATATTTAAAAGGAAATCCCGAAATTGAGTCTTAAAGCTTACATTTTAAGGTCGCACTTGCATATAATATGCTAATACAGATATTGTAGCTAGCTCGTTTACATGTTTTTGTCATACAGGGACTTAAAATTTTATCTAGCAAAGCACTTAGAAAACTAGTAGTAACTTAGCACTATATTCTACTATAGCACGAGGACAGACAGTAAGGTCGGCATCGAAAGTAATTTACTATGGTGACCATGTTAAAGTAACTGCCAAGTCAGTTTACAAGGGCTACGGACAAAATGTTACTTTGATATGGTACTAAAGTGTTAAGCTACTTTTGATGCTGACCGTTACATGTCCAATCTTGTTTGTCATACTCAACGCAAAGGCTCCTGGCAGACGGTATCATGTTTCATTCATCATAATGACTTTGGTTTCATTCATTCATAATGACGTGGTGACATACGCTTAAAATCGGGATCGGGGGATCGATCCCCACCATGGACAACCATTCGTGCGATGAACACTTGTTTGACATTCATAAATATTCTATAAGGACTTAAATTGAAAAAAGAATAAGTATTTCTATTTCTATGTGTTTGTTTAGTGTCTGGGTGTAATAATTATTATGTATTTGTGTTTCCTCTGTGGTCTGATATCTGTAACAAAATTGCCTAAGCTACTATGTATGGAGTCAGGTCAATGTGATTTGTGCAAATTTATTTATCTACTACTGGCCCCTCACTACATTTCGTGATAGTATTTCCATCGTCTACCAATAGATGGGGCTGGGTGTTGATCGCATCGCGCTAAGGTTTCGCTTTTTCGGTTTGTAAATAAGGTTTGCCGATGTCTGTAGAATTTATCTCTATTATAAATAGTATAGATTTGTTATACCAATCCACGAACCTTGGAACGCAAAGCAGGGTCGCTACCGAATTCACCATCGCCTCGCCAGTCGCAATAAAAAACGCGCAAGTTATATCTAACCTCCACATCAGAGACATTAGCCGTACCTACGTGGTACTCGATTCTTTTGGTACTCATTTGGTACTCGCGTCAAGTTTCCTAATGCGACCAAACGTGAAACGTGTTTTGTTTAGCCCGAGACTGGTTGGCGTCGGCGCAGTTTTTTTGCACTTTTTTGTTGGACAAAGAATAGCGCTCGAGCCAGAAAACTGGCAACTTTAATCCGTTTTGTGTAATGAAAATTGGATATGTGTTTAAAGGAATGGGCTGGTTAAATAATGTTTTAGCACATATGTCGTACGTATACGTACGTACTAAAAGCGTTTAACCTACTTTGCGTAAGGTCCGATGTTCTTAAAAAAGTTAAATCAGTCATACAGGATGTATCTGTGAACATTTACATCCATTTAACCACGTGTGCTATTAACCATTTTGAACAGCATTTGTTCAACAACTTTCCATATACATCGATTTTTTTTTTTTTCGATTTCCCGGATACAAAATGACCAAGTCACAGAACCGACATTGTATGGATTTTTCGTTTATTTATTTAAGAGGATTATTTACATAACGCTTCGTTTGTACCGGGCCGTGATCTCGGGGTCCCGGGTTCGATTCCCGGGTCGAGCAAAAGAATGTATGTTTCGATTTTTTCTAATATAGCTCGAGTTTGTGATCACCAATCCGCATTAGGCAAGCGTGGTGATTAAGCCTAATATTAACATATTAGATAATTTAATTTCTATAATGGAGGGCTTTGCGCTGCAGTGGGACAGTATACAGTCTGATACTTTACTTTTTTTACCTACTTAATAATAAATTGCAAAGAATTGCTATAACAAAAATATAACTATACTCAAGTTTAGTTACTTCATGTAGCTACCCGCATTCTTGATATCATCGCAATGCGTTCTTTGTCCTTGTATTCTAGTTGTTGTATTCTGTTCAAACACTAGTGTATTTGTAATGAGATAACGCAATATAGAGAAATCCCATTTATTGGAGATAATGCACGTCTGTGTCCAAAATAGGGATGTATCACTTATCGACAGTTCAATATCGATGTTTTGTATCGTACCATAATAATCTCCTCGTAACTTTTGGTCTATAATAATAATGATAGTCACTTTACTATCATCTGTTTTATTTTAATGTTAGTTAAAAATGATTGTGATACATTGAGTAATTTTATTTTTCTTTTTTTTTATTTAATTTCAATTTTCATTTTATTTTTCATTTCATTTTTCATTTCATTTTTCATTTCATTTTTCATTTCATTTTGTGTGCTGCTAGGGTTGTCGATATTGCAACATCGATAAACCCTCGAATCCCGATACAATTGGACGTGGACGATCGTAATCTGCTATAGCAAACTTCGCTGCAACACGTGCGGAATACGACTCAATCGGCTTATCGCTGGCCGGTGTTTAACAACACAGCGTATAAAACTACAGTTTGGAAACCACAAATAAAGAATTTAATTAATAAGTAATGTAATATTGCGAACACCTGATGGTAAGCGATTGCCGCCGCCTATAGAATAGACACTCTGCAACACCAGTAGTGTCACAAGTGCGCTCGCCAACCTTTACCCCCTTTCCCCCCAATTGGGCCTCTGCTGGTACCCTCACTCACTAAACGAAACACAGAGCAGGCGCTGCTTCACGCCGGTCTTCTGTGAGGCCGTAGTATCACTATGGTCGAGCCCGCCCTTCAAGGCGTAATTTCTCGATTTCATGCCGGTGAAGGTTTCATTTCAATGATGACTCTCACCGCCAAAAGAATAGTAGAAACACACTTAAGATTTGTAAAATCCAGAAATAGAAATAGAAAAAATCTTTATTCAAGTTAAGTACCTACATACAGAACACTTATGAATGTCAAAACATAATACAGGGTGTATCTGTGGACATTTACATCCCTTTAACCACGTGTTCTATCAACCATTCTGAACAACATTTGTTCAACAACTTCTCCAAATTCTTCGAAAAATTTTTCAACTCCCCATACAAAATGACCAAGTCACGTGACCGACTTTGTATGGAAAGATGATTTTTTTTATGTGAATTTTCAAAAGTAATGGAACAAATGTTGTTCAGAATGGTTGGTGGAACACGTGGTTAAAGGGATGTAAATGTTCACAGATACACCCTGTATAATCTACCACTGGTTCGGAACGTCGATTTCTACTGAGAAGACACCAGCAAGAAACTCAGAGATGCATGCACGCATTTGAACTTACAACTTTCCGCTTGAAAGGTGATGTCTTATCCGATGAGCTATCTTTCCCTGGATGAAAATATTCCAACGCAAATTCTATTTTCCACCATTTGACGTCATACTCCCACACATTAATTAAGTTTTAAGATATTAATTAAAATCTATAACATTGATGCGCAAGCGTTACTCGTTATAAACATAGGTGATGGAAATTCTATTTATATACCACGGTAACGGTAAACGAAATAGGATACGGAACCCTGTTCTTACGTAAGCTATGTGTATGAATACATACACTGTATGTGTATATATGCACGTACATAATTAAAATCATTAGTTTTTATCATTAATTGGAATTCATATTTACAACTTTCAAGTTATCAATAACCTACTCCAAATAATTTTCCTTAACTCCAATTTCAAAATGTATTATATACCTATAATGTGTGGCTGTTTTATTTATTAGTTAATACAGTATTCTGGTAACTAAGTCTAATACCATCATAGTAGTGATCACTTGATTTCTGTGATGGAGACCTATACCCTGCAGTGGGACAGTATTTAGGCTGATACTTTACTACAATCCGTACAATTTCCTCAAATTGATGTTGAAAACGTTTTTGACATTAAGATAGAAAGATAGATAGATACCCTTTATTGCGCTAAAAGTTACAGAACTGAATGCTATTGTCAATATTGTCATACATATATACAATCTTATCGCTAATAGCGGTATCTTCCAGACAACCTAAGCTATTGAAGAAAGTTTACAGATTTGTATATACATTGATGTTTGCCTGTCTGTAGGTACTTATATCAAAACAACATTATTTATTTCCTTAGAAACTTAATTCCTTCTTAACTACAAAAAGTACGAACAATATCTTTAGGGTTACCACAAAAAATATTTTATCTATGTAAAGAGATTTGAGTATTTAGTAACTCGACGAATTGTTGACTACAGGTACCTACTTTTTAAAAAATTGGCCCAAAATCACGCCGACTTGTTTGGGTGATAAGATCTGTCGCCTCAAGGTAACCGTAATTTATTCGCAGGAAACTCTTAATATTTTTACCCAAAACTCACGTATTTGAACTTAACATAAACTTTATTTTCGATGCCTGCCATTGAACTTACGAATAATCTTTCAACAGAAACTGGCTTTGTTATTGGAATAAAAAATAAGTCATAAACGCGCCATTAATCCTTAAATAAAAAACTAAGGGAACAGATAATAAAAAAGGCGCGACAACTTATCTTGATTCCTAATTTAATTATAAATAATAAATAAATAAATAAATTCACATAACATCTCATACATTGACCTAACTCCGTACTAAGCCGTACTAGCTTATGCACTTGTGTTACAAATATCAGACAACAGAACATCACAAATATAATACTTAAATACATATATAACACCCAGACACTGAACAAACACAAGTGTTCATCACACGAATGTTTGTCCAGGGTGGGGTTTGAACCCACGACCTTTTGGCGTATGAGGCAGGGTCACTACCATTGCGACAACCGGCCAGTCAAATGATATAATTATGAAGTTTAGGTCAAAAATAAGTACTTATTTGTTAATTTAAATTATAAAGTAAATGAAGTTTTCGTTTTAAAATACTTAAATAATGTCAATAACCTATTCAATTTTGCCTTGAATACATAACCACAACTAGCTCATTCCGTTTACTAGGCATTAAATAATTACTTAGATACGGTAAGTATTAAATAGCTAGCCGAATCGATTTGCTCCAGTATTGCGTAAAAACGTTGAAAGTTGGTCTGAGAGGATGTTTAACACAGTTAACTAGAGGTGACATAAGAACAAAATGATGTTGAACAACACATAGACGTCTGAAGTCGAACAAGGTATTTTGGTTGAAAACAGACACACCACCACTAATGTCCTTTTAACCTAAGATATAGCATTATAGTATAAGTAAGATGAGAAGGATTTTCAGTGACATTTAAAAATGATTGTTTACTGATATATTTTTTGACAAGTGGCCCCGAAGCGAAGTGAGGGCACTTCGCTTCGGGGCCGTAATTCTAAATGAGCCAATAGATGGCGCTGTGTCCAATTACATCGCGTAAGCGTTTCGTGTTTTCGGTTTACCTATAAGCCCTGTCGTTGTCTATAGAAGTTATCTCTTTATAAATAGTATAGAAGTATAGATAATGTGACAAAGAGTCTGAGCCCCACAACACGGGGAATCCTAGTGTGGGGAGCTGAGATAAATATTGTATAAACTTCTTTAGAACCAATAAACTTATTTATTATTATTGTTTTCAGTGTCATTGACAGAGGGCGTTGTATAAAAAAAGAATTAAAAGAAAACAATACATATGTAAAAGAATAAAAAAAAAGTGTTGTCTATGTACGTTTGTTTTTGTTATAGATGGTGCCTTTACTAATATAGAACTCGCAACTTTGAGTTGTGGGGTGCCAAATAACCGTAGACGACTACAGTCAGCCACCATCAGGTTACCACAACCTGTCAAATTTCCCTTAACTTATATTCAACTTAATGTGTATGACAGTAAGATGGGAGTTGATTGAAGAAAATTGACAGTTTTGTATACTTTGATGTGTGGCTGTACCGTACCACTCTTTCCACCGACCATAACAAATTCGTCGTATTGTGGTCTACATACATAGATAGATCTTTATTGCACAAAAGGTTAACTAAATGCTATGATAATCGGAAAATACCAATGTCGACGGTCTTGTAGCTAATAGCGATCTCTTCCAGACCACCTTGCGTTAGAGGAAAAGTGTATGCAACTGTCAAGTTCCTTTGATTTCATATCGATGCTTATACTCTGATTCATAATCATGTAAGTAAACTGACAGATGTCAATGTGTCATCCCCATACATTATCACTCAATTTGACACATGCAAAATGTCAAAATGCATAGAAACTTGTCATTTTCATCTGTCAGTTTACTTTAATTCATAATCATATGAATCAGAGTATAGTGCACACTTGCACTAACTACAGATTGTAGGTAGAACAAATTTTGAACTATGCCATCTACGATTTATAGTTCAAAATCGCACTAACTACCATTTGTAGTTAGAACAAGTATGTTATTCAAGGTCAAGTTCACGATGCCAAAAGCGCCGGCGCAGGAATACATATCAAGGACAAAAATTAATGTAGTTTAGATATAATTCGAATGATGCCGTTTATTTTTATTTCGGACACCAAAAGCGTGGATTAAGACGTTAGAGGCGCAAAGTTTAGAATCATTTAGTATTTGATAATCTAGAACTAAATCTGTGAAGTAGTGCTGGATCGATCAAAATGGCGTTCTCTTTCTGCTGGTTTCTGAATTGAGAAGTTGAAGTTATTCACTACTTAAGTACAAACTTTGACATTTGAAGTATGACTTAACTATCAAAGTTTGTATTTAAGTAGTGCTTATCTTCAAATTCTCAATTCAGGAGCCGGCCGTTACTCTTGTTTCGGAGTAAGGAAATAATTAGAAACTAGTGATAATTTGTTATTAATTCAAACAGTGAAAAGACATCTACGAGTATCTAAATACTGCCTATTACCTACGTTACGAAAATATCAACCTGTATATAAAATATAAGCTTTCATTATGCACAACAAAACTGGAGGGTAATTAACCTTTACTTTGCATAAAAGGTTACGACGTCATTGCACAATCTTCAACCACAAACTATTCACTCAGATATCCTATGAAATACTCAATATTGCCACAAAATTTCTATGCACGGGGAACATACTCAATTGTATACACAATTGCAAAAAAACACAACATTGTTTGAATACAGCTTAAGTACACTCAACACCGGAATATGTAACAACCACTTGACAGCAGACAACAACAAAAGCAGCCTCTTGTATCGGATTCGAGGCCGCTTCCATTCTCGATCACATCCACGATCGACGCGTAAACATTCACATTTCGAAACTCCGGCGCACCGCGGAGCGCGAGAACACGCGCGCGCTCTCGGGTTTTCACAATGCCACTGTTTCCGAGCGCGCGGTGTTGCCACTGGCAGAAAGTTTTGTCGCTAGAACGGTACAAACCGATTGGTTACGATAATCTGTCAAATTGTTTCATCCCGTTCTTACATTACTGCTGTACTCAGAAACATTAATTAAACCTTAATTAAGTAAAAATATTGACCCTTATTTTAATAGCCATAAAGACTATCTATAATTAAGGTAATGATTATTAAAGTTAAATGACGTCTCTGAGTAGTAGTTTATTTATTTATTTATATTAGGAAGCCCAAGATTTTACAATGTAATGTATAAATGTCAAACTTATGCATAATCGGGGCTATAGCGTGTGAAATATCCAAGAACTAAGCTCCATCTACACGGTGATTGGTTATTTTTGATGGGAGATGGCATGTTATTAAATAACCAATGACGTTGAAATTGGACCTCAGTCTAATGGTCTAACAGTACGCCATCTAGCGGATTTATCACAAGCTATAGGTACGCTGACTCTGTTTATAAGTCAGAATGGTTTTTTTTTTGTGGTAAGTATGGTTAATCATAAATATTATGTTGAAATTATTTTATTATTCTAATAAAATCACAAAATGTATTTATTTTCGAAACTTAAAAATTTCTCAACCTTTTTAACGCAAGAGAAAGTAGACGTAGTTTTCTAAGAAAAGCGTAGTCTAGTTGTTACTCCTATGATTGGCCTAATAAAGTATGCGTCATTTTCGCTTCTTCTTTACCTCCTCAACATTCTGCCAAGGTATTTTAAGAAGGAAAAAATCGCCAAAAGTCTAAAAAGTGGCAATATCTGTCTAAAACGCCGCGAGGTTGGCAACATGCGCTTGCGCCGCCAATTGCCCGTCACGGTCGCGAGCGAGATGACAGCGGACGAACAATGAACCGAGATGGAAGTGTCCCAAATTTACATAATATTGCTCATGTTGACGCAAAACATCATTGTTTGACTGAGATTTTTTAATTAGATAAGTTTTGAGAAGTATGGATTTCATTATCTAATTGATTATATCGATGGTCATTACCTTTTTTTATCATAAAGTTAGCCATTGGTCTAGTGGTTTAAGTACCGGGTCGAGCAAAAGTATGTTGAGAATTTTTCGAACATAGCTCGGGTTTGTGATCACCAATCCGCATTAGGCAAGCGTGGTGAATGATTAAACCTAATCCCATCATAGTGGCGATGAATTGATTTCTATGATGGAGGCCTTTGCGCTGCAGTGGGACAGTCTATAGGCTGTGCTAAGTATGAACTTTACTAGCATACGAGCAGGTTTATCTCCTGATGATAACCGAATGCCGCCGCCCTTAGACGCCTGCAACGTCAGTAGTCACAAGTGCGCTGCAAACTTTTAACCCCCTGTCCCCGCAATTGGGCCTCCGGTATTGGCACTCGAAACACAGATTACTTTAGAAGAGATCCGCTTAAAAAACGAAAAGAGGTTTTTACCCGACTGCCAAAGAAGGAGGGTAATGTTTTTCGAGTGTATGTAAGTATGTATGTATGTCTTTTCCTTTGTGACCTCCTGTAGCCTAAACGGCCTTGATGATTTTGATGTATGAGGTATCGTTAGATTTGTCTTTGATTACGGGAGTGTCATAGGATACATTTTATCCTAAAAGTCCCACGGGATAATCGGACATCATAATAATATATTCTTCTAAATTTCTCGTCGAAATAATTTAAAAATGGTACTTACATATACATAGTCTTCTACATCTACAACATTTTCGTTAAATAAAAACAGCTAAAAAGTTATAAATAAAAAAAATTATTATTAAAAAAACAACCTACCCGACTGCACACTAAAAAAAGAGTAAAACAAGCCCACAACAAATTTACTGAATATAATTTATAAATGTTGATGGAAAGCATCGCAGGCGGGGACCACCTTGACCGCCACCACGAAAATTCTGCTAATGGTGCACAACCGAAATGACTATAAATAAGCCTTGTTGGTCCCCGCCTGCGATGCTTTCCATCAACATTTATAATTATATTCAGTAAATTTGTTTATTTAGATGGATTTGGTAGTATTTGTATGGATAGCCTTATTATACATGTACCTACAGATAATGCCTTCTTAAAACACATTAAGATGGTAAAAAAGTAAAACATAAAAATAAACAAAAATACTTTTTTAAGGTCGCAACAGTTCGTTGAAATGATTCGTGTATCCTTTAATCCGTTTATTTATTGTAACATCATCGTCAAAAAAGTGTTTGGTCTTACAATAGTTTTTACCCGGATTCGTCTACAGTTTTTGCCAACTAATCTATTTTAAACTGTGAACATTGTCAATGTTTTTACCCGCCCTTCACCTCTTGCTTTTCTTCAAATGCCTATTTCAATCGTAGGTTATTTGTTTTTATAATTATTTATTATTGTGTTGTCTATGTGTGCGTTTTGTTTTTCTGATGCTACTTCTACTGAAAAAACTCGATTCATTAAAAAATACAGCTCAAATTCACCGTCAATTTCAACACAACGCTGTCTCTTTATTCACTTGACATTGGCAGAATAAAGTGCCCAAGAACACAGTCCAAGTCAAAACGAAAAAAAATATTCAATCGACTTCAAATTAGCAAGTTCTCGTTAACTAACTGACCGATATCGACTTACTACAACAGTAAAAAAAAACATTCGATTGTTTTCTTACCACATTTTCTCCATCGAGCGTGGTCAAGACGACAAATCGTTTAGTGATGTGACTGTCCTTTTGAGTGATTGTAATGAGTTTTATTTATTAACAGTGCTTGGTGACCTAGTACGAACTAAGTTTCACAGTCTAGTCCATCGACGCAAAGTGGTTTGCCTATCGGTATTTTACAGGCTGAAAGCTGAAATGAATAGTATGGTAGTAATAGACTACTTTTGGCCCGCACCCATCGTAGGCTTTTTCTCAACTGCAGAAGTCAAAACCAAGCACATTTTAAAAAAAAAACTTACATATAGATCTGTACTTCTTATTTTCATTCAGAAATCTCTTTGCACTGCCTTACCCCCATTGCCAACACGCTGTTTTCTCTCCTCTACCTAAAGGTTGTCTGGAAGAAATCGCTACAAGCGATAAGACCGCCTTATTGTACTGTCTATAGCTGTTGTTTCACTCATGTATTCTATTTCTGTGCAATAAAGAATGTCTATCTATCTATAGAGGGCATTACACTGATGACAACAGACATTTTACCCCACCGAACATAGCGCACCCTTATTCAAACAAAGAAATAACTCAAAATTTCACATTTGTGGGAAAACGCATTTGAAGTTTGACACCTCCTCGCTTAGTGTACTTCAAAATTAAATTAAAAATAAACTAATAACAATAGCCTTGTTTTAAAATAGCTATGAATAGTTTAAAACATATAGAAATTAATTTGTATGGAGATCATAGTTATTTATAAATGGAAGGTATTTATTTATATTGTTGAAAAAAAAAGTTCGTACTTATTTCACTTTTTGATAAAAATATTAATTTAATTCCTTCAAGATGGTGCGATGCAAGTCAGAATGTTGCTGTTTTTTATTGTTATAATTTAAAAGGTTTTATATTTTTTACTTTTATTCCAATATAAGATAAAATTAAGTGTAACACAAAGAGTTAAATTTATGTAAAAAGGTGCATTTTCCCCCAAATTGGGCCTCCGGTGCCCTCACTTACTCGAACGAAACACAGCGCAGGCGCTGCTTCACGCCGGTATTCTGTGAGACCGTGGTATCACTCCGGTCGAGCCGGCCCTTTCATGCCGAATTACGTTCTGCGCTGCGTAATTTTGCGCGTTATTTGTTATGTCGACGACGCACTGGTGACAGTCCGAGTTTTTGAACTTCGGGGTGCTACAGTACTTGTCACTGCTGCTAGGCGCGGATCCAGACCTCAAAAATGGTTGTGGGCATCTAGGGATTATCTGACTTGGGACATAGTGGAAGGGGGGTTCTAGCGGCTCGTTCCCCCTAGCTACGCCCGTGATTATGGGCATCTAAGGATTTTCCGACTTGGGGTATCGTCGAAGGGGGGTCCTAGCGGCTCGTCCCCCCTAGCTACGCCCATAGTTGTAGATACAACCTCCCCCTCTCCCTCTCTTAGAATCTCTTAGATGCTAAGTTGATAGAAGAAAGTGCAAAGTCTCAAGTAAATTTAAGGCTGTGGGCATGCCCACAGTGCCCACAATGGTGGATCCACGCTTGACTGCTCTGGCAGAGGTTGTGTCAAGGGGTACACTTCACAAGTCCGAGGCAATCTGGTTTCTCAGTCCTCGGAAAAAGTCCTCCTGGATTCACCATTGTGGTGGGTGGGACTACCATCCCAGTTGGAGCTACCCTTAAGTACTTGATACTCGTGGTTGACAGCAGATGGGAGTTTACCGGGCACCGGCAACGGCTGGTCCCGAGATTAGTTGGCGCTGCGGGGGCTCTTAGTCGGCTGTTGCCCAACCTAAGAGGAGGCGATGAAAGCTGTCGCCGTTTAAAAATGGGGTAGTAAGATCGATTGCCCAATACGGGGCACCGATCTGGTCGGGATCATTAAAGAACCGTCATAAGGCTTGTTTCAAGTACAAAAGGTCATGGAAGTTCAGATAATTATAGGATACCGTACCATTTTTCACGAGGTGGCGTGCGCCATAGCAGGTCCCCTTAAGGGATCTAGACGCAGAAGTCCAGGATTTTGTTTACTGGCAAAGTGCTCAAATTCGCAGTAAATGGTGCCGGGTGTTTGTGGTTCCTTCGTTGTTTCTGGTTTCCATAGTACAAGGGAAAACCTTAGTTTAGGACCAGGGCAATGTATGTGATATTGTTTCAATTTATTTATTCATTTCATTTTATTTATTCTCCGCTGGACGCAGTAGTGCGGTAGTAAAGAGCTGCTCAGGACACGGCACTAAGTGAATGGCGGCGGCGCCTAAACTAGTTCGACACCGAAGGTTCTGAATCACGACGTCGGATTCTGGAGCCGGTCTGGCCCATCTTAGACAGATGGTTGCGGTTGGCGTTCTCTTTGTGAAACTATTGGTTCTTCGTCCATTGGTATAAAAACTTGTTCAGGTTGAGGTAGTGGTGGAGATGGCACATTGCTGTCAATGGGTTGCAGGTTAGGCTGGTGCAGCCTTTTGTCTTCTAAGAAGACGACATCTCTCGATATAATAATATTCCGTGGCGATTGGGGGTCTATAAGACGATAACCTTTGGTTTCGGTAGAGTAACCGACGAAGATACATGTTTGCGTCTTAGATTCCAGCTTAGTACGTTTCTCTTTGGGTACTAAAGCGTGGGCTTCACAACCAAATACCCTCAGGTGAGAGAGGTTGATTTTTCGTCCACTCCACACTTCCTCTGGAATTTTGTTCTTTAACGCTTGTGTAGGCAATCGGTTCTTAAGATAAATTGCAGTGTTTACTGCTTCGCCCCAATAGCTAGAGGTAGGTTGGAATCTTTGAGCATGGATCTGGCTTTTTCGATGATAGTCCTGTTAGCGCGTTCGGAGACGCCGTTCTGCTGAGGAGTGTACGGAACCGTTGTCTGGTGTATGATACCGTTCTCTTTTAAGAAGGTAGACATATCCTTATTTACATACTCACGCCCGTTGTCAGAACGCAGAACTTTTATCTTTTCACCAGTCTGATTCTCTACTAAGTGCTTAAATTCTACAAATTTAGTAAAAACCTCTGATTTCGATTTTAAAAGATATCCAAAAGTTTTTGCGACTAAAGTCGTCTGTAAATGTTAGCAAATAAAGGGCGCCGCCCCACGAGTGCGTACTCATAGGTCCGCAAAGGTCCGAATGAATCAATTGTAGAACCTTACTCGATTTGCTGCAAGAACTTTTGAAAGGTTTTTTTAGCTAATTTTGCCTTGCAGGCACGGAACACACTTTTCCGTAAATTTCCCGCTAAAATCTATGCTACTAACTTACTTTTTAAAGTTGCATAGTATTGGCATTGAGATGGCCAAGGCGTCTATGCCACAATAAAGGTGACTCTTTCGTAGGTGTGTACAAAGCATGAGATTTGTCGACATCTAGCTTGTACATGCCCTTATAATTTGAGCCTGTCGCTATTGACTTGACCCGTCAGTTGACATCCCCTGCCAAAGTGATTGTCGCGCCTTTGGATGTAAATAAAACATCGTAGCCTTTTTGGTTAAATTACTTACAGATAAAAGACTAGTGGCTAAACGAGGAACGTAAAGTACATCGCTTATTTTATGTACATTGTCGGAAATATTAATATTACAGTACCTTACCCTCACTCAGAATTTGGTTCTTGTTGGCTACTTGGATGGGAATGATGTGGAAGACATGGAGTCAAACCAATCTTTCCGATTGCTCATATGTGAGCTTGCACCAGAATCTATGAACCAATCTTGTGAACCTGTGGATGAAGGATGAGGTAAACAAGATGAAAGTGTAAATTCTAATGTATTATGAGAATAAACCTTTGCCGAAGCTTTTCTTGTTCTTATTCCTACAATCTGACACTAAATGACCTAACTTTTTACAGTATGTACAGAATTTCTTCTTCGGTTTAGTCAGTAGCGCCGTAGGATCCTCAGGTCTGGTACTGGTAGTGCGACATGGTCGAGAGTCTTCCTTTAGAAGAGCTGCCACTACATTATCCGACGTTATTCGAGCGTTGGAATGCTCGAGAGCCATGACGAGCGGTTTGTACTCGTCTGGGAGTGCAGCCAAGATGATGATCGCCAGGAACTCATTTCCATTTCCTGCCTCCTATCCCTAAAACAGAAGGTACACTTCAGGGCCGCTAAGCGAGTTCTTCGCTACCTGAAAGGGTCAAAGCACTTCGGCTGCATTTTCACCGAACAGCCCAGTTCTGTCCAGTAGGATACGTGGATGCGGACTATGGAAACAATCTTGTGGACCGTAGATCATTCACAGGTTCGCTTTCCTGATGAGTGGCTCTCCAATCTCTTGGGAAGCACGCAAGCAGCGTACTGTCGCGCTTTCTACCACGGAGACGAGTACATGACATGGCTAAGTTGGAAGGTATCTATGCATCGTTGCAGATGTGTACGACTGTGCGGAAGATACCGCACAGCACACAATGGCGGAATGCCTGCGTGGGATGAATCAAGGACAACATTAACCGCCCTTGGAGATCGGAACCTCTTATTGCCGCCCGTCCTAGAGAAGATGGTCAGTATTGGAAAGTGCCTTGGAGTTCTGTTTCATTTCATTTAATAAAATATGCCATCATCTTACACCACGTAAAAGGATTGACTAGGAATTTCGAAAAAAACGATTATCGAATATCGCAGATCTAATATTCGAATATACGGAACAGTTTTATATTAATTTTTTCGAATATTCGAAGCCCTAGTTGAGCGGCGTACGTATATTTATATTTATGTACAATGACAGTCATACAAGAATTAATGTACGAGCAGGCGTATAATAGACACTCATCGCAACACGAGCGGAGTCACAAATCCCCTGCTAACCTTTTAACCCCCTTTCTCCCCGATGGAGCCTTCAATACCATCATTTACTCGTCGAAACACAGCGCAGGCGTAGCTTCTCGCACTGGCACTGCCGTGCCTCCAGATAACTTACTTTACAATCAAATTTGGTGTCATTCAATGTATGAGGGTCATACTTTTTTGAATCGTTATCAGATATCGTAGATAATGACACCATGCTAAATACTAAAATTGCCATTATTACGATACTTTCAGTAACGTGACATGTATGAATTTACTTTAATAGTGAATTAATTTAAAAAGTTGAAGTAGTAATATTTCTAAAGTTATAACACAGAGACTTAACTCCAAATACCACACGGTAATCGTGAATTAACAGTACAACATTGAAATAAGTCTTAATAAAGTCAGTATCTTATGAAACTTTTAAAATAAAACAGAATTATGTCAAAATGATACGTAGAAATTTCAATTTTTTTTCTAATAAAGTGAACTAAGCCTAAATTATTGCACTATAAGATTAAATATTAGAGAAAATAAATTTTATCGGCAGTAAAACACCGCAATGTTTGGTTTTATTTCACTCAAACACGGAAGAGCAGCGGTCAAACCTTGAACAAAGCTGGCACATCACTGAATCTTTCGCTTTACCGGAATCAACTTGTTCGCGCGTGTTAGTAAAAGAGAGGCGGACCATGCGCTGTCCCTCAGTTTGCTCATATTGATTGGCTGTTCGAGTGAAACGATAGTCCTTGTTAAGTTATTACAGTTTTTGATGAAATCTCGGAAAACGCGAATTTTGAGTTATTTCTTGTTTGATTAAAGGTGCGAAGGATCTAATAAAAAAAACTCACCTTCCCATACGTAAAGGATCAGCTGTCTCCTGATTTTTATGGGAAGGCAATTTTCAAATTGAGAAGGGAGTAAGACGGTTAAAAACCACAGTGTATAAAAGATGGGTTTGCTCTTTGTTTCTCACTGAAATTATATAAGAAAAAACCATAGATAAATACATAAAATCACATCACTAAAACCACCGGATACTGAAACAATAAGCGTGTAAGATGGACGGACACATTTACATAACATCAGGCAGCTGGCCGAGATAATTCTACGCCGATACCATTGTATATATATTTAAGTAAATATATACTGCGCCGATACTGAACGGTATCATCGATTACTGCGGAACCCACCTCGTTAATACAACGGAGATATCGGATGTCCAGTTGTTACACCGAGTGCAGAAATGTCTATCGAAATTCGGGTTTAGTTAAAGCGACATTACTAGTACGAGTATAACCGGTGGTAGGTCGCTAGCCAAAATTTACAACTGTTTACTAGTAAGTTAACTAGTAAGTAAGCAAGCAATAATATACTTCTTGTTTGAATTGCATGTGCTGCGAATGTGTATTTTTTTTCTTTTTGTTGCCTCAACGCAACAAGTCAATACCTAACCAAAAAATAAATTATCAAAATTAGGTAACTGTTTTTTCGAATTTTACAACGAGAAAGGCTATTTAAACCATTGATGTACATTGGTACAGGAAATAGGTAATAGGAAAGTATATATTTTAAAATAAATAATTCCCTATAGGTATATGGAATAATAATACTGTTTATGTTGATAAATTCGTTTTTATAAATAGGAAAAAAAATGCTAAAATATTATAGGTATTAGGCTGTTGATGCCGAAGAGTCACATGCACATTACCGAATTACTGTCGGAGAGAGCCATTTTTGATTTTTTTTCTTTTGTTGTATGTAAGGTCCAACTTCAATACAAATATAGTTGTTTCATTCGTAAATTTTAGATTTTAACGGCTACAGCTTTAAAGATCTCGAGCATACTAGTATCATAGGTTTTTTTTGTTTGTTGTTTTGTAAGGTTTTTTTTTACTTAATTCCTCTTCCAAGGACGTTAAAACGTTCTTACTAGTCAAGTTCAATAGCCTATACCTACCATGTTTTGGTTTTGCAGATTATGAATATTCATTACTTTTTTTTACCCGACTGACTACATAATCAAAAAAGCAAAAAGAGAGGGTAATAATTTTAACAGTATATATAATAATTTTACATGTATGTGGATTGTGGGTTTATGCGTCGATTCCGCTTAAAATATCCAGCCGATTTTGATGAATGGGGTATGAATAGATTCTTTATTACTATTGAAGGCGCATATCTTTATTATCCCCTGAGTAACATCTTTCATTATAGGTTTTAAGATTTTCGCGTTGCATTATATATCACTGACATTGTCATCTAGTCGCGATTTAATATCTCAAGATGTGAGGATGTCAGAAGATTCGATGCCAGGCCCAGAATTATTGATAGAAGACGTGGTTAAAGGGATGTGAATGTTCACAAATACACCCAGTTCACAGTATTTTGCAGTGTAATCTAGATACGAGCTATTACACTGGGTTTGAAGTGGATTGCAATTGGAAGTTCCTCTGTAGACAAACGGAACTTACCGCTCAGGGAAGTCCTTAGCCATTTGTCATCATATCATATGCAGTGCAGAGTAGGTAATATCAGTTCTCTTACATACGAGTATAGAACAATATAATAATAATGTCCTCTAACCGATATTCGGCTACGGCCGATCTTAACCATCAGACACGTACGTACAGACAGCCACACACCAGGTTACCACAAACTGTAAAATTTCCTCAATTGATATTCAACCTAATGTGTATGACTGTAAGATGAGAGTCGATTGAAGAAATTTGTCAGTTTGGTATACTTTGATGTGTGGCTGTACGTACGTATAATACTTCTGTCCTGTAACTAGTGGCCCGCCCTCACTTCGTTTCGGGACAGTAATTCCGCTGTCTACCTAGATGGCGCTGGGTGTCGGTTGCAACGCGCTAGTGTTTCGCTTTTTCGGTTCGTATATAAGGTCTGTCGATGTCTATGGAGTTTATCTCTTCATTAGTTTTAGATATAGTGTCTATTCCCTTACCCTCGCCATTCGATGGTGACACCAGTGTGACTAGTGTTAGGCTAAGATGAGAGAGATAATAAATAACATAATCAGTATTCGTTTCGTTAAGTATTTGACGTTCCACGGAACCTTTTAAATTAGAGTCCCGCTCGCCTTCATTTTATGATGGGTTGAAATTGGCGCATGACGTCACAGGAGCGGCCATTGCCCGTTCGACATTATTAACAACACGACATGTGCCTAAATTAAGATCTATTTTATGCGGGTAACAGTTTAGACTTTATTGAAGATGGAATTTTAGGTCGTTTTTGTAGGAAGAGATAAGAAGTTTATGATCGAGATAGCTTTTTTTTGGTCGTACCTTTATAAAAATATTCTAATCTAACAAAGATATTGTTTTTTTACTTTATTATGAGTTCGCAATTGTCTTTTTTATGTGATATGTGGCAGAGGAGTAGATCTAGATCTTCAGATGGTCAACGATTAAATCAATTCCGATATTCATGCCGAAGCGTGGCATGGGTACAAGCGCCTTGGTCCAATCGGTCTGATTCTCCTGTTCTATCTAACACAATTACAATGTTTAGTCACATTTTGACATCTCACATAAAAAGTAACCAATCACCGAATAGATGGACTCAGTTCTACAGTTCGCCATCTAGCGGATTTTGCGATAGCTCCCATTTAAACCCGTTCTCGTTATTCCAGAACAATGACGTCACATACCGCACCCCTAGATAAAACTCCGGCAAATCAAAAAATCTATATTTTTCGGAAACGCCATCAAACTGGTTCGGGATTTCGAAAACGCCATTAACTCAGAATAAGTATATTTTGAATTAGTGACTTTTTCACCTAGGGCACAGAATACTTAATAGTACAAGTACAGAAAGCCCACTCCTAAAAACCGTTTATAGAAAATAAAGACTCAGGCTCCATAACATAAAGTTGAAATTCCGACAGACCACCGTTCAACACCTACAATTACTAATGCCCGGAAGTGCGTTCTCTTTCTATCGCAAACAACTGTCGCTCATGCGTCGCCGCTCGCTCGTGATTTTCTACTAATTATCCCCTCCGAAGGGGCCGCCGCATGAACTTGCAAGTTCGATACCTACACGCGGAGTGGGACAGGCCTGTTAAGGGGTACGATACTGTGATATCTGCCAGCCCTACATCTCGTTAGCAGCCGGCTGCGGCAAATTATCCGGCGGAGTTAAACCCCGATATTGCAGGTTACCTGCCCTCCTTAATGGATTAACTTGTAACTGTATACTGAACCCTGAACTTGAACTAGTTTGAATTATGATTACACATTTAATTTAACGGGAGAGCCACGCTTGGGCATGAATGGCCGGTTCGACTGGAGTGATAGCACGGACTCACAGGAGACCGGCGTTAAGCATATCCATATCATGCATCTACCGATCATCAATCCCACACTCGGTCATTCTGCATTCAGTATGCCCTCATAATGTAATGTAATGTAACGGACATCTGTTTCCGTACTTAGACTCGTATTTGCTCCAGTGTACGTGTAGGGCCCTGGCTATTCAAGCCAGCCTAACTCCGCCCAGAAGCGCAGAAGCTCCCTGGGATCTTCACAGGCTTCGCGGAGTGACAGATCAGAGGATTTCTTTTCGTTGTCTTGTCACAGCATCGCAATCCACGACTACCTGCGCGACTGATTCTTCATGCCCTCATCTATACTACTTATAAAGAGATAACTTCTATAGACAACGACAAGGCTTATAGGTAAACCGAAAACACGAAACGCTTGCGCGATGTAATTGGACACAGCGCCATCTATTTGTTCATTTCTGAATAACGGTCCCGAAGCGAAGTGAGGGCGGGCCACTAGTATTGAATAAAGATACAGCTGGCGGAACGAAAGTATGGTGATGACCGTTATTTTGCGCACTTGTAAAAAAAGAAGACTTTTTATAAAAATTGGTTTCTGCGCACTCAAGGTCATAACCGCTGTTTCGTGCCGTAGACTATACGTGCTTAATCCTGACACACCTAAGTGGACCTAAGGCCCTAATACGTAAGTATGACGTCACTCTGCCAACCCTACCATCTCGCTAAGCCCCGATATTGCAACAGTTACCTGCCCTCCTTAATGGATTAACTTGTAACTATTGAACTTGAAGCGTTTGGATAAATCCGTTTGGAGTAGTGATGGGCCGTCGATAGCTTGACAGGTCTATCGAAGTGCGATGTCGATATTGGTAAGTTATAGTTTCTTCTTTCTCTTTCTTCGATCTTAGTTAACCCGCCACGTCCGCAGAATCCATACTCCATACTAATATTATAAATGCGAAAGTAACTCTGTCTGTCTGTCAGTTACTCTTTCACGCCAAAACTACTGAACGGATTTAAATGAAATTTGGTATACAGATGATCTAGACCCTGAGAAAGGAACATAGGCTACTTTTTATTGCGAAAAAGGGGTTGTAAGGGGTTAAAAGGGGGGTAAAAAGTTACTATTCCACGCGGACGAAGTCGCGGGCGGCCGCCAGTATATTATAAATGCTCAGTATGCTCACGTATGTGCGTAAACAAAGGTGTACTCTTTATTTCCTTACCACTGCAACTTCGGGGCTGACACTTTGACCACAAATTAAACTGTCTGAACAGAACAACTCGCTTTTTAAAGTGCGACCCACTTACTCACTGCTTCACCAAAGCAGTTGGGGATCAAAGTGCACAAAACCCAACTTTCAAATTTTAAATTAGCTAGCCTACTGATTTTATCGTAAAAAAAGTAAATTTATCAGCCTATAAAAAAATTAAGTATCAGTACTGTTCCACTGCAGGGCAAAGGCCTCCATGATTGAAATCAAGTTATCACTACTATGATGGGATTAGGCTTAATCACCACGCTTGCCTAATGCGGATTGGTGATCGCAAAACCCGAGCTATGTCCAAAACATACTTTTGCTCGACCCGGGAATCGAACTCTGGACCCCAAGATCACGGCCCGGTACTTAAACCATTAAACTAACGGGACTTTAATGTCCGAATTATACATAACTAGTGGCCCGCCCTCACTTCGCTTCGGGACCGAAATTCAGAAATGAACTAATAGATGGCGCTGTGTCCAATTACATCGCGCAAGCGTTTCGTGTTTTCGGTTTACCTATAAGCCTTGTCGTTGTGTATAGAAGTTTTCTCTTTATAAATAGTTTAGATATTGTACTGGGTATCGATACTATTTAACAAGGTCACGATACCATCGACCGATCCATCGATAATTTAATCCAAACCAGTGGTAGCACTAATCCATCGTTAGGTTTAGAGGTTTGGGTTAAATTTCATCAAATCAACATTGCGAATTGCGATCTGTATTTGCACCTTGTTGGAATTAGATTTGCATGTAAACTTAGTACGTTCAAAGTAGAAAAATCATTATCCCGTGTATGTTGTTTACGTGATAACTGCGCTGTTTCGCTAAATATTTCGAATTTTTCGAACATAGCTCGGGTTTGTGATCACCAATCCGCATTAGGCAAGCGTGGTGATTAAGCCTAATCCCATCATAGTAACGATAACTTGATTTCTATGATGGAGGCCTTTGCCCTGCAGTGGGACAGTATATAGGCTGGATACTTTACTTTTTATTCGCTAAATGAGTGAGGGTACCGGAGGCCCAAGGAGGGAAAAGGCTGGCAGGTGATCTGTCTGCCCTGTCTGCCAGTTGCCACGTCAGAGATTGCCGCCGCCTAGACATCTGCAATACCAGTGGTCACAAGTGCTCTGCCAACCTTTTAACCATATTTACCTCCTATTGGGCCTCTGACATTCTTACTCACTCCGCGAAACAGCGCAGGCGCTGCTTCACGCCGGTCGAGCCGGCCCATTCATGCCGAAGCGTGGCTCTCCCACGGTCATGGTTTCAAAATGAACACTCACTTTTATAAATGTGACAGCGGGTTTTTGTACATTGACCACAAAGTAAATTCGCCACATTTTGTAAAGTCCATACATTGAAAGTAAACTCACCACATGCATTAAAAATATGAAGTTAGAGTCACAGGCGGGTTAGGTTTGTTGTAAATTCGCCACAAATCCTCAGTTCACATTTATTTTTCTTAAAGTAACGATAGTTCTACTTATTGTTTGATTTTTTTCAGACCTTTTCACAAAATCAATGGTGGTGAGTTTACAATAACCAAAATTAATAATAAACAATTTTCTTCATAAAAATAGAACTGTGGTGAGTTTACACATACTTTTTTCTGTGGCGAGTTTACTTTGTGGTCAATGTACAGTGGCTAGCACCAAATCTTTGGCTAGCACATCATGTTACTACAATCTGTCAAGTTTCCTCAGTTGATATTGAACCAAACACGTTTATGTCAAACGTGTTTGGTTCAATATCAACTGAGGAAATTTGACAGATTGTAGTAACTTGATGTGCTGGCCACTGTACAATAACCCGTGACAGCATAAGTATTAAGCCAAGACTAACTTTAAACCGCATTTTATAATAAGAGGGTGTATATCCCCCAGCCTCAAAGATTCCCGTAAGACGATGAAGGATGGAACTATGAATTTAATATGGCGTTAGATGAAAGGCAACGTCGCAGGAAATTGCTAAGCAACATTAATTAGCGAAACTTCGTGACTACATCACTCCCTCGGCCTGTTGGGAGGATTTGCAGAATGCAGGTTATGGGCGTCTCATATACACACATTAACAAAATCTTGGCAGGGATACTTACCTACCCATCAGGCCCCGATTATAAGTAAACTAGTGGCCCGCCCTCACTTCCCTTTGGGACCGGAATTCCGAAATGAACCAATAGATGGCGCTGTGTATAATTACATTGCGCAAGCGTTTCGTGTTTCCGGTTTACCTATAAACCTTGTCGTTGTCTACTGAAGTTATCTCTTTATAAATAGTAGATAGATAGGGGATAAACAACAAAACATGAAAATGCTCAGGAGGCCAATTCTCAGTTTTCCTTCTATATCTATTTTCTTCAGCCTTCTATGTCGAGTCGACTTCATGGAACGCATAGACCAATAGGAGAACAAGATAAGGAATGTCGACTGTAATCTATGTTCTCCAATTGGTAGTCGTTCCATGAAGTCGACTCGACATAGAAGGCGAAAACCGAGAATTCGTTTAAAATTTTAGAATGCAATTCGCATGCCGATTGGTTGAACGTCTATCCTCTCTACGAATTCTGTGATCACGGAACGTCGAATAGCAAAACCAGCTAATCATGCATGGATATTCGTACCTACCTCATGTGATAAATTCCTATGGTAGATACATACATTACTATTACCATTTTCACCATCCGCCAAAATAATCTGGTGGCGCACTGAACGAGTGACGGATTCTGTGTTCCAACGGGTAACGGGGTGCCCATTAAAAAAGGGTATATTTTGATAAGAATAGCGGAAAAAAGCGTTTGTAAGGCAAGTTAGTCCGCACAAAAGTACCCATAGATACGGGGTAATTGTTCTACATGTAGCTTTTACATAAATGCAGGAGCTACCTAAAACAAAATATAATACGGATTCCTTTTTAGGGTTCTGTGTTGAGATTCGCATCACATACCGCCTTATTGGCGGTGATAACTGATAATATTTTTGACTACGTAACCATCTAGCTGGCCACTAATATTGATTAAAAAACAAAGACTAAAAAGATAAATGGCAGTAGGTTTTTTTTATTTCGAAATAAGAATTCGAAATCACCGATAAGGTTTTAAACCAGTTGTTATTGCTTAAAAGAGAGACAATTTTAATTTTGTTTCGCTTCAAATTGAAATCTAAAAAATTCGTAGCAATCATCTTTGTTTTAATAAAATTACATGAACTATTTTAACGTCGTAAGGCCCATAAGCCTTTTAAAAGGCATAAAACAATTGATTTTCCATTGTGTCTGCTGTCTGGGCGTTACGACGATAATGTAAGTACATTACAAACAAGTCTGACGTTATATTTTTGTCACGAAATCATTGGAGTGAGAGACAACACCTTAGAACTCCTCCATTGATCTCGCTCGCACTTGACCGGTTTTTCGTCCCCGCTCGTCATGAATACCATTACCCAAACATGAACGCACTCTTTCCTTATTCTGGGCCTGCTCAGTCGAGTAACGTACCGTAGAACTACGTAATTGTATTTTCTTACCCAATTTGCATGTAACTCGTATCAAGCGTTCGTAATAGTTTCGCGGTAATTCATATTCCATATCCCTTGCTTGGGCAAATAAAACGGTGTAGATATTATTACAGTATGTTGGTAGAGCCGTTTCGTATTCTAATTTTGTAAAAGCGGAAACTGCTTTTGTGGTGTTTCGGTTATTATGAACGTTCCTTTTAAATTAGAGGTAAAGCTCATAACTATAGTGTACCACGACTGAAAGATAGGCAAAATATCTAATAACTTAATCATGAAACTTATTTTTTTAATAGCAATTTATTTGCAATTTTCGCAGGATGATATGAAATTTAATTTGAAAACAAGGCAAAAAGAGGACGGTACCTTAAAAAGACATATCGAACGAATCGTACGCTTTGTCCGCTAATGAACGATTTCCATTTATGAGCATAATTATTCATGAAATAAGATAATAACGTGGCTTCTACGAAAGACAATAAAGTAATCAGTTTCTTGGCAACAAATCTTCGATTTGGCGAAAACAGAAAACTCTAAATTCGGATCATGTCGCCGTATCGCGGATTACCATAAATGAATAATTTATTCGCAAATAAATTATTTATTCGGAACTGTAGCGTCACCGGCTGATTACAGGCCGAATGTTAAAAACGGATGGCCTTATCTGGGACAGTTTTCCGATGACGACATAACATTGCCAGGCGAAAAAAGGAAACTACTAAAATGCAAGATGGCGGCGCAAAGCATTTTTGAGACATTGCTGGAGTTAATGCTGTATGATGGATGTGTCAATAAAGTTAAAATAAAAGATGGCGCCACTGCCGCTTAAGTAGACATATTGCTTATAAAACATGTGAACTCATTACTTCCTCAAACATTCGTTGGTCACAACTTTCAGGACGCATTACCATCAAATTAAAAAAAAAACAAACAGTCGAGTTAGATGGCGCATATAAACTCTGTCTTCTTTTGTTTTGTTTACCTACAGCATTGCGGTCTTACGCATATATTTTTTAATGTTCAGAGTTTAATAACAATGAGAAAACCATTAATTTATTATTTGCTGGTATTATCCGGGGCCAGGTCGACCAATTCTTCCCGGCTAATAAACGCATTAATGTGAACACTTGTGTAATATTTCTTTAGAATTAGTGGCGGCAGCAAAGGCGCGGTCACCTAATGCCCTGTGCATTAGGTGATCCTCTCACATAACCGTAACACATAGACGCATAGTCCATTGATTTCATCAATTTATTTTAAGCTAATAATTATGTTGTAGAATACACAAGTAGATAAATAATGATTTTCTAGCCTAATAAATTGGCAACGACTTATACAGCGCTGCAACTACATATTATGTCATCTTCCCAGATGCCGTACCTAACCTATGATGAGTAAAATAAGATCGAAGGAAGTAGGTACCTAACTTTACCAACTTTGTTGACCACAATAAAAATATGCAGTTTTCCAATGATACAGTAGTATCTAGCCGGCCAGTTATTTTATTGGGCAGCCCATACTACAGCGATCCTGTTTTTTTTACAGTGAAAATATGTAAATTTAAAAAACATCCGCAAACAATTGTACCTATGTACTTTTTATCAGGTGCACCGGCAACACCGCCTTGTATTTTGTTCACTTATCGACGCCATTTTGCATATGCTCTCGCCGTTTGGCGGCCCAGCTCACTGTAGATTTTCGCCATAAAAACCCTTATCTGCCCGCATTGCGAATCCGGGTGGCGTCCATTTCCATATTCAGATTGGCGTTTGTTTTCCGTGTCTCTCTTTCTGCCGGAGATTTTTGTAGTAATGGGGGAATAACGACGCCACGGCATAGAATACTGATAGCGGAGAAATATTGAAACATCTCGGGAGGACCAACAATTGGACGAGTTGTGGCTGTTATAAAATATATTCCTTTGCTTTCTTGCTGAAAATGTCTTATTTTCTGAATGAGGGTAGATATTGCAGTCTTTTGGTATTTAGTGTTGTATTTTTGCCCAAAACGTGAACCATGCTTCATAATCTCTGGACATAAGGTACATACGTCTGATGAACATACAAATCGACATTCCGAACCACGAGTACCTATTTTGACATTTTACAAAAGTTGGGTTCTTCAAGCAAGGTTCAAGCACAAAGTTCAAGTTAGGTTCTTGTCGTTATCTAACCTGACTACATACCATTATTCAATTTCAGTATCTTACGAGTTCAAGTAGGTAAGTAAGTATATTAATATTTGGGGATCCTTCGTTAATTCTGATTTGTGATACATAAAGCGATTACCTACATGAGCAGGTCGATGTGTATGCTGTTCAGTCAGATATTTGTTTACCTATATAAACTATGCTTCATGATGTCGCCACATTATAGAAGACCGTATAACCTTCTTACTCTAAAAGTCAAATTAAAAGGATAAACGTGACCATGGAAATGAGAAAGCTGAACAAACATACCAAGAACAGATTGCAACAACGGATCGATTTAAAAGCACGCAAGGGATTGAATGCCACAAAGGGCGGTTGGGGCGATGCATGCAAATTACACCATAAGGAACCAAGACCAATCTTATCAATATCTCCTTCATCGAAATGCATTTGTTTCCATAAGTCAGGCACGCGATGTTCCATTCTAAGGCAAAGGCTCACACAAGCTGGAATAGAGTCGGCACTTAAGACTGGTTTACACAGTGCGAGTAGCTGTCTAGACAGTAGACAGTTGGCTCATCATTATAGGGACCCGGACAGTAGGCCTAGAATCCTTTAGGAAAGTAGACCAAAGACCATCCAGCCACATTGAAAGGGGAGCGTTGTACATTTTCTTTTTCTATTGGAAAATGTCTAAAAGACTGTTATGAGAAACTTTTAGAAACTGTTATGCAATACTTTTTACAAAATAGCTGGATTACAGCAGCAGTTATACCGCAATTAAACGTTAGAAAGAGACTCATCAAGTAGCCAAAAAGGCATTACCAAGATCACCACGGGGTGACGTCACAGGGATACGAATTCCTGTGACGTCACGGGACTGAGTGAACGGACTAACCTTTAAATGGGTCAAATGTAACCGTCGCTAAATGGGGTTTCAAGTCGTCGGGATTAGTTAGTAGTCTCGGTCAGTTAGTCGGCAAGGGTGACGGGCCGGTAGGTTTAACAATACATACATTTATTTGCGCTGTACAGTTCAAACGTGCTCCGGTGCAGCACAAAAGATTAGACACAGATTTTTAAAAAAATGATAAGTGACAGACGAGCAGATTCTACACCTAATGGTAAGCGATTGCCGCCGCCCATAGATACCCGTAACACCAGCACCAGTGATGTTACAAGTATGCTGCCAACCTTTAAGAGTGACACCACTTGAGCCTCCTTTGGCTTTAGCGTTGGCGTGTTGCCGGCGACACTAGCGTATTCGGGCGCCGCGTAGACGCAAACGCTAGATTGGGGTCACGCTTAAGCGTTAACCCTTAACCCTTAAGGGTTAACCCCCTTTCTCCCAATTGGGCCCCGGAACCCTGACTCACTCTGCGAAACATCGCAAGCTTCACGTAGGTGTTCTGTGAGGCCGTGTTATCACTCCCGTCGAGCCGGCACATTCATGCCAAAGCGTGGCTTTCGTGGTCGGCTAAAGCTAACATTGGACACCCCGAAACATGGTTACCGAGTAAATACCACCATCATTCCATCCCCATATCAGCTAGATTCGACATTGTGTGTATATCAGACGCTGCTATGACCGTGACCCAAGCTTGCGTATTGTCAGGCCTGTCCCACTCCGCGTGTAGGTATCGAACTTGCAAGTATATGCGGCGTCCCCTCCGGAGGGGCAAATTAGTAGAAAATCACGAACGAGCGGCGACGCACGCGCGACAGTTGCTTGCGATAGAAAGAGAACGCACTTCTAGGTATGAATAATGGTAGGCATTGAACGCTGGGCGGTCGGAATTTCAACGTTATGTTATGGTAGCCTGAGTCTTCATTTCCATAAACGGTTTTTAGGAGTGGGCTTTCTGTACATGTACTATTAAGTATTCTGTGGTATTGTGTAGAAAACGAGCATGCATTAGGTAGTATAAGTATATTTACAATAGTTATGTTGTTTGTATATGTTTCGTACTATGTAAATCGAGTAGTAACAATACCACTTACTGAAACTTTAATCTGAATGTTACCATTACACGGCAATGCATCTCATTTTAGTTGAAGAAAATTTATTCGAAATGCACACGACAATGTTAAAACGAGACGATTCATATCAGAAGTATATTCAGCAAGCTTAACTCAGTGATATAGTACACCGTTAAATTTTAGTCGTTTTAACCCCGAAGCGCTTATAACAGTTATCAAAAACACTACGTACAAAAAAAATTCATCAAGCAATAATGGATGGAACAGCTTACACTTCTTGTCCAGTTACAACAACAAAGACAGTATGACAGTGTGTTGTCGCTTGTAGCGATTTCTTTCAGACGACCTTTACATTTTAGTGACTATCTCATACAGCAAAGGTCAGAGGTTGACAATCCCTAGGCATCGTATAATATTGTGAAACTGTATTTATACTTGTGTGCCTCGTCACATATTCCCGAATGAGATAACAACAATGGCTTCGTAGTCCTTTCCCTACAATGTATTTACAATCTTAACCAAACGCAAACAGTGACACCAGCTAATCAATTTAAATCAGTGGTCAAGTGAAAACCGATAGATAAACAGTTCTCTGGTACCACCAATTGTTGCCTTAACTGCTCGCAACTTGCGGAGGTTACACGAACAAGTGGGACTAGTGAGCCGTCCTACACAAGTTGGCGGCGGGGCAAATATAACGGAAACGGCCTAACTCGTATGCAAACAGCTGTAAACTAGCTCTAATAAAGCACAAACACTGTGGCGCCCAAAGTGGGGCGAGTTTCGTCTCTGCACAATTAGGGACATTTTAATTAACTTGGCGAACGTTATGGAAGCAATTTAGTGTCTAATTATATTTAATATAACTTGGTTTAGTGTGACATCGTTAATTTATTAATTAACTGGTATTTACATCATAATTATATTTTTCGTCTAGTGATGGATCCGGTATCATGAACAAATAGGATTCTGTAACTGTGTTTTTCTAATTTTAATAAATATTTAGATACATTGCACGGAAGTTATCGAATTGGCTTAAGTATTCAGAGTATACTACACTAGTCTATACCCTTAAAACTATCTACATACATTCTATCAAGATCGTTGCTAAAGATACCCATTTTTAAACGTACCTACTAGGTATACAAAAAATATTCAGAATGATACAGTAAAATACGTTACAATATTTGAAACCACAATTGTCGTTGTTACTTTTCTTTTCATAATATAATATTTAGGTGTCACAGCAACGGTGCCATGAAAAGTGTCATGTGTTCAAATTTAAGGCAGCATTCGCAAATAGGCGACGCCAGGGAAACGTAATAAGTGGCCGAGCTCGTATGCAAACAGGAGGCAACTTGCACCAATAAAGTAGAAACAGCGGCTGGCGCCCAACGTGGGGCTGGATCTTATCGTAGTACAATTTTGGCCTAACTTTGTTGCAAGAATTACGTACGACAAATTAGTATTCTATTTTGCTAGATAATTTGCTCTGCTGAGAGAGAATTCTTCCGCATCTAACAAAGATTTTATATAAAATATCACTTGATATTCTCTTCAGACAAGGTTTTTTGAGCCTTGTGGACTCAACTGATATTTTAAGAAAGTACGAACTAATATTATAGTCAGTGGTAGACTGGATTCAGGACGTGTAACATCTTCTACACGAAATGGAGGAGATCTAAAGTCTGAAGACAAACTTCGACCTATTTATTTCAAAGACAGAGCTTCTTAAGTATGCAAACTTGTCAAAACACAAACATTGCGGTTTGGCGCCCAACGTGGGGTCGAATTTGTTCAACACGTTTGTCGCGGCACAATTAGGGATATTTTAATTAACTTTGCGAGCGTTATGAAAGGCAATTCGAGTCCTATCCTGTTAATTGAATACGTGGCCCGCGCACGAATGGGATTTTTGGTGTTTGTGTTTCGTTTGGCGCGGTCCGCTTCACTTGTAATGGCGGATGCGTGTGAAGTTTCTGATTGCGCTTAATTAATATGTTGTATTGACTCTTGTGTTCATTTCCTTTAACGCCTTTCGCGCATCAGCACAGCTCGCTTTGAGACATTCGAGAAATTGTTTGTTTTGGGAAACATTTCAGCCACAAGTGGAGTCACAAGTGCGCTACGCTGCAAACCTTTACAGCGTCCCCTCCCTAATTGGGCTACTGGTATCACTCACTTGGCGCTGCTTTACGCCGGGATTCTGAGGCCGTGGTGTCACTCTGTTCGAACCTGTCCATTCATGCCGAAACGTGGCTCTCGCACGGATTATATTGCTAACAACGAACAAGGTCAATGAACACTTCGATGTCAATGTTATTTTAAGCGTATACCCACACAATATACTCGTGTAATGTCGTCATAGCTTCATTGTTAAACAGAATATTAAGGAGACTGCGAAAACCCTCAATTATAATTTATATCATGAAAGCGGTGAATATGAATTCAAACTTTAGTGTAGGCTTCCATTAATGGGCGGTTAACTCCCGTGATTGAACAAAACGAATTGCGTAAACTAACACAACTACATTTAATTGCAGTTTACATATCCGTCAATTTTTTATTCAGGATTAAATAATAATACTGACTGAAAAGAATTGCGAATGGGGAAAAAAATATGTCCAAATGTATTAAGATTGGGTCTAAGCTGGTTAGTTTTCTTTAGTAAAAAGGAATTTTCAGGAAAAAGGAATCTTCAGGGAAAATCAATCTTCAGGTGAAAGGATTCTTCAGGCCAGGAAAGGATTTAGGCTTTCATAGGAATAGGTTCAGGTTTGATCGGGATTCTTGAAAGCTGAAACATCAAGAAAAAAAATCACCATTTGAAATTCATCATTACTCTTGACAACCCGACTCTAATGTAAACTTTTTAAAAGTTAAACCAATTTTTATAGTAGTGGGGCACTTTATTTTCATAGGGCCTTTGGTATCCTACGTAACTTTTAAAAGGAACAACAATAAGTAATTGCTATTATTATCTAGTAGGGAGCGCCCATCAAAATGCCCAATCAATTATGAATTATTATGATTGAAATCTTCATTGCTTAAATTAACTCTGACATCATGAGTGAGCAGAAACAATGAAATGTTAATGTTCGTTTAAATAGTTTGTTTCACACATCAGTTCATAAGCGATGTTCAGTGAAGATACATAAATTATATTACATACTCGTTGTTTATTATTGCTAAGTTTCTTTATTTTATTACATACTTTGACCTCAAGATATGAATCATTATTCTTAAACGGACTTAGAATCTAATTACTCAATTACGTTTAAAAAAACTCGGAACAAAGTTATGCTAAAAATATGCATGAGTGTATATCGTAAAACAGTTGGCGAACAAGTGATAATTATTTAAATAAATAATTAATAAATAGTGGTGAATAGATAAAAAAGTTTTGACTAATTAAATATTTAACCATTTTTTCGTGTTGGTTATAATAATAAAAGTCTTTATTTTACAAAAATCTATGTGCACATATTATGAGGAAAAGAAACGAAAACGAACGTTTCGGATAGTTTCTGAAACGTGTAACCATGATTCTGTTGGTCTAGTTTCCCTGTCAAAGAGTTGCGAAGGTCAGACGGCAGTCGCTTCATTGTAATGGGCAGAATTCCCAAATCCTGAATCATGGTTAAAGTGTACAACACGCTAATATGAGATAGATGTGTAGACCGTTGAAATATCCATTACTGTAGGTACGTGGTAATTATGAAAATGACAAAAAAATCATCCATGATTACCATCCACATATTGAGACATGAGTTTATAACATTACTACACTCTCATCTCTTTGTTCTGTCGCACGCGTCGAGTCTGGATCCGTCCTTTGTGGATGCTGACTCAATTAGAGTTCCCAACTAAACTTAACTTAATGCAAACAGACATGTCTTCCAGCGAATTGTCTAGCAACTAGCTTGGAAATGTTTCATTTAAATAACTGTGCAATGTGCATCTATTTGTTAATGCGGTGTTGAAGGATGAGTAGTTGTACGTCATATGAATGTTAATAAGTTAATTCCATAACAAAATTAGACCCTCAACTAGTATATGGTGTTTACTATAGACTCATTTTCTATCTATCTAACACTTTGTTGCTAAATAATATTGACACCCTTA